>OX327702.1:21238732-21858098 GCA_946807835.1 Ailanthus altissimus | reverse complement strand
CAAGTGTGTGACATACGAGTGTATACATAATTTCAAAATTTATTATATGCAGCAGAAGCATGTTAATAAATACACCTAATTTAACAATTAATTATATATATCACATATATGATCAAGTATAACTATTATACAAAATACACATGATGAACAATTATATTAAAAATATTATATAAAATACTCATCTAATGAAGGTAGTTTTACACAATCTTTAAGTCCTTCAACAATCCATATAAAGAGCTCACCTTGAAGTGTATTGTTGAACAATTCTAGTCCATAACAGTTTGGTAGGATTATGGAGTTAGAATGGTAGTTTTAGAATTTTCAACAACTTGTATTCAAACTCTTTGAATACATATATTTGTTTCATAAATATAAATATGATTAGACCATCCATGAGAGAATAAGAGGAAGATGAAGTTTTATTTTGTTCTTGTTAATAACACCTTACTAACACAATAAGAAATTATTTTTCTCTTTTTGTCATTCACAATTTCTAAGCATGTAGAATAAGAAAAATCAAAATAAATTCACCTTATATTCTTTCAACTCCTTGAAAGGAAAAACAAGACCAAACATACCTATCTCTCTCTCCCTCCATCAAGCTTGGTCGAATTCTCTTCTCTAAAATTGAATGAATGAATTCAATTGTTAGCCAAAATCAATTTTATTTATTCAACACTTTGATTAAACAAAAACAAGTGTTCCACCAATTTTATTGTTGGTCTCCCACTTATGATTAATTTAACCAAGCACTAGATTAATGGCCACCTAAATTAATCTTTACCTAACAAATATAATTACTTTAATTATAGTGGGTAAATAAATTATCAACATATAGGCCTCTCGTTGTATTAAAATACAATGCTGTGATCTATATATATTATAATATTATCTAATAATAATATATAATTTAATTATTTAAAATAATTTTGAATAATTACTTTTTACCTTACTAATTTTTACTACCAATGTTAAATGGTAAAACTAAGGTAAAATCAAATCATGGAACAAATTGTGCCACTTGTCAACATCTTATTGATTAACAATCTTTATTAATTAAGTAAGTGGTGTACTTAACAATTAAGTCCTGAAAAATGTGTATTCCGAGGGATCCCAAAACAATCGTTCTATTTTACTGAAATTTATCGGATCAAATTATTCAATCCAATCCGCTACCCTAGTGCGCAACGAGTTCACTTTATATTGTGAAACTCTCTAGGTCCACACCTGATTTGTCATATGGAGCTCCTCTATACGTCTGTGAACGATGTCCCACACACATATTATGAATATTACAAATCAGCGTGTTAGACCATGCAAGTTGAGGTTATTGCATATTCGTATAATCCTTTTATCATTTATATCCTTGAAGAGCATAGATGTAGATCATCACCGTCAAATCTCTATTTGCTCAATCATGAACTTATCTTCATATTTATATTTCATTAAACAATATCCAAAAATACTTTTGTGATATTGTTTATTCTTTTGGAATATATTTTTCGAGGTGTATGCTTGTGGCCATAAGACTTTCTGAAGTACAATCTCGGAGCATCAGGATATACAACCCACTCGTATGAGCTGATGGATCCCATCTTTACACACACCGGACTCCATGAGCATCGGACCATACCCAGCGACACCCAACAGTTAGACCATGAAAGGTTTTTGACATGTGTGGAACCAAAGTATGGTGGATCACTTACAAACCCACCGTAGCACTCAGGTCAAATGATCACAAATACTACTCATATGACATTTTCTAGCATTATTTCCTTAGATTTCGATAACTCTATGAACCTGCTAACTCTTAGCATCACTAACTCTTAACATCACTAACTCTTAGTACCACTAACTTTTAGTACTTCTAACTATTAATGTTACTAACTTTTAGCACTGATCTAAACTTCTTTAGACTAGATCTGAACTCATTCAGATCATACAATGTCTGAAACGTTATAAGCATCTTACCATTTGATAATAAATAATATTAAAGATTTTATTAGAAATGATAATTGTATAAATACTATCATTATATATTTATACATAATGGGATGGCACGTAAGCACAAATCCCAATAGTATAGGCATAAGGGTATTCGGTTATGATTGAATATTGAACAAACTCATGTGGACCCCAATAGACATCTTATGTTACCGTCAATGGAAGGTCCTCTCAAGTTAAGTAGTATACGTGGTCCTCTGACCTAAGCACCACGGTGGGCTTGTGAGTGATCCACCATACTTTGGTTCCACGCATGTTAGAGACCTTTAATAGTCTGACCGCTGGGTGTCGTTAAGTATGGTTCGATACTTAAGGAGTTCGGTATGTGTAGATATAGAATCCATCAGCTCTCATAGGGAGTGATATATCCAGATGCTCCGAAACAGTATCTCAAGAAATTTTTGTAGCCATAAGCAGTGAACTCGGGAAATGAGTTTTCACAGGGTTAAACAATATGGCAAATAATTTGCTTATATTGTTTAATGAGATACCATTCTTGAGATAGGTTTATGGATTAGCATATTGGAATTTGACGGTGTTGATCTATATCCCCGCACATCTAAGATATATATGATAGAAGGACTATACGTATGCGTTGTAACCTCAACTTGTATAGTTCAACACGCTGATTTGTAATATTCGTGACGTGTGCGTAGGGCATTGCTCACAAACTTATAGAATAGTTCCATTTGACGAATCGGGTGTGAACTTAGGGAATTCCATGATATAGAGTGTACTCGTTGTGCACTGGGGCAATTTACTGGATTAAATTGTTTAATCCAATAATATCCAGCACTATCACAAAAATGCGTGTGTGTCCGTGTTTAAGTGTTAATTACAAAAATTAGTCAATAATTGTTATTCATTAATTGTAAAATGACACATGGCGCATTTTGGATCCTCGGTTGAGTTTACTTAGGTGTGAAATTTTGTGGGATCCACTAAGAAGTATACTTGATAACTATTTATGAGGGGCAAATTGATCATTTCACACTATAATTATTTAATTGTTAAATAATCATAATATCTCTATTAAAATATATTATTTTATAATATTATATATTTTAATAATATAATATATAGTGCATGATAGTTGTCATGCATATTATATTTTAATATTATTTTTTATTATTTTTGCTCATAATGGCTAAATAATATTATTTATTTAATCAAAATAGATATATATATATATATATATATGTGTGTGTTTGTGTGTTTAGAAACGAGAATTAAGGAGAGAAGAAAAATAATTGTCATATTTTCCTTTCTAATTTCGTTTCTTTGCCCTTGAATTAGAGAAGCAATTGTTGCTTCCTTTCCATTTTTTGAATCGTGGGTAAGAAAGAGCAAAATATAAAAAATTGGCCATTTTTGGATTAAGGGTTAATTTCGTACTTAATTAAGGAGTTGTTGTTTTAGCTTGTCAAGCCCACCAAATTGATAATTAGAACTGCCTACGAGTGTGACTCCGAGCGGACTCCAAATATACACATGTAAATTATTACACGTACTGGTAATTTATCAACTTTACTTTTAATATATTAATTTGATTAATATATGTTTACATGTTATTGTATATTTTAAATTTTTAACTGCATTGAATACGTATGAGACACATATTTCTGCAATAAACACAATTGAACATGCATCCAACCTTGTATAATTGATCCCCAATAAAATTTTGTAACAATTTTTTGTTTAGTTATTGAGAGGCAGTGTTTAGTGATAAATGTTTAAGAGATTGGAGAGTATTGGTAGGTGAGAGAGAAGAAAATTTAGTGAAATGTAGAAAATAAGGGTAAAATGAATGGGACAATTTATATTTTAGCTTAAAAATTAAAAAAAATATTTGAAACCTTTACATTTTAATAAATGGGCATATAGATTTTAATGTGTTGCTTATTTTCAGTGTACACCTAAGAAATTCTTAACCTTGGGAAAGTCTTTCACTCACAAACAACCAAGAAAAGTAAAGATCACACGAATAAGAAGAAAATAAATCACACACCAAAGAAAGCACGCACCAATTTATGTAGTTCGGCAAAACTACCTACGTCCAAGGTGGATCAAGAATCCTAACTTCTTTATTAATTTTTTCTTTTGTACACAAAAAACCTCACAAGAGATTACAAGTAATACCCAAATACCCAAGAGCCCTAAAAATCAATATCACACTTTTTTGTGCACTAAAATCACTCAAGTGTTTCCTAAGCTCTCTAATCTCTCTCTCTCGTTTGTTGCTTTTGGTGCTAATATCAACTACAAGGAATTACAAGAGTTTATATAGTGTAAATACTAACCTTAAAAATCCTAAATCTAATTAAAATCAGAGTCCTTACTTGTATGAGCCTAAATCCTACTTAAAGAAGTCAATTAAGTCAAAACAAGAAATACACATAAGTTGTTGCATAAATAGTACAATATCGCCGAAGGGACAGTACCCATGAACGGTATTCACCCATGAAAAGTTTCTTGCTTCTGACTTTTTGTTTTGCTCTTTCCTAGCATGACCTTCATGATTTGACTTCTCATTGACTCTTCATTGGTCTCTAACTCAAAATCAAAATTTATCATTGATTTTGAATTAATAATTTTCAACAAATCCCTCATTGTTTCAAAATCTCCCAAAAAGCTTTTACCTAGGATCCACCACTCCAAGGCTCTATCACCTAGCATTAACACCAGTTAAGTCTCTAACTAGACTTAACTTTTTTTAAGCTCGTGATTTTGGTCTCCAAAGATATGAATGCATCTTCTCTTGGATACCCTTACTATTGTGATTTCCAATACCACTCTTAATACCATCACAATAACTAGCAATATCATTCTCATGCATTTTCTTTCGACCTCATCACCATAATGAACAAATCCCCAATGTTTCCCCTTGTTAAGTATCCCTCAATAACTTTATGTTGGGACCCCATGGTATTGCAAACAAGCATATACAGCTCTTTATGCTGTTCACATCTTATCACTGTAGATCCTTTCCTTATCTCTAGTATTCCTTTTTCTGTTGTAAATGAATATCCCTTTTGTTCTAACATTCCTAGAGACATCAAATTTCTCATAACTCTAGGAACATGCCTAACCCCATATAACTCCCTAGTCTCGCCATCATGCATTCTCACTTTAACACTATCAATTCCTATGACTCTACAAGCCATGTCATTCCCTATTAATATTTTCTTTCCCATAATGGATTTGTAGTTGATAAACAAGAATTTTTTTTCAGACACTCAGGATAACTACACCCATAATCAAGTATCCATCTACAAGCATACTTCTCACCAAAAGCTACTAAAAACTCCGTAATTTTCAAGTCTTCCTCATAGACTATTCCAGCCTCTCATTCTTTCTTTGCCTTTCTTTTTGGGTAATCTCTCTTCAAGTGCCCCTCCTAATTACATAAGTAGCACTTCTTAGATCTATCCCATTGATTTCTCTTAACATCTCATCCTCTTGCAACTAACTCTATTACACTCTCAAATTCTGATCTTTTTTCCCTTTTCTTTAAAGTTCAATAAGGCTTTACTATCACTAACTGTCAAAGTCTCCTTATCATACATGAATATGTCTACGAAGTACTTATAACTTGGAGGAAGATAGCATAATAAGATAATAGCCTTGTTTTCATCTTATATCTTGATATCTATCGTCTCAAGATCAATGATAATCTTATTAAAAGCATCAATGTGGTTGCTCATATAAGTTTCTTCAGTCATAGCTAATTGATATAACCTCTTCTTCATATATAAACAATTCGCCAAGGACTTTGTCATGTATAGTTCGTCAAGCTTTTTTCAAAGACCTATTGTCATCTTCTTTCTAGCCACCTCCCTTAGAAGTTTGTCACTCAAGTGTTTTTCGTATGGAATAAACAATAATGTAAAAGTGTTTACGGATATTGTTTATGAAAATAAAAATCTAGAGATAAGTTCATGTTAAGCATATGAAAATTTAATAGTGATGATATATTTCTCCGCTCTTCTAGGATATAAATGACAGAGAGATTATACGAATATGTATTAACCTCAACTTGTATGGTTTAACGTGCCACTTTATTATTTCTGTAACATGTGTGTGGAATATCGCTTATAGACTTATGGAAGAATTTCGTAAGATAAACGGATGTGAATTTAGGGAGTCTCACAATATAAAGTGTATTTGTTGAGCACTGTGGTAGTGCACTGAATTGAATGGTTCAATCTGAAAAAATCTCAAAAAGCATAAATTATTTCAAGGTCTCTCAAAAAATTATTAGTGCTTATGTGTTAAGCTCAGAAGGGTGACAAGTGGCAAGGAGGACTTGCCACCTCATCCTCGAGATTTTGCCACATGTCAAACCAATGCATGTTAATGCCTCGTAACAATTTGACAAATGGCAAAAGATATTAGCCATTATTTGATAAAGCTAATTCGGCCACCTTTATTTACAAACGAATTTTTTTTGAAATAGTTAAAATTGAAGAGGCTTCAACGTTTTTAACTACCATTTCAATTTTTGAATTTTTTTAGCCATAAACTTAATGAATTGACACAAATACCCCTTTACTATTTTAATGGTGCCTGCTACAGTAATTTTTAATTCAAAATTAAATATTTTATATTTATTAAAATTATATTTATTTATTTATTTTAACCATATTACAAAAAACATTACACAAATAATATAACTATTTAATGTAGTTAAATTATACTAAATAAATATAATAATTAAAAAAATTCATAAACAAAATGCAAACTTAATTTATATTTATTTTATTTATTGATAATTAAATTAAATAAATAAAAATTTAAATAAATATATTTAATTTATTTGTGAATAATATAAATTAATTATGCCATATATAATAAAATATAAATTAAAATATTGAGGCAAAAAATATAGCGCCTATATGTGGGTGCAATAAGAACATATCGCACCCACACAAGGGCACGAAAAGAATATATCACGCCAACATAAAAGTGCGACAAGAAGTTATCACACCCACATAAGAGCAAAATAAGAACATATCGAGCCTTTATGTGGGCGGAATAAAAAATGTTGTCCTTCTTTATCGTTTTTAATTTTATTATTTAGTATAATTTTTTTTACTTATTATAAACTAAATATAATACCAATGAAAAATAAAAATAAAATATTTATTATAATTTTTTTACTTATTATTACTTATAATAAATATTTTTTTTTATTTTTCATTGGTATTATATTTAGTTTATAATGTATAATATAATTAATTTGTATTATTTATTAAATATTATATTTATATTTATCTAAATTTAAGTTTATATTTGTTTATTAATAATATTTTTATTTTTATTTAATTGTATTATTTGTTAATTATTTAAATTAAATATATTTACTTTATTTTATTATATTATTTGTAACAACGTGATTAAATTAAATAATTAACAAATAATATAATTAAATAAATAAATAAATTTTAATTTTAATAAATATAATTTGAAATAAATAATATTAATTAATTATAGCACGCATAGTAAAATAAATTATAAAAATAAGACAATTTTTTAATTTAATTTAATAAAATTATTATAGCAAATACTGTTACTGTAGTATATACTATTAAAATAGTAATCAAGTATTTTGATTAAAAAAATTAAAATACTGATTAAAAAGTTAAAACTCCCTCAATTTTAACTATGAGAAAATTTCCCATCTACAAATATATTTGTTATGCATGTAAATTAGCTTGAGATGGTTGAAGCACATGGCAATTGAAAAGAAAATTAGCCACCAAGCTTTATTTCATTCGGCCAAATTAAAAACACAAGCACGAGGTGGCTGCATTTGGATTGCAAATGTAAAGAAATTAAGCCATTCTTTCAAAGCTTCGTTTTGGCCAAATAAAGTGCATTGTCGTGACATGCTTTTACACAAGCATGAGGTGGCCATTAACAAGTGCTTTGAGAATCATTTTGGCCACCAATTGTCTTTGCATTCCGCCAGCCCATTGCTCATGCCACTAAGCTAATCTTTAAAGCATAAAGTGACCAGTTTGCTGCTTTTTTCAAGGCCACTAATTGGATTTTTATTGGTTATAATGGCGGGCATGCTTATAAATAGCGGCTTTGTGCATTTTAAATGGTAGGAAGTAAAAGTTACTTAACAACATTAGCATTTAGTCAATTAGCCCGAGAAAAATAAAATAGAAGCAATAAGTTGCTTCAAACAATTTCTGTTGAGAAATTAAGTTATTATTTTAATTTTATAATTTTATCAAAATTATAAATTAAAATTATTCGTGAGATCGTTTTAGGATAGATTTTGAAATTTAAAATTATCTCAAATTTTTTTTAAAGAAAATTTTTAATTTCATTAATGTAAACTTTGTGTGTATGTATTTTATTTTACAATATCAATTGTGCATGTTAGATATAAAAAAATTAAAATTAAATGTACATATTCAACCTACTCACAGCACGCTTTTACTTCATGTACTAGATTTTTTGTTAATTTTTTATTAATCTTTATCTCAAAGTTAAAATTTATTTTTAATTTTAAATCACCAAATTTTAATATAATAATTTTAAATTTTTCATTACACTTTTATTAACTAACGATTTTTATTTATTTTAATGAAAAAAAATATTTAAACTCCTATATTTTAAAAAAATGAATTACAAATCTCTTTTTGTCTTTAAAATAATCATAAATTGTTACCTAATAAAAATATTAATTATTAAAATTATTAAAATTTGTCTCTTTTTTTAAATTTTATGAATTTAAATATTAATTTTTTATTAAAAAATAAACAAAATCAAAGTTTGACTACAATCTCTACACATTTTTTTAAAACAAATTCTCGCTAGTTAAAACAATGTAGGGTAATTTGGTTGACTTTGCAGAATCTTGTTGACTCTTTGTAACAACTAGGTTCTGCAAAGCCTAATTAAGCCACCGTCCTAATTAGATTTACTTATACTTTTCGACCAAGTCTGGCTAATCAACAATTCGTTAGCTAATATTATTGGGGGGAAAAAAAACCATTTCATTCACATTCTTTCGTATTAGATTAACTTTAATCACCAAGTAATATTGTCAATTCCAAAATTCATCAGAAATTTTACTTAAAATTTCAAAAGTCGACATGAATCTTCTCTAAATTCGTTTGTGATCTCCACTAGCAGTAGCATGTAACAAAATTCGGAGTTTGGATGGCAGCATTTTCAAACAGATATTTTCTGCTTTTCAAAAATGAAAATACCAACCAAAAAAAAAAAAAGGAGAGTCCCACATGCATACGGAATACGCTAGAAAAGACAATCTTCAATGGGTCCCACGTGATAATTATCAATCTTCAATGGGTCCCCCCATGCATACGTTTTTAGATTTCCAAAACACAACCATTCATTGCGACTAACAGATAAGCAACGAACAGGTGAAAAGCTCTTGTGATTGATTAGATAGAAGGCTCAACGCGCAAAATTGATCGCTAGGAGTAGGACAGGACCTGTCCTTCATGTCCATTTTTAGGACATGGACTGCCTATTTATTTAGAAACTTTTTTAATATTTTAATTATAATTATATTTAATTTAATTTAATTTATTTAATAAGTGATTAGACTTGCTTTTAATTTAAAAACATTAAATTATAAATTTTATTTATAATTATATTTCTTTTAAAAAAAGTGTAGATGCCAAACCGACCGTTATATTCTTTCAATTAAATGAATTTGCTCTTGTTTTAGAAAAAAAAAAAAAAATTTGTTCTTGTTTTGATCAAAACTTAAATTAAAAAGTCAATGAATTGTTACTTTTTCTTTTTAGAATTTGTTCTTGTTTTGATCATGCCGAATCCAATTAGAACTTTTTTTTTTTTTGCTGTATAAACATCACTTTTTTTGTAACACTTTTTTTTTTAAAGTAAAAAAAACACACAAGACAATATTATACGATTTAAAAATTTTAATACAGGAGCCATAACTCAACCGAATGCAATGACCTTTTTATTATTAAAAAAAAAGTAATATGTATTTCCTTCTTTCCTTTAAAGCTTTAAGGTAAAGAGTCTTGTCCAATTATTAAAAAAGCAAAAACTGTTTAATGTTATTTTCAGTGGATGGCTCGTAGTAACTCAAACCAAAATCCAAACGATGTCGCTTTTTCTTCTTTCAAGGCACAACCAACGAAGGAGTCTTATCCAATACTTTAAATTTTTTTCCCCTAATTTATAAAAGAAACACTAAGTAGCAAATGACCTTGTTTGTTGATAAATAACAAAAAAAATATAATCTCAATATACGTAAGTTGAACGCGAAGCCTCTTTTGTTGGCAGGCAAAAAAAAAGGTTGGCGACCACCTCCTTGGCTTTATCGTAAAGGAACATGCAGTATATTATTTAATTTGGGCTGGCATGGTATTAGTCTTCTTTATGAAAAGCAAAAAATTAAGATAATGTTTTGTAATAAATAATTCTAATGCCATGATGCAAGCGCATTTTTATATTATATATCATATTTTATTTTTCGAATATTTGTTCCCAGCTCTTTTATTGTTTTTTTAATGTAACTATTAAGATTCCATTGTATTGTTTTTCTTTTATTATTAAATATTTTATTAAATTATACGATAAGAATTATTTGAAAATATTATTTTATATCTTTCATACCCAATTTGAATTATGAATTACCTAAAAAAATAATCACATTGTCTTATCATTTATCAAATCTTGGGACAGGAAAGTGTACAGATTTTTATGCTAAGTTGATATTTTAGGGTTTTTTGGGTTTTTCTTTTTTTTTTAGGTTTTATGTATTTTGAAAAGATATCTCTATTATTGATTGAATATTTTATACTAGTTGGAGGATATTGGTGGTTGAAATGTAATAATCTTGTATTGAATAATTGTCATGTGATTGAATTTGATTTGTTTCTCATCTATTTGCATAACTAATTTGTCCATCTATATATATATATAACTTATTGATTATCTTCATTTATTTATTGAATACATTATATTTTTTCTCAAACCAATACATTCTATAACAAATTCATATTAATAATTAGGAGCAACAATGATATTTTAAAATTTGATTGAAAATTTTAAATTTATGGATTTTCAAAAAAATTGAATAAGAGATTTTTCAAGAGTGTTTGATGGCAAATAAATACGAATAATAAAATTCGGGTTTAAATTTAAGTTTTATTTAACCTAAATTTAAACTCAAAATTTTAAAATTTTCAAAACTTAGATAGCATTCAAGTTTTTTTAACGTGCGGAACGGATTCCGGTGCCCAAATTTTGAATTTTAACCCATATTTCTTGTATTAATTTTCTTTTTTTCAATTTCTAAGACATTATCTTAAAAATTAGAATATTTTCTTTATATAAATTACATTTTAATTTTTTTAATTTATTTTAATTATATTATTACTTTTTTTTTACTAAATTTAAAAAATAAAAATACCCTTTTTAATAAAAATATTTTAATAATTTACATAATATAAAATATAATTATAAAAATATTTTAAAGTTTTAAATTAAATAAATAATAATATAATTAAAATAATTTATGTAAACCTCGGTGAGGTGAGGGTATAAATATCTCTTAAAAAAACAAAAATAATTGAGATGATTTGAGATGGATTGACGTGACACATCTATAACTATAGAATAGACTCAAGTGGCAACGAAGAAATGAGTCAAATGACCCACCCACTAGTCATTTTATTATTATTCAAATTCTCTCTTTCTTACATTATTTAATTTTATCTTACAAATATATAAAAATATTTTTGATAGACCCACACGGTGAATACAGGTGGGCACCCGTGATTCTTCTGACAAGTTGGCACCCAATCAATGTTCTTCTGACAGATATTAATTGTTGGGGCTCACATTGATTGACGTTATTTGATCTAAATCAAACTCAATAACATGGGTTTCGAGTCATGACACTAGCACTAAAAAATTGTTAATCCAAGAGAAGAGAAATTCGTGATTAAATTAATCCAAATTTTTTATAAAAAAAATAAAGATTTTATATATATATTTTTAATTCGATGGGAGAGAAACCAATCAATTTAACAAATTATAACCTACTATCTCTGAAAAAATTGACTAAATTTACATGGCGAGCCTTTTAAAAGAAAAAAAGAAAATTGACTTTCAATTTTTTCTTTTAGAAAATGAAAATGAAAATTTCAATAATATCATTTTTCTTAAGTTTTAATTTGATTTAGCCAAATTAGAAGGGAGATTTATCCTTTTAGCTAAATTTTTACTTTGTTCATTTTATTAGTCAAAATAGGGGTTGTGCAGATCATTTTATCCTCATCCTTTTCATTTCATATAATTATTTTCTCCCACCTCCAAATGCACTTATCTTAAAATTATTCATAACAAAAATAAAAATTTAAATTATTACGAAATTCAAACTAGAAAATGATTTGAAGGTTGAATTTGTAACTTTTTTTTATTTTATTGAGAGAGAATGTTTAGTGATAATTTTTTTAGGAGACGTGAGAGCATTGGAGAGTGAAAAACAAATTGAGTGAAATGTAAAAGGGGGGGGGGGGGGAAATAATTGGGATAGCTTAAAAAATAAAGAAAAAATATTTGAACCTTAACATTTTAAGACCAAACATATAAACTCTAATGTGAAAATGGTAAATTTGTTATAATTTAGTGTGTGATGTGTAGAAGTACATATAATTTAAAAAATTATAAATACGCAATAAAAATATTCATACATATTATAAATAATATTGTATATTTAAACACATATATTTATATATGTTCATTTAAGTATATACATAAACATACATATATATATATAAATTCATATGTATCATATAAATAAATATTATGTAAATAACCTACTCGGTTTTTGAAAGTAACTTTTCAATTCTTCAAGAATTTTAATATTCAATTGTTGAGCTTACCTTAAAGTATCTTGTTGCACAAATCTAATTCACAACTAAAACGGGTGGGATTGTGAAGTTAGAATAACAGCAACGAATTTTCAGTAATTGGTGTTTTAACACTTAAAATAATTTGGTCCTTATGTTTTTTTTTCTTTCAAAAGATGAGAAGAATCAAGTATTTTGTCTATTATTCCTTACAACTCTTTATTATGAACTTTTGTTAAGACTTTACAAACTCTCTCAACACTTTGAGAACACTCAACAAATTGTCTCAACTCTCTCCTCTTTTTTCTTGGCCAAATGAATCCCTTAACCATCTTTAAAATTAAACTCTTTTAATTTTGGTATAGTGCAGAAAGTGATGGCTTCACTTAGTGCTCTACCACCACTTATTTTTATTTGTCATTCCAAACAATAATCAATTAAGCATAGGCCATCTACAATTGTTTCATCCATATGATTCAATTGCTTAGAGAGCAAAAGTGCATTAAACAATGTTAAATAGTTACACCACTTCTCAAGTGCACCACTTAACCATTTCTAAGTGGCCAACAATTCATATTGTTAATAACAAGTGCTTACTCCATTACAAAATGATGTTTGCCACTTATTCCAATTAATAAATAAATTATTAATAATTCAAAATTATTTTTGAATAAAGACATTTACCTTATTAGTATTTACTAAGTAAGATAAATAGGTGAATACATGATAAATCATTTATGAAGTAAAATTGTGTCATTTGTCAATTTTTTATTGGTTAACAACTCTTGCAAATTAATAATGTAGTTCATATTTAAGTATTGACAAGTGCATAACATAAGGAACCTTGAAACATATTTTTACTTTGCTGAAATTTCTCGGATTAAATTGTTCAATCCAATACGCTGCCCCGGTGCACAATGAGTACACTTCATATTGTGAGACTCTCTAGGTCCATGCCCAGTTGGTTATATGGAACTTGTCCATACGTCCGTAAATAATATCCCACACAAATGTTACGAATATTACAAAATGACGCATTATATCATACAAGTTGAGGTCATAACATATTTGTATAATCTTTCCATCATAGATATCCTAGAAGAGCGGAGATATAGATCAACACTGTCAAGTCTCCACATGCTCAACCATAAACTTATCTCTAGATTTGTATCTCAATAAATAATATCTATAAATACTTTTACAATATTATTTACCTCGAGGATAAAACTAATTTCCTGGGTATTTCTGCTTATGGCCATAAAACTTTCTGAAATATAATCTTGAGCTTCAAGATATTTTAGTCACCCAATTGAGTTAATGGATCCTAAATCTATATACACTGGACTCCATGAGCATCGAACCATACCCAGCGATATCCAGTAGTCAGACCATGAAAGGTATCTGACATGTGTAGAATCAAAGTATGGTGGACTACTCATAAGTCCACCGTGGCACTCAGGTCTAAGAACCCCGAATACTACTCAACTCGAAATACCCTCAATTGACGACTTTTATAGGATGTCTATTGAAGGTCTTTGTGAGTCTGTTCAATATTCAGTTCTTACTGAATGCTTGTATTTCTATAAAAGATTCCACTAATCTCAGGATCTGCCAAGATCAATCATCTGGACCATCTAAATATAGATATACACCGATCTATATATTTTAAGGTCTTCACTGACAGACCCATATCAATGAAGATAGATCAGAAACGTAGAGTTTAAGAATATATTTGCATAACAACATTTTCTAGCAAACTCTTTTGCAACTATGTCATTACTAATATATTCATAGGTCTTTGTCCCATTTTAGACAATGTTCTAACTCTTTAGATTTCGTTAACTATTATAACCTGATAACTCTTATCAGTGCTAACTTTTAGCATTTAAAACTTTTAGCGTTTTTAACTTTTAGCATTGATCTAAACTCCTTTAGATCAGATCTGAACTCTTTCAGATTATACAATATCTAAAACGTTACAAGTATCTTACCATACATATATATATGTATAAAATAATTAGTGATATATTGAAATGATAATAGTATAAACATAAAGTAAATATTTACATATAAAAGAGATGACACGTAAGTATAAATCACAACAAAACTTACTTGCAAACTTGTTAAAATTCTATATTAAAAATAATTTGGTAAAGTTTGAAGCAAATTTTATATTAATTTGAAATAAAAAAATAAAACTCTCGATGGGTTTAGGTTGGGTTCGAATTTGATAAAAAAAATTACGAATACCCATAACAAGTATTCATAACATTTTTTTTTTTACTTTTTTAGAGAAAAAAATGCAATACAACGTGTATTGCATACAATGCGTGCTAAGAGTGCACGTTACATGCTTAGCATAGGCTCATAGCACGCAGCTAAACGTTAAACGTGTCACGTTGCAAGCTTAGCATGCACTCTTAGCACACATATTAAACTTTAAGCTTATGCTCTTAAAACACTTGCTAAGTGTACTAGGTGCACAACGTTGCACTCTTTTAACTTTCACTCCTAGTATGCATGTTAATTATTGTGCGCTTAACGTATACTCATAGCACGTGTACTAAAGCATTATATAATAATGATCAAATTTGCTTAAAATTTGTAAATAACTGATTGTAAATTTGATAACAAGTACATACTCGTTAGAGTGGGTTTAATATTAAAACTTTAAACTCACAACGAATTTAAGAATGATTTAATATTTTACTTTTGAAACAGATGCGAATTTTGGTATACCATTCTCAAATCCAGTTCGTTATCATTTTTACTCTAATATTTTAAAAATCTCGTCATTACTCTTATTAAATAACGATTTTAATCTCTTTTAATAAAAAAAAAATATTTAAATTCTTAAATTTTTTTATAAAAAAAATATATAAACCTCTTTTTATCATTAAAATAAATAATAAAAATATTTAAACTATCAAAATCTACGTATCTCTTTCATATAACCGTTAGCAGCCTGAATGCTATTTTCTGAAAACAAAAACAAAAATGGAGCTTGACTAAAGTAATAAATTCTTCTCCTACTTTAGCAAAATGGGATTAAAATCCTTTTTATTTTGTTTTAGTTTTAGTTTTTGTTGACTACGGTACAAAGAGAGCATTTGTATTAGATATTTGTGTATGGAGATTTTAATGATAAGGTGGTTGACAGGTGACTGACCAACTTTTATGAGCTTATTTCCGAGGCGTTGAATCTCCGTCTGTAGCCCACGCAAATCGACAATCGGATCTTTTGTTTGTTAAAATAATAGATGTGGTTTCATTAAAAAGAGTAATTTTACCAACAAAAACAAAGTGGCTAAATATAGA
The DNA here is from genome assembly GCA_946807835.1 of Ailanthus altissimus. Taxonomy (NCBI): domain Eukaryota; kingdom Viridiplantae; phylum Streptophyta; class Magnoliopsida; order Sapindales; family Simaroubaceae; genus Ailanthus; species Ailanthus altissimus. Next base: position 21,841,899 of record OX327702.1, on the reverse strand, counting down.
AAGATCAGGCTCAGGCGTGGCTCAAAATAAAGATTTTTTAGGTTATGAATCCCCACTTATGGTAACATTTTGCAAGCGTGTGAAAGGTAGCTATCTAGGGTTTTACAATCAGATTCCTACAGCTACAACAGTTGACCGACAAGTAGCCGAATCAAATAGAAATATATGATTTTGACTTAAGAATGTGAAGCACCACCACCACCACCAATTGGTTGTCTCAATTGAGTTACTGTCCATATATAGTTGTTGATAATGGAACTTTAAAGTGGAAAGAAAATATCCTTACTAATTATTGACAAAAGAATTCACTCAAAAGAGTACCTGAAATATTTTGTCAAATTATTTTCAAAAATTTTATTTGGTAAAATAAAATAGATTTAAGTTTATATCCTAGAAACTCTTCATTATCTCCAAACTATCCCCAATTATATTTTTGACTTTTTTTTGTGTTAATATTATTTTCAAGTCCACCGGCGATTCTTTACATTTTAACACATCACTTTCTTAGATACAATTTAAGATATTTAATATTATTTTTATTATTATTTACCCTTTTATCCCTTCTTTTAGTTAATATTTTAAGTTCTTGTTGGAAAGCCATCTCTTTGATGCCTCGGTGTATTATATTATAGAGCTGATGCATTAATACAACAGTTTTAGTAGCTATTAGATTTTATTTATAATTGTTGAGAAAAAAATTTAATAATCGGCAACTAATTATTTTTATTACACAATGTAATAATTATTTATTGTACGAAAGTTGAAATACAATGTAAGAGTAATTATATTCAATAAGTTTGGATGGCCTGAAGCTGAAAGCGTTGTGATTGTGGGGTAATTTTTATATAAGTTCAAATTGTTTTTTAAACTAGTAATAAAATTTAAAAATTTTAAAACAATATCGCTTGAGTTTAATTTTTATTAGGCAAGATTTTTGGCCAATTTGAATATTACAAGTTTTAATAGTTGTTGACAGAAATGTTAAATAATTATTTAACTCTTGATGCTATTTTAAGGTGATATTTATTTATTTTATTAAAATATAAATAAATTTGAGCTTAATAGAAATTTGAATAAATTTAAATTTATAAATTTAAAAGATATATATTTTAATTTTTTCACCTTTAAAATTAAATATTTAAAATTAATATTTTGACATATTAGCCTTTTAAATATAATACTTCGACTATTAAAACATGTCAAAATAATTACTATAGACGTATATTACATTACACAAGTGACAACTAAAAATGACATTGGTGATTGGCAGCGGGTTGTTTTTTCATGCATCATATGTGTAATTAGACAAAAACATTATTGTTTTATTTAAATTAATAAATTATAATAAAATTAAATATTTTTAATTTAATTATGATAGAGCTGTGAATTATGCTAAATTCGACAGATTAAAGTGTTCATATCCCTAAATTTTCAAATAAATTAAAACTTGTTAACATATAATATAAACAAGTGCAGAAATCTTTGTGGGTGTCACTTAGTTTAACTAATAAAACTAATTTATTATGTCAATTTACAATTATTAAACTGATTACGTAATTAGATATATTTAATAAATTCATAAACTCATTCGCTTGTGAGTACAATTAAAATTTGTAGAATTATAATTTTATCTTAATATTTTGTAATTTTTTTAAAAAATAAGTTTCATTTTGTTTTTAAACTAATTTTTTTTTTATCTATTTTTAAACTAATCTCTAGAAAATAGTTCTTTTAATTTTTTTTATTAAAATATTAAACATATCAAATTATCAAAATTGTTAGAATCTTAAGCATCAAAGTAGGTGCGATATTATTTTATGCAACATAAAATTAAATAAATAAATTTGTGTATATATAGACGATGACACTACTTATATTTTATATTTATGTGAACTATTGATCTTGAGGCATTCGCATGCGAAGAATCTTCAGCTGGCAGTTTAATTTTATTAGTCTCGGTTCACATGGAATGAAGGCATGATTATATTTGAGGTCTCTGCTGTCACTAATTTTTTTCGCCTTTTTGTTTTACCCTCAATTGTTTTGTCAGTGTATGACGACACGTATGTATAGATCAATAGCATATAAACACAAATCTTTTTTTTAAAATTTTAAATTGTATAAACAAAAATCTATGGAAAGATATGTTTTCAATTAATTAAATATAAACAAGTAAATGGTGCTAGTTAAATTGACAATCTCTCTTATAATGCTTACCTAAATTAAAAATTTAAATTCACATGTTATAATTTATAAGTGTATGTATTATATATTAAAAATTAAAAATTTAAGTATAAACAATATTAAAAATTTTAATCCCACCACCTCGTGGATAAGTGATGGGGAATCTTGATTATTAATTTAATTTGTTGGTGAGATCTAATTTTTAGAGAAATAAATTTATTTTTTTAAGCATAAATTTACAAATGCATATTATTATAATATATTTTGATAAATAATTTGATTATAAATATTAATAATTTATTATAATTCTTAAAAAAAATTAAAATTTCTCAATTCTTCCTAAAAAATATCATTTAATTGGCCTTGAGCCTTAGTTTACACCGTAGGATCAAGGATGAAGTAACTCAATAGAATGTCTCATGCATTATATATTTGAGTTATGAATAATCTTATTTTATAAAATTAGATTAATAGATAAATTTATTTTAATTAAATTTAAAATTTTAGTACGTTAAATTTTGTCATCAATTTAAATAAAAAAAGTGATTTAAACTTTAGACACGTAAAATAATTTCACTTATTAATTGTTTTAAACACGTAAAATAATTTAACTTATATATTATTTTTAAATACGTGTGATAATTTCTTCTATTTAATTTAATATAATTAAAAAATAATTTTAATAAAATAATACGTATCATATGATAAATTATAAATAATATATAAATAATTTATATTTTTTAAATAAATATTTTTAAAATAAATAAAAAGGAGCAACTAGCCACTGAGTTGTAACTCCTACGCCACCCTCCACAGCCTTCTCGCCGTCTCCCTCCATCCTTTACACACCTCCACCATTGCCAACGGTTCCGTCGAAGGCAACCTTTTCAGCACCTCCCACAAAATCCTCACCAGTTGTTTACCATACACGATTAGATTTGAATCCACCGTTTCTGTGAGATTATTGATTGAAAATCATCGGAATATGATTTGGAGATCAAGCCAAGTGCGTAGAGTGCAAACGGATCGAAGACGGACGCGAAAGGAGGCGAAAATGAAGAAGGGCGCACCAGGCGCCAGCGCCGCGGCGACCAGGCGTGGGGGAGCCGCGGGGCCAATTCCAGAACCTGAGTGCCACAGCGCCAGGAAGCCAGCGCCGCAGCGCTCAACAGAAGCGTGCTAACGTTGCAGCGATGAGCGCCCGGCGCCGCAGCGCTGGAGACGGGAAAAATATCCCAAAATAAGAAAACTTTCTTATTTCATCTCCCACTCGTTTTAGGACTTCCTAATACGACTCTCACACGTATAGGGTAAACCTAGGTCGTCCCAAAGCCTATATAAAAGCTATCAATTGGCTTGTAAGCACATCTTGGTGATCAACAACAATCTTAGTGATAATTTTTGTGGTTCTTTGTGAGAGAAAATCCCTAGAGGGCAAGAGAGAGTTTTCTTTGTGATCTTTCTTGTAATAAGCATACTTTGTGGTTGTTTTGTGATTTATAATAAGTGAAAAGTGTGATCTTGGTCCGCCGTGGACGTAGACAAGTTGCCGAACTACGTAATTCTTTGTGTGTTCTTCTTCTACCCATTTCTCTCTTTATTTCTTAATAACTTGTTCTGCATTATTATATTACTTGGGTGAATTATTTTACTTGTTTGTGTGCTTCCGCTTCAACAAACTGGTATCAAAGCTTTGGTTCTAAGTAGACATGGCCACACCCAAGTATAAGGTAGAGAAATTCAACGGTACGAATGACTTCAATCTGTGGAAGATGAAGGTTAAGGCATTGTTGGTGAGCCAAAGGCTTGGTTCGGCATTAGAGGAGACTGCAGCTCAATCTAGTGATGAAGAAAAGACGCCAGAGTCATTTAGAGCAGAAAGAAGGGACATTCAAGAAAGAGCTCATAGCACAATCGTTCTGTCATTGAGCGATGAAGTACTAAGGGAAATAGCAGGTGAGACGACGGCAATAGGTATTTGGAAGAAGCTTGACTCTCTTTATATGAGAAAATTGTTGGCCAACAGATTACATATAAAGAAGAAGTTGTATCAGCTGTCTATGTCAGAGGGGACGCCGATGAAAGATCATATAGACGCCTTCAATAAAATCATCCTTGATCTTGAGTCTATCAACATCAAGATAGAAGATGAAGATAGAGCAATTATCCTGCTGAGTTCACTCCCCAAGAGCTATGAGAGTTTTGTTGATACGCTACTCTACGGTAGAGAGAGTTTAATGATGAGTGATGTTAAATCATCATTAAACTCAAAGTTATTAGGAAAGCAGACTGAGGGCAATGCAGAAAGTTCATCTGTAAGAGGAAGGCCCTCATATAGAGATAGAAAGAAAAAAGGCTCAAGGTCGAAGTCTAGGACTCCTAGGAAGTGTTATTGCTGCAAGAAAGAGGGGCACTTCATAAAGGACTGTCCTGAGAAGAAAGCACAGGATAATAAGAAAGCGGATGCTGTGCTTGCCTATGATGATAGCTATGACAGCGCAGAGACACTCGTCCCTATTGATGGTATGAACTCTGAACAATGGGTTCTTGATTCTGGTTGTACTTTTCACATGTGCTCACACAAGTCCTGGTTTACAAATTTCCAGCCCATTAGTGGTGGTAAGGTGTTAATGGGTAATAACATTGCATGTCAGATGATGGGAATTGGTAGTGTTAAGCTTAGACTGTATGATGGGCGAGTGAGAGAGTTGACAGATGTTAGGTATGTTCCTGACTTGAAGAGAAACTTGAACTTACTAGGGACTTTAGAACAGAATGAGTGTTCCATCAGGATCGACGGAGGAATTTTAAGAGTTTTGAAAGGTTCCATGGTGGTGATAAGAGGAGAGAAGTGCAAAGGTGTTTATGTGCTTAAGGGTGAAGTCGTGAGCGGTTCTGCACTATTCTCTCTAGATGATGAGAGTATACAAACCAAGTTGTGGCATCTTAGACTAGCACACCTAGGCAAAAGAAACCTAAAGGAGTTATATAGTCAAAAGGCGTTTGGTGAGGATAAGTTTCAGCCCTTAGAGTTTTGTGAGCATTGTGTGCTTGGGAAAGCACATAGAGTGAGGTTCAGTACCGGCGAGCACAAGACTAAGGGAATTCTTGACTACATACACTCGGATCTTTGGGGACCAGCTCAGACAGTTACTCGTGGTGGTGCCAGGTATTTTCTCAGCTTGATTGATGACTATTCAAGGAAGTTGTGAATTTATGTGTTGAAGAGCAAGGATTAAGTATTTGATGTGTTCAAGACTTGGAAGGTTCTTGTTGAGAATCAGACTGGCAAAAAAGTGAAGAGGTTGAGAACTAATAACGGCCTCGAATTTTATAACAGAGAGTTTGATGGGTTTTGTGCCAAACATGAGATTGCAAGGCATAGAACGGTAAAATCAACACCGCAACAGAATAGAGTAGCTGAAAGGATGAACATGACCCTACTTGAAAGGGTTAGATGCATGCTTACCAATGCAAAGATGTCCAAGACATTCTGGGGAGAAGCTGTAGTGACTGCAGCTTACTTGATTAATAGAAGTCCTTTCTCAGCAATTGACTTCAAGACGCCAGAAGAGAAATAGTCTGGCAATCCTCCGAAGTATGACCACCTCAGAATATTTGATTGTCTTACCTTTGTACATGTTAAGGAGAGAAAGTTGGAACCTAGAGCTATCAAAGAGGTATTCATAGGATATCCTGAAGGAGTAAAAGGATAGAAGGTGTGGTGTAAAGACTTAGCACCACCAAGGAGTATCATAAGCCGTAATGTGACGTTCGATGAGATGACAATGCTGAAAACCTCCCAAGAAGATGAGAATGAAGAACTTGTGTCCAAGGAAGACTCAGCACCCGAGTCAATAAAAGTTGAAGTAGAGCCTGAACATGGATCTAGTATGCCCCCAAATCAACACTTCAACAAGGAGATCCTTGAAGATGAACCAAGAACACCAGCGAATTCCTCCAAGTCCACCCAAAAGAAGACTAGAACTCTTGAGTTGGAACTTAAAGAGTACCCGCTTACTAGAGACAGGCTAAGGAGAACGATTAACCCACCAGTCAGGTATGCACAAGCAGACTTAGTTGCTCATGCTTTTAATTCTGCTTACACTCTTGAGTATGATGAGCCTAGGACATATGGTGAGGCTATGAAGAGTGAAAACAAGAAAGAATGGCAGTAGGCCATGGAAGAAGAAATTTGTTCTCTTAGGAAGAATAATACCTGGAAGTTAGTGGAGAGACCTCAAAAGAAGCTAGTCGGGTACAAATGGGTGTATAAGGTGAAGGAGGGGATATCGGGGATTGAGCCTACGAGATTCAAGGTTAGGTTAGTAGCACAAGGTTTTACTCAGAGAGAGGGAGTCGATTTTCATGAGATATTCTCTCCAGTTGTCAAGCACACATCTATTAGAATTTTGTTAGCCATATGTGCAAACCTTGATTTACATCTAGAGCATATGGATGTAAAGACAGCTTTTCTACATGGAGAACTTGAAGAAATGATATACATGGCACAGCCGCAACGGTTCGAGGAGCCCGAAAAAGAAGATCATGCTTGTTTGCTAAAGAAGTCATTGTACGGGTTAAAGCAATCACCTAGATAATGGTATAGGAGATTTGACGATTTTATGATGGCTTGTGGTTTTAGTAGGAGTAAGTATGACGGATGCGCGTACTTCAAGAACATAAGTTGTGGGATGATGTATTTGCTTTTATACGTCGATGATATGTTGATCGCGTGCAAGAACATGAAAAAAATACAAAAGCTCAAGAAGCAGTTGAGTGGCGAGTTTGAAATGAAGGATTTGGGAGCAGCGAAGAGAATTTTGGGTATGTATATTGTGAGGGAAAGAAGAGATGTTATTTTCTTGTCCCAACAGCGATATATAGTCAACATTTTGGAGAAGTTTGGTATGTCAAACGCGAAGACTGTCTCTACTACTTTGGCCATGCATTTCAGACTTTCAGCAACATAGTCGCCGACATCCGATGTGGAGGAACTGCAGATGAGCAAAGTACCGTATGCAAGTGCTATAGGGAGCATCATCTATGCAATGGTTTGCACAAGACCAGACATAGCACAGGCTGTGAGTGTGGTGAGTAGATATATGGCAAATCCGGGAAAAGATCACTGACTTGCAGTAAAGTGGATTCTGAGATATTTCAAGGGAACGTTGAATCATGGGTTAATGTATAAGAGGGATGAGGACAACAATGAAATGGTAAGAGGGTACGTAGACTCAGATTACACAGGTGATCTTGACAAGAGAAGATCATTGATGGGCTACGTATTCACAGTGTTTAGGTGTAGTGTGTGTTGGAGATCAGTTCTACAATATGTGGTTGCACTATCTACCACAAAGGCAGAGTACATATCTGTTGGAGAAACTATCAAGGAGGCAGTGTGGTTAAAAAGCATATGCGCGAAGGTATTGGCTAGTGAAGATGTGAACACCGGTGTATATTGTGATAGCCAGAGTGCCATACACCTAAGCAAGCATCAAGTGTTCCATGAGAGGTCGAAACACATTGATGTGAGGCTCCATTACATTCGTGAGATTGTCCAAAGTTGTGAAGTTAGTCTAACAAAGATAGCGTCATCTAAAAACCCTACTGATATGTTGATTAAGCTACTACCCTCGGTTAAGTTCGTCCTATGCAAGGACTTAATTGGAGTCACTACTTTGTGAGGGTGATTGAAGATGCGGAAATGAGAGATCGAGTTACTTTGTGGATGATTTTGAATCAAGGAAGGGATTTGTGAGATTATTGATTGAAAATCATCGGAATATGATTTGGAGATCAAGCCAAGTGCGTAGGATGCACACGAATCGAAGACGGACGCGAAAGGAGGCAAAAAACGAAGAAGGGTGTACCAAGCGCCAGCGTAGTGGCGACCAGGCGTGGGTGCCGCGGCGCTAATTCCAGAACCTGAGCGCCGCAGAGCCAAGAAGACAGAGCCGCAACACTCAGCAGAAGCGTGCCAGCGTTGCAGTGATGAGCGCCCAGCGCCGCGGCGCTGGAGACGGGAACAGTATCCCGAAATAAGGAAACTTTCTTATTTCGTCTCTCACTCATTTTAGGACTCCCTAATACGACTCCCCCACGTATAGGGTAAACCTAGGTCGTCCCAAAGCCTATATAAAGGCTATCAATTAGCTTGTAAACACATCTTGGTGATCAACAACAATCTTAGTGATAATTTTTGTGGTTCTTTGTGACAGAAAATCCCTAGAAGGCAAGAGAGAGTTTTCTTTGTAATCTTTCTTGTAATAGGCATACTTTGTGGTTGCCTTGTGATTCATAATAAGTGAAGAGTGTGATCTTGATCTGTCGTGAACGTAGGCAAGTTGCCGAACCACGTAATTCTTTGTGTGTTCTTCTTCTACCCCTTTCTCTCTTTATTTCTTAATAACTTGTTCTGCATTATTATATTACTTGAGTGAATTATTTTGCTTGTTTGTGTGCTTCCGCTTCAACAGTTTCCTTATATTCTAAATCTAGTTCGAGAGACTTAGAATTGAGATCGATAATATTAAAGGATAGAGCTCAACAGAGGTAAGAGTAATGTTGGTGATGCGAAAGGCGGTTAGCGAAGAGAGAAGTTGGAGTATAAATGACAGTAGAGGAATTAGAAATTGAAAGAAGAAATGGATCGAGGAACTATTTCAAGTTTCAACAACCATTGGCAGCCAAAGCATCCCCACGTCGTCATCCTCATTTGCTTTTTAGGCCTATGTTTGTTTTACTTTGTGTTCATAGCTTGGTGTAAAAATGAACTATCATTAATAGAGAAATTAGGCAAATTTATTATTCTATGAATTATTTGATTGAGAGATTGGGCAAATCTATTATTCCAAGAACCATTTCATCAGCGTTGGCGGATTTTGTTTTTTGAATTCTCTGTTAATCTTATATGCAGGTATTGAAAGTGGTTGAAAATTGGTGATTTAAAATTAATGATGTGTTTTGATTTTGAATTAGAAATTAATAAAGAGTTAGCAACAAATTTAATACGTGAAGGTGATATAAAGAATGAGCAAAATGAAAAGTCGAAAATAAGGAACTGTTTACGCGGCGGATACTGTTCATATGACACTATTTGTGTGGATACTATTTATATGGTAACTTATGGGTATTTTCTGTTTTATCTCAATTAACTTCTTTAAGTGAAATTTGAACTCTTATAAATAAGAACTATTATTCCAATTAGGTTAAAGTTTTTTTAAGGCATCTAAAACTTATATAAATGCTCTATATTAATTTGTAAATATATCATAACAACTATAACGAGAGAAAACTCTTAAATTATAAGAGAGATTTATTGTGTGTTCTTTGTGAGTGTAATTGAGAGAGTTCTTTGTAAAGCTTAAGTTATTTCTTGTAAAAGATATACCTTGTGATTTATTAATAAGAGAAGTGATATGTTGATCCGCCGTAAACGTAGGCAAATTACCGAACCAAGTAAAATTCTTGTGTTATTTCTTTTACTTTCTCTCTCTAATTTATTCTTGATTGCTTGTTGTTACATTGTATTACTTACTTTTATTACTTATGTTGAGTTGAGTGTGTGATTTACGAGTGTACATATAATTTTAAAAATTTACAACACATAGCAGAAGCATATTAACATAATACACTCAATTAATACAATTAAATACATATATCACATATATGTACATCTATAAACATTATACAAAATTTATCAATGATGAACAGTTGTGCGAAAATAATATGTAAAGAACACTTACCTAATGAAAGTAGCGTTACAAAATTTAAAATCCTTCAATTTTTCAAGTGAAGAGCTCACCTTAAATGGTACTCTTGAACAATGCTAGTCTACAACAGTCCGATAAAATTATGAAGTTAGAATAATAATTTTTATTTAAAATTTTCAACAATATATATATATATATATATTATGTTCAAACTCTTTGAACACAAATTTTTGTTTCTAAAAATAGAAATGATGAATGTATGCATACAACTCTTATATAATTCTTAGAAATAATTTCTATAAAAAAAATATTTTGAACAATTTTTGTCTAAAATCTATTTTTCATTTTCTTTGATACATGATAAACCATCCATGAGAGAAGAAGAGAACAGGTTTTTATTATATTTCAACACTCGAAAAAACCAAAAACAAAACTCTCTAACTCACCTATCCTCTTTGGCCGAATATTACATTGCAAAATGAATGAATTCATTTTTGCCTTTTCAACATCATCATCTAAATACCCTACCACTATCATGCTTTAATGAAATCAATTGGTGGTCATTAACAAAGTGCTCCATTATAATTAATTGTTGACTCATTTTTTAATTAATTAATAATTTATTTAATTTAAGGGCCAACAAAATTCAAATACTTAACATTTAAATTACTTAAATATTTTGAACGACCAATATATGGTCAATTGCCATAATTGCATTTACCTTGTTTATTATTATATTGTCTAATAATAATTAATTTAATTGTTTAAAATAATTTTAAATGATTACTTTTACCTTACTTGTTTTTACTAGTAAAGTTAAATGGTAAATTTATAGTAAAAATAATTCATTGATTAAATTGTATTATTTGTCAACATCCCACTGGTTAATAACTCTTGTTAATTAATTAAGTAATGTACTTAACAATTAAGTCTTGACAAATGCATATATCGAGGGATCTCGAAACAATTATTCAATTTTGTTATAATTTCTTAAATTGAATTATTCAATTCAATCTGATACCCTAGTGCGCAACAAGTACAGTTCATATTGTGAGACTCTTTAGGTTCATATCCAGTTTGTCATATGAAGCTAACCAATAGATTCGCATAGATAAAATTAGATTATGAACATAGTATTTGAGAACATACTTGTATAATGATATTTCCTAACACTATCTGTAACTCTTTACAACTATGTCATAACTAATATATTTTCAGGTCTTTATCTCATTTCAGATAAGACTTTAACTCTTTAAATTTCGCTAACTTTTATAGCATGTTAACTCTTAACACTTATAACCTTTAGCATTGATAATTATTAGTACTAATTTAAACTCCTTTATAACAAATCGTAACTCTTTTTTATCATATAATGTTTGAAACATTATAAGTATTTTATCATTTAATAATTAATAATATTAATAATTTTATTAGATATGATAATTGTATAAATATTATAATTAAATATTTATATATAATAAAATGACACATAAATATAAATTTTAACATTTAAATTTTTTTATTTATTGAAAAATGAGGAAAGGAAAGAGAAAGGAGTTAGAGAAAATGATGGAAAGAAAAAGAAAGAGAAAGAGCGGAAGAATGACGAGAAAGAGGAGAATAAGAAATACTATCACACCATTGCCACCGCCACAATTGTCGGTATTTGTGGCGGTGGTTTTTTTATTTTTAATTATAAAAATAATTTGTTAGTTAATAATTAAAAATAATTTTAATTATATGTAAATTTATTGTATATTTAAGTCAGAGGTAAACAATAGGATAAATTAATAATTATATATTAAAATTATTATTTTTATTTAAATTGATGAAAAAATTAATAAATTTAAATAAAAATAAAAATTTTAAATTTAATTATGACAAACTTATTTATTATGTCAATTTCATAAAGATATAATTATCTTTAATCCTATATATTTTATTACTACCAGCCATATATTCCTTATCCTGAAATACGCATCTTAGTGCATAATGATCAATAATTTATTCACATTAATTAATTTTAAATGAATCAAGATTCTTTTTAATTTAAGTTTAGGTTAACTTTTAAGAGTTTTTTTTTTTATTAATATGTAGTCAAAATGGAATCGTTAAAAAAAAATTAATATCCGGTTACAACTTTTTTAATTGGTTTTGTTTATTTATTATCCACCACAAGCCTATTTTTATTTAGTAAAAGTTTAGAGTAGGATGGAATTATGAAGTAAATGAATCACGTTACATGCATAATGAAGCGAATGGAACACTTCATGTGCTTAATGGAATGCTTTTGTGACTTCAAAGACCAGCTTAAAGTTCAATGGAAAGTCAAGTGAAGGAAATGATTCTTAGCAACAAAGAAAGCACTTTTAGATTAATTTTCTACTCCACCAAAATGCCAATGTAAGATTATAGTGGAAGTGCAAAAGAAAGAACTTATATACTTGTCCAGTGTCCACCAACTAAAAGCAATTTTAGATTAATTAATTAACTTCTCGAACAAAGTGCTTATGTTTAATTATACTTAGAAAGCACTTAAGTAAGGGCATATTCAGTGGACTAAAGATAATATTGCAACATGTATCGATAAATAGATCTTTTAAATTGGTCTACGTATAGTATAGTTAGTATATATTATATAGAATTGGTTTGGTTGAGTTTTTTAAATAATTTTTTTAAAAATAGAATTTTAATAAAAAATTAATGATTGTTTAGTTGATAATTAAAAAGTTTTTTAACGTATTATACTGTTTGATTATACATTGTTAAAAATATTTATTTATTATTGAATTACTAAAAAAATACATAATAAAATTTATACTAAAATTCTAAATAATTCTATTTTTTTATACATAAATTTAAATTTATCTTGCATTTTCTTAGAATCAATCTTTTAAAATATAAAAGTTTAAGTAAAATTAATACACAATAATTAATGAATTAAATAAATTATTGTATTTAATGCAAAGATTAAAAATAAAATAATACTTATCAATAAAAAAAAAAAATTTGTAGAGAAGCTTATAAAAATATAATTACGTAAAGGTAATGAAGATATTATGACTTTTAAGAAAATATTTGAAATATGTTAGTTGATAGAATTTATTTTTATTAAGTTACAAAATTAAGAAAATATTATAGAGTATATATGATATTATATATATAAAAAATAAAAAAACAAAAGCACTCTCACACGAAAAGAACATGAAACTTAACCACCTTCCACGTGCGTCCTCCGTCTATCATTTTATGTGGAACAGATAATCCGTAATCGATATAAAATTGAAAAGTTCGTCTCGGCAACGGATATGAGATAAAATTGGAAACATTGTAAACTTCCATTTGTCTGCCAAAACAAATTGTACCTGACTGCTGACGTGTAAGATATGGGCAAGATTCACTTTCCCACTAACGGATGCACCGCTGCCTTGTGAGAGATTGGCAACAAACACTTCAAATAGTAATTTAAGTAATAAATAAAAAAATTTATTAAATAATTAATTTTTATAATTTTTTAAAATCACATGTTACATTATTTAAAATAAAGTATTAGGTAGTCAGTTAAATTTGAAAGCTGTAAGTCTTTAAGTCATAAAAGGCGTCACCTAAATTTTTACTCAATAGTCAATTTTGAAAGTCGAAGACTAAGTCACGAACGGCGTCTAAGAAGATACCATGTGACTTTTCTAGACAGCTATCGCCCGCCAGTCCAAAGTTCTCCAAGGAATTGACGTATGTTTTTTTTTTTTTTTTCTTTTTAAAGGGAATTACAGGACCAATTTATTGATTCAGTTTCAAATTTGTTAGAAAATCGCAACTATTAGAGAAAGTCTTTATTGAGGGGATTCTGAAATCTCAGCCGTGTCAGGTCAAGTTAGCGAAATTGTTTCTCAACAAGTAAGAAAAACAGAAAAATAACATGTCAAGGGAATGACAAAAAAATCCAACTAAATCATAGCCGTATGATTATACCGTTACCACGTGTTATGAGTTGCTTTTAAAAAGTTTATAAAAAAATTAATTAAAAATATATATATACAAATGAGAAGAGGATTTGGATTTATTAAGGCTAGCGTAAGAGTGTTGAAGACAATTACAGATATTCTGGCGGGTATTTGGCAGAAATTTCGCTGTACATGCACATGCGAAACAAACTAAATACTAAAATACAACTCTAATAACTAAAAAAAAAAACACCAATCTCAGATCTAGTTTGAGGGACACGAAATACAAAAATATAATATTAAAACCTTTATTAATTTTATTTTACTTTTTAAAACTAAAATTTAAAGAGAAAAAAAATTTAGGACAATCTCTTTGAAAACTATGAGTTTAAATAAATTTATAATATTAAATTATAATTTTAATGCTTTACCTATAAAAGTGACAAGTGGATCGTATCAAATAAGTACTGTATAAGTGAGTTATCGTGCTTGAATACCATGACATAAATTTTTTCGTATCGTATCGACTTAAATATGACAAACACTAAATTAGCTTAGGCACATTAGCACATTGATCCGTGCCCATGGCCTCACATGATTTATAATTTATTTAATTAAAAAAATTATATAAAATTAAAAAAATTATTTATTAGCAATGTGGACCTTTTTGTGCCGAGCTCGCGATGACTTTCCCATGACCTATAGTGAACTTGTGTCAAGATGTAGCCCACATGAGTCCGTGCCTATACAACACACTAAGTCTTAAGATTTACAACCTAGTGCAATACCACTACTTGGACCGTGAAGCCTAAAGCATAATATTATAACGTATTGTGTCGACTCACGCTACTAATTTATTTATCACCTCTACTTTTCATAAAAAAATTTACCTTAAAAATTCTTCTCTTATTTTTAATTAAATATTTTATAAAAAAATTCAGTAAAATTTTTTAACATTAAAAATTTATTTTTGACCATGAAAAACTATTATATAAACAAAAAACTTTATTAATTTCTTTCATGATACCAACTAACAAAGATTCCCTCTATTATCTATCATCCAATAAAATATATAGATAGCCAGGCGGCTAAGCTCAAATTTTTTTGAATCAAATCAGGCGGCTAAGCTCATAAAATATTTGATGACATCTGCATCACAGCAGTAAAAATCGTGGTTATTATTTTTTGTATTTTGCCTCTCTTTATAATCCCCTCCTTCCGTCGGCAAACCTCAGTCATAAACTCTCCTCTCCGGCTGTGTCAAAAGTGTGAACACTTTTGTTATTGTTGCTGTTGAGACTCGAGAGTTCTATATTCAATTTATTCTTTTTAAAAGACACAGATCTTACGTTTAGTGAGCGTTAAGTTTGAGGAAGGGAGATCATGGCATTGGCATTGGCCGGGGATGATCTGGCGAGGTCGTTGAGTACGCGTAGGAGCTTTGCGTCGACGAGTAGTAGAAGCTGGATCGCGTCGGGGAGTTTGAGGGAGGCGTGGAATGCGCCGTCGACACCGTTCAACAGGAGTAACAGGAGCCACGGGAGCGACCATCAGGATGATGAAGATGAGCTCAAGTGGGCCGCAATCGAACGGCTACCGACGTACGATCGGATAAGGAAGTCGATGCTGAGTCAGGTTCTTGAGAATGGAAAAGTTGTTCGACACGAAATCGATGTCACGAATCTTGGCTTGCAAGATAAGCAGCAGTTGTTGGAAAGTATTTTGAGAACTGTAGAAGATGATAATGATAAGTTTCTTAGGAGACTTAGAGATAGAACTGATCGGTAAATCATTTTTTTTTAATTAATATCCATTATATTACTAAATAGACAATTTTTTATTAATTAATATTTTTCGTTTAATTTTATTTTTGTTATATTTGATTGGAACAGAGTGGGCATTGAGGTTCCAAAGATTGAAGTTCGATTTGAGCATCTATCAATAGAAGGAGATGTGCATATCGGAAGCAGAGCAGTTCCCACTTTGCTTAATGTCACCTTAAACACAGTTGAGGTATTTTTTTTCTCTGTATATTTATTTTGGTTTTTGATTTTATTTCTGTGAATTTTTTTTCATTATTTTTTTTAATATATTATTAAATTTCAGATATAGCCTTTAGTTTCTGTAGTACGGAGTACTAAATATGGAAATAGAAATCGGATGGTTAAACAGTTATTGTTTTTTACTTCAGTCTCCTGAAGTTCTAATTACAATTTTTGTTCTTTGTCATGCTCCGAATTTATTTTTTTAGGTGAATTTTTTTTTTCCAAATGATTTTAATTTGATTATGAAAGTAAAACTATGAATTGAAGAAAATTCAAAAGCAGGTTTTTTTTCATGAGGGGGAGAATGATGCAGTTTAAGGCTTATTATTTTGATTATTCAGTTAAAGAATAAACTCTTTGAGTTGTTCTACGTTATTTTTTCGGCATTCTTTTGAATCTACGAGTTTTTACTTACTAAATTTGCGGGTATTCTCAAAATCAGTATGAGTTTAGTTTAATTCTTTATTCTAGACATTTTTAGACTAAATGGAATATCGAATCTATCCCTTCATCTACCCTTCTGCTGCATCAGTTTGGCATCAGATCGCTGCATCAAACTACCTGATGATATGTTCTCCTTTTTATTATTATATTATTGTTATTATTATGTTTGTGTCAGTGTTCTTGCATTCTATGTTTTTTTTTCTTTAAATAAACTGACAAGATCAATACTTTTGGGTAAAACAAATTAACTTTGTCTCTATTTTGATTTTTCATGGCCAACAGAGTGTTCTGGGACTGCTTCGGCTTCTGCCATCTAACAAAAGAAAAATCCAGATTCTTAAGGATGTTAGCGGAATCCTCAGACCATCAAGGTAATTTCGTAAACCTGTCAAATCTTTTTTCTGTTTCCATTTAAGAAGTAGTGCTGTTATTATTATTATTAACACAGAATTGATGGATAATGCTGATTTGTTGTTTCACAAGATGAAGTAGATTGTTTTATGTTGTTAATCTACCAAACTGTTGATAGTATTTGTTATTGAAATGGAAAATTTCAGGATGGCACTTCTCCTGGGTCCTCCTGGTGCTGGGAAAACAACGTTGATGACAGCACTTGCAGGGAAACTTGATAAAGATTTGAGGGTCTGTTTCTCATTCTCTTACAACTTTGTTCTTTTCTTTCCATTACTTTGCAAGTACTTGTATTCTGATAACTAGTTCTAACAGACATCTGGGAAAATCACATACTGTGGTCATGAATTGAAAGAGTTTTATCCTCAGAGGACATGTGCTTACATTAGTCAACATGATCTTCACTTTGGAGAGATGACGGTGAGAGAGACAATGGATTTCTCAGGACGATGTTTAGGTGTTGGCACAAGATATGAACTGTTGGTGGAACTTTCAAGACGAGAGAAAGAAGCAGGAATTAAGCCAGATCCTGATATCGATGCATTCATGAAAGCCACGGCAGTAGCAGGCCAAGAAACTAGTTTGGTTACAGATTATGTTCTCAAGGTTTGTTCTTCATTTCAAGTTGGAATGTTTACAGCATTAACCTGCTTGCACACGTTTCAAGGTCCTGAAATTTAGAAATCTTAACAGATACTTGGTTTGGATATATGTGCTGATATTATGGTTGGTGATGACATGAGAAGGGGTATTTCTGGTGGACAGAAAAAGCGTGTTACTACTGGTATGTTCCCAGGGACAAGTCCTTTACATTCTTGTTTCCTCAACAAGTTTTTCCAATGGTAGTAGCTGTCTTAAATCTTATTTCCAGTTAGACACATATTATAATCTTTTTCCTATGGCTTCTATGTAAGTGTTTCTAATTATATGTTGCAATTATTAACATCTAACATTATAATGAGTGCAGGAGAAATGTTGGTTGGGCCTGCAAAGGTTCTTCTAATGGATGAAATATCAACAGGATTAGATAGTGCCACCACTTTTCAAATTTGCAAGTTCATGAAGCAAATGGTTCATATCATGGATGTAACCATGGCCATTTCTCTTCTACAGCCACCACCAGAGACGTATGATCTTTTCGATGATATTATTGTGCTTTCAGAAGGTGAAGTTGTCTATCAGGGTCCACGTGAAAATGTACTTGAATTCTTCGAGTACATGGGTTTCAAATGCCCCGAGAGAAAAGGAGTTGCTGATTTTCTGCAAGAAGTAACTTCCAAGAAGGACCAAGAGCAATATTGGTTCAAGAAGGATGAAACCTACAGATATGTTTCAGTTTCTGATTTTGTGCAAGGTTTCAGTTCTTTTCATATAGGCCAACAGCTTGCATCAGATCTTATGGTTCCTTATGATAAGTCCAAAACCCATCCTGCGGCATTGGTGACAAAGAAGTATGGTATCTCAAATTTGGATTTGGTCAAGGCATGCTTCGGAAGGGAGTGGCTGCTGATGAAGCGTAATGCTTTTGTGTATATTTTCAAGACCGTCCAGATAACAGTCATGTCAATAATTTGCTTCACTGTGTTCCTAAGAACAGAAATGCCAGTGGGCACTGCAGCTGATGGATCAAAGTTTTTTGGAGCACTATTCTTCGGTCTGGTTAATAACATGTTTAATGGGATGGCAGAAATGTCATTTACTGTTTTTAGACTTCCTGTCTTCTTTAAACAGAGGGATCACTTATTCTATCCTTCCTGGGCTTATGCTTTGCCTATATTTCTTCTTAGAATCCCCTTGTCTTTTCTTGAATCAGCGATATGGATCATTCTGACATACTACACAATTGGTTTTGCTCCCTCTGCAAGCAGGTAAAATAGTTAAGATTCTTCTAATTTCTTTTAGAAAACAATTTTAATCTACATCTTATTAGCTGGAAAGCTGGAATTTTAATTTAAGTTTCCATCTTTTGGTTTTTGTCATAATTATAAATCACCACTACTATGCGTACTATAGTTTCTTTCACTGACAAAATGTTTTGCCATTTTTCTTTCCCCTTTCCTTCTGTAGGTTTTTCAAACAGTTCTTAGCATACATGTCAATAAATCAGATGGCTCTGTCCCTCTTTCGGTTCATTGCGGGTCTTGGAAGAACAGAAGTTGTTGCAAACACACTGGGTAGCTTCACCTTGCTAGTGATTTTTACGCTTGGAGGATTTGTTATTGCCAAAGGTAACTAGTTGATTGCTTTTTAACAATTCATTTAATCTTATTGTTAAAGCAAGCTGTCCATTCCAATGGACCTAGTGTTGGATACTAGTTATTACTTTTTAAAAATTGAGGATCATTTTTTGTACAAATAATTTTTCCTTTTTAGATAATACTTTTCCTTATGTTTCTGCAGATGACATTGAGCCGTTTATGATATGGGGCTACTATATTTCTCCTATGATGTATGGTCAGAATTCCATAGTTATAAATGAGTTTCTTGATGAAAGATGGAGCACGGTAAGATCTAATATGGCTTGATTATCTTATACTTTACTTCAGATAAATGCATGTGCACATATGTACCCGCCATTTCTTATTTTCCTGGCCACAATTCATCAGTAAAAACTTACAAGTTTGAATATAATGCAGCCTGTTAACGACTCCACCATTAATGCACCAACCGTTGGGAAATTACTTCTAAAGTCCAGAGGCTTCTACACTGAAGAATATTGGTTTTGGATTTGCATTGTGGCACTAATTGGGTTTACTCTTCTCTTCAATATTCTATTTGTTGCAGCAATAACCTTTTTGAATCGTAAGTTATCTTATCTCACTTCAGTTAAGGGTCTTTTTGTGGAGAAGTGTTTCAATGTTCACCAACACTTCTTGTTTGCAAATTCAATTTCAGCTCTTGGTAGTTCAAAAGCAACAGTCACCGAGGAAAATGGAGACAAGGACAAGAAGTCAGCTTCTGGAAAACATGGAATACAAGGTTATTATTCCCTTACAGTCTCCTCTATTCCTGTAAGAGGGTGATTTGTTTGCATAAAAGATTATAGGAATGTCTTAACAATCCTACTGCATCCATCACCCTTTTATACTTTAGTTCATCAAGAGTCAAATCTTTTTTCTGTGAGATATTGTAGGAGATTGCGTTTGCCTTTTACCTGTTTCTCAAGACTAATATCCAAACTTTGTGTAGCCCCTGTGATA
Source organism: Ailanthus altissimus (assembly GCA_946807835.1). Taxonomy (NCBI): domain Eukaryota; kingdom Viridiplantae; phylum Streptophyta; class Magnoliopsida; order Sapindales; family Simaroubaceae; genus Ailanthus; species Ailanthus altissimus. The sequence goes on along the minus strand of OX327702.1, from coordinate 21,821,956 downwards.
TCGTATTACTCCGGATTCCTGAACTTTTTGAACAATTGCAGGTACCGACATGGCAGTTAGGAGTTCATCTGAAATTGATGGTGCTACTGAACATTCAGTTGAAAGAGGAATGGTTTTGCCCTTCCAACCCCTTTCACTTTCATTCAACCATATGAACTATTATGTGGATATGCCCGCTGTAAGTCATTCATCTCTACAAATTTAGTTATAGCCATTTTGTTTGAGAAGCCTAGTTTCTGTGAAAAATTTATGAACAAATTATTTATTTCAGAAATAATAGTAAGAGACTAGAACTGCTTCATTCTAATTTAAAGTTAACTTCAAATTTGCTTGTCGTGATTAAAATTTTATGTTTAAATTGGTTACCAGGAAATGAAGGCTCAAGGAGTTGAAGAAGATCGTCTTCAACTACTACGGGATGTTAGTGGTGCTTTCAGACCAGGGATATTGACAGCACTGATGGGCGTAAGTGGTGCAGGGAAGACAACTCTGATGGATGTACTTGCAGGAAGGAAAACTGGGGGATACATTGAAGGAGATATTAGCATATCTGGTTACCCAAAAAATCAAGAAACATTTGCTCGTGTTACTGGTTATTGTGAACAGAGTGACATTCATTCACCACATGTTACTGTCTACGAATCTCTCTTGTACTCGGCGTGGCTTCGTCTTCCTCAAGACATAGATACAAAAACACGAAAGGTAAGTTGAAATTCTGTTATAATACTTTCGATTTCGATGGAATCTTTCTTCCTTATCGTCTTATTGAGCATCACCCTCCATGTGTTGGCAGATGTTTATTGAAGAAGTTATGGAGTTGGTTGAGCTCAAACCACTAAGGAATGCGCTGGTTGGCCTTCCAGGAGTTGATGGTCTCTCTACAGAACAAAGGAAGAGGTTAACAATAGCCGTAGAGTTGGTTGCTAACCCCTCTATAATCTTCATGGATGAGCCGACATCTGGCCTTGATGCTCGAGCTGCTGCAATTGTCATGCGTACTGTGAGAAATACAGTGGATACAGGGAGAACTGTTGTGTGCACTATTCACCAGCCAAGCATAGACATTTTTGAAGCATTTGATGAGGTATTGCTTAGTTTTTATAGAGTTTGCTTGGAACGTTTCTATTTGACATTCCCCCAGTGATTTATGCTGCATGCATTCAACATGGATGTGCTTGTTGCAGCTATTATTGATGAAAAGAGGAGGGCAAGTCATTTATGCTGGACCTCTTGGTCGCAATTCTCACAAGCTCATAGAATATTTCGAGGTGACCATTCCGATTTTTCTTTTTTTAATTGCTTTGTTTTCTTTTTCTTTTTCTTGTTCTATTCTACATCAAACACAAACAATTGATCAGACCATTGTATCTCGTCTCCCCACATGCATTTTTCCTTCTATTTCTTGTAAATTCCTTGTGAATTCTTGGCCGTGAAAGGCACCATAAAACTAATATGTATAACCTATCGCAGGCTGTGCCGGGGGTTCCCAAAATTAGGGAGGGATACAATCCAGCAACATGGATGCTTGAGGTCAGTACTCCTTCGGTTGAGGCTCAACTGGATGTTGATTTTGCAGAAATTTATGCCAACTCTTCACTTTATCAGTAAGTTTGAGTATAAAACATACTTATGGCTTTTCAATTTTTTTTTCACCATATTCCTAGGATTCTAATTGCTTAAAATAATTTATTTACTGAAACTTTTAGGAGGAATCAAGAACTTATCAAAGAGCTTAGTACTCCAGCGCCAGGCTCCAAGGACCTCCATTTCCCAACCAAGTATTCTCAACCATTCCTTACCCAGTGTAAGGCTTGTTTCTGGAAACAGCGTCAGTCTTACTGGAGAGACCCTCAATATAATGCCATGCGGTTCTTCATGACAATAACCATTGGCCTTCTGTTTGGTCTTATCTTCTGGGACAAAGGACAGAAGACGTAAGCCTCTTTTATTTATTATTTTATTTTCATATTATCTTAATTGATTTGCTTCAATTATTGTTAGTGGTAAGCAAATTCTGAAAAAAATGTGTATGGATTATAGATGTTATAACATACCCTTTATGACTTGCATAGGTATTACAATCTTATATTCGTTTGTTCAACTGGATAATAATTTGGACTTTTTTACAAGCTGACTAAAATCATTTTTTTTTTTTAATGTAAACAGACAAAAACAACAAGATCTTGTAAATCTTCTCGGAGCTATGTATTCTGCCGTGCTTATGCTTGGATCCAACAATGCATCCACAGTACAGTCTGTTGTTTCAACTGAGAGATCAGTTTTCTACCGAGAAAGAGCTGCTGGAATGTATTCTCCTCTACCTTATGCTTTTGCACAGGTAATCATCAAGTGATCTCAACAGACCAGGAACATAATTATTTCCAAACTATAAGGGTAGCAAGTGCAGTTAAAATTTCCTTGTTCTTAATCCAGCACCTCGAGAGCTATCACATTTTTATCAACTTTGTGACAGAATTGAACTCTATTATGTAATTAAAATAAATATGTTAAGCCAATGAGAATCTGACTAATGAAATTTCCCTGATTTTGCAGGTGTCTATAGAGTTGATATACGTGGCATTTCAAGCTGGTGTGTATACCCTTATCCTATACTCCATGATAGGATTTGCATGGGAATCCCACAGATTCTTCTGGTTCTTGTACTTTATGTTGATGTCCTTTATGCAATTCACATTGTACGGGATGATGCTTGTGGCACTGACTCCGGCCCTACAAATTGCTGCCATATTTATGGGATTCTTCATGGGCTTGTGGAACTTGTTCTCTGGTTTCATGATTTCCAGAGTGGTATGTAGCCTCAAACTCAGTACTTATCTGATATATGATCTATTTTTCAGTTCTGGTTATTGTTTTTTCATTTTACCTATTGCATACAAAAAAAAAAAAGGGAAAAGGAAATGATTTTGTGAATAATAAATTTTATTATTGATAAGAGAATGACAAACTTAGTGCTAATAGACTACTTATAATGGATATGTTGAATCATAATAAAATAATAAATCTTAATTTCTAAGATAACTCCTAATAGAAATAAAATAAAATATGAATAAAATAGAGAGCTAAAACAAAATAGAAAAACTAAATAATTCCTAAAGACTCAGTTTTGGGAACTAAAATAAATTAGGAAGCTAAATAAAACCCAAATATTACTCATGTTTCTATTTAAGAAGACTAGTCGTATTAAAATAAAGGAACACATATTAACTTTAATTAGAAATTTCCTTTTTAAGAAAATTGTCATTGACACTTGATCATGCACCATGCATTGCAGCAACTCCCAATTTGGTGGAGGTGGTACTACTGGCTTTCTCCCGTGTCTTGGACACTCTATGGCCTTGTGACAAGTCAAGTTGGTGACATAGAAGGTCCTTTGGAAGTTCCTGGATCCCCTTCAACTACAGTGAAGCTGTTCCTTGAAGATACTTTCGGTTTCAAATATGACTTCCTTCCTGTCGTTGCTGTTGTCCATGTTGCCTGGTTTGTCCTTTTCACCTTTGTATTCGCGTATGGCATCAAGAGCTTCAACTTCCAAAGGAGATAAGCAAGCTTGAAATCTCAAACAATGCCAATTTTGTCTTATCTTATCCAAAGCGTCACGGGGTACTTTTGATGTAATTACTCATGGATAGAGGAAACAAAGTGTTTGACCTCTTTCTGCCACTCTTTCTTCCTTATAAGCTGCCATCATGTGGCAGTCTTGTTCTAAATCCTGTTACTTCACTTCCGCCTACTCCCCCTTGTAATCAATTTCTCCTTGGATTGTAACTTCTCTTCTGCTATGATATGGCTCGTTCATATATACACCAAGATCTTGGAATGAAAATTTGATAAAAGAAATCATGTTTTCTCGGATTATGTTTCTTTTTTGATCTCTACTTTTACCTTTGTGAATATGAGCTTGTGATTACTATGTATCATGACAATGATATGTACATGTACCCACAAAGTGATACAGGGCAGACAGCGTGTATTCCTTTATTGACAATAATTGCACATCTTTTGATGCACACGTTAAGAAAGATATCAACTTCAAGCCATGGACAAGAATGGATAAAAGTCAAACTTGTACTACTTACAATTGTTATCTTTTAGAAAATTCTGATAATTCGGACGATGAACTTCGGCATCATGTGAAATGTGTCATGGATCATGAATGTGATTAGACTAAAAGATACAAAGTTGGCGTTTACCCTTGTGTGGGTAATATCTTTAGAAAAAGACAACATACCAATATCGTTATTATTATTATTATTATTATTATTTTGTGGGTCTTGATATTTAAAAAGTATTATTACATAGATGATGAAAATTTAAAAATATCTTACACTTTCCTGAACAATTAACTAGGAATCAATTATAAATTCGGTTAGAAGGATGCCAAACTCAATCTTCTTACTGTGTTTAACAACAACTTTTTGAATAAACTGTATTTTACACTATTATTTGCATAATGTCGATTTACCTCCAATAATTTTAGACGTAGTCATTGTAACCCCCGCATCATTATATATTTATTTGGTTGGTAAAGTTTAGTGGCAATTTCACTTGTACTACCGGTGTTCTTATACAAATGAACCATAAACCTAAGCCTATGCCCATAGATTATCGAGCTTACACCCAAAGGCAAAATACCAAGGATATGGCCTAAATAACTAATAAGGTTTGATTTGTAGGTTGTGATGCATAAATTAGGGCAAAAGTCGTACCCCAAATGCATGACCTATTTGATACTTTTATTTTAATGAAATTTTTAATACCCACGTTTGTCTTAATTCGTCAACTTTTTTTTGTTAGTTTGAACGAAAATAATACTTTGACCATGTAATTACTAATTTGTTGATATTTAACTATAGTGCTAAACTACTAATTGTATGTTTAGAGCACTGTTTTCATTCAAACTGACGATAAAATTTAATAAATTTAAGTAAAATTGAGTATAAAAAATTTCATGGGAATAAAAGTATCTAGTAAACCATACATTAAGGGTAGATATGTTATTTGTCTAATATATTATAACATTAGTAAGATCTTGTTTAGAGTAGTAAGAGATTGTGATGTGGTGAAATATCATTGGTTGCAGTGATTTTGTAATTACATGGCAAGTTATACGAAGGGTATGATTTGGGTTTGAAAAGTTAGATTTCGATTTCTTTATTTTTATGAGTTTGGGAATAAGACCCATCAAATTTTTAAAGAGCTCCTAGAACTCAAAAAATTGATGTTGCAAATTTGCTTAAGCCGATTCGAGAGAAAAAGGGTGTAGCAAATAAATTTGGTCACCAAGTATGAGAAGTGTGGGAGTCGGGCTTGCTATAGAAAAATAGTCGATTGTCTAGTGTGCCTTAGGATGACGAAAGACGTTGTAAACTTGTATAAGGTAGGGGTGGGCATTTTCGGTTCGGTTTTTGTAGAGTAAAACCGAAAACCGAACCGTGGGTAGATGAAACCGAACCGAACCGAACCGGGTCGGTTCAGTTCGGTTCGGTTCGGTTCCTCGGTTTTGTTCTCGGGTCGGATGTCGGTTCAGTTGGCGGGTCGGATTTCGGTTCGGATCAAATTTTAAACTCTGTTTTTCTGAATTTTTTTGGGCTTTTTTAAATTTTTTTAATTGGGCTCCATTAAAATCAATTTCTTCACTTTTATTGGGCCATTTAGTTAACAAATCCTCTTTTTAAATACTATATTAAGCCCACTAGAAAAAATCTCATAAAAAATAATATATATTACACATATAAAAATAAAAACAACTTAAATTAAAAGCAATTATAATTATACTTTGACTTAACAATTATAATTTATAACATACAAATACAATTATATAATATAACAACACATAATTTATAACATAACCAAATAACAATAAAATATAACAATATAAAGTTAAAATTAAAATTTAAAACCTTAAATTAAAAGCAAAATGTCAATATAACATAAAAATAAAAAAACTCGAAAGGTTAATAATTAATGTCTATAAAAATCCATAAAAAGAATATCAACACAAGTAAAATATAAAAATTCATAAGAATATCAACACAAACAACAAAAGTCCATAAAAAAACAAACACAATTAAAAGTCCATAATAAGATCAACAATAATCAAATCTTTAATATTTGTGATATAGCAACATAAGTACATAACATTACTCCCCAATATCACCGTAGCTCTCTTCCATATTCACATGTGTTGCAATATCCAATGATGTAAGCACAGAATTCTCCACCTCTATATAACATAAAATTATAACATATCAATAACATATTAAGTATTAACATAGTAGTAAAAAAAATTAATAACTTAAATTTATGTAAATGATAAATATTTAAATGTACTTACCAGATTGAATTGACTCGTAAAGTTCTAAATCTTGAATATCAGAGGCATCAATGCTAACATGAAGTTCTCTATCTCTAATTGAAGATTGAAGCCAATTCTGTGTACAAATCAGAGCTTCTACCATTTTTGGAGTCAATGAACTTCTGAATGGATCAAGAATGCGTCCACCTGTACTAAATGCACTCTCAGAAGCCATTGTAGAAATAGGAATTGCAAGTAAATCCTTAGCAATAAGAGACAAAATAGGATATTTAGTACAATTGTTCCTCCACCAACCCAAAATATCAAAATGAAGATTATGAGAATCTTCACTTTGCTCCAGAAAATATATTTCCACTTCTGACTTTCCAATAATTGGTTGCAATTTTGCCTTTTGTCTCTTAAAAGCTTCCTCTGTATCATATTTCATTCTTTTATTCCTCACATCCAAGTCATTGTCTTCTACCTTTAAATTGGATAAAGGAACATTAACAGATAAAATGCAATATTGGGCACGATAAAAATCATACATGGAGAACAACAACTCCTTAATCCCTTCTTGCATACTCTTAACTAGATTTGGCGCATACAAGTTCCCATAACAAAAACTTACATACTCCATCTTGTATCGGGGATCAAGAACAACAGCAATAATTAACAATTTATTCATAGTATCCAACGAACCCCAGTATTTATCAAACTTTGTTTTCATGTTAATGGCCATTCTCTTTAACAAATTATCATCATCACCTTCCTCACTTAATCCTGTAAGTTGGAATTGAATCTTGCTTACCTAAAAAAAAATACAAATTATAAAAGTCTAAAACACATATATATTCAACATTTAATTAATTTATTTGCGACTAAAAAAGAAACAAATTTTTACTAACCTGACTAAAATACAAATGAGATGTAGGCGTCAAAGAGGCACTACATTTCAAAGTTGCATCATAAAATGTCTTCAAAAATTCAACAAAGACTTGAGCATTTTCCCAATCTTCAGATTTGGGAGGCCCCGCTTTACCCTTCCCATCATCACCATTGTTGAAGTAGTTGCAATAGTGTCCATCTTCCTCTTCTAAACGCTCGAATGCAATTTGAAATTTCAAAGCACTACTCAACATCAAGTAGGTGGAGTTCCACCTAGTAGGGACATCCATAACCACAAGCCCTTTCCCTTGAATATTTTCATGTTCAACACACTTTCTAAATTTTTCTAATCTCATGGGAGATGATCTAACATATCGGACTGCATTTCGAATACTAGCAATTGAATCACTTATTTCTTTCAATCCTTCACCAACAATCAAATTAATAATATGAGCAGTACACCGCAAATGTAGATATTTCCCATCCAAAAATGTCCCATCAACTTCCCAACTCTTTAATCTCCTCCTCATGTAGCTAATTGCCACATCATTAGCACTAGCATTATCCACAGTAATTGTGAATACCCTTTGGATGCCCCATTCACGTAACACATTCTCAATATATTTTTCAATTGCTTCTCCCTTATGATTTGTGATTTGAGAGAAATTTAGAATTCTTTTTTGTAACTCCCAATCCGCATCAATCCAATGAGCAGTTACTACCATGTAGTTTATATTTTGTATAGAAGTCCAAGTATCAGTAGTAATACACACCCTCACCTTATTTGCAGAAAAAATACTCTTCAACAAAATCTTTTCATCGAGGTACAACTGATATATATCTCTAACTAGGGTTCTTCTAGATGGGGGATCGAACCTTGGACACACAACATGGCAGAAATAGCGAAATCCTCTACCCTCAATAAAACTAAATGACAGCTCATCTAGAATCACCATTTTGGCACAAGCTTTCCTACAATCCTCCTTATTATATGTAACAGACATGACATTACTAGCACAACCTTTAGCAATTGGCTTTTGACTTAATACCCCTTGACTCTCATCTATGATGGTGGCCAAATACTTCGTACAAATTAATAAATGCTTTTTTAAATTAGAGGTCCCATTCTTAACAGAATGAGCAGCATAAGTTTTACCACAATAAATACATTTGGCTCTATCATTTTCAATCTTCACAAAATGAGACCAACTATCAGAAACTTTAAGGCCACTTGATTTTTGGGGTTTGTCAGCACTTTCTTGTTCTTGTTCAATCCTTTTATCCATCTTCCTAAATTAAATTAACACAAACAAGTTACTAACTCATAAGTCATAACACTTAACAAATTTACAACTCAACTACAACAATATTAACAAATATTGACCTAACAATGCACCAAATTAAGCAAAGTGTACCAAGGCAACACAAATTAGTTAAACTGTTAAACAACACATCCATCTATTTCATAAGAAACTTTATGAGAAATATATCTATCTCAACTTAGCACTTTCTTCAGCACAAAGCTTCATAATCATAAAAGATGGCAATACAGAGCACAACATGGTTCAGAAGTAAAAAAAAAAAAAACAGAAAATTGAAGATGGGTGTGAATGACACTAAGAACTTGAGATTGAAGCTTTCTGAAGTTAAGCACTCACAAGACGCAAAATACCAACTTTCATATCTACATTTGGATCTAAATTTAATAATTGTACATTGAAGAAAACAAAAACATTGTAAAAACAGCCATAGAAACCAAACCCACGTTTAATTTGATCAAGATAAATAAAAGCTACATATTCACACACAAGAAGACATCAAACCCAGGTTTAAGTTGATCAAGATAAGCTGAAAAATACTGAAATGACCACCACAAATACTTAGAAAAAAAGAAGTTATACTTTATCACCCAATAACTTATTTTGTTTCTTAGTTTTTCTTCCTAAGCTAAATCATGACACGGTTCAATTATTAGCAAGATATAGATTGCGTAAAATTAAAAACAAAGCAATAGCAAAAGAATTCAATTCATATCCATAATAGTTTAAACTTTAACGCATTAACATGAAGTAAATACCGTGGTCGTCGAACGTGGACAGCACAGCAGTGAACGGCAACGTGGACAGCGGCTGGGACGGCGGCGTGGATGCGGACCCGAGCGGTGAGACCGTGGTTGTCGAACGTGGACAACATAGCAGTGAACGGCAGCGTGGACAGCGGCGTGGATGCGGACCCGAGCGGTGAGACCGTGGTCGTCGAACGTGGACAGCACAGCAGTGAACGGCAGCGTGGACAGCGGCGTGGACAGTGGCTTGGACGACGGCGTGGTCGTCGAAGGTCGCCGGTGTGGTTGACAAAAACAGCAACGTGGACGCCGGTGTGGAGTCGTGGACGGCGACCGGTGAAGCAGAGGCCGAGCCGCCGAGAGACGAGAGACGAGAGAATGAAATGATTTACAATTTGGATTTTGGAGAATTGAAATTTGAGAGTAGGGTTTACTGTTTAGCCCTTATATATTATAGAGAATAGATTTAGTGCAACCATGATCATTATAATAGTTTACATCCTCTAATCAAAATATGCCACGTGGCATTTAAAATTTTTTTTAAAATAAATTTTGGTTAACCGGTTCGGTTCTCGGTTTTTTGATTAGGAACCGAGAACCGAACCGGTTCAGAGTAAACCGAACCGAACCGGACCGGTTCGGTTCGGTTCACTCGGTTCGGTTCGGTTTTCGGTTTTTATGCCCACCCCTAGTATAAGGTGTGTAATGTGAATGCAAGTTAGGACTTATGTCGCAAAACTCTAGTTTTGTGAAGGTTAGGAAGGACATGCTCCTAAAACCTTGTATTTTAACTTAGTTATTTTGAGGTCATAGGACTTGTCTGCGATGCATTTAGGTTTTGGAACAACGCATAACAATGGTGATGAATGGGGTCCTGTGCAAAGAAAAAAAATAGCTTGAATGTTTGTCTATGTAAGGTTTTTATTTTTCTTTCTTATGCGACCTAGTTAGTAAAAGCTACTTTTGTCTTTATTTTATGAGTGTCATGGATAATGTTCGAACTAGTGACTGTTTTATGGGTGTCAAGCAATTATTTTTAACTTTGTTGTAGGGTTTCCTATATAGTATCCCTTAATATCTATGCGAAAGCCCTCAAACTAGTTTCTTTGGTTTGATTGCCTCATTGAGCTTCTTCTTTTTGATTTATTGGGAAATTGGTTTTGGGAATCCTCTCGTTGTAAGGATTAGTCTTTATCTTTGTTATAGTGTTTCTTGTATTTTCACCTTTCCTCTTTGACTTTGATATTGTAAGATCCTAACCAAACTCCTCAATAAAGTTAAAAAAAATGTTATGGAAGAATTCCTGAGCTTTCTATGTTGCAACATACCATTAGTTGTAGTGATATCTCTGTGATATGGCAGATTGAATTTTGGTCTTTATTGTTGAGACAGAATTCTTAGTCGCAGTATTGTTACGACTTGCTCGATTGATTATTGGTTGAATATTTGTTTATGTAAGGTTTCTGTTTTCCTTTCTTAAGTGATCTAGTTAGTATAAGCTACTTGTGTATCTATTTTATAGGTGGCTTGGATAATGTTCAAGCTAGTGATTGTTTTATAGGTGTTAAGCAATTATTTTTAACTTTGTCGTAGGGTTTCCTACACGGTATCCCTTAATATCTATGCTAGAGCCCTCAGACTAGTTTTTTTTGTTTTGATTGCCTCATTCGATTTATTGGAAAATTGGTTTTGGGAATCCTCTCATTTTAAGGGTTCATTTTTATCTTTGTTATGGCGTTTCTTGTGTTATCACATTTCTTCTTTGACTTTGCTATTTTTAAGATCCTAGCCAAACTCCTCAATAGAGTCACAAAAATGTTAAGCCAGAATTCCTAAGCCTGCTATATTGCAAGATACAATTGTTGTAGTGATATCTCGGTGATGTAACAGATTGTAGAAATAAGCTAGTTTGGGCCTACCTTGCCCTTGAGGAACTCTTAGAGTCAAAGGGGCTTAGTGTTACAAATTCGCTCTTTTAGTATTAGATTTCAAGCCATTTTAACCAAAATAAATCTAGTCTTAAGGTGTGAAGGTTATAGAACAAGACTTGCATAGTAATTTGGTGTTGTCTGGGGCTTTGTTTGAGTGTGTCTAAAGGTTAAGATTTTAGGCCTTTAGAAAACCTTATTTAGGGATTTAAGGGAACTTACCTCTTGAATCATTTCAAGGTTTTGAGTGATATTTATTTGAGTATTATGGAGATTGAAAATGTATAGGGTTGTTGTGTAGGAAGAGAGTCTAATGAAAACAAGTTTCAAAGAGTAACCAGTGTTCCTTTAAATGTAAAGAAGATAGGACTTTTGTAAGGTAAGAGGTTTTTTTTTATTTGGTTAAAAATTAATTTGATCCTTAACAATTTTAGAACTCTAATTATTTAATGAGTTTTACCTTAATTAAAAGAAAAAAAAAGAATTTTGCACATAAAATGGTTAAAATACTAAATTTTGTTCTGAATAAAATCTTGATGAGCTAATTACTTACTTTGATTGATAAATATCAAAGCCTTTCATTTTTAAAAAGACTCTTAAAGGCCAAAAAGTATTTTATTAGATTTGTGTTTTTCTATTACCAAAATCACATGGGCTTACCTTTTTTTTTTGGGCCGAGTCTCCCCTTAATTAGGCCTTAGCTTAAGGGTTTTTATATTTTAGCTCGTACTTAATTCAACTCTAAACTTACCAATCCACAACCTATAAATTAAGTCCCATAAAATGGCTTGGTCTACATATCATATTTGTTTGACACACCTAATCATGTATATAGGCTTCCCTGAAGTATTTATTGATTTTTATACCACAACTACTATATAAATCGTTTTGGTTAAAAGGTAGCAATTTAAATTATTATAGTTATTTTTTAATGTTCTCAAACTTATTGAATATTAAATCTCTCAATGAAGATTTTTTTTATTATAAAAATTTATACTAAGATATCTTTTTCTATTATCAATATTAGAACAACATAACTAAGAAACCTATATAATTCCTAAGCTTGACTTAGAATAATCAAACTAGAACAATGCATGCTTAATATAAATTAGAGCTGAGCACATATTAAAGAAAATAAAATTAAACACAATAAAAAATTTATGTAGTTTGGCTAAATTTACCTACATAAAAAAAGTGAAACTATCTCACGAATATTATTAGTGAAATCATGAAACACAGTACAAGAACTACAACAATACTTAGAAGGAAAAGAGCCCTAAATCATTTCTCTAATTTCTCTCTAATATTAAGCTAGTTTTCGTTATACACCTCAAAGCCAAAGGCATGCTTTTATAGGGATCCAATTTTAATGCAAATGGATTCTAACTTTTCTATATTGTAACTAGACCTTAATAAGGACTTACAAAATGTATTTATACTAAAACAGGATGCCACAATCATTTGGTTTTAGTGTAATTTTTATTTTGGAAATCTTGACCTAAATAAGGTTTTCGACTGACCAAGAAACTTTTGAAACCTTAATTAAGTAGGATTCTTTTATATGAGCAGGATTTTAACTTTTATTACAATATCTTTAGAATTTAGAATTATATTGTTGAATTCTCCACCTTGATTTTGACTTCTCAAGATTCTCTTATGAGTTATCCTTCACGAAGCTTTTGTTTTTTATTTTAACAAGTTCCATACAACAATAAAGCTCAAGCAATACTTGAACTTGGTTGTTGTTAATGCTTTTGTCAACATATTTGTTATAGTCTCTGTAGTGTGGAACTTTTCTATTAAAATAGACCATTTTACAACTTTCTTAGCAAAAATTGAAGAAAAACTTATAATCCTTTTTTAGTTGTACTTTTTTTTTATGTTGAGCACTATTTTTGTCTTAAATAAAACAACCATCACGATTACCATTCCTGTATCTCATAACCTATCTCACTTCATTCAATGATTTATTATTGGATTTTTTATGAATCTACTTTTAACTTGAAGCTCTTAGGTTAAATTTGATTTTGAATATTCCATTGTATGCATAAGTGCACTTTTCATATTCGTATATAATACTTTCATTATCTCATTCATCTTATCTTTTGTGCAATTTTTACAGTGATTTTGTACCCTTGGTGACTATTGATGTGTAATTTTTAGTTAAACGCAAATGCATATTATCATAAATAAGTAATATAAAATAAATAGAGTATCGTTAACACGAAGAATTATTATTATTATTTACATTAAATACTAAAATCATGTTTTCTAACTTTTATTCAGATGAAATAAAAGTAAAAAGATAGTAATATAAACTAAATAACTAAAAATTAACAAGATAGAAAAGATTAAAGATAACAAGATAGAAGCACCAATAATAAATAAAACCTAAGATTGCAACTATCTCTTAATACATTGCTTAAATCAATTAATATTTTTTAAAGTTAATTCCTTAATATGAATTATTGGCTAGATTTCTAATATCATCACAAGTCTCTGTCAACGGTCGAGTGACTATATCTTATCTTAATAATTACCTACATGTCTATGATAATTAGAGAATAAGATTTATTAATAACTAATCTATTACTACTATATATGCCATATATGTATATTTCTATCATATATAAAATTCATAATTGTTACTTTATGATTATATATCAAATGATTCAAGACTAACACCTAAATTCTTTTGTCAAGTTAATTAGGGTTCCTACAATAATCCAATTAATGATCAAGTAATTAAAAAGTATTAAGCATAGAATAATTGAGCAATTCTATCGTTGAGTTCATAAAAATAAGAAAAGAACTTAAATTCAATTATATATTAAATTTGAAGTTATAACCCTAAATATAAAACTTAGCTCATAATAAAATAAAGAGTTTTAAAATATAAATTGATAGATATAATGAAAAAGAACAAAAAATATAAGTAAAAAAAAAAAAACATAGATCAATATTTTAATTCAACACTTTCTGTTTTTAATTTGCAGTTGAATTTTTTTTATATAAAATAGTTAAATAACCTAATTTTTTTATTATATAAATCACTAATTCAATGTCTCTACATTGTTATTTTTATGATTTAGGTTACCTTTTATTAATTAATAATTTTTTTATGAACTATAATATTTTAAAATTTATTTATTATTTTTAAGAATAAATAATTTTTTATTAATTCAAATTAATAAATAACTTATCCCATGAAAAATTATAGAATAAGCAATTCAGTAATTTTAAGAATAAATAATGGACTCACACCATTTACTTTCACCTATATTTGTAAGTCAAATATAGGATAGGCTTAGAATTAGACAACTTTTATCCAATCATAAGTCAATCCCATGAACCAACAAACAAGGGCCACAGTACGTGTCAGGCTTTGCCAACTCCATTAATTACGCCTCTTTTAAGCTTGAGCCGCATTATTTTCTATCTCATTGCCAAAATTTAGTGGATAGGACTACTACGGATCTGTTGTAATGTTAAATGGATATTCCACCACTTACTCCACATATTAATCTCACACTTTCCCTTTTTGATACTTATCATCAACCACAAATTGTTTTTGAAGTTTGAGGACCAAAATCCAATTGGCCCATAAAATGGCCAATTTCAATTGGCTTGCAAAAGTGATAAGGGCTACTATTTAAAAAAAAAAAAAAACTAAGATAAAATTCATTACTAGAAAAGGACCGGAAGCAATCCAGTCAAGTCTTGGTACATTTAAGAGATTAATTCTCCTATTGACCAGCTCAATAATAGTTTTTACATCCGATTCAACCAAGCTAATTCTGAACTGCATCCTATCTGTAACCTGCATGGCTATTTTGATTGCTTCAGCCTTTGCTATTTCTATATTTTCCTATGCATTTGTCCAAGAAGTGGCCATAACGACATGGGTTCCATTACAATCAAGAAAGACAACACCAAGGCCTACGATTCCTTCCTTAGCATTGATAGCTGCATCAGTTCTTATTTTGATGACTCCCCTAGGAAGATCTTCCAAAGTAGCTACTCCACTTTGGCCCTGATCATTGCTTAGGCTCAACTTGTTTCCTTTCATAGCTTCGCTGGTCTCCAATTAGGCTTCCATTCGAGCAAGAATTCTGATCGGATCATTTATTTTTTCAATAGCTACAAAACTATTTTTGAATTGCCAGCTTCCCCACAAGATCATGATAACCTTGTCCCTATCTTCTGCTATTGTAACTTTCTAAAAAAATCCCACACACATGTCCTGAATTCCTTTCACAAAGCCTGTAAATTGAGAGATGCTCCAAAGTTTTTTTACCACCTTACACTCTACCAGAGCATGGAAGATATATTCCCTTTCTTTGAGACACCTGTTGCAGATTGGGTATTAAGAACCTTTTTCCTTAGCAAGTTATTAGTTATAGGGAGAAGATTTGATACTGCCCTCTAAAGGAAGGTCTTCACCTTCAAGGAAACTGAGGTGCTCCATAGACCCTTCCACCATTTTTCCATGTATGCAGATGATTCAAGTAGGGGAATTTTCATAATTTGAGATACATCAGCTTTGTTAAACTTCTGATCAATGAAATCCCTTCTCCATCTGTTGTGCTCAGCGATCAACACTTCAACCTTACCGTTAGCAGCCAGCTCTTAGAGAGAAGTATGATTAAAGGTTAGGCCTCTTGGAATCCAACTACTGCTATATATGCTGATACTATCTCCACTACCAATGAGCCATCCCAGACCTTGCTCAAGAACCTGCCTACCCCATATTATACTCCTTCACCCATAAGAAGAGTTTGATCCCAGCCTTGCATCTAGAAAATGGTTGTTCCCATAATACTTAGATTTAAGCACTTTAGCTACTAAAGAGTCAGGAGATTGAATTAGCGTCCATTCTTGTTTAGCCAAAAGGGTTTGGTTAAAACAGATTAAGCCCCTGAAACCTAGCCCCCATTCTCTTATGCTCACACAACTTTCTCTAACAAGCCCAATGAATTTTCCTTTTTCCTTGGTCATTCTTTCCCAACCAAAAACCAATAATTAATCTCTGCAAATCTTCACAAAAGCTACTTGGGAGTTTGAATATACTAATGGCATAAGCTGGGAAGATGCAAAGGTCCGAAAGTATAAAGAACAAGAAGAGTTGTAGGCTTTAATGTACATAAAAATTAAAAAAATGTAGAGGATCGAAAGTAAAATTGACAAGAATAATTAATCAAAGATTTTTAGAACTTTAAAATTTAATTATTAAAATTTAAAAATAAAACTTTGTATTGTAATTAGAGTGAATTAGTGATGTAACAATGGTGAAATTTATAAATGATAGATAGTTTAATAAATGCCAACTTAGTTAGAATATATTATAAATATAGTGATGCAAATTTGATCATTTATTTTATATTCTTATCCAATAATTTTAAATTTGGAACAATATCAATAATTTTTTTTTTTATCTTTAATGTAATTGCAATTTTAAATTTTAAATTATAAATTTATGAATTATGATTATAACACAATTTCAAATTTTCAATCCAATATAAATTATAATCTCAATCCAATATAAATTATAATCTTAACCCAATAAAATTTTAATTTTAATTGTTATCACAATTAAAATAATTGTAATTAAAAATTTTAAAATATTTTGTAAGAAAAAATAATTATAAATTATTAAAAAAATTATTTTAAAATATAACAAAAATAAAATACTTAAAAAAAAAGACACAGCCATAGGTTGTGCCATATCGAGCCCATGATGGGCTCATGCCAAGAACAACTCATTACGAAATCGTGCCGGCACATGGCCCATGCCAGCACGGCATGTTGGGCAGTACATCATAGCCTAGCACGACATAACTAGATGTGTCGTACTATTCAATGTAGCACGGTAGCATGTTGTGCCAATTGTCACGGGCTGGGCGCTTGTCATTGAAATAAAGATTAATCTGTTAGGTAATGCTGCATACGCACCCTTATATACCCAAGACCCACCCAATTTCTATTCGATGTGGAAAGTGACATTCTCCCCCACCCAATCACGTGACGTCCTCGTCACAATATGACCCAAACTCAAGGACCAACATGGCCCGTATTGCCCACCCCCCAAGGATAGGGGACCCACTACCTACATGACAATCTCTATTGGAGTTCAAGACACAGAATTTTTAGGGCCCATTTAGTCCGTATTGCCTATCCCCTAGCGGCATAGAGGACCCACATCCCATATTGCAATCTCTATTGAGCAATTTTTGGGGCCCACATACGAATGAGAATTTGGATTTACTCTGATACCACTTGTCACAGGCTGGACGCTTGTCATTAACTAAAAAGATTAGCCTGTTAGGTAATACTGCATACCCATCTTTATATACTCAAAATTCACCTAATTTTTATTCGATATAAAACGTAACACAATATACAGTACACTATTATATTGTGCCAAACTGTGCCACCTATTTGCCATCTCTAATAACAATATAAATTTATTTAATTTTTTCTAGGACAATATTTTAATAAATTATTCATGTAACAAATTAATTAAATTCTTTCACACACGGGCTACAAGGCCCATTTGCAGAACAATATAAGTTTATTTAATCCATTTTTTAGGATAATATTTTACTAAATTATTAATGTAACAGGTTAATTAAATTATTTCACATATGTACTTACATTAAAAGTTTATAGAACAAATTAGTAGTCATAATAAATAAAATTACACTATCACATTTAAATAATTGCATTATCACTTGATGTGCATTAAATTTTCTCCTTCTGGCCGCCCCCCACACAACTCACTTGATGTGCATTAAATTTTCTCCTTCTGCCCAAAAAAAAAAAACTCTGTAACCAATTTTAAAACAAGAAGTTTTATATAAATTTCAGAAATTTAGGTAAGAATTCCAGCAAAGTGGAACCAGCCAAACCTTAAGCGTAAGGGAGATCACCATTCACCAATGATGGAAGATTTGTTATTAGTTAACAATAATTAATTATCATCAACCAGTTTAAGATAATTGAAATAGGAGCCCCCTTCCTGTCTTTATCTACCACTGAATTCATGTGCGGCCTAATTAATGATAAAAGATGTGGTAGTCATGCACAATCTACACATTTTTATCAAATAGGTTTCTAACCCTTCTTGAAATAACTTAAATGCCCTTTAGTCTTTAGTTGCATATTCTAACATCGTAATGGCTGAAATTTAATATTATAAGATTATTTTAGTCATTCAAGAATATAGGACTTATCAATGAAAATAGGTAAAGTATATACTAATTTGAGAAAACTTAAAACTCAAGGACTTAAAAATTACTATCCTTTTATTAAATTTAATGAGAGATTCAATTAAATAATAAAAAATTAGGTGGAAAAGTCTTAATAATACTATTCATTAAAATTTTAATACACATTTCAATATTTTCAACATAATTAAATTATTTTACTAAATATATATTTAACAAAATTTTATTAAATCAACACATAAATGATGCGATGCGTCAGTCCATCAAGTGACAACGTTACAGTGCATTTTGTCCCATTTACATTTTTGTCAAATTATGTTACTAAATTAACGATTTTGACATATATTTAATAAGAAGCGTGAACTGATACTCAGATTGACGTCACTTGGTTTACATAAGTTGCACAATTGCGTAACCTTATAATTAAAACATTGCGTAACCTATAATTAAAATATTTACTAGCAAGAAAAATGCTTGTTCCCCTATCCCTTTGCCCGGTTTACGAAAGCTCAAAAAGGTCGAGCTTAGTTTGAGACCATACGAAGATTAATTTCCTCAACTTGTTAAGGCTCAAAATAACATAATACAGTTTGGAGTTAAGATCAAGATTGATCAAATGTCTCCTAACACTTTTTTTTTTCATAACTGAGGGGTTACTTATCTACAAATGAAGAAGCTCTCTTCACGTGGGAGGAGCAGTCTCCAATGTACCACAAAAAGGCACATTCTCGTTGAAAATAAACTAACTTTCAATCTACAAACAAAGAGTCTCTCCTTACAAGGTTAAACATTATTAGTCTTAAAAATTCTTTCATTTAGGCTAAAGAGATCTAAGATGAGCAAAATACAAACACCCAACAAATCAAAAACGATTAGAAAATGACAACAAAAAATTCATAATAAATAAATATGATACTAAAGAATCTAGAGACAAATAAAACATTAAAAGATTAAAAAATTAATTTTAGAGTTTAAACCACCTTAATCTATATAAAGGAAATATTTTCTCACGCATATGGGGGGATTTTTTTTTTCTTTTTTTGGGTGGGGGCGCTATATTTTTCTTAATTTTTTTGACCTTAAAATATGATTATATCTCTTTATCATTATTTAACTGACTTAAACATCGATGAATTTTTATTGAAATCACAATTAGCATAATTATAACCGGTCTCTTTTTTATAGCAAGTAAGGTCTAGCCACCTGGAGATCTTTAGAAAGAATAACAAAAATTCATCCATATGCTAGAACCATTTTTTTAAACATATAGAAATTTAAATATTTACCAAAGACGTAGGGATTGACTTTAAGTTTGACTAAGAGATCCAAAATTCATGGTCAATAATTTGGTGCCATTTGTAAAAATTAATGCAAAAAGTTATGGAGATCAACAATTTAAAACCGAATAAGAAAAACACTCAAGAAAGACAATGAAAAACAGAGATCGAGACTATAACACATCGTAGAACTCTAATTCAAATAACCTCAATGAGAAGGAGTAGAATCATTAAGAAGAAGACTTTAGTCATTGAGGAAAACTCTAAGGAAACTCAGACTTAATACAAAGGCTATTTAAAAAATTAGAAAAAGCTCGAAAAGTAAAGGAAAAAATGAAGAAACTCTTAAAGGATGTACTGAATAATTAACGAAAAATAGGAGAAAAATAAAAGCCTTATGAACAAAATGACCGATCAATAAGAGTGATAAACCACATAGGCTCCCCACTAGTTGATTTTATTAAAACAAATCGGAGACTCACTTAACAAAGTAAAGTGGCTACAAGTTAGAAATCCTTTAGAAATGCAACATTCCAGATCTCAAAATAAAAGACACCACAAGAGGCATAAAGACCCACCACTTGCCATATCATAAATAGGTGACTTGAAAAGGATGTTAAAGTATGTGAAGGAGAGGGACAAAGAAAATAATCTAGATGAACACGACGCGTCGACGACTTATATGGGATAAATAAAAGAGCAGGAAAGAGTGCATGTGAATTTAAAACACAAGAGGAAGCTCTTCACGAGAAATTTTAAGGATTGGAGCAGAGAATAGATGAGCTGGTAGAGGTGAGGGAATAGTAAGAACTAGCTCTACAAAACAAGATTGAGAGAGAAATGAGGTCATCACTCACTAATAATCTCAGAGATATAAAGCTGCCCACTACTTTTAAAATGCCTAATTTTGCTACCTATAATGGGACCTCAAATCCTGACCATTACATGGATGTTGTATAGTTTGGAAATGCAAGTGCACGTTCTCACAAACAAGTAATATAACGATGAATAGAATATTCTTCTAATGAGAAATTTTATTAAGTACTAAAATTGTGTCTTTTTATTATTATTAAAAAAATTAATAACTTAAGCAAATAAAATCTAAACTAAATAATAAAAGAAAACAATAAGCAAAACAAAGTAAAGAAACAATGATAAATTCACCAATATCAAAACGTTTAGGATTACAATTATCCCTCGATACTTCACTTAAATTTAATTACTTTTCTTATTTTATTCAATTAACATGAATTTTTAACCAAGAAACATAGTATCTTCATAAGTCAAGTGAAAATATTTTACCTAATCAATTATCTATATTCTTATGATAATTAGATTAAAGCAAGATTCATTAAGAACAGGTTCACTAAACGGTTATATATGCCATGTAAGTATATTCCTATCTTACATGAAACTCAAAATTTTTATGCAATGATCATATATCAATCGATAAAGGTTTACATGGATGATATGATCACCAAGTTAAAAAAACTCGGAGATCGTTCACAAGATCATAAGAAGACTTTTATGATCTTAAAGGAGCACAACATGAAACTTAACCTTAAAAAATGTGTATTTGGAGTTGATTCAAGGATTAAAGTAATTCAAATAAGGTCAAGGCTAACCTTGAGATGAAATCCCCAAGCACATTCAAAGAAGTTCAAAGGCTGATCGATAGAGTTGTCATGTTGAGCAGATTTATTTCTAAAGCTACTTTAAGTGTTTTGAATTTTTTTCAGGTAATTAATGTGATGTAAATCTAGCACAAAAATACACAAGTGAACGTATTGCAACAAGTAGTATAATGATATGAATTAGATATCATTCCCATAGAGAGACTTTTATGACATACTCTTTCTATCAATTATTAAGATTAATTCTATTTAACTTTTATTCAAACAACACTAGAATTGAGTAACCTAATTTATCTAACTATACTAAAATTATCCTAAATTCAAGCAATAAGCTAGTAAAAATATGAATTCACCAAGTTAAGGAAACCTAGGGTTATAATTTATCCCCTAATTCCTAAAAAATAAATTGTTGGCTAGATCTCCATTATTGTTATAAGTTTCTGTTGAAGGTCAAATAACTATATTTCATCATAACAATTACCTATATATCTATAAAACTATAACTTCTTAAATTGGGCTACTCTTAACATTTATGTCACTACCAAATTCAATGGATTCTCGACCATATATGCTCTAGGAGTTATTGACTGTACTTTTACTTGAAGACATTTTTCTACCAATGAAACTAGAAATAATAAAAGATAGAAAATCTATTAACAAATTGGGCTGAACACTCAACAGCTAAGGGCTAAACACTAAAACTATGAAGAACTAAGAAAAAAACCTAGAAAATGACTTAAAAAGCCAAAAAAAAAAAAAGAGGCAAGAATAAGAGAAAATAAAACTTACTTATGGATGAAATCACTAAAGTTACAAGAATAGTCTTCAAAGTGTATAGCTTCTCTCTCCACAAGTCGTAGCCTTTTCTCTCTCAAACAAGACTTAAATGGCATTAAAAATGACAAAGAGTGAAATTGTGCAATATATAAGGTGTGTTCGGGAAGATCTCATTTGTTGAAATAAGATTTACAATTGAGATCTTCTCATGAGTGAGGAGACCTTTCAATTGACAAATGCTACTTTAGACGTCATCTTGGTCATTCGATCAAGACTAATAATTTAAGATAAGGCTACAACTACAAAATTAGGGGCAACTCAAAAGGGGCACATTTCTTAAAGGTTCACCTATTTTAAATGCACTCGAACTATTTTCAAATTATAAGATATTGATCCAAGGACCATCCTCTAAGTAGATCGATCACCATATCATGACTCAAAGCACACCAATAATGAGCACTTAACTAAGCACACATCATTGTAATCAAGGACTCAACATAGATATAAGGACATCAATCAAACCGAACACTGCCAGATTTCTCCCAACACTCTCTCCCTCATAGCCGATAAGTCACTTATCTATAGACGAAGAAGTTCTTCTTATAGGGGACAATAATCTCTAACTTACCATTGACAAGCCTCTTCTCATTAAAAATGACTAGCCTTGAACCTATAGACAAGGAGTCCTTACTTGTAAGGTCGATATCCGAAGAGTCTTTACTCATGAGGTTGAGCACTATTAGTCTCGAAGACTCATCCATCCAAGACAAAGAAATCAAAGATAAGTAAAATACAAATGCCTAAAAGACCATTAATGAGTAAGATATAGCAACAAAAAGTCTACATTAAAATATAATGTGACACCAAAGAATTTAAAAATAAATAGAACAACAAAAAATTAAGGAGTTTATCCTAAAATTTAAATCACCCTAATTTATTTAAAGCGAATATTTTCTCACGCGAGAGGAAGGATTTTTTTATTTCATTTTAGGAAGTATAACTATGTTTTTTTTTTGAATTCTTTACATCTCAAAATTCGTTCATATTTTTTAATCAATTTTTTGTTGACTTTAACCAGAGATTACCAATGACATAGTTATAATCAGCCTCTTTTTTTTTTGCAGCAAGCAAGCTCCAGCCACTCAAAAGATTTTTAGAATAAACAATAATAATTTATCCATATATTAAAACAGTTTCTTTAGAAATAGAAATTTAACAATTGACCAAAGAAGTAGGGATTAACTTTAAGTTTGCCCAAAAATTTCAAATCCACGGTCATCAATAGTGAAAAAGTATAAATGAATTCTAGAATTTCAATTTGCCTGTATATTTTGTAAGTAATGTTCTTATTCAAAAGAATAAAACCTGCCTTATTCATAGAATAATGCTTTTACCTTTTTCAGGTTGGTGGGTAATAACCAAATTTAGCTTTGTTGACCATAGCAATTCGCAGCCCGTTTATTTTTGGCTGCAAATGCATGTTTACTGACAAAATTCCACTAACAATGTGAACTTTGACTATGATACCAAAAACAAAAGGGAGAGAGGGACCGTGCTTTTTTGGCTGCAACTGCATGTTTTTTTGACAAAATTCCACTAACAATGTGAACTTTGACTATTATACCAAAAACGAGAGAGAGAGAGAGATTATAGAAGTTTGAAATTTAATATAAATACTCAAAATTTAAAGTAAAACAAAAAGATTGCAAGTGAAGATTTAATGAATACAGTATAAATGTTAGTTTTTAACGTTATGTGTTAATATTCTTTAAACGTTAAATTTTTTAATATCAATGTTTACACATTAAAATGTATGAATTTGTTATTATATAATATTATATAGTGTAAAAGAGTTTTTAAAACTATTTTAAAGTTATACAACTAAATTCGTATTTGTGATGATGGATGTGTGCATGGGAGAAACCTTTATAACGTGTTTAATCATGACACAAAGAAAATTTCAAAAAAAAAAAAAAAAATCATGGCACAAAGAAAATGGAAAAGTTGTAAGCTAATTTCAGAGCTCGAAATCTTAAAGATAAAAGGACGGTTTCTGTATGTATATTTATCTATATTTTTAGTTTTCTATAATTATTAAACAAATATATACATTTTATAAAAAAATGACTTATAAAAGAGCAAAAAAAAAAAAACACGGTAGCTTCAAATGGGCCGTCTTATTTTATCGCCAATGTTTGGTTGTACAATATCACGACATAAATGCCATCGTCTCACACTTGGGGGTGCCGAAAGATGAACTACTGTTGGGCACATAACTTATTAGGTCTAACTAATCCTGGCAAGTGTTTAGAATTCACTTAAATAGAAAAGGTCCATGATAATAGATTTATTCTTTCAAATATAAGCTATTCATATTCATGTAGACTATGAATTTTATAAATAGATCATGAATAATATAAAAAATTAACACGAATTAGAACTCAACATTTATCTCAAATAATTACATATTAAATATTATTTTTAATGACCAAAATATATATAATAAAAAATTAATTTTGACAATATAAATTCACTTGAAAATTAAATAAAAAATACATTTAATATAGATTAAAGACCAAATCATAGTGAGATCATTTAAGTTATTATCATAATTACATATATAATAACTTAATTGATAGGGTGGGCATTATTCCCATTCTCATCCCAACTTAACCTAATTCATCCTAAAATTTTAGGTTAGAACAAAAATAAAAATGTGTTCGGGACACATTTGGAACAAAATTTTCTTATCCCAAATGGGTCGGATATGGTTTAAAAATTTTCTAAACCCAAATGGAAATTTCTTGACTCTAAATATATATTTTTATAAAATTTTAAATTTTTTTTTAAAAAATTCAATTAAATTCAAAGTTAGATTTAGAATGATAACATTAAACATAACTAAATTTGAAATAAAATTTAAAATAATAATATTTAAAGTAATTAAAATAGAAATAAAATTTGAAATTATAATATTTAACGTAATTGAAATCTAAATAAAATTTAGAATTATAATATTTAACGTAATTGAAATCTAAATAAAATTTGGAATTATAATATTTAACGTAATTAAAATCAAAATTAGATTTGAAATAATAATATTTACGTGAAACCGAAATTGGATTTAGAATTATAATATTTAACGTAATTGAACTCAAAATTAGATTTAGAATTATAATGTTTAACGTAATTAAAATCGAAATTAGATTAGGAATAATAATATTTAATGTAATTGAAATAGGATTTGACATTATAATATTTAACGTAATTAAACTTAAAATTAGATTTAAAATTATAATATTTAACATAATTAAAATCGAAATTAGATTAGAAATAATAACATTTAACATGAAACTGAAATAGGATTTAAAATTATAATATTTAACATAATTGAACTCAAAATTGGATTTGAAATTGTAATATTTAATATAATTGAACTCGAAATTAGATTTGACAATATAATATTTAACGTAATTTCAAATAATAATATTTAATATAATTAAAATAAAAAATATTTCAAATTATAATATTTAATATATTTCAACTCAAAATTAGATTTGAAATTACAACATTTAACGTAATTGAACTTAGAACAAATCAATTTCAAAATTAATCATATTATAACATTTAACGTAATTGAATTTTAAATAATAACATTTAATGTAATTCAAATTCATAATATTTAATGTAATTAAAATCGAAACATGATTTTAAATTATAATATTTAACGTATTTTAACTTGAAATTGGATTTGAAATTACAACATATAACATAATTAGATTTGAAACGAATCGATTTTAAAATTAATTAAATTATAATATTTCATGTAATTTAAATCTAAATTAAATTTAAAATAATAACATTTAACGTAATTGAATTTGAAATAATAGCATTTAACGTAATTAAAATCGATATTGAATTTGAATATTTTTATTTTTTAAAAAATTTAATTCAAGAATTGTTGACTCAACCTATCCCAAACCAAAACTATGCCATTTTAATGTAAAAAAAAATATTCAAAAAATTCTCAATTTGAAGAGTGTTCGGAACGAGTTTGGACATTTTCGAACTTGAAATTTTCCCCCGCTATAAAAATTTAAGAAATTTATTAGAAAATGAGCTTTTGGAAGAGACCATTCTTTATTCTAAATTTGACTTTATATTTTATGAACTTGAATAGTACTCCTTGAATAGAGAACATAATTTTTTTAAAATACTAAATACATACAATTTTATTTGTTTTTGCACCATTATCAACTTCTACACAAATGCATACCATTTTATAATAAAATTATTAACTTGAGTATTAGAGTGTTTTTCTTTATACAAGGTGGTAGGAGAGTCTTTTTGCAATTGTGAGAAATTTATGAGGGTAATAAGGTAATTTTTTGTAGAGTTCATATTTAATAACTTCAATGATGGCGTTTGTAGGAACATAACCGAATTAAATAGCATTTTTTTGAAATTTACCAAATTAGCATAGAAGAAAATGTCTAATTAAAGGGTAAACTTAAAGAACATAAAAAGAGAATAATTAAACACTCTATATATCTGATAGCATTAGAGAGTAAAATTTTCTTAAAGAAGAGATTTGAATGTTCGAGCTCTTGAAGTAGATGTTATTGTGCATTAAGGAGATAGAAAAAAGAGAACCCTTGGAGATTCAACAAATGTGGATAGAAGAGATGTAAGAGCTTCCATCTTGAAGGTGTGAAAAAATATGTAAAGATTAAAAAATTTAGAGCTTAAAAAGACTCCATAACTTTGGTTAAAATAGCTAATCAAGATTCATTTGTGAAAGCATAAGGTGGGCAGAAAACTCAATAAAACACTAGATATTTGTCTTTAAAAGAGAAACAAATAAATTTCAATTGGAATTGAGGACCTTTGTTAAAAAAGAGTAATGTTAAATATTTTAAATTATATTATAAAAATAATGTGTTAAATAAATATAAAAAATAATAAATAAATTTAAAATTTATATTATTTTATTACTCAATATTTATTTGACATATTAATTTTAAAATATTATTTAAAATATTTAACATTACTGTTATTTCTCGTTGAAAAATCTTTTGTAATCTGCCGCATCTTCATCTATCTCATATTGTGAACGAAAGCGTCTCGGTTGATCGGCCTGGAGCAAAGTTGGCCACCAACGATAGCGAGATACGCTTGTCCCCAGCAAAGCATGCGTTTTGAGCCAAGGGAAGCACCGACAATTTACTGTCCTCCATATCCATTCTCTCGTATTGTGCCATGCATGATACTCTCCAGATCCATATCAGTGCTAGAAAACGGCAGTTAATTCTACCGCTGATAACTGTCACTCAGAAGCGGCGGCTAAAAGACTTTCAACTCCAAAGACTTCTTTTCCTACTTTCTCGCAACTTGGGATGGACTCATTTTTAAAAGACTTTTTTTCTATGAACTGAGAAATTAGAAAAAGTTGAAGTCATAATCTAGAATGTTCCGTATAACAATCAGAATTCACCACTTCCGAAAACAAGAAGACATCAGGCAATATAATTATGCAAGTGTAAACCAAAATTAACTACAAGGAACTAAGTCACACGTAGAGTAGCACACTGAAAGGTCATGTAGACGTGAGAAAAGAAGGAAAGAATAACGTTAAGGGACACATGACAAGAAATTATGGAGTGAAGGAACAAAAATTACACTTGTCTCACCTAAATTTGTGCAATTATAGATCGGGAACCATTCTTTCTCTCTTATAGTTTTTGCTCACACCTAAAACACTATAAAGATTCTTAATTTTCTCAGTAATTTCCTCAGAAAACTCTGTCACCCTTTTGGAAAAATATTTGATAAACTTCACTTTTCCTTCTAAAATTTACTGTTAAAATATACATTTAACTTCTTATTTTTTAGTGTTTTGATTGAGAAATTTTCAAATTAAAATCTCAATCATCATGCTTTAAATAAGGTTGGGCGAATCCAACGTTTTGAAGATTCCGGCAGTGGCGGAACTATTATAGGGCCTAGGGTCATAGCCCTCCAAGCCCTATAATAGTCCATTGATTTTGTATTATATATAATTTGTTAGTATTAAAATATTTATTTTAACTCTTTAATTTTTTTAAAATATTATATTTAATAGGTTAAATAATTAATTTTTAAAAAATGATTGTTGTTAACATTAAAGACTTACTTTTTAATACATTATTTAATGTTAAAATAATATCTCATTTTTTTATATTTTAACGCCTTTGTTTAATAAAAAATATTTTTTTAATTTACAAGTGGTTCCTATTTTATATTTTTCTAACTTACTTCTCTTATTTTAATAAAAAATAATTTTATATTTACGAGCGGTTCCATTTATACATTTTTTTTAATATAAAAGAATTTTATATTTGTATTTTTTTCCCTACATCTCCAACTTAATCTATATAAAGAGATTTACAATTATGTAACACCATATATAAGTGATTTTATTTTTTCTTCAATTTATGTCAAATTTTTCTTTCTAACTCAAAGGTCAAAGAAAAAAAATTCTCTAAAAAATAAGTTAGCATCTTTTATGTATTTTAATAAGTTTGTTTATATATTAGTTTATTTTTTTAATATTTTACTATTATAACTTTATCGATATCTTTTTATGAATCTTATTCTTTGTACTTTTTGCTTTAAATTTATTAATTTTAAAATATAAATTCTTTTTTATCTATAATATATTAATTATTTATTGTTTAATATTTTTATTATTTTTTTAGTAAAAAAGCATCTAGAATTAATCCTTCAATGCTCAAATTCTTAAGATTAAATAATTCTTATGATTTATACTAAAAATCCAATCATCCTTATGATTTAACTCAATCCTTAAAATTATGCTAAAATTTACTAATATTTATCGTTCACTAAGCTCAAATCCTAGTTCGGCCCTTAGATTCTAGCGACAATTCTCATTTTGATGGAGTCCTTACAAAATTTAAAATACGTCCTTAACTTTTCTTTCAAAAAACTAAAAGCCGTCACCCACTCCAGATTATCTCTATCGAAAAGAGGCCTTCCTTTAGTTTTTTTTCTATTTTATTAGCCTTTGATTTATTTGGTTTTATTTTTTATAATTTTTTTCCGTTTTGCGGTGCTGCCGGTCTCCACTGTCATAGTCGTGGTCTCCCTTCATCAACGATTGCAGGGCTACGGTAAAATGAGCATATCCTCGCTGTCACGGCCCTTGACAACCATGTAACTTCACTGGTATTACCATTGAAGTTGACACTGGCCTTCACAGTGCGAAGCCAGCATCCACTATGTGGGACCGTGGTTCCCCTTCACTAGCACTTGCTAAGATGCGGCCAAAATTAGCGCCTTTTTGTTGTCACTCTCCCAACGGCCATGTAGTTCACCAGTACCTGCCATAGAAGCTGGTTTGAGCAAAGGTCAATTTAAGGTCTTAGCTGAACTCTAACGAATCACCATCGTGTGATACCATGCCCTTACCACCTCTAGATCCAATTGCTATCTCCTGTTTTCGACCACCCGAGCATCGCTGCTGGCTCATGTTACCAACTTTTATCTTTTGTGACAGTTATTTGTTTGTGTATTTGGGTGATTATTAGTCAGATAAAGTTTGGTGTGTACAATGAATATATTAAGTGTATGAGTATTTTGTATTCTCCCTCCTATATGAAAGTATTTTTTCTCTTACGTGAGATAAATATCTTCATTTGTGAAGTAAAATCTCTCATTGCCCGTAATAAGAATAGTGATGCTTATATTGGATAGTTTCCGTTGTGGAACTTATTTGTATCTTTGCTATTAGGAGAAATAGATTTGAACGGACCACAAAATATTTATCCTATACATATGAAGTGTCTCGATAATTATTTAATGTATATCAATAAACTTTTATTATAATATTATAAACTTTTTTTATAATTTATAATTGAAAACTTTAAAAAAATTTCTCATTTTGGTAGCTCAAATTAGTGAAAGCAAAATATAAGACATTTGATTAGTACTGCACCCAAGTTTAGAAAAAGCAGCCGAAAAGCAATTGAGTATCTCAATTCATAGGTCATGGGAGATGTTTTGCGTTAATACTTTTTATAAGAGAATAATATTTATACTTGGAACTTTATAAGCGGATTAGGCCTTTCATAGCCGGTTCAAATTTTAAGATTAAATCATGGTCAAACTATATTCATGCTTTTAACATTTTAGAGTAACTTTATATACTTGGCGACTTGGCCCTCCTAAGTTTTTAATTTTAATCTTTAAAGCCTTCATATATAAATTTTAACTCTTTTAAAATTTTAAATTTTAATACTTTTTAACTCTCAATATTATTAACTATAGATCCGCCCTTGCTAAAAAAAATCCTTTTCATGCTCGGGAGTTAGGACGCTCGTTAACCTAACCTAATTAAGATAACGCAGATTTGAGTTAGTAATAGCCTTGGTCAAATCTCAAACATATTATTTTTATTACTTTAAAAGTAGAAAGCTTGGGACTATTACTTCAAAAAAAAAAAATGTATAAATTAAGAACATAATAATGCATCATAAGATAGTCAAACAAAGTAAATATTAGATTAAAGTGGTAGAGCCCTTAAAGCTGTGATTTATCCTAATAGTAAACGCTGGAAAGCAAAATTTTCAAAAGTGAAATACGGCTACACAGCATGGGCAATCAACGTATCAATAAATCGTTGTCATCAATTTTTCCGCCTTCTAGATGAAGAGAAAACCACCATTAATAAGTTTTCAAATTGAATAGTCTTCCTTTTAGACTATCCATCTATAATTGAATTGTTCTAAGGTCTAACTCACCTTTCCTTATACATCCCCATTTCCTCCAGTATTTTCATTATCACCCACCTCTGTCTCTGTCTCTCTCTTCTTTTCTTTTTCTTCCTCCAAATTATCATCAGCGAGACTAAACACATGACATCCCCTAAATTTGGGAATCTTTTTAATGTTAATATTCATTGGTGAGTTAAATTATTTTGTGAAGTTAGCTCAATTATTGAACTTTTGCACGTAATTTTCCAAGACTTGCAACTAGAGACGAGAAAAAGACTAGTGCAAAGAAAAAAGTTAATATTGTCAATAATTTAAAATGAATAATATGGGGGTGGGAGAGGAAGTAGTAGGATCAGTGAGTGGCCGGCAAAGCATTACATCGAGTGGCAGCCGCCGAAGCTGGGCGTCTGCGAGCATACGGGAAGTTTGGGATGCGCCTGAGAATGTGTTCACTCGTAGTGAAAGGCATGACGACGAAGAGGAGCTTAAATGGGCTGCCATTGAGCGGCTACCAACTTACGATCGGCTGAGGAAAGGGGTGCTCAGACAGGTTGTTGATAGTGGCAGAGTTGTTCTTGACGAAATTGATGTTACTAACCTTGGCTTACAGGCCAAGAAACAGTTGATGGAAAGTATATTGAAAATTGTTGAAGAGGATAATGAAAAGTTTCTTACGAGACTTAGACAAAGAACTGATAGGTAGACAAACACTTCAATGGTTTTATGTTGATTTGGTGAATTGAATCAGTTTATTCGATTTTTTTTTTAATGTTTTGTTATGATTTTTTTGTTTGATATAGAGTTGGGATTGAGGTTCCGAAGATCGAAGTTCGATATGAGCATCTAAAGGTAGAAGGAGAAATGCATGTTGGAAGCAGAGCGCTTCCTACTTTGTTTAATGCGACCTTGAACACAATAGAGGTACTTGCACATGTTTTTTTTTCTTTACTTTTGATATTTGTTTTTATAGTCTTACTTCTTTTCATTTTAATTCATTTTTTTTTTATAAAAAATTTGCACATGTTAGAAGAGAAAATATTGTTTTGTTCTTTTTGATGTTAGATTCTGTTCCACAGAACAGAGGTCAAATGGGATGGTTAGAGAATTATGAGTTTCGTCTGAATCTTCTGAAATTCCAGACATAGTTCTTCTTTCTGTCTTGTTATACGTTTATTGTTTACGGCGGAAAAAGTCCGATATGGAAAATAAAGTTAGAAAAAGTCTTAGTTTAGTCGAAGTGATTTTGACTGTATATTTTATTATAGATATTTTACATGATCTTTCTTATTTTTTCTGACAATTTGCTTTATTTTATTACTTTTTTTTTAATCTGTATTAATTTTGTGTCTCTGTTACTATTTTTCATGGACGACAGAACGTTCTGGGATTGCTTCGACTTGTTCCGTCTAACAAAAGAAAAATCCATATTCTTAAAGATGTTAGCGGAATCGTCAAACCATCAAGGTAATTTTATGAAATATAGCCATCAAATGAAGTAAAATCTACATTTTTTTTTTCTAGCATCAGTTACTGAAATGCAAAACTTCAGGATGACACTTCTTCTGGGTCCTCCTGGTGCTGGTAAAACAACATTGATGTTGGCACTTGCAGGAAAGCTTGATAAAGATTTGAGGGTCTGTCAGCCAATTCTCTTATAATTTTTTTCCTGTTTTCATGCAAAATCAACAATGCAAAATATTTGTAACTAAGAAAACTTTTTGATTTTAACAGGTGTCTGGGAAAATCACATACTGTGGCCATGAATTCAGTGAGTTTGTGCCACAGAGAACATGTGCTTACATCAGTCAACACGATCTTCACCATGGAGAGATGACAGTAAGAGAGACGCTGGATTTCTCCGGACGATGCTTAGGTGTTGGATCAAGGTATGATCTGCTGGCAGAACTTTCAAGACGAGAGAAAGAAGCCGGGATTAAACCGGATCCTGAGATTGATGCATTCATGAAAGCCACAGCAGTTGCAGGCCAAGAAACTAGTTTGGTTACTGATTATGTTCTCAAGGTTTGTTCTCGATTCTCGGTTTCAAGTTAATGTGCGTACTTTATTTATCTGTTAGTACTCTGGCTTCAAGTATCTGACACTTAGAAGTGTTAATAGATTCTTGGCTTGGATATATGTGCTGATATTCTGGTTGGTAATGATATGAGAAGAGGTATTTCTGGTGGACAAAGAAAGCGCGTGACTACTGGTATGTTTCTCTAATAGCAGCAGCTTATTATTTTATTTTTTTTTTGGAAATTGTAGCGTCATTTTGCTACATATATTTTCAATTTTTTTTTTCCATTTTGTGAATTTGCATTAGGAGTATTAATGATCATCATTCTAATGGGGTGCAGGAGAGATGTTAGTTGGACCAGCAAAGGTTCTTTTAATGGATGAAATATCAACTGGATTGGATAGTTCAACCACATTTCAAATTTGCAAGGTCTTGAAGCAAATGGTTCACATCATGGACGAAACCATGATCGTTGCTCTTCTGCAACCAGCCCCAGAGACATATGATCTCTTTGATGACATTATCTTACTTTCAGAAGGTGAAATTGTTTATCAAGGTCCCCGTGAAAATGTTCTTGAATTCTTCGAATACATGGGATTCAAATGCCCCGAGAGAAAAGGAATTGCAGACTTTCTGCAAGAAGTGACTTCCAAGAAGGACCAAGAACAATATTGGTTTAAGAACCAATCATACAGATTTATTTCAGTGTCTGATTTTGTACAAGGTTTCAAATCTTTCCACATGGGCCCACAGATTGCATCAGAACTTAAGGTTCCTTATGATAAGTCCAGAACCCATCCTGCTGCCTTGGTGACAAAGAAGTATGGTATTTCAAATTGGGAATTGTTCAAGGCATGTTTCTCAAGGGAGTGGCTGCTAATGAAGCGCAACTCTTTTGTGTATGTTTTCAAGACTTTTCAGATTACAACAATGTCATTAATTACCATGACAGTGTTCTTTAGAACAGAAATGTCTGTGGGAACTGTTAATGATGGAGGAAAGTTTTTTGGAGCACTGTTTTTCAGTCTGATTAATGTTATGTTTAACGGGCTGGCAGAACTCGCAATGACTGTTCTCAGGCTTCCTGTGTTTTTTAAACAAAGGGATCACTTATTCTATCCTGCCTGGGCATTTGCCTTACCTATATGGCTTCTCAGGATCCCATTATCATTTCTGGAATCAACAATATGGATTGTTCTGACTTACTACACAATAGGTTTTGCTCCCTCAGCAAGCAGGTAAAACTACTCGATTTTGGATTTTGAGATTATAATTCCATGTTTTTGTTTTACTCAGAACTATTAGTCAGTGCTTGCTACAACAGTTATTTGACTTTCTTAACTGAATTTTGTTCCTTTTTCTTTCTTTAAGGTTCTTTCGACAATACTTGGCATTCTTTAGTATACATCAGATGGCTCTGTCCCTATTCCGGTTCATTGCTGCTGTTGGAAGAACGGAAGTTGTGTCAAGCACACTCGCTACTTTCAGCTTATTATTGGTTTTTGTGCTTGGAGGATTCATTGTTGCCAGAGGTAAGTTGATTATCTTTTTTCACAATTAAGTTGTTTAGTGTTGAGTAATAGTATTGTTAAGCAACTTTCATAGAAATTCATTTCTTTTTGAATAATAGTTCAGCTCAATCATTCACTTCCTTTTGTTCTTGTAGATGACATTGAACCATTTATGATATGGGGTTACTATTCTTCTCCTATGATGTATGGCCAGAATGCCATACTGATAAATGAATTCCTCGACGATAGATGGAGTGCGGTAAAATCTATTATGCTTTGATTTTGTTCCTCTTGTGATTTTCAGGGCATCTACTGAGAGAAATGATAAATGTATTTATATATAACTATGGCGTCCCTAGTTTTCCTGGCCATAGTTTCCTCAGCCAAAGCTTACAGGTTTCAATCTAATGCAGCCCAATACGGACCCCAGTATAAATGCATCTACAGTTGGTGAAGTACTTCTCAAGTCTAGAGGCTTCTTCACCGATGATTATTGGTATTGGATTTGCATTGGAGCATTAATTGGATTTTCTTTTCTCTTCAACACTCTCTTCGTTGCAGCATTGACTTTTTTGAATCGTAAGTTATCGAGTTTCAGCTTTGTTTCTTGCATGAAAATCAAGTTTCTATTTTAACAAATACTTATGGGGAAAACCTATTTCAGCTCTTCGTGATTCAAAATCAGTTGTTATGGAAGAAGATGGAGACAAGAAGAATAAGAATCCAGCCACTGGACATGAAACAGAAGGTTATGCCCTTGCCTTTCTTTAATTTGTATGCTTGCTTCTGCTGGTAATATGGTTAGATTAACAAGCAGTTGATCTACTTTGCTATCAGAGGTTGATTTATTTCCATGTCGCCAAAATTTATCTGTGATTACGTGTTAGATTTACAATTAAACTTTATACAACCTCCTGTGAATTTGGCCTCGTATTGTTCTCAATGTCTGAACATTTTGAATGATTGCAGGTACGCAAATGGCAGTGAGAAGTTCAGCAGAAATTGTAGGGGCTTCAGAACGTGAGACTAAAAGAGGAATGATTTTACCCTTTCAACCCCTTTCACTTGCATTCAACCATGTGAACTATTATGTGGATATGCCTGCTGTAAGTCATCATCTCCAAATATATATAAACATGAGATGCAATTGTATGATGTTCTTCTAAGAGTAATATTGAGACGAGTTATTTGGCCACAAATTCCAGGAAATGAAGGCCCAAGGATTTGAAGAAGATCGTCTTCAACTGTTACAGGATGTTAGTGGTGCTTTTAGACCAGGGATATTGACAGCACTAGTGGGTGTAAGTGGTGCAGGGAAGACAACTTTAATGGATGTACTTGCGGGAAGGAAAACTGGAGGGTATATTGAAGGAGACATCAGCATTTCTGGTTACCTAAAAAACCAATCAACATTTGCTCGTATTAGCGGTTATTGTGAGCAGAATGACATTCATTCACCACATGTTACTGTCTATGAATCTCTCCTGTACTCAGCCTGGCTTCGTCTTTCTTCAGATATTGATACGAAAACAAGAAAGGTATTGTAATTTTCTATAGTAAGTCAGTAACCCTCTTCATCATACTTTGAATTAATACCCGATGATTTCATTGTGGTTTTTTTCTGTTCCTTCTTCTGTGTGCTACAGATGTTTGTTGAAGAAATTATGGAATTGGTTGAGCTCAAACCATTGAGAGATGCTCTTGTTGGCCTTCCTGGAGTAGATGGTCTTTCAACAGAGCAAAGAAAGAGGTTGACAATTGCCGTGGAATTGGTTGCTAATCCTTCTATCATTTTCATGGATGAGCCAACATCTGGCCTTGATGCCAGAGCTGCTGCTATTGTCATGCGTACGGTACGAAATACAGTGGATACAGGAAGAACTGTAGTGTGCACAATTCACCAGCCAAGCATAGACATTTTTGAAGCATTTGATGAGGTATTGCTCAACTTTTTATCAAATTGACTAATTAATTTTCTTTTTCTTAGCTATTTATTTTGCTTTTATTAAATATGATTACTGTGCTTCTTGCAGCTATTGTTGATGAAAAGAGGTGGCCGTGTCATATACGCTGGACCTCTTGGTCGCCATTCTCACAAGCTCATAGAATATTTTGAGGTAAAGCATTTCCCTTTTTGCTCTTAGTCATTAGTTTTCATATCCCTTCATGTATTTTTCATTTCACTTCTATAAATTTCTTTTGAAATCTTGGCTCTAACCAATTAAGAAGTGTTGAAATTAGTGATTTAAAATTGTGTTTGAGTATGATATTGAGTTGGAAACTAATAGAGGAGTGAACACGTGGTCAAATATATATTAGATGAACGAGAAAGAAATAGAAATAGAAAACCAAATATAAAAAGGGACGTTAAAGCCTAAGTGGAGACATTATCCAGGTATGAGCGCCGCAGTGCCCAAGTCAAAACACCCAGCGCCACGGTACTAGCTTGAGTGCGCCGCAATGCCAAGTCAATATCACAACAGTGCCACGGTGCTGACTTATGGCGCTATGATGCCAACTTAGAGGGAATTTATGTTTTAAATCGTCTTAAATAGTTTGAGTCGATTTTGGACTTTCTAAACACGTGGACTCTTATTCAAATTAGGTTTAGGTTTCTAAGGACATTTTAAAAGCTATATAAACTCTTTAGAATAATCAAGCATTAAAGAAGAAACTCCAAGAGAGATAATAGAGAGCGCTTAAGTGTTGAGTGCGTAAAGAGAGTATCATAGAAGTGTTTGAGTATTGTGTGTACAAGAAAGCATCGATATATCCTATTATTATATTCCTTGATTGTATCTTATGAGAGATTTATGTGATTTAAGAATTCTTCTTGAACTAATAAAAAAAGATAGGATCCCGTGATCCATTGTGGATATAAGTATTTATTGTCAAATTACGTAAATTTTTTGTGTCTTTTGTGTGTGTGGTTGTTTATCTCTTTGTGTGTGATCTTTCTTATTTTTATTTTACTTGTGGGTGAAGTCTTCCGCACACATTTAGGTTTTTAGAATGCATGCTGAAAAACTCCAAATATTAGTATCAGAGCTAAGGTCAATATCTAAGTGGTATAGCAGAACATAAGTTGTTCAACTATGACAACTCAGAAGTATGAAGTTGAGAAGTTTAATGAGCAGAATGATTTTAATCTGTGAAAAATGAAAGTTATAGCTCTACTAATTAGTCAAGGGTTAGATTTAACTCTCTACATCTCGATTCAAATCAGATAGAGAAACCATTTAAAAGAAAGCCCATAGTATTATGATTTTGTTATTGTGTGATGAAGTTTTAAGGGACGTAGTTAGCAAAAAGAACTGTAATTGGTCTTTAGAAGAAACTTGATGCCCTCTACATGACGAAGTCTTTGACAAATTGTATGTATGTCAAGAAGAAGTTGTTTCAGTTGTCCATGGCTAAAGAAACTTCAATTAAAGACCACATTGATGCTTTCAATAAGATAATTATAGATCTTGAGATGATTGATATCAAGATTAAAGTTGAAGACAAGACAATCATCTTGATGTGTTCTCTACCTTCAAGTTATGAGCACTTCATGGATACATTCATGTATAACAGAGAGATTTTAATGATGAGTGATGTTAAAACTTTGTTGAACTCAAAAGAATTGAGTAAAATATCTGAGTTTGGTATTGTAGCAGACTTGATTGCAAGAGGAAAAGATGATAAGAGCAAACAATTGAGAGGCAAATCCAAGAAATGCTGTCATTAAAGAGAGAAGGGCAAAGATCGATGCAAGTATTGCAATAGTCTATGGGGAGAACTATGAAGTTGTAGAATCCTTGGTAGCTTCTGATAAGAAGTATGTTGGTGAATGGATACATGATTTTAGCTGCAGTTTTTGTATGTGCCCTGATAGGTTCTTGTTTACCAATTATAAATCTATTAGGGACGATAAAGTACTAATGGTAATGATATAGCTCGTAAAGTCATAGGGATTGGTAATATAAGGATAAGGCTGTATGATGAAGAAATGAGGGAGTTGCTTGGTGTTCGACATGTTCTTAGAGTTAGAAGAAACTTAATATCTTTAGGAGTGCTAGATCGAGTGTGGTGTTCATTCAAGGAAAAAAAAAAAGAATACTGGAAATGCTGAAAGGATCTATGGTGATTATGAATGGTGAGAAATACAATGAGCTATAGGTGCTTGATGGGAATATTGTAGTTGGCTCAACATGGGTCGTTAAGGGAATGCAGATCAAAAGACAACATTAGAGATTTGCTTACCGATGTGATAGAAGTCAAAAGAGAATGTATAGTAAGGTGTATTGATGGAAAGAATAGTTTCAGCCACCGATGGATTGTGGTTATAGTGTTAAGAGTGACATGGGAGATTGCAATATAAAAGGTACCCGAGAGAAGTTACATTCGTATCTTTAGAGATTGAAATTATGAGCCCTGTAAGAGTTAAGTCTCTATTACTTGGCATTATCTTCAGTTAAGTCTGGGTAAAGACTTAACTGAAAATAATGCCAAGTAATAGAGCGTTGGTGTGGAGGGATCTTGAAAAGCTAAATTGTTTTTGAATCAATGAGGGGTTTGTTGGAATTGGGGATTTAAAATTGTGTTTGAGTATGCAGGCATGGGCCATGCACTAAGTGAGCCACCCTGGGGCAACTTGGGGGCAGACTTTGAGTACCAAAGGGAGCTCGGGGTCTCCATAGTGCAGGATGCACTATGGACAGTGTTGGTATGGGTGCAAAGCCCGACATTGCGCACCATTCGTGTGATTTTGAGTTAGAGACCAATGAAGAAGTCGACATGCGATCAATTACGCATTGAACGGATGAGAAAAGGGATAGAAACAAAAAGCCAGAAGTAAAAATGGGCGTGAAAGCACAAGTGGAGACATTCTCCATATGTGAGCATCGCAGCACTGAGTAGAGCCGAAGTCAAAACACCCAATGCCATAGCTCTAGGTTGACATCACAATAGCAACGTGGTGCCATTTACAGGAAACTTTCATTTTAAGCCGTCTTAATTAATTTGAGTTGGTTTTGGACTCCGTAAACACATGGACTCTTATTCCAACTCAATTTATGATTTTTAGAGACGTTTTAAAGCTTATATAGACCATTGTAACCCTTTAGAATAATGAAGTACTAGAAAAGAAACTCTAAGAGAGATAATAGAGAACTAGATAGTGCTTGAGTATTGGATGCGCAAAGAGAGTACTATGGAAGTGCTTAAGTACTGGGTGCGCAAAAAGAATGCTATAGAAGTATTTGAGTACTGTATGTACAAGAAAGCACCAATAAATTCTTTGAGAGAGCTTATCTATTATCATATTCCTTGATTATTTATTGTGAGAAATTTTTATGATTTGAGAGTTATTTGTGAATTAATAAAAGAAATTAGAATCTCGTAATTTATCGTGAACGCAGACATTTGTTATCAAATTACGTAACTTTTTTGTGTCTTGTGTGTGTGATTATATATCTCTTTATGTGTAATTTTTGTATTCTTATTTTATTTATAAGCAAAATTTTTTATACACACTTAAATTTTTTTAAAATGTATGTTGAAAAACTTCAACAATAAATAAATTAAAGAGTACCCAGCATGATAGAAATCACATTGTGTACTAAAGCCTATGAACAATTACAGGCTGTCCCAGGAGTTCCTAAAATTAAGGACGGGTACAATCCTGCAACATGGATGCTCGAGGTCAGCGATCCATCTGTTGAGAGTCAACTGGGTGTAGATTTTGGAGAAATTTATGCCAAGTCATCTCTTTATCAGTAAGTTTTAGTCGTAAATAATTTTAACATCATTTATTTTTCATCTGGCTGGAGATTCTAAGTCTTAAAATTCTTTCTTTCATGACATACTTTCAGGAGGAATCAAGAACTTATCAAGGAGATCAGTACTCCAGTACCGGGCTCTAAGGATCTCTACTTCCCAACAAAATACTCCCAACCATTTCTTACTCAGTGCAAGGCCTGTTTCTGGAAACAACATTGGTCTTATTGGAGACACCCCCAATACAATGCAATCAGATTTACCATGACCATTATTATTGGCGTTATTTTTGGTCTTATTTTCTGGGACAAAGGACAGAAGATGTAACTCAATTTCTTTTCCATTTCTCTTATGTTTAATGATTAGAATACCATTACAAATGTTCTGCAAAAATGCTATGATCATATCATGCAATTGAAGTATTATCATCTTGCATCATAGGAAGCATCCTCTATTGTTTTCCTTGATGAAAATAACCGAATTCTTTCATATTTTTTTATAACAGATCTGAACAACAAGATCTGCAGAATCTTTTTGGAGCTATGTACGCTGCAGTGCTTTTCCTCGGATCCAGCAACGCTGCCTCTGTGCAGTCTGTTGTTTCTATTGAGAGAACTGTATTCTACCGCGAAAGGGCAGCCGGAATGTACTCTGCTTTGCCTTATGCATTTGCACAAGTAAACATTTCATTCTCTCTTCAACCACTTTCATTGTGTTCCATACTTTTCCCTTCTGACAGGAGAGGATCTTTATTATTTGCACACTGAAGAGATTACAACTTTGTAATCAAGAGAATTTGCAAATATATACTTTACTAATGAAACTCCATCTAATGTTGCAGATTGCCATAGAGATAATATATGTGACAATTCAATCTATCGTGTACAATCTTCTTCTTTACTCGATGATTGGATTTGAGTGGGACGCGGGAAAATTCTTCTTGTTCCTATACTTCATATGGACGTGCTTTATCTACTTCACATTGTACGGGATGATGGTTGTTGCCCTTACTCCTGGCCACCAAATTGCTGCCATTCTTATGTCTTTCTTCCTAAGTTTCTGGAACTTGTTCTCTGGTTTCCTCATTCCTAGAGGGGTATGTGCTTCAAACTCAATATTTTTCTTCTAATTTCTTTATAACTATCGCATAAATGTAAAACCAAACTCCACTCCAATCTGATGCGAGGGAATTCAAAACTGTACCAACAACTTTTAACATTGAACTGACCAATATCCACGTAGCAACTCAAAGCATTTCCTTAAACGATTTTATATTTTTAGCCCAAAAACCGGTCTACATGTCCAAATTGTTTTTAAAATTTTATATTCCTTTATCTACCTTTTTTTTTATTTCAATACTGTCTTGCTTATAAAATCTCAGACCAATTTATCTACATCGCAGCAAATTCCTGTCTGGTGGAGGTGGTACTACTGGCTTTCTCCTGTGGCTTGGACACTCTATGGCCTTGTAACTTGTCAAGTTGGTGACAAAGAAACATTTGTGAATATTCCTGGAGAGAGTACTAGAATCACTGTGAAGGAATACCTTAAAGATAATTTGAAATTCGATTACGACTTCCTTCCGGTCGTCGCCATCGTCCATCTTGCCTGGGTTCTTGTCTTCTTTTTTGTGTTTGCCTATGGCATCAGGTTCCTTAACTTCCAAAGGAGATAAATTCAGCAGCTCAATCTTCAAATGCTAGTCTTAGAATTGTCTATTATATTAGCAAATGTTTTATTTAATTAGTAAGGAAAGGTGAAACAAAAGCCTCACCTCTTTTTGCACTTCTTTTGACTTGTTCATTTTTCTAGTAATTCTAGTCTTTGTTTTCCATAAAGGACATGATTGTAATAGGGCTGTATTATATACTTGAGCTGAGTGGATATTTTGATTTAAAATGGATGTATGTAATTCAGTGATTTTATATCTGTAATCAGTTTGTGATTGAAATTCAAGATGGTTCATTGTTGGCATTTCATGGAATATATAATTGTAACAACTTATTTTTATACAGTATGGTATTTACTACTTTGAGTTTGAATTTATACAATTTTATTTTTAAGTTTCTTCAAAATGTTTCATACTAACTAAAAATAAGATCTACATATAATTTAAAATTTTTATTTCATCAAGCAATATAAAATTCTGGCACCTGACTCTTATCTCATTTATTTTGGTCCTATTATCTATGACCTCAAAAATCTTGATCTCGAGTGTTACAATCTATTCCCCTTAGGAGACACATGGCGTTAGGCCCTTGAGGACACGTGGTTGACCCATGTGGGCTAGATCCCAAGGATCGCACAGTATGTGTATACTATCTGTAGTATAGATTGCAGGCTCACTAACATACTACGAGGTAGGTCTGGCTCTGATACTATTTATAACAGTTCGCTCTCACACAATATAATATTGTCTGTTTTGGGTTTGAGCTCATACGATTTTGTTTTTAAGTATCCCAAAAAAGCCTTATATTGATTGAGAAAGATGTTTTATATATATAGTACATAAATTTTATCTATTCAAACAATGTAAGATTCTAACACCTAATACTTACCTCATCCATCATAATTTTACTATTTATAGTCTCAAAAATTTTAGATCTCAAGTATTATAATAATAGTGTTATCTTGTGCAAAGACACATTCTACTGACTTTCAAGTTCTTGAGATTACATGCTTTGCTCAATAAAGATGCCATGGAGCTTTAGTTGAAGAAACTATCCATTTGACCTTCTTTATTGATTAGTAATTTCCCTTCTATATTCAAATTAGCCTTCTGAATTTCAAATGAGCCTTGAAAGAAAAATAATCATTAACCAAAACCAAAAGTTAGCTTGTTAAAGAGCATGTATTGTTGGGGGAAGTAATAAATGACGATTCATGATGGAAAAATTGGTAAATGAAGGGAACTTAAAGAAATTTAAGCATAAAGCATCAAAGTTTAAAGCCACAAGTATAATTGTTTAAGGCGATTTTAAAAGACAGTGATGTAGTAGAGTACCATTGGCTGTTATGATTATACGCTAACATAGCTAGCTATATGGAAGATATGATATGGGGCCAAATGATGGATCTTAGCGCTTTCGGTTCTGTGAATTCAACAGTCAAATATGGTCTGGGGCCTTTGAGACATGCCTGCTAGAAATTTTGGAGTCTTGCTTAAAGAAGCGCAGCTTAGAATCTAGGCTAACATTCACAAGTTAGTTTAAGTATTTCTATGGCTCCTAGTGGGGACCCATCATGCTCGAAGGAAGGTTCATGTTTCTAGCTGTACAGGTGAGGCTATGATAGCTATATGATTGAGAAAATTCATGTTTTATAACCAGATTGTTGACTTATGTACAAAAAAAATTATTTTCCTCTAGTTATCTGGGGTCATTCTTTTTCTTTGGCTCCTTATTTTTTTGCTATTATGTATAAATGATTTGATGATGTTTACTATGCTAAAGTTTATAGCTCAAGAACATTCATTATGGACATCTTTGTAGTCATAAATTCTATAGGATTTTATGTTCAGGAGGTTTACTAGATATTGTTGGGTGCGGTTCAAAATTATATTCTATAGGTGCGTGTATACATGTGGGTACAATATATATATATATATATGTATATCATATATTATATATATATTTGCAGTGAAAATTAAAATTTTAATTTTTTAAATAATAAATATGATAAAATTTGTATTTCATTACACTAATAAAATTAAACAGATATTAATCACATTAATATCAAAATTGAAAATAATTATTAGTCAAGTCTTTGGAACGGTATAAGTTGGAGTACCGCTTAAAATGAACTCGTTGTCAATTCTAAAATTCAACAGGGTGGACTTGAGTCGCTAGAATAACAATTTTATTTTCAACACTAATTTAACACTTAAATCATGAGATTAACTTTTAATTTCTA
Organism: Ailanthus altissimus; assembly: GCA_946807835.1. NCBI lineage: Eukaryota > Viridiplantae > Streptophyta > Magnoliopsida > Sapindales > Simaroubaceae > Ailanthus > Ailanthus altissimus. The sequence goes on along the minus strand of OX327702.1, from coordinate 21,777,874 downwards.
TAGTCTAATACTTAACCATTAATTTATTTTTAATTTATTCAACATTTAAATTTAATAAAAAAAAACAAATTTTAATGCAACAATAGTGGCCTAATATAAAAAAAGAAGATAAATAGTAAAAGATCGATCTCTTATTTTTGTTATTTTTAACACTTAAAATTAATCAAAAAATTTCTTCTTCTTTTCTATCGCCGGCCACAAAAGGCATTCTCTTGCCAAATTTTTTCATCGTTACACTTATATAGGCATTTAGATTTAATATATTTTATTAATAAAGTAATTAACTCAAGTGGTTAACTTTTAATTATAATTACTTTATTAATAACTTAACTATTAAGTTATAAAATATTTAAGTCTTTAACTTAACTTTAATTAAAATATTAACCTAGATTAAATTAACTTAAGTTAGTTAAATATTTTGATTAACTTAACTCTAATTAATTATTAATTTAGATTAGATTAAAATTTATTTAATTATTAAATAAATCAAAATATCTATTTAACTTAATTTAATGGTTAACCTTTAACTATAATCAAGTTAATTATTTATTTAACAAATAAATAAATAATTTAATAGTTAAATAATTAATTAAGTAATATTATTCTTAAACCTTTATTTAATCAAACGTAAGTCCTACTAAATACTATACTTGAGTTAATTTATCTGAAAGCTCATTATACGTTACGTATCACTATTTAATTGGTCAATAATAATTATTAACTAATTAATGTACTTAACACTTAAATCTTGACACATACGTATTCTGATGATGCTGAAACAAATATTCTGTTTTGCTGAACATTTACTGGATTGAACAATTCAATTTGGTACGCTGCCTTAGTGCACAATGAGTACATTTTATATTACAGAACTCTTTAAGCTCACACTCGATTCGTCAAATGGAATTGTTTCATGAGTTCATGACTGATGCCCTACGTACACTTCGCAGATATTACAAATCAGCGCTTAGACCTTACAAGCTGAGGTCAAAGTGTATACGTATAATCATTCTGTCACATATATCCTGAAAGAGTGGGGATATTACTCAGCACCGTCAAATTCCCATATGCTCATCCATGAACTTATCTCCATATTTGTATTTTGTAAAACAATATTCGCAAACTCTTTTGCGATAATATTTAACCCTGCGAAAAACTCTTTTTCAGGGTTACGTGCTTGTGGCCACAAGACTTCCTGAAATATAATCTCAGAGCAGTTGGATATTCAACTCCTATATAGGAGATGATGAATCCCATATCTACGCACATCGAACTCTATGAGCATCAGACCATACCCAGCGATATGCAAAGATCAGCTATGAAAGATCTCTGACATGCGTGAAACCAAAGTTTGGTGGATCACTCACAAGCCCACTATGGCATTCAGGGCAAAGGACCACAAATGCTACTCAACTCGAAGGAACTCATCAGTGACGGCTTCATAGGATATCTATTGGTATCCTCGTGAGTCTATTCAATATCCAATTCTGACTGGATACACGTATGTTTATACAAGCTCTAAGCTCATGGTTAGATAAGTATTGAGATTTATACTTAAATACTATCCTTTTATGTATGAATATTTGTTTAATATTTATACTAGCATTATCATTTCATTAAATCGTTAATTATATTTTATATATGGTAAGATGTTTGTAATGTTTCAGATATTGTATGATCTAAAAGAGTTCAGATCTGGTTTAAATGAGTTTAGATCAGTGCTAAGAATTAGCAACGCTGAGAGTTATAAATGCTAAGAGTTGGCACTAATAAGAGTTATCAGGTTATAAGCGTCGGCGATATCTAAAGAGTTAGAGCCTTATCTGAAATGAGACAAAGACCTGAGAGGTACAACCATCGAACCTTAAAGGCCTATAAGGGATGAGATCTCAGGTTCGACATTGGTTGGGGGCGTAGGTAACCTGCGAGGGCTGTTGGTGGTGCGTCAATGACTTTGGGGTCCCACTGGTGGACCTAAGGGTTAGTGAGCTCCACCATAGTCTTACAAAAGGTCGACCTTTTTGTAAGAGTGTGTAAGACCCACCAACACATTAGTTTACCAGTTGGATGACACCTTAGAGTCATTGGCATCCCAACACATAATTCTTAGGTTACCTGCGCCCCCAAGGAATCGAACCCCTGCCCCCATCTCATGGAGGCCTTTAAAGGTTCGTCCTTGTACCCATTAATTTGTTGAGATTTGTGCTCACGTGCCATTCCATTGTTGTATGAATATTTTATTTTGTAATATTTATCCAGTTCATTATTTGTTAAATTATTAATTACTATTATATAATGGTTCAATACTTGTGACGCTACAGATATTATGTGATCTGAAAGGGTTCAGACTTGGTCTAAAGAAGTTTAGATCAATGCTAAGAGTTAGCATCATTGAAAATTATAAATGTTAAAGAATTAGCATGTTATATTAATCAGTGAAGTCTAAAAGTTAGAATCTTGTCTGTGACAGTACAAAGACCTGAGAATACATTAGTAATAACATAGTTGCAAAAATTGCTAAAAAATATTATTATGTAAGTCTATTCTCAAATTATATGTTCCTAGTCTTAATTCACCGATGCAGGTTTATCGGTGGAATTCTTTTACATAGATCAGTGTATACTATACCTAAATGGTCTATATGGTTGTTCTTAACTAATCATGGACTTACTGGAAGTTCGTATAGCATACAGGTGTTTAGTAAGGACTGAATACTGAACAGACTCAATGAGGACCCCAATAGACATCCCATGAAGCCGTCAATGGAAGGTCCTCTCGAGTTGAGTAGTATACGTGGTCCTTTGACCTGAGTACCACGGTGGACTTGTAAGTGATCCATCATACTTTGGTTCTACGCATGTTACAGATCTTTTACAGTGTGACCGCTGGGTGTCGCTGGGTATAGTCCGATGCTTATAAAGTCTGATATGTATAGATATAGAATCCGTCAGCTCACATGGATAAGTTATATATATATCCAAATCCTCAAAGACTATATTTTAAAAAGTTTTATAGCCATAATCAATGTACACAGGAAAAGAGTTTCTTACAGGGTTAAACAATATTGTAAAAGTGTTTGAATATATTGTTTATTAAGATACGTGTCTGGAGATAAGTTCACGGATGAGCACTTAGAGATTTGACGGTAGTGATCTATATCATTGCTCTTCTAGGATATGATTGGTGGAAGGATTATACGTATGCGCTGTGACCTCAACTTGTATGGTCTACTGCACTGATTTGTAATATCCGTGACGTGTGCATGAGGCATCGATCTCGGAATCACATAATAGTTTTGTTTGAAAAATTGAGAGTAGACCTAGAGAGTTTCACAATATGAAGTGTACTCGTTGTGCACTTGGGCAGCGTACCAAATTGAATAGTTCGATCCAAAAAATTTTAGCAGACCGAACATTTAGTTCAGTTTCTCTCCGATCGTGCACGTGTCAAGACTTAAGAGTTAAGTATATCAATTAGTTAACAATTAGTTATTGACCAATGGGATGTTGACACATGGCACATGTGGGCCAATTATTGTTTGATTTGAAAATTATCAAAATGACCTTATTTGTTGGACAAATAATATTATTATTTTATTTATTAAAACGTTTATTAAATAAAATAATAATAATAATATATGATATTATTATTTAAATTAAAATTAAACAATTAATTTTTTATTTAAATTGGCATGTATTTCTACCATGATTTAATATGATTAAATCATTTGTTTAATATTAATTAAATGATAAGATAAGTGTAATGGGTGGTATTTGTTAATGGTAGGCCTTAACATGTTTCTTAATGATGAAAAAATATTTTCTCATTTGGCCTAGATTAAGACTAAGTTCATTTAAATAATATTCCATTTTGTTTTGTTTTAATTTGGTTTTTTTTGTTAATAATAATAAACAAAAAACTAATCATAAACACAATTGATGCCATTAGGTGAGAAAATGAAAGATAGTAATAAACAAAACACTAATGACAACACATAATGGTTGCCATTAGGTGAGAAAATGCAAGATAATAATAAACAAATAAAAGATCAATTAGTTGCTCAATTAATGATAATAATTTCATGCAAGATGTTAAAGGGGATGGAAAAAATGAGAAGTGAATTTTATTAAGTGTTGAAAAATTCTCTCAAGTGTTGAGAAAACAAAAACTCAACTATTCCATTTTTTCTTCTTCCATTCTTCATTTTATTTTGGTCACCCATATAACAAGGTAGAAATAAGGATTCAAGAGTTGAATCATTTACTAAAAAAGTTGCTATTCTAGCTTCCTCAAGCTCGCCGTGTTGAGAAACTAGAATTGTGAACGGGTTGCTTCAAAGGCGAGTACTCGGGTTCGACCAAATACTAAAGGCTTGACAACGTACTATAACTTAATCTTGATGTACTTTACATTTATGAGATAACATGTAATGTTTACTTGTATTTATTATTCAGTAATTTCTATTCCGCTCATCCGTTACGTATGTATGTATGTGATACGTATGCTATATTTGAATGATAGACACAAACTCACACGCATGCACCCTAGGTTTAAAATCACTCATAGTATCAGTAACATATATTTGATTATTGATAAGTTAATTTGGAATACACTTACCCAATATTACTACAACGCGAAGATAAAGTGTATTCAAGATCAAGTGGTAAGAGTTGCATAAGATACAATTGATAATTGTTGTCTACTTGTTGGGTTTACAAAGGCTAATATTGCTATAGCGTAAGGCCGGAGTAAAATTACAATGGGATCTACTTCCCATTGTATAGTTTAAAGAGTTTTAAACTATCATTTTTTTTTCGTTTGAGAGATTATCAGGATTATGTAAAATAGTGGGAGGACGTTTTAGATTGAAAAATATGTTACTGTTATACCCATGATCTAAAATGTTCAATTAGCGATTTAATAACCATTCTGCTCACATTTCTCATTCATTTTGACTTGTTAAGTATAATGGCCATTATAGACCCGTTGGCTCGTATAGTTGATGCAATTCAACTCAAGGGTACTAGAAATTACTTGGACCAGTAGATAAATAGTAGAAATGTTCTAGATTTAGAAAAATGTGGATATATTGTTGATCAGAGTTTGCCGTAAGGTGTTTATGATAGCGCCTTTCTAGAGGACATGAACGGAGAAGGTGTGACCTCTTTGTTCAGGGTGCTTCATCTTCTACTCCGAGGATATCTCGCAAGTCTAAAGGTAAGTGCGAGAAAAAGATAAAGTAGATACCTAAAATGAGTTCTTAGAGGCAATAATTATTCAAAGATCAACAAGAGAGCTAAGTAGATGAAAAATATTTCCACTATAGTCAGGTTGGGCATTGGAAATCTCATTGCCCTAGATGCCTTATCGATGTCAAAAAGACTCTCATAGGTTTATGTTTGATAAACATAGACATTTTTAGGGCATTTGATGCAAGTTCTGGCTAGGTATGAGATATAACATGTCTTTTTTGCATCTGTAATATGTTGTAGGAACTGAAAGAGACTAGAATGTAACAACATGCATAAGTAATATTGAGAGTAGCAAATTGTGATTTTCTGCATGCCCAAGTTGTTGGACAGTTTGAATTACTTCTCCCATTAAATACAATAGTTGTATTGCATGATTAGCATTATGTCTAGAACAACATTTGAAAAATTGTGTCTCTTCTTGTATTGATAGCGAAGGATATCATATGAATATTAAGAATAGTTCTTTAAGCTCATATGAGGTGAATGATTTATTATTAGCTGAATGTTAGTTAATAAATGGACATAATATACAAGTTGAAATATCAGTAAATCAGAATTTATAAATAATATGAAATTATGGCTTATGAGATTAGGTCATATAAGTGTGAGATATCTAACCTGTTTAGTTAAGGATAGTTGTATACCTGATTTGACCATAAAAACTTAACCAGTTTATGAATAAGGTATTCAAGGAAGATGACCAAACATCTATTTTAAGTGTTGGACATAAACCCACTGATTTATTAAAACTAGTACATAATGATGTACACGGTTTAATAGATCACATTGCGATAGGACAATTTTGGTACTTTGTAACCTATGCCGATGATTTGTCATGATATAGATACGTGTTTCTTATGAAATACAAGTCAAAAACCTTTGAAATGTTCAGAGGGTTTCAAATGGAAGTAGAGAAACAGAGCAGAATGTACGTCACATCCCTTCAATTAGATCGAGGTAATGAGTATATTAGCAGCAAGATTTTTGTTTGTTTAAAGAAGAATGAGATTCTCACTCACCATAGTCCTTCAGGTACTCCGCAATATAATGATGTTTCAGAGAAGAGGAATAAGACTTTATTTGATATAGTATGATTGATGACGAATCTTATCGATCTATATCTATGAGAATATACTCCACAAATAGCTGCTTATTAAGCAAAGTTTCATCAAAAGCTGTTCCTTTCACTATGTATGAGATACTAATAGGAAGGAAGCTGAATCTTAAATATGTTAAGGTTTGGGGATATCCTGCATACGTAAAAGTTACATACCAAGATATACTTGTACCCAAAGGAGTCAAGTCTTTGTATTTGAAGACTTGGGGTTGTCTTGCTTACGTAAGAGTTACGCAGCAGAATATCTTGTTTTATAAGAGTTACTCACCAGGATAAAATATCACTCAAGGGGTACAAGTATAGGTCCATTGAATATTCTGTGAATTCAATAAGATACCAGTTTTGTGATTCAGAGAAGCGATGTGTGTTCGTTTTTCAGTATGCCACTATCCTAAAGGAAGAGTTTCTTATGGACAGTGGGAATTATAGAAAGATTGAACTTGGTAAAGTCAATCTAGAAATCAATGAACTAAGGATGGGAACTCAGGGTTAATTAAGTAGTGGACTTTTAAAATACTCTTTTAGTGGATCGAAAAGGATGTATAGGTCACTTATTGGGTATGTTATATGTCTGAGGGTGAGCTTGGAGTTTTTTTAGTAGAAGAAAATGATCATTTGACTTATAGAAAGACGATATTAGACATCGATTTAAGAAAATAGCAAGAAGCCATGAAAATAAAAATTGACTCTATGCATCAGAATCAAGTCTGAGACTTAGTTATGCTACCCATGAGAATTGTTCTCATCGGTTGTAAAGCGTTTATAAGAGGTAGTAGGCGCTAGATGGATGGTATAGACGTTTTAGGCCTAATATCGATTTCAGAAAGATTATCCTCAATGATTTAACATCAACTGTGATGAAACCTTTAGACCAGTAGTGATGTTAAAGTCGATTAGAATTATATATTGGCTCTTATGGCATACCGTGACTTTGAAAGATTTGAATTTTTCTGCCAAACGTTTTCTTCTTTCTTACAGGCTTCTACACTTTTTCTCTTCCATTCACATCCAATTTTGCTTCAAATTTCAGTTTAGTTTTTGGACTTTCAAATAGCTTCAATTTCATACTTATTTTCTCAAATTAAAAAGTATTAATCTTGTCCTCATTTGAAGTTGAAAAACAAATTAAAGTTAAAGAAGAAGAAGAAAAAGAAAAAGCACTTGGGAATAGGAAAAAAATAGATGATTTTGGTCCTTATATATAAGGAACGAATTTAGACATCTATGATAACCTAATTATTCTTCATTCCCTTTAGGTAGAAAGAGAGAGAGAGAGAGAGAGAGAGAGAGAGAATGATAGTTTAGACAGAGAAACTATTTTCAAGAAAGAAAATTTTTTAAAGAGAGAAAGTGAGAGATTGTATTAGAAACCGTTTATATCTCTAATCCTTATATTATTTTAAGTTATAGTGCAGCATTAAGTATATTATTCAACTCAGAAAGTGGATATAGATTCATTAAAATAAAACACTATAATTTTTGATGTTTTATTTTTTGAGTTTCATTTCTTTATTTTTTGTTATTATTCATTCTTACTTTTAAGGCTTAAGTTAGAATGCGAATTTTCAACACATTTCCAACACTTCATAAGTAAAAACTTTACCATTCTTACAGTCTTCTTTCATTCATACCCCTATACAATTCAAGAATTAAAAAAAAATTAAACAATTTGATAAGTTAAATTAATCTTGCATGTATTAAAATTCCACTCCTTATCTTTAGATGAGATACTTCATTATAATAACTTTAATTATCTTCCAATTTTGATAAGTCCATCTCCTTTGTCTTCTTTTTATATTAGTGAACAAAATTAATGGGATTCATTTGTTTTGTAAAATTTTGATGGAAAACATTATTTTTACTCTCATTCTATAAGGTGCCTTTGATGTTAGTTGAAAAAGTATCCAAACTAAAAGCTAGAAACACGGTCAAAGTTTTAAGCTAAAGATGACTTCCAAGCTTGAGTTTTGTGATAATTTCATTCCATGTCATTAAATTTCACTCTATTGTAGCATCTATGAAATCACTTGTTAAATAAATTCTTAAATTCAAAATTAACATAATGCTTAATAAGGTGTTTTCTAGAATTGGTAGAAATATGCCACGTGCATAGCAATGACGTGCCTCAGGAAATACAATTTCAATTGCTTTTGACATCACCTTTGTTCTTATTAGTAAAAGTGTTTGAAAAGTTTTTAGAAAAAATCTTATAATTTTAAATATATTTTTTATTAATTACCTTTTAATTATCTATTTTTTATTAGTTAAATAAATTATAAATAAATATATTTACCATTATATACATAATATAATATTAAACAAATATATAAATATTAAATTTAATAAATTTAAATTTGATTAAAACTAATTTATCTCCGATAATATAGTTTAATATTTAAAATTTAAATAATAATAAAATTTAAAAGAAAAATGAGATTAAATAAGAGAAAATTAAGATGACAAAGAAGAAAAATTAGAGAATTACACTACGAGTAGCATCGCAGACAATTTTAGTAAATCTGCAAGTGGAAACTATCGAAGAAACCATTTGTTTCCAAGCACTACAAGTCTTTTACCCCTGGTGATCTAAGGTGGCTCCGAAGCCAATTGGGGCTCCTATTAATGTTCTAAGGTTTCGGTGGGTCCTCAAGTCAGATCTGAGCATTTCGATGTGAAGGGTAGCTTTCAGTTCCCTATTGACCCTCTAATGGAGAATTTACTGTCTCCAGGTAAAAATTTTCTCCATCTTCTTTCTTTCTTTCTATTTGTTTGGTCCTTCCTAATCCCGTTTATCTTTTTCTTTGTTCAGAGAAAGCTGCTGTCATGAATACTAACTCTGAGGTTCTTACTCCCTCTGCAGAGATGGGAGCAGGAATGGAAGTCGATATTTTTGTGTCATCTAAAGAGGTAGCGCTGCCCTCCTTGCTTCGTGGAGTGGTTGGTGCAGATCCTTCCTCTTTTGCACATTCGAAGAAGGGGAAAGGGAAGAAAGCTGGTTTCAGGCCTCCCTTTTCTGAAGAAATGCAAGAGGTTCTTAGGGGAGCCTGAGATTACTTTTGAATTTTGTCCTTATTTCTGGAGATCAGATGGGAAGGTCATGTAATAGAAAGATCTCATTTAGATATATGAGAAAGCTTCTGCGGTAATTCTAGGTTGCTTGTTCACTAAGGGGGATTTGAGATTGATCCCTAATAAATCTGCTGTAAACTGAAAGCGAAAGAGTGCTTCCTTCACTCTCATGGTAAGTATTTTCTACTTCTGTGAGAGTGTAATCATTTTTCTTTTTCTTGTAGAACCTTTAAGATTCAATATTAACTATAGAGGCTTATGAGAAAGAGCTATAGGTGGCCACAAAGGAGTCGATGAGATGTCAGTAAGAGTTGGATTTTGCTAAGGAAGATAATGTAGAGAACTAGAATATCTTATATGGAATTGAAGTGATGAGGCTGGATGAAGCGTTGAAGAAGCTTTATGCTAGCTAGGGAGACAAGTCAATGATAAAGGATCTTCAAATATCTATTTTTTTTATCTCACTATGAAGGTTTATGAGTCGAATATTGCGACTGAGACGCTGGTTTAAGAATGGTATAAGTTATCTACTTCGTTGTCTGCCAAAAAAGCTAAGATAAGTTCCCTAGAAGGTAAAAATGATGATCTTTGGTCTTCCAATGACTCTTTATGTTCTAAGATTAGTGAGCTTCAGAAGGCGTTAGCTACTACCAATTGTGAGATCATGAAGAAGCATGATAAGCTATAGGAAGCTACCAATCGTATAGCCATAGGTGCTAATATTTGTAAGGATTCCAAGAATAAGATCCAGCATCTGGAGCACACTATTAGAAAGCTTGGTGTGGCCTTGAAATTAAGTCAGAATATGACAGTGATACTGAATAACTAGTGGAAGACCGATAATGAGACTCTGAATGTTCATTTCCAAAGTCAAGTAGCTCTGTCTTCAGCTCGGAGCTTTCATAGAGGATTTAGATCTAGGAAGTAGCCTTTGGTCTATTGTGAGCTTTCCAAAGATTATGATTAGAATCTTGGTCTATACAGGGGTTGGTCTATGAAGCATTATGAAAACAATCCATATCATATGAACTATGATTCTGTAGGAGAAGAAGCCTCTGAGGTAAATCCTGATATTGCTTCCCTTTTTGGAGATGATGCCAATTTTATTCTTTTTTCCTTGTACAATCTAAATAATATTGTATTTTTATCATTTTTAATAAAATACATTTTGTTGATCTTTTTCTACTTACTTCATCTTGACATTTGGATGCTTTTTTTTATTTGGGAACTTTATATTTCTTCTTGATTTTTTAGAACTCTGAATATTATTAAGGGGCGAGAGGAAGGTGGCAGGAACCTCCTCCCTCTCGAACCTTTCTCTATTTTTGGAACTCTGAATATTGCTAAGGGGTGAAAGGAATGTGGTGGGAACCTTCTCCTTCTTAAACTTTTCTCTGTTTTTAGAACTCTAAATATTACTATGGGGCGAAAGGAATGTGGTAGGAACTTTCTCTTTCTCAAACCTTTCTTTGTTTTTAGAACTCTGAATACTGCTAAAGGGCAAGAGGGAGGTAGTAGGAACCTTCTCCCTCTTGAACCTTTCTCTATTATTGACACTTTGAATACTGTTAAGGGGAGAGAGGAAGGTGGTGAAAACTTCCTTTCTCTCAAACCTTTCTCTATTTCTAGAAATCTAGATACTTCTAAAGGGTAAGAGGAAGGTAGTGGGAACCTTCTCCCTCTTAAAAACTTTCTATTGAATCTTTAAATACTATTAAGAGGCGAGAGAAAAGTGGTAGGAACATTTTCTCTCTCAAATATTTCTTTACTGCTAAAAATTTGAATATTGTTAAGGGCAAGAGAAAGGTGGTTACTATTTCCTTGCGAAATGAATGTATTAAGTACTCAATCCCTACAGGTTACTATTACCTCACGGAGGGAAGATACTGAGTAGTCTAATCCCTCTGGGTTGTTTTGTTAAATTATGAGAGAAGGTACCAAGTACTTCAGTCCCCTCACTCATGTTGCATTGTTAGTGTCACAATTTATTTTAAAAATCTTTAATGAAAATATGGAAATCATTTTCCTACACATAAAATCTTTTTAGTTTCGATATATTCCATGAGGTTGGTATGTCTTCCCCTTCTGTGGTTTGTAGCAAGTATGCTCTTCAATCTAGTTTTTTTATGACTCTGTAGGGTCTTTCCCATGTCTTACTCATTTTGCCTATGTTTCTCTCTCTATTGATGTCCAGGGCTTCCCTTAGTCCTAAGTGCCATTCGTTGATGGTTCTCTTTTTGACTCTGCGTTCCCATTGCATTTTCATCATTTTCTTGTATATTGTTGCATAATCGCGGCAATGTCTTGAACTGCATCTATTAAGTCTTTTCCAAGAGTTAAAGCTTCATCGTTTAACTGTAAGTTCACTATCTTTATTCGTAGGGTTGGAAGGAATAATTTCATCAATAGTACGACTTCTGCTCCACATACTAGTGCATAGGGTAAGTTTTTGGTGGATCTGTTGTCGATTGTTCTATATGCTCTATATGGAATAATTCCATCAATAGTACGACTTCTGCTCCCTCTACTAGTGCATAGGGTGAGTTTTTGGTGGATCTATTATCGATTGTTTTATATGCCTATATGACTCCTAGTAGCTCTTCTAGCCACAATTTTTTTTTTTCATTCAAGTTTCTTCTTCAAGAAAGTGAAGTTTATCTTGTTTATGATATCTGTTTGCCCATTTCCTTGTGGGTAACTTCTGAAGGAGAACATTTGTTCTATTTTGTATGTTTTACAGAAGGTTGTCACTTTGCTACTGGTGAAATGCCTTTTATTATCTAACATCAATACTTGTGCCATTCTAAATCTTGTTATGATGTTGACCCTTATGAAGTTTTTCACTTTTGACCTTGTGATATTACTGTAAGCTTTCGCTTTCTCCCACTTGGTAGAGTAGTTGGTTGCTAGCTATATAAATCATTCTCCTCCAGTAGTTATGGGTAGTGGTCCATCTTTCATTGGATAAAGGGCCAAAGGCTGGAAATCGTGTGCATTTTATCTGGAGGGAGGTGTATGAACGAGGCATGTTTTTGGCACTTCTCGCATTTCTTCATATAATCCAGAGCTTCATTCTTGAGTGTAGGCCAATAGTATCCTTGTCTTAGAATCTTGTGCACTAGTGTACATCCTTGAAATAGTTACTACAGGTTCCTTCATGTACTTTTTCTAATATCTTTTACCTTTCTTCCTTAGGCACACATTTGAGGTACATTTTTGAAAACGCTCGACTGTAAAGTTCTTCCTCATGAAAGGCAAACCTTCATGCTTTACTTTTTAGCTTTCACGTTTTTTTTTGTCATTTAAAAGCTTCTTATCCTTCAAGTACTCTAAATAGAGAGTCATCCAGTTCTAAGAAGAGTTTATCTCTGTGCAAGCTATTTTTAAGGTGACTGTTCTTTCTTTGATTACTACTTTTTCTTTGGTTAGGAATAGAACTAGCTTGTATATTGTTGTATCCATGTCTTCCTTAGCTAATCAATCAGCTTCTGTATTTTGGATGCATGGTATCTGATTGATCAACACTTCATCCATTTTCTAGACTATTTCCTTCGCCTTTTAGAGGTAGCTCCTCATTATTTTCTCTTTTACCATATATTCACCATTCTATTGGGAAGTGATAAGTGTAAAGTCAGTATAAATTCGTAGCTTCCTAACTATCACTTGGGAGGCTAGGTCAGTCATTCTATTAAAGCCTTGTATTCTACTTCATTATTAGATGTTCCTAGCGGCAGCTTAGCTGTATATTCTAAGATAAGACCTTCTAAACTTCTGATTTTAGCACCTACACCTGCTTCTTTCTGGTTAGATGAGCCATCTATATGTATTTGCCATTGTTCCATATTTTTTACTGGATCTATAGTGAGCATTTTGTCTTTTACCTTCGATTCATATTCTATGAGAAAGTCTGCTAGTACTTAACCTTTGATGGTAGTTTTGGGTTTGTACTCTATATCCAGGTAGATAAGTCACAATGCCATCTTTGTTATCTTTTCTACTTTGTTTAGTCTTGTTAGTATCCTTTTTAATAGGTATAAAGTAAAAACATTGATTAGATGAGCTTCAAAGTAGTGCTTGAGTTTGTTCTTGGCTTGAACTAGAGCAAGCATTAACTTTTCAACCGTTATATATCTAGTCTTTGGATCTATTAGTATTTTATTGGCGTAGAACACTGGATGCTACTGCCTTTCTTCTTTATAGAACAGTATTGCATTTACTGTCACTTTGGATATTACTAGGTATAAGTATAGTGTCTCTTGTAGTACTTGTGGAGATAAGATTGGTGGCTTTAATAGGTACTCTTTTATCTTTTGCAATGTATTTGTCTATTTTAGTCCCCATAAGCATCCCTCTCTCTTCTCGATCATCGAGAAGAAAGGTCGACATCTGTCAGATTTCTTGGAGATGAACCGACTGAGAGAGACTATCTTTTCTATGAGTATCTAAACTTTCTTAGGTGCTTATAGGACCGTTGTATTTTTGAGATCTTAAACTTGTGCTAGATCTGCCTCTATCCCCTAACTCCTATCTCATGGCCCAAAAAGGTTCCAAATGATATTTCAAATGAGCATTTAACTGAATTTAGGCATAGCTAAAACTTTCGGAGTACTTCGAATACTTCTTTTAGGTTTAGGGTGTGGTCTGAAGCCTCTTTACTTTTTGGCCATGGTATCATCTATGTAGGCTTCCACCATTCTACCCATAAGTTTCCTAAAAACCTTTGTTACCAAGTGTTGGAAGGCGGCTCTTTAATTCTTGAGCCATAATGGCATTACTTTATAGCAATAGATCTCTCTCTTGGTTATGAAACTAGTTTATTTTTTATCTCTTAAATCCATTTTGATATGGTTATAGGCATCTAAGAACGATAGCCTCTGGTATCATATAGTGGCATCTACCATCTAGTCAATTTTTTTAAGTGGAAATGAATCTTTAGAAGTGGCTTTGTTTAGGTCCGTGTAAACTACATAAACTCTCAATTTTTCATTCTTTTTGGGTGCTACCTGATAAGGGCAAATTTGTCATATATTTTCTCATATTTTTATTATTGATATTTTATGGTTTTATGAGAATAGATAGCTATTTATGTGTATTATTGTTATTTATAAGGATTTAAACGAAATTTAAAGAAAGAATGCAAAAGGAGCGAAAACAGGGACTAAAATGCAAAGTTTTCAAAGTAGTGTTCATCGCCCCAGCACCACGAGGATTACCGCCCCAGCTCTGAAATAGTGATCGAAATAAGAAATATGACCTGTTGAAGTCGCATCTGGCGCCCCAGCGCCAGACCTTTACCGCGCTAGCGATATTCCAACGCCCCAGCGCTATCAGTCTACCGCCCCAGCGGTGAAGCCTTTTTCACGCGTCGCCCCAGCGACAGAAGCATAGCGCCCCAGCGGTAGCGCGAGTCCTAGTCATTCATTCCCATACGTCAAGAAGAAGCCAAGAGCAACCTAGAGCAATTCAAGAACACCAAAAATACAGAGCACGAGTCTTGAAGAGTAATAGAAGTTTAATTGAAGCAACTTTAGAGAGAGATTCAAGGCATTCTTCAGCATCAAGAGTTCTTAGGCAGCGCAATTAAAAGAAATTTGATGTCTATATCGGTTTGCTATTGATTGTATCATGATTTATTATTATTTTTACTGCTGTTCTCTTGTAGCCATGAGCTAAACTTATTTTTTAGCGTTAATACTTGAACTCAATATGTTTGCTTAATTGTCATATCTTTTGAATATTTAATAAACTTAGTTCTTTGATATTCAAATTACTTGATTTTAATGCTTCAATATATCTGACCAATATATGGTGACTGAGTTGGTAATATTATTGATAAACTCGGAAGAGGAATCATAATATTTAGACTTAAGTAATTTGATGCATGATTGTAGAGTAACATTCAATGTTGCATATGCAAGTTTCAATTTAGGATAGGAATATACCTAATTGGCATGTATGATCAATAAGACCTAATCTTAATGAATCTTAATTTATTACAAGTACCATAGGAATATAGGTATTTGGTAAATTAAGGTATACTTGCATGACCTTGGAAGAGGCTTGTGAATACTTTAGTGTCCTGATCAATAACAAAGGCTAAAGGAGTTAAATATTAGAAGATTAATTATTAGAAAGCATATTGAGGGATAATATTAATCCTAGGTTTTCTCTATATTGCTATCACTTAAATCTCTTTGCATTGTGTTTTTGCCTTTATATTTTCTACATTCATTCTTAGATTTTTATTTATCTGAATAATTATTAGGAAGATATTATTTTAGTAATTGGTTAAAAAGAAGAAATTATCCATGTGGGTTCGATATCCGACTTATTTTGTCTCTTTATTACTTGCATACGATAGTGTATACTTGCACTTAATTTAAGATATAGGAATATCGCATCACTACCACGACATTTGCCAGCCAATCTAAGTAGTGGATCTCTCTAATAAAGCCACTTCTAGAAGTCTGTTTACTTCTTCACTTATTATTCTGTTTCTTTCTGTTGCAAACTTCTTTGTTTCTATTTTATGGGTCAAAAATCCTTTCGAATGCTATTTTTGTGTGTTATGACTTTTGGATTAATTTTAAGCATGTCTTTATGTGACCAAGTAAAGACATCTTGGTTCTGCTGTAGGAGTTTAATGAGTGCTTCTTTTTTATTTTTACTCAACGTGGTTCTAACTCTTACTTTTTTGTCTGGCTACAAAGAGTCAAATGCTAACTCTTCTGTTTCTTCTATATGGGGAGGAATGTATTCCTCTATTTTTTCTTCCTCCCAAGACAAAGCCTTCTACCAAACATCTTACAGTTATTATTGCTCCTGTGGATCCCCTAATTGTTAGAGCGAGGTATCCATTTCCTTTGTTGGTTCTTCCATTGCATTGTTGAGGCTTTCTTCTCCCACGATGGGGCTTCTACTGATCTCTTTTGGTGGTTTTAAGGAATTAGCATAGCACTACCTTGCTTTAACCTGCTCCATTTTGATTTCTATTGTTCATTTTCAATCTACTGGCACACACCTTACCACCTGGTGGAAGGTGAAAGATACTGCTTCTATGTAATTAATCCAAAATATTTCAGCGATTATGTTGTATGCAAATAAAGCATCTACTACTAAATAGTCAATATCCAACACCTCTCCTGTTGTTGCAACATGTAAGGTTATGAATATTTTAACCTATATTCTAGATCCTCTAAATGTTATTAGCTTAGTCTAACATCCATGAATGTCTCGTTCTACTAGTCTCATTCTTTTGAAGGTGTCCCAAAATAAGATGTTTGATATGCTTCCTCCATCTACTAGGACCCTCCAGACAACACTCCTAACTATGTTAAGGGTAATAACTAGGAGCTCCAAGTATGATAACATGATGTCCGTCAAATCTTATATGAAAAGTGATCTCTCTTAGGTCATGTTCTATTGTCATCACAGTAGGCATCGTGTTCTCTCTTATGCCCATCTTTTATATCTTAACCACTCTTTATAATAACGGCCTTCCATGCAGCACATCTATTATATGTTGGCTCACTATTTCTCTTATAACTGTTGCTTCCTCTGTCTTTATAATTGGTCTTTCATTTTCTTGTGAGCCTTCTATTAAGGAAAGAATTTTGATGTTATTGTACGAGCGGATGAGGTCACATAAGGATCTATGCACTGCATCTAGAGCTTTAATTGCTATATCTTTTACTTTTGTTTCTTTTTTAGCGGGAGTTTATAGTTTTTTAAGGGACCTATCTTAGCTTTCTTTGGTTTTAATTATAGTTGGAACTCTTTGAGGAATCCATTCCTCATCAAAGCATTAATCTGCCTTTTGAGTGATAGACATGTGGATAATTTGTCCCTCTTTTCATTATGGAATGGGCACATCTTGTTTTGGTCTCTCAAATGATTCAGAATCTCTATAGGTCTTAGCTTACTGAATATCCTGTGATCTTTATACTTCAGCCAAATTTTCTCGATCGGGGTGTTAATTAGGAAGAAGGGTTCAAAAATCGTAGGTCTTTTGTCTTGTGAATATTTCTCTATATTAAAATGTCTTTTTCTATGTCATTCATTACGGGATTGTTGGTTTTCCTTCTTGATGATTGTCACTAAGGTTTCCTTTGTTATCATGGTTGAGTCTTTTTCTTGGCGGATCTACTATTTTGACTTTTGGTCAACAATTTTGAATGATGTAAAGTTCTTTCAAACTAAGTAGTGGCCATCTTAGCTTTCTTATAAGCTTGTACTACTATTTTTGAGTCGTAGCTTCCAATTTCACTCAACTCATTGTTGAATCTATTTAGGAAGTTCCTGATCGATTTATTCTCTGCTTGTTTCATAAGGAACAAGTCTGATGTAGTCTTTTTTTTTCCTATTCCGGATGTAATTTGTAGTAAAGGCTGCGATAAGTTCCTCGAATGAAGAAATAGAGTTATCTTTCAAAATCCAAAGCCAATTTTAGGTGAACCTTTAAGGCTAGAAGGGAAAATTATGCACTTTAAGGCTTCATTGTTGTTATTCATAATGATCTTTGCTTTAAAGTGGAAGATGTATACCTCAAGGTTCCCTAACCCATCATAAGGAGCAAAATTTGGCAACACAAACTTCGTTAGTTTTTCTACCTTCCTCACCAAGGAAAGTATATCCACAGGGCCTCTAATTTTAGGCCTTTTCCCATATAGTTCTCCTATCTTCTTTAAAATGAAGGTTTTAAATTCTTCTTCTTTGTTAGACAACTTTGCCAGTACTGCCACCTTTGGTTCCTTAAGTAGATCTACAATCTCTTTCTTTCTAAGTTTGTCAAATAATTGTTGAGGGTTCTATATCTGTGTATCTCAAGGTAGAAGCTTTTCGTAAACTTGTAGGTAGCCTCTTTCAGCCTCCAAAGATTCTAGGGGATTATAGAGCTCCTGGTTTTTCTTCTTTGACTCTTTTAGTTCCTCCAGGATGTCTGCCAGAATCCCTGGCATGGTCATGAAAGTGTTGTCCCCACTTCTGTCAATGTTAGAAGGGGCAAGGCTTCCTTTTTCATTAGTTTCGATTTCGGTTGATCGCGGATTTCTACTTCCTATGGTGGTTTTCAATTCTCTCTCTTTTCTTTTTTCTTTTTTTAAATTTGGCTTTTATTTTAGTTTCCTATAGACGACGCCACTGAAAGCTCCAAATCTAAAACTCTCTAAAAATTATGTCTTAACCCTTGTTGATCATCTCGAATTACTGCGAAAGAACACCGTCCTCCTACAAAAAGAATACTCTTACAAAAAGAATACTCTGACACTCAAGTCAGTAAATGTTCAATGAATGCATGCAGCGTATGGGAGTGCTTTAAGCAAAAGGATTATGATCTATACTTTCTCTCAATGTAACATTATATTACTTTAATGTTCAACAATAATGAATATCACACTATTTTATAATTTCTTAATGAATTACAACTTATTCATATTTGCCTATTTATAATGTTTAATGTAATAGAGTTTGTGTGCAACATATTCTTTTTATGATAAAATGATCCTCATTGCAATGTGATCATATCATTATGCGATCATATGATAAACTATAATAATCTTATTCAGATAAAATTGAAGGATTAATGGAACTCAAGTTTAATTAAAACTATGATTGAGAATAGGAGATGAGACGTATTGATGCTATTTTACCTTTTGTGGGCATTTTGGTATTTTTTTTTTATACCTTTTTTAGGCTATTCGAGAAGAGTTTGGCCTATCCTTCATTTTTCTGTTCAGACTTAATATTTGGCCCACTTAACTTCAATGGATTTGGCTTGTTTCTGTTCAATTCCATCTTTTCCTTTTAAAGGATTCAAGCTTTGCTTTCAATAAATATTTTCCCTAAAATAGCTCTACGGTCCACTTAACTTTAATGGATTGGGCCTTATTTCCCTTTAATGAAAATAACATTTCCCTCCATGAATATTACCTTTGATTTCAATAAACATTTTCTTCATTATAAAGTGTATCAAAAAGCATAATCGTACATTTTTTCATTCTGTAAATCAAAGATCATAATCTCCTTTTACATTGATTTATACCGATGTATGGTTTTTAAACGGCTTGTTATTTTTATCGATGACTATACGTGAACTACTCGGGTCTGCCTTCTGAAACACAAATTTGAGATTAACAATATCTTTCCTATTCTCCATAAAATGATGTACACTCAATTTAATCTGACAATGGAAAAGAGTATTTAATAATAACCTAAACATGTATCCTTTAAAATGAGGGAATTATCTAACAATCTACATGTATAGATGCATCTTATCTCAACAATATGAGGTTACCAAGTAAAAAACAAAAAACAAAGAGACACCTTTTAGATATAGTTCAAGCTTTACCAAATGAGAGTTTTAATACATTTAGAGGAAAAGCTATTTTAATTATAACACATCTAATATATTAATTACTGTCAAGAATCTTCATTCCTTAAATCCTTTAGGTGCTTTATTGAAAAATTTCCTTCATTTAAGGCTCTTAGAGTATTCCACTTAAAGTAGTTAGAAGTAGCACATATAAGTATATTCAAATTCATGGTTATCATATAATCAAACTAGAACCAATAGTCCTTAAATATGGAAACATTTGGCAAATAATGTCAACTAGGATCCAATTACGGAGTCTATTCGCACAACTTCATGTTCTTATAAATTTGTGATCCCGAATTTTCTAATATATGATAGATTTGGAGGCCCGAATGAGTATCTCTTCTATTTATACATGATAATGATATGCACATAGACAATGGACTCTTTAAATGCATCACGTTTCCCTTAAGTTTCAAAGAACCAGCTCAAGTATTGGTTCAAAGTTTAAAAGAAAAATTGGTGAATACCTATGATGAGCTACCCACTCAATTTATAGCTCAATATATATGAAATAAAAAGAGAAAGAGGATCATGCCAAATCTATTTCTTATGAAACAAATGGATGGCTAAACAATTAAAAGCTTCCTTAATAGATTTAACTAGAAGCTAAGCAAAATTATAAGTTGTGATATGGAGATTATTGCCTAAGCATATCAAAAGGTGGTGAAGACCTCTACCTCTTACTACTGATATTTGATTCAAATACATTTCACTTTCTTCAAAGTGATTAACCAAAAATTCGAGCATTGGATTTGAGAGGAAGAATTGTTGCCGTGGGATCTAATACGTATGGGTGTATGCATGTGCAATTGTGTCTATTGCCTAAATACGTATCACATATATATTCTATGCGGTGAAAGCGTGTAAATTATAATAAACAATATATATTAATCACATTAATATATTAGAAGGCTTGAGAACTCACCTCAACGTGTAACATTATACACGTAATTCTACGAAGTTCGCATGGAGACCAACTCGTGAGCAGTTCTAGTCACCAACACAGTGGACTTGGTGAGCTAGAATAGCAACTCTCTACGCAGCACTGGGTTTAACTCTTAAACTCGAAAATGGCCGATGTATATTTTTATCATTTTCTCCAAAAGGATAAGAAATGGAGAATTTGAAGCAATCCACCATTGCTCCAATTGAAAGCATAGAGAAAAATGAAACAATTTCATTTTTCCCCTTTTTTTTCTTCTTTTTTTCCTTTTTCTTCTTCTTCTTTTTCTTTTCTTCCTCTTTATTTCTTCTCCTCTCTTTCTCGGCCAAAATGGCCACCAAATTCACACACCAATTCTTCACTTTCTCATCTCTCTCTCATATTTATATATATAATAAAATAATAATAAAATAATACTAATGGGTGCCACCTATTTGGCACCCAAAATATAATATTATTATATATATAATATCATATAAGAAAATATAATATATTAATATATAATATAATATAATAATATATTATATAATAAAATAAGAGAGATATTTTGATTATTTAACTATTAAATAATCAAAGTGTAAAATGATCATTTTACCCCTTATGAATAGTTACCAAGTTTACCCTTTAGTGGGTCCCACCAAATTCGCACTTTGGTAAATTCAACCGAAGGTCCACAGTGTGCCATGTGTTATTATACAATTAGTAAATAACAATTATTGACTAATTATTGTATTTAACACTTAAATACAGACACGCACGTATTCTCGTGGTAGTGCTGAATATTGTTAGATTAAACACTTTAATTCGGCACGCTGCCCTAGTGCACAACGAGTACACTCCATATCGCAGGACTCCTTAGGTCCTACGTCTGATTAGTCAAATGGAACTATTCCATGAGTCCGTGAGCAATGCCCCACGCACACATCACGGATATACAAATCAACGTTGAACAATGCAAGTTGAGGTTACAACACATACATATAATTTTTTCGTCATGATATCCTGGATGTGTGAGGATATAGATTATCACCGTCAAATCCCCTAGTGCTAATCCATATCTTATCTTTAAACTCGTATCTCACTTAACAATAAGTGCAAACTCTTTTGCCATATTGTTTTATCCTTGCGGAACGCTTTCCTGAGATTTATGCTTGTGGTCACAAGACTTTCTAAGATACAGTCTCGAAGCATCTGGATATCTAACTCCTTATGCGAGCTGACGGATCCTATATCTGTACACACCGAACTCCATAAGCATCGGACCATACCCAGCGACATCCAACGGTCACACCATGAAAGGTCTTTGACATGCGTGGAACCAAAATATGGTGGATCACTTACAAGCCCAGAGTGGCACTCAGGTCAAAGGACCACGTATACTACTTAACTCAAGAGGACCCTCCGTTGACGGCTTACATTAAATGTCTATCGGAGGCTCTCGTGAGTCTGTTCCATATCCAGTCCTAACTGAATACCCATATGTCAATACGAGCTTCAAGCTCATGGTCGGTCAGGAACGACCATCTATACCTGACAGATACGACATATGTTGATCTATATATAAAGGTATCCACCGATAGACCCGCATCGGCAGAAATAGATCAGGGACTATTATTCGATAACATACTTGCGTAACTTACATTTTCTGGCAACCGATTACAACTCTTGCAACTATGCAATTACTAGTATATTCTCAGGTCTATGTCTCATTACAGATAAGGCTCAAACTCTTGGATCTGTTGAGTATTATAAACAGCTAACACTTAGCTGTGCTAACATTTAGCAATTATATGTCTCAGCATGGCTAATTATGAGCCATTATCTAAACTCCTTTAGATCTGATCTAAACTTCTTCATATCATACAATATATGTAACGTTACATGTATAGTACCATATAAATGAGTATTAGCGATTTAATGATAATGTACACTTGTATAAATACATAAGTATATATACATTCAGGAATAGAACGTAAGCACCGACCCTAATAAGAATAAGCCACTATAACAATAAAAAATAGCTTTGTAATTATGACTCAAATGAATGTCAAGATGTCATAAAAGAAATAGTACAAACAACCTTTGTGGGAGAAGATAGTAGAAATGACAAATGGTTGAGATATGTGTTTCAACCATTAATCTTGATCAATACCTCAGCAAAGAAGATTTAGATCAAATACAAGGATAAATGAACTCTTTTAGAAGCCAAGGTTCATTCCAACCTTGGAAGATCAAAGGGATCAATCTAAAGACTGTGCATTTCATGATGAAATAGGGTATCACATCAGTTACTATCAATCTTTACGTAGGTAGATTAACGATCTTATAAGCAACGGCTACATGATGAAGTTTATTAGACATAGAGACTAAGAAAGCAACAGCAGAAGCAAAGAAAAAACCAAATATTAATATAGAAGAAGATGTTGATGCAGAATATAGAGCCACCTAAGTTGAGTATGATCAAGAGAAAGAGAAAGAGGAAAGTTCAAAAAAAGATATAGAAAAGCAGGCTCTAATCATGGAAATAACTTCCAAGGCTAAAGAAGAAGACATAAACTAGTATAAAATGATCTTAAAAGAACTGCAAGTTTATGGAGTTTTTGTAGAGGATAAAAATTGTGTTCAGAATGATGGTAGTAGAGTAGTTCTATATGGCAGTATTACATGAGAAACTACCAGATATGGGAGGAAAAGATAAGAGATTGAGGTCATTATACAGGAGAGCAACAAAAGTTCAAAAGTACGAAGTTTTTAAGACATCAACCACTATTATCATGTCCATTGAATAAGACTTAAGGGAGATCTCTCATTTCTTATAAAGATCTAACTTGCTTGCTGCTTTTATATCTAAATCCATTGGTAGTGAGCATAACTATCACAGACATGTTAATGTGATAAGTATTGGTTGATGGAGGAAGCATTATGGATATTCTTTTCTATGAAGTGTTCTATACATGAAGCTGGAAGATAAAGATATAAGGAAGTGTAACACCAAAATGGTCCCATTTGGTAGAAGAAAGGTGACCATTCAAGGAGATAAAGATATAAGGAAGTGTAACACCAAAATGGTCCCATTTGGTAGAAGAAAGGTGACCATTCAAGGAGATGATTACACTGCCTCAGAAAGTAACTAGAAAGCTGTTAAAGGTTGATTACATGATAATAGACACCCATTATGCCTATAACATTATGACAGGAAAGTATTGTCTACGTTTTATGGAAGAGGTTCTATCCACTCTTCATCAAGTGGTCAGATAGGTTTCAATTAGTAGAAGAAGTACAATAGACATAAAAAAAGAGTAGATCTAAGCCCAAAAAATGTTATGTTAATTTTTTTAGTCTAAAAAAACTCAAGAAACTAGTGAAACTAAAAAAAATTGCTAAGGCGTCTAAAAAGAAGGAAGATGAGAGAAAACAGATGTCAAGCAATTTGAAACTAAAGTTATCAAGATAATGCTACACTTCTACCTCCTCCAGAAGTAGAAGCACCAAAAAGCAAATAACAATTAAAATACCGATGGTTGAAGGGGTTTCTTTAAGCATAAGAAGAAGAAGATTATGTGGCACTATGTATCGAAGAGATGATAGAAGTACAGTTAGACCTCTCCACCACCTTTAGAAAAGTAATAGTAAGCATCAATATGTCCGAGGAAGATATATCAACAATGGTATAATTGCTAATAAAGAATCAAGATGTCTTTGATTAGTTGCACAAAGATATAATTGATATCAATACGAAGGTAATATGTCACAAGTTGAGCATCGAAGAGCATTACCTGCTTGTGAAGTAGAGGCAAAGACGATTAGAATCAGAACGCAACAACATCATCATTGATGAGGTGGACCAACTAATAGAAGTATGGTTCATTCATGCAAATTAATAGTTTGTATAGACTACACGAACCTTAACAAAGCAACTCCTAAATAGTTCTATCCACTTCTAAAGATATCAAATGGTGGATACCACAACCGTCATATAAGTTTTTTATTTAAAATGCTTACAATTGGTATTAGTAGATAAAGATGAACTCAAAAAATGAAGAGAAAATGAATTCCATCATAGGACATGGAACCTATTGCTATAGAAAGATGATAAGAAGAACAGTAGAGGCATACATTAATAATACAGTAGTTAAAAGTAGAAAAGCAGAAGATTATTTGATAGATTTATAGAAGGTGTTAAATATGCTGAGGGGATTCAAGATGCACTTAAACCCAACTAAATGAACCTTTGGCATTTTATTAAGGAACTTCTTGAGGTATGTAGTCAACGTAAGATAAATCAAGGCAAACTTTTCCTAAGTTTCAACCTTGAGGCAACTAAAAGTTTCTAGAACACTGAAGGAAGTATAGTTGACTAAAAGAGTAGTTGCACTAAACAAGTTCATTTCTAAAATGTTGAATAGATGTAAGCCATTCTTCTAAGCCATCAAAGCCATAAATAGTGGTCTATAAGAACCAGAACAGACAAAAGCATTGTAAAGTTTAAAAGTTTATTTGAGGAAGCCTTCAATTTTATCTTCCCTACTTCCTAATAAAACCTTATATCTATATCTTATAGTTTCCAATTTGGTAGTTAATGCAATCCTATCAAAGAAGAGGAAGGTCAATAGAAACTAGTCTTCTATACCAGTAAAGTATTTCTTAAAGCACAAGCTAGATATTCAACAGCAGAGAAACTCGTCCTTACCCTAACCAAAGCCAAGAATAAGTTGTGTCACTATTTCAAGGCTTATCCAATAGTAGTATACATTTTTTATCCTTTAAAATGTATCATGTCTAAACTAAATGCTATAGAAAGAAAGATGGTGATAGAACTAATCAACCTTGATATTGAATATTTATCAAAAACTGTTAATAAAGTGCAAGCAAGGGTTGACTTTCTACTAGAATGTGAATCAGTTGTAGAAGATAACACATTATTTCTAAAACCTCAAAAATAAAAGAAAGCTTGGCATATGCACATAGACAGATGCCTGAACTAGAGCAAATTAATAGAAAGTCCAAATGGTCTAATTCTAGATCATATAGTGAAGTTGTTATCTCCAATATGTAACAATGAAGTAGAATACAAAGTTTTGATTGAGGATTTTACAATAGCAAGATAAATTATGGTAAAGAGGCTGGAGATATATATAGACTTTATCATAGTCACTTTCTGGTAGAATGACAATTACACAATGAAAGAAGAAATGATGAAAAGTTATCAATCTAAAGCTAAAGAAGCAGCCAAATAATTATAAGAAGTCATAATCAATCAAGTGCCTAAAAGTTTCATTTTGGAAGTAAAAAAATTTGCGAAGAAAGCTTCAACATCTAACTACTCTTTCAAAGGAGTAATTCCACTTGCCATGAAAGAGAAGATCGTGATAAAAGATGAAACTGAACAACTATAAGAAGCCACAACAAAAAGCGTAATGGTAATTATAAACTCCCCTAGATAGATGAAACATAATGGACAACTTCCAATAAATAGAAATGATGCTTGAAATCTCATAACCAAAGTGGAAAGGCTTGTACTCATGAAAGAAGAACTATATATAAAAGAGCATTTGTTGGAATATACATATAGTGTGTGACTAAAGAAGAATGAAGGAATGTGATAGAAGAAGTACATAAAGGAATGTGTGATAATCAATATAATAGAAGGATCGTCACTCAAAAAATCCTCTAATACCTTATAACAGGAAGAAAAAAAGTATGTGAAGAAATGTGAAAGTGTCATAGGACCCTTGCCCATTATAGCCCAAACGAAAGCGATTTTTCCTTATAACTACACACTATTTCAAAAAGTAGGTAAAAGCAAAAGCTTACAACAACATAATTGATAATGAGGTAAATAATTTTATCTAGACTAACATCATTACCAGATATGATATGTCATAAGTTTTTGTCATAGATAATGGAAAGCATTTCATCAACAAAACTGTTACCAACTTTTGCCAAACCTACAAAATCTAGCAAAAATTCCCATCTCGTAGCAATCTATAAGACAATAAACAAACAGAGATTACCAATAAATCCATCTTCATAATCCTAAGGAAGAAATTAAAATGTAAAAAAGGGAAGTGGCTAAAAGAATTGTTAGATGTGTAATGGGCTTACAAAACTATAGAAGCAAGATCAATCAAAAGTTCCCCATATAACATTGTGTACGTAACAAAAGATGTACTATCGATAGAGGTGTTCATTCCCACTCTATAAATGAAGTTAGTGAGACTAAACCTTAATAACGAAGACTATCAACAACCAATGACCTAGGAGACAAAGCTAAAGACATTGTTGCAATACACATTATTATATACAAAAAGAGAATAAAAATATAGTATAATTGAAAAGTGAGGAAGTGGAAACTCAGAGAAGGCAATCTAGTATTAAGGTAAGTGCTGGACATCAACAAAGAATTAAATGTTGACAAAATGATAAAAATGTAGAAATATCCATACAAAGTAATTAATAGCTTGAAAAGATGAGCTTTCTTCCTACAGACAATGGACGGAAAGACTATATACACACTATGGAACATCTTCAAATACAAGAAATTCTATGTGTAAGCACATATATTTTTTTATATAGAGTTATGTTAATTCAATGAAGGATGAATTTTCTGTTTCACAGTTCCAAAATTATTTATTCTCCCATTTTTAAGGAATCATAAAACAATTTTTTAGTTCCTTAAAAACCTTATGACTAAAGACTAGCCTTCCAAAAAGTATTAAAGGATCCAACTGCTATTAATGAAATCCTCTATGAAAATGTCCATTCAAAAAATCAAAAACCAAACTCGCAGGGAAAGATCAAAGTGTTGGTCGTAAGGTTCTTCTTTGAATAGTTCAAAATTTCAAAATCAAAACAAACTTTTTGAATTGGATCAAATGTTACCTTTCCCTAGAAAGGTCGTGTACCTGTGCTGCCCAATCTTGAAAATGTCATGTGCTCAGAATATTAAATGATGCCTTTCTCTAAACAGGTTATATGCCTTGTGCCACCAAACCTTAAAAGAGTTACATGCCCATAATATCAAATGTTGCCTAACCTTAAAAGGGTTACACATAGATCTAGATTCATCAAATGCATATCAAATCGAGGTCCATTCCCAAAAAAAATTAGAATAGACCTAGATTCAAAAAGTTCACAAGTTTAGAAAATCACTTCCCAAAAACCAAAAATAGCAGAATCTAAAATCTGAAGACTCAAATAAGAATCCAAATAAAGGCAGCAAGCACGCCGGGAAGTAAAAATTAAATTCATTAAGTATGGACTCTTTTACTTAAATAATTTTACTTCAATCAAAATCCTTCCTATCTTAGCATGAGTTAGTTAAATACTCTAATCATACATCATACACCAGCACTGCCCATTCATTCATAACAGATTATAAAGTAAGGTGAAATTCTATATTTCCATTCATATATTTGCATCTATTACACGTTTACCTTACAATAATAGAAATATTCTTTACAATAAAAGAAAAAAATGAAAGACATCATGAGTATCATTCGTCATTAGAAGAATTATTGAGAAGATCTACAAAGTTCGGGTCCATTTCTGAGGCACCTTTACCAACTGAATCATAATTAATCTGCTTTAAATCATCCGTAAAATACCTAGTATACCAATCTCTATACCAGCCATAGTTTGCATCAAAGTCTTTAGGAAGTTTTTAGCCAAGCCAAGCTTCCTCTTCAACTGAGCAGAGAAGGCCTTAGTAGTTTCAGCCTCAACCTTGGGATCAGTTAATAACTTTTAAAAATTCTCCTAAGCAGACTTCAACTCCTTCAATACCAACTCTAACTTAGCACATCGCGCCTTGAAGTCCTTTAGCAAATCAATGTTATATATGTAATGTTATTTTATACCCTTAAAGCATGCAAAATAATATTTTATTTGATTAATAAAAGTTTATTCATACATATGATTGAGCATATATTGATAAGCCTATATTTATAAAGTATGTGATCTATTTAGGCATATAATGCTAATATAGAGGGTATAGATCAGAAGTTCTTTATAAATTAAATCATGTTCACAACCATTAATGAAAAAGGTATTTCATTATGTAAGGTTATAATTTTTCTGCTTCTTACAGTGGATTATTTACCTTGATCATCAAAGTAGAGACTTCGAATAGAAAAACTAATGTATATATTACATTGAATGGGACTACTGTAAATTTCGATCTATGTAATTAAATGTCTTATATCTTAATTCACAAAAACTTTGATAAGCTTAATTGATCTTAATCCTAAGCAAATAATAAACTTATATTCATGCGTTATATCTTTTGAGGTATCACAGAGTGATATCCATATAAACGGTCAAAATCTCGATATCTTGGACATATAATTTCATGGGTCGTAAGAACATATATTTGTAAGATAGAATCTAATAAACATATCCACATAAGCTGTTTGCAGTACTTGATCATTTGAATATGTGACTACAGTTTTTTCAATAAATGATTTATTTAATAATAATATTTATTTATAAATTTATTTATAAATATAGATATATTAAAAGTGATCATTAGAGCATTCAGTGACTTATGAGCAAATAAGTAATTAAAGAGGTAAGATTTTTTTTTTGGCCTAATTTTAATTATGAACATTAATTACAGGATCAATTAAGTGGTTATTATTGGTCTAAAGACCAAGCCCATTTAATTAAAAAGAGTTTTAATTAAATAGGCTTTTACTTAACAACATAGGTTACTAGAGTACAGCCCTTGGTTTTAGTGGAATAGCCTGAGGTTAACTTAGAAGAATTAGTGTATCATGAGATGATTAGAACTGGCCTTTTAAGTTAGAGTTAGGAAGCTCATGGGTCTTGCAATCCCTCTACGAACTCAAATTCTAATCAAACTTTAATTTTATAATCCTAATCTAATTCTAAATACGCAAAGAAGATTCATATATATATGAGGTATGGAGTAGTAAATTGGGACAACAACCATTTCTATTAAAAAAAAATTTACATATTCTTACGTGGAAAAAAAAAAGAATTTGGTTATTAGCCTTTTCTAAAATTTGGGTATTAGTGATTTTAAAGATTAAGAAAAAATTTACGTGCCCACGCGCATTGAGTTTGAAAGTTGAGAATAGTAAAAAAGATTGCAACCAATCAATTCAAGATTTTTCATAGCGAAGAATTAAGTTAATCTTCTATCTCTATACATGTAATTATGAATAAGACGATCTGGCTTCCGCTGCGTTTATTTTATTAAACAGAAAATTTTATTTACTACCAACCATCAACACCTATATTGACTCAATTACTCACTACCCTCAATTCATTGTTCTTCCTCTGTAGCTAACCATTGAAAGTAGACATTTGTTTCTATAACTAAATAACAGAGCTCTCAAGAGCATCCTTCTTGGGCTTCAAACCAACAACCTTAACTTCTAAGTAAATGAGAGTCTTTCTTATTTTTTAGTGTAACCAAGAGATCAACTCTCTCTTATAACAAACTCTTATTTGCATTCCTTAATTCATCCACTCTTTCTCGGCAGCCTCTGCATGCTGCCTCAACTTAGAAACTACATGGCATCCTTCTACACCAATCTTAATCTCTTATTCTCCTCCTCTATCGTATATAGAAAGGGCTTCGTAACCATAGCTTAGCCCCTAACATCTGAGCATTTTTAAGAATACATATAATTTCTTTCTTTAGACTTTCCACTCTTTCTTTCAAGCTCTAGAGTTCTTCCTTGTAAGCCTTCGCAATACACAAACCATCTCGCAAGTCTTGAAACCAGAAAACAAACCCGAAATCAAAAATCCAAAAACTATATAGACACAACCCCAATCATAAAAGCAACCTACAAACAACTCACCATCATCAAAGATTGAGAACTTTAAGTTCCCATTCCCTGCAACTCATTCTCGGGATCATCACTCCATCTACCTTAGTGAAAAGTCTCCCCAAAATAGTAGCAAAACTAACATGGTCAATCTTAGGGATGCATGATTATTTAACAAGACTATAGTGGTCTCCCTTCAAGAAACTAAGGGCAAACTCATCCTCTTCAAACCTTGGTGGGGACATAAAAACCACTATAGCCTCCTTCCCTTCTTGATTATGTCTCGTTCGAGGGGAGAAAGGTTCAAGTCACTAGAGCATGATAAACTCGAACCTCCAATGTCCATGATGGGAACGCTTACAAGACAAAATTGTGAATGTCACAAGCACATCATCAAATAAAAAGATAAATCACACAAAAGAAAGGCTTCGATACTTGAAGGAATAAAACTCTCACACAAAGGCAAAGTAATGGGTGGCTCCTGAGTCGGAGCAGAAACTAAAGTGAAAGTACCTTGGACTAGATTAAGGACGGGATGGAGTTGCTTAGGATAGGATTGGATTACAACAGGTATAATGGGAGCTTCCCAAAGACTGAAATCCTTATAAAAAAAACTCAGATGTATTCTACTTCTTTAAAGCATGAGAAGCCTTAGGTCTAAAACCCTAGGTACATTCTTTGACACCTTTTCTTTTACAGTATCCTTTTCCTCTTTGTTCACGATTGCAGGAAACCAGGTAGTACATCAGGAAGATCTTCGATGAAAAACTAGAGATATGCAAACAAAAAAATAATTAGCCATGGAACCAAAAACATAAATAGAAAAAGCAAAAAAAATAAAACAACAACCCACCTTCATCAGGATGAAAACAGTAGGATCAGTAGCAGGTACTTCTATAGAAGCAAGAATTTCAGCAGTAACATCAAATATACTCCTTCATAGTAGAGGATTAAAATGCAACGGTTGAGAAACAAATGGACCACTACTGGATGAACTAGCAGTACAGCAGAAGGGCAAACATTAAAAGCCTTAACAAAAGCAGTAAATGAAGTATAAGGGGCCGCATCCAAAGGTCTAACAACGCCTTCATATCCCTTCACTGCATCAACGAACCAAGGAAAGCAGTTAAAAATGGCATCAAAGGAACCAAACTCATAGGAGAAGTCGATGATCTCACCATCAAAAGAAACTCGCACAACCCCGACTCTAGTAACTACATCAAAAAAATAATGTCAGAAATACACAATGAAGGAAGCCGTATGAAAAATGAAAGAGAAAAATTGAAAACTCACTCAATACAGGAAAAAATCTTATATAAGTGAAATGCAAAAGATTTCTTCACCATCTTCTTCCTCAAAAAACATAACCTCGGGTGAAAGGAATTCACCCATCAACAAATTTTCATGGAAGGAAGTGGAACATAAGCTTTTGAACCTTAGAAAATAATGTGCAGATGTGTCAAGGTCAATAGCCCATCTTCAAGAGTCGGGGCACAAAGAAAACGAGGCACTGGAGGAAGGCAGGCATATTATGGAAGCAATACAGAATGTGACAGTTGATGATGGAAAACTTTCTTTTCCCAAAAATATTTTTTCTTCAAGAACCACTCTTTCCCAAGAATAGGAGTAAGGATGATGGAAGTCTGATAATCAAAATGGTCGTAACTAATCTGAATAGTGTAAGGAAGCCCAAGCCTCCTTCATTCTCTATTGACAATAATAGAGTTCCAGTCAAAGTTTGCCCTTTTGGCCTAGAAATCTTGCACCAACCTCCTCCTAATCTTGAGAGCCCAATGATAGTTAATCTTCGAGCAAGTCAAATTATAGCGGTTGGAGATGTTGTATATGGTCAGGAAGTAAGGTAAGTGCATCATGTGGCTCCTTATAGAGACATCCTGGAATTAATGAAAGATGTTCAAATGGATTTAGATCGAAGAAAGCCAGGCGATGTTAAGGAACTCAGTATCGTGGGAAGGATGAGAATCAGAAGCATTCTAGGTATTGCTGAAACAAAGGATTCCCCCAGTCTCAATGACGTTGGATTGCCTCTATTATCGTTAGTACGAAGGCATCGAATATTCACATTCTCAGGATGTAATAAATAGACTTTATCTCTTTTATAGTGAAATTATATAGTCCACACACCATTTTTTGCTTTTTAAAACTAACAGAAAAAGAAAGAAATTCTCTTGAAGACAAGAAAAGCATGTGAGCACTTAAAGAAGCAAGAAACCTTAGTTTGTATTTCGAAAATGGAAAATAAAGAGTAAAAGACTGTCGTAGGGTATTTATGGGATAACAAACTGCACGCATGGCAGTCTGAGTGAACGGAGACATCACCGGTAATGTCCCAAAACAGTACCAAAAATGAATAGGCGAGAAAGTTGAAATACAGAAACAAGACATGTGGCACCCGCTGATTGAAAGGAAGCGAAGAAATGTGCCCGATAAGACATCCGATAGACATTCAAGATTCTTCACTTATCAGGGAGCCAAATCTAGCCGACCCAATCAATCCGATACCACCTTCCCAGTTTCTACCTCATTGAAGAAGTTCATGTGAACATGCCTACACCAGCTTCCTTCCATTTAAACAGTTTAACAAACTCTCATACAATTGGACCACAAGTGAATAATTCCATGGCAGGAAGGGGGACGCGCCCATCTAACATCGTAGAGTTTTGGGGGGAAAGGTTCTCATTTTGTCCTCCGAATCTCCCCTATAAAAGGAAAGTCCTCACTTACTTAAGATTCATGAACATTCCTCTTTTCAAATAAGCAAAATATAGTTTGTTAACTGTTCCATTGATAAAAGCATTCACACACTCAAACACTATTTTTTCCTTTCTTATTTTTTTTATAAATTAATTCCTTTAATTCTATTAACTTGAGCATCATAGTATTCTTCACAAATTAGCGAGAACATTCTAGTCATTTGAAGGAAACGAGATGAGGGTTTGAAAGTCTTTGATCAAGGATTTTCTAATCCTAGGAACTACAGATGTAAATGGATGTTGATAGTGAAATATAAGGCAAATGGGTTATTGGACAAGTACAAAGTTAAATTGATAGCCAAGGGTTTAAAGCAAACTTATAGCATGCGAGGAGACTTTTACTCCTACGGCAAAAATGAATATTTTTTTTAGTTTTATTATTTCTTTCTGTTAGCCTTGCTTAGTCTTTACAATAATTTGATTTTTTTTATAAAAACTTTTTTACATAGAGATTTAAATTAAAGAAAGAGGTGCCCGAGGTTTCAATTTATTTGATTTATACATAAGTGATGGTAACGAAGCAATTTATTTGACTTATGCATAAGTTATGGTAATGAAGCAATTTATTTGACTTATGCATAAATGATGGTTGAGTCAATTTATTTAACTTGTGCAGAGATTATTGAACTAATTTATTTGACTTAACATAAAAATAAAAAAAATTAGTGCATGTAGCATTAGAATTGGCAATGACTTTTTTACATTATAAAAGCTTATAATTAGGCTCCTTTAGAGATGAGAAGTAACACTATTGTGATACCAAAAATACTAGAGAAGAGCAACAAAAGAGAGAAAGAAAAGTGAGAGTGTAAAAAGAAAAATAAAATGTTTGTTTTTATTTTTCTCACTTGTAAACTCTTAGGTTTAACTAAAGATTTATATTATAACTATCATTAGGGTAATAGAAAACACTTCTAATCTTGAGTTAATATTCTCTTGTAATAGGCTTGATTTGGTGGGTAAGTAGTGAAAAGTCTATGTAATTGTAATTATTTTTACATAATATATTTTGTTTTTGATAGTTCATGGATGTAGACTTGATTTGAGTTGAACGATGTGAATTCTTGTGTTGTTATTATTATTATTTTTTATTTTTTTCAATAGTATTTGATATTTTTTTATAAAGATGAATTCGGAGTAAAAAATAAAGAGTCTCGATTTAATTAATTGTGAGTTCTCTTTGTTTATTTTTTCTCAACAAGACATACCCTATTAAATTAGTGTGGTAAAGCCAATTCATGTGTGCCCCTTAAAAAGGACATTTAGAAGTATATCAAATTTTGAAATATTTGAAAGCCACTACTGGAAAGGGCTTATATTCATAGAAGGGACAAACTTGAGTTAGAAGATTATATTGATGTTGATTGGCTTGATTCTGAGGTAGATAAAAGATTATCTAGTTGATATTGTACATTCCTCAAAGGAAATTTAGTGACTCGGTAAATTGAAAAACAAATTATGGTAGTATAGTCTAAATGTCGAGGCTAAATGTAGAGCCATGACTCAAGGTATATGTGAACAAATATGATTAAAAATCACTCTCTCACACTTGAGGGTAAGTTATGAAGGACTAATAAAATTGTATTGTGATAAGAAATCAATAATTAGCATAGCTCATAATCCTGACTAACATTGACTGGACCAAATATGTAGAGAGTGACATGTACTTCATCAAAGAGAAATTGAAAAGTTAGGACATATGCATTCTATATATTTCCTCCTCTCAAACAACTTAGCTGACATTTTTATCGAAGATCTTTCTAGTAAAAGTAATATTAAACATACAAACTCTTTATACAAAATTTTTTATATAAACTGACGTAGAATGCAATTGGATAATATAAAATAAATTAAAATGAATTATGTAGACTAATGCTTGTATGTCATATTAATTTGTATAAGCAAATTTATATAAAGAATTTGCATATCTAATATATTCAGGTAATGTGTTTCATTCTATTCTTGACAAGTTTGGAATACAAAAACATTTGAGCCATCTTGAAGGTAAGTATTGGAAAATTGATTTATCTTGATTCTACTTTGCTGTAATTTATTTTTCCTACTTTACTAGTTTTTTTTATCTTGTAATGTTTTCCTCTGTAAATTATTAATCAATTTATTCTAAGAGAAAGCAATTTACTGTAAATAGAATAATTTCCTCTAATAGCCAGTAAGCTCCCATATTTATGTATTCTTTCCTTGATGAGTAAATAATTCAGATTATGATTACAATTCAAAAAATCATACAATTGTTTTCCAAATTTGTTTGGATGTTGATTAATTTTTTATATAAACATTAATTTATATTTTGATTATATTTGTGAATATATAATGAATAATATTATTATATAAATTATTTAATCTAATAATTTGAAGAAAAATTATATTATATTAAAAATATAATACAAAATTATAGCACATTAATATTTTTTCAATTTATTTAATGATATAAATTCATATTAGATTAAATTATTAAATCAAAAATATATAATTGATTAATTAGTTGATAAATCTAATTATTTTATTTTATTTTATAAATTATGTGATTTTAATTTTGTCATGTGTTATTTTTGGGTCTATTATCCAACAACCCCAACTAGCCCAAGTTCACGGTAATTATCTTAAGTAGAAGCTCACATTAGAGAAAGGTTGAATTCCATAAAATGAATGATTTTGGCCTCGATTTCAAATTCAACATATTAGGTAATTCCACTCGT
Source organism: Ailanthus altissimus (assembly GCA_946807835.1). Taxonomy (NCBI): domain Eukaryota; kingdom Viridiplantae; phylum Streptophyta; class Magnoliopsida; order Sapindales; family Simaroubaceae; genus Ailanthus; species Ailanthus altissimus. The sequence goes on along the minus strand of OX327702.1, from coordinate 21,741,830 downwards.
CAACTTATGAATCTTATAAATGGGTCATGTAAATTATGATAAGACAGAAACAAATTAAATTTTTAATTCAATTTGAATTTCAATTGATTAATTGTTGTTTTGCATGAAGACTTTTATAAGTAGACGAGTCTCATTTAAATTCTTATTAACTCATATTAATTAAGTATGGATGTTCATGCTCATAAACGAATATAATCGATTTATTCAATATTTATTAATTAATACTCATTCACACAACACGAGCTACATCTTACTTATTTTTATAAATACTATTCTACATACAACATTTTTTTTATATAAACACTTATTTAAATGTTGAAGTATTTTTTCTTATAAAAAGATAGTACAGTCTCATTTTTCAAAGAGTAAGTAAGAATAATTAACACAAAGGTTCTAAACTTGTGAACTTTAATTATTAATGTTTAAAAGTTTTATATACAATTAATTGTTTACTTAAACTTTGGTCAAATAATGTAAATGAAATTTTCTAATAAAAAAGGTGTCCCATTGATATTTTGAAAATAATGAGAGTTTGATTCTACATTAATTCAAAATTTAGTGGATTAATGGTCCTATTCCCTAAAATAAAATATTATCAATAGATCTGGACAATTGTTTTATAAAATTCAGGATTTGTTGGACAATAAAAAATTATTTATATTAGATATATAGTATTATTTTCGTCAACATAACAATTATATCACTTGTCATTAGATAATTATTATTACTGCAACAATTATGTAATAGCACTTATGTTTCATTTGTTATCGGACAATTATTAATTTTCTTATATTTTTATTAATAAAAATATTTTTATAAATATTTTTAAGATAAAATTTAATTTCACTAATACATATTAATTTGATAAATATATAATAATATTCAAATGTTAGGAAATTTTTTTAAAATTTTACATATTTTAAATGGCATAAAATGACTCAAATTTTCATATAAATATTAAAAGAAAGTGATATGACAAATATACTCTTATATAATTTATGAGAAATTTTATTTTTTTTATAATTTATGAGAAATTTTATTTTTTTATAAAAAAAAGTAATTTTTTAATAATAAAAAATAACTTTTTATTCTTTAAATATTAAAATATATTTAATATATATAATGCAATTATACATATCAACTTTAGAAATCAGAAAAAAAAAAATTGAAAGCAAATTTAAAAAAGAAATTGAATGAAAAATTAGAAGAAAAAAATTGAATGCAAAATTTATTAAAAACAGAGCAAACAAGATTGGAATCCTAGAACCAAGTGGTCAGAGACAGAAAAACTAAGACATTTTTTCTACCCTTTCTCTAAAAACCAAGACAAACCCTAGCCGCCGCTGCCTCCCGTTTTCATCCACCGAAGAGGGACTTGTAGATATTCGTCTTTTAATATACTTTCTCTTTCTTTTCTTTTGGTTTTTTAGTTTACTGTTTTAGTTTACTTTCTCTGTTTAATTTCCCAGAGGTTTTTCTTATCCTTTTTGCCTCCCAACGAGTTCTTCCATCTGGCAAGATGCTGAGAAGACAATTGTCCCCTCCGTCCTGTGCTGACCTGCTCTGTGGCCATTGATATGCCGCAAAGTCTTCGACCTTTGCCGATCGCTCACCAGGAGTCGCCCTCACGTTTACTATCAACATTCCAAGCTCCAGCCCCCGTCGTGGGGGATGCTACCACTAACATCTGATGGTTATGTTTTTGCAGCGGCCTATAATCCTCACAGGAGTTTATTTTCACAGACTGTTCTTGAACTGTGCAACTTTAAGTGCATTACGTGTTAAGCAGTCAAAAAAATTACACACAAAAAAGAAAAATAAGTACATTAAGTATTTATACGAATGCTCTCTATATTGTTAAAGAAAAAACAAAGCTATGAAATGAATTATACACGTGAGGATTTTCTCTTTATATACTAGTAGCTCTATACAATCGACGGTTGAGATCTAAACGATCTAACGGTGTACATATAAGATGGAATAAATTTCCCTAAAATATTCCTAGATGACATCATACCTTTTATGGAATTCTAATTAAGGTGAACTACCCTAATAAGTCACGGGCCAAGCTTGGTTCTCCATCCAAACAGCGGGCCTTTTAGAAGTTCCGGTCAACGTAGCGCTCTATGGTCCAAGAGGCCTCTAGCAGGCCTAATCGTGCACCAAGTGCTCGGGAAAATGCTTGAGAGCACTTGGGGCGTGACATTCTCCCCCACCAAATTCACACGACGCCCTTATCGCGTCCTTGCTGGAACTCGCGCACCTTATTATCAAACTGCCACAGTACGTTCTCGGGTTCCCAGCTTGCTTCACTATCGGGCAATCCCTTCCACTTGACGAGATACTCATGACTCGGACAGCAGTTCTTCTTACGTACTGTCCTCACATCAATGATAAATTCAGCCTCCTTGTCGTAAGATGTGGAAACTCCTAATGGTGCCCTGGTTTGTGGCCCACGCTCCGTATCCTTCGCATCACCATGGTATGGCTTTAGGCAGCTTGCGTGAAACACCGGATATGGCCGAAGTCTCGAAGGCAGCTCCACCTTATACGAGACATTGCCAACCCTCTTGACAATAGAAATGGCCCCATATATTTTCGAACAAGGCCCCTTATGAAGTGGGCATAGACTTGTACTGCATCGGAAGGATTTTTACCATCACTAAATCCCCTACGCTGTACTCAATATGTCTTCGCTTACCGTCAGCCCATTTCTTCATCCGTTTTGTCGCCTTGTCTAAACGCACCCACGCTTTGTCCGACTGTTCCTGTCAGGATTTTACAGCTTTATAAATTGCTGGACTCTTCCCTGTATTACTGGATACTAGCGCGTGCGGCGTGAGAGGTTGCTGGCCAGTAGCTAACTCGAACGGGCTCTGGTTCGTCAATTCACTCCTCTGCAAGTTGTATGAGAACTGTGCCACATCGAGTAACTTGATCCAATCCTGCTGATTTGTGCCCACAAAGTGTCGCAAGTACAGCTCCAGTAATGCATTCAGCCTCTCGGTCTGCCCATCTGTTTGTGGGTGAAAGCTGGTAGAAAAGTGAAGCTCTGATCTCATGAGATTGAACAATCCAGTCCAGAATCTCCCCGTAAACCTCGTATCACGATCGCTGCCTATCACTCTCGGTAACCCCAGTACTTGACTACGTGCTTAAAGAAAAGTTTTGCTGTCTCTTCCGCACTACACTCCTTCGGCACCGGTATAAAAGTCGCATACTTGAAAAATCTATCTACCACCACAATGATAGTTCCACACCCCTCGAATTTTGGCAAGGTTATGATGAAATCCATAGAGATGCTCTCCCAAGATCTCTCTGGTATGGGCAGTGGCTCCAGTAGTCTTGTAGGACTCCGCTGCTCGATCTTGTCCTGTTGGCACACGAGACAAGTCTTGACAAATTGTTTTATCTCTTCTCACATGTGTGGTCAATAGTAAACTGTCTCCAATAGAGCGCGTGTGCGCCGCTGTCCTGGATGTCCTGCCCATTTCGTGTCGTGACACTCTCTAATGAGGTTACGCCGCAAGTTCTCCCACTTTGGCACATATACCCGGCGTCCCTTGGTGTAGAGAAGCCCATCTTCTACCCAAAATTGCTGAGTCTTTCCCTCTTGTGCTTGAGTGGCGAGCTGTGTGGCTGCGGAATCATGCTTCATTCCCTCATGAAATAGGCCAAGCAAATCACTTTCCAGCTTGCTTATTGCTGCTAACTTAACCTTCCGGCTTAAGACGTCCGCCACCACATTCACCTTTCCCGGTTTGTACTCGAGGTCATAATCAAACTCCGCCAGAAAGTCTTGCCACCTAGCTTGCTTCGGGCTGAGTTTCTTCTGACTTTGGAAGTAACTTGTCGCTATGTTGTCCGTCATCACTACGAACTTCGCCCCAAGCAGATAGTGTCGCCGAGTGCGCAGGCAATGGATGACCCTTGTCATCTCCTTCTCTTGTACCGTATAGCGCCTCTCCATCTCGTTGAGTTTTCGGCTCTCATAAGTGATCAAATGGTCCTACTGCATCAATACACTACCAATGGCAAAGTCAGACGTATCAGTATGTACCTCATACAGTAACAAGTGATTCGGCAATGCTAAGACTGGTTCCTCGATCACTGCTATCTTTAGTCGCTCAAAAGCCCATTAACACTCTTTAGTCCACTCTCATGCTTTAGTCTTTTTTAGCAGGTCGATAAGGGGTAAAGTAATGGTGGAGTAGCTCTTGATAAATCTTTGATAATAGTTGACTAACCCAAGGAAAGACCGCAGCTCGATAACTTTAGTGGGTGCCTTCCAATCTGTTATAGCGCGAATCTTTGCCCTATCCATCATCAACCTGCCTTCTTTGATCTTATGACCCAAAAAGTCTATCTCCGGCTTGGCGAATGAACACTTCTCCCTCTTCACATACAGCTCATTCTCGCGGAGCACCTTCAAGACAGATTTCAAGTGTTCCACGTGCTCTTCGAGAGTGTTGTTGTAGATGACGATGTCGTCTAAGTACACGACGATGAATTTGTCGAGGAAGAGTTGGAGTATGTTGTTCATCAATGTGCAAAAGGTGACTGGCGCATTCGTGAGGCCAAATGGTATGACAAGAAATTCAAATGCCCCATAACGTGTTACACAAGTTGTTTTCAGCTCATCACCCTCGGCTATCCATACTTGATGGTAACCTGATCGCAAGTCCAGCTTCGAAAAGTACTTTGCTTGCCCCAACTGATCAAATAAGTCAGCAATTAAAGGAATGAGATACCTATTTTTGACAGTGACCTTGTTCAGCGCCCGATAATCTATGCATAACCGTAATAATCCATCGTGCTTGCGCTGAAAAATCCTACATCCAGTAACTACTTGAGCTGTTTCGCAACTCTGCTAATTTTGGTGGAGACATTCGGTATGGGGCTTTGGCTGAAGGCTTAACTCCCAGCTCCAGGTCAATCTCATGATCAATCGCCCGTCTTGGTGGTAATTTCTATGGTAGTTCTGTTGGCATCATGTCCTAGTGTTGCTTGAGCACTTTCATGATCTTTGCTGGCAGCTTCTCTTCGCCCCCATTCACCTCATCATCTGCCTCTCATATAGTGGCGAGATATGTCTCTTCTCCCCGCTTGGCTCCCTTCTTCAGTTGCATGGCAGAAAGGAAAGTGGTATGGGTGTTGGGCTTTGCTTGCCCACCTTCCGGCTTGTCTACTGTCAGCACCATGCATGGTCCTCCCTCTAGGATACATACGTAGTTGTGTCGGGGAAGTGGTACCACATTAAACTGCCACAGAAAATTTATACCAAGAATAGCATCAAAATCATCGAGAGGTGCTACCGAAAAGTTTACCTTACCGTTCCATTTTTCAAGGCTCATTTCGACTCCACGAATGACCTCGTCCAGTGGCTTGATTGTGGCGTTCACGGTCTTGAGGTAGCCAATCCCCTTCTCCACCTTGAGGCCCAAGCGCACTGCTTCTGCACGCTTAATAAAGTTGTGCGTAGCTCCAGTATCCACTAGCGCTTAAGTTTTCCTCCCATTAATGTAGGCTTCAACGTACATCAGCGCCTTTCCCATTGGCACACGGGCTGCCCGCTTGGCATTGAGGGCATTGAGCAACTGCAGACATCCCAATTATCCTCGTTCACCCACTTATTGAGTCTCCAATATCGAGTTAATAGCCTTCTTCTTTGGACAGTCCTTCACCCAGTGATCCCCATCACAAAAGAAGCAGCTAGATCTCGGTTTTCTCCCGCCATTGCTCTTCTGCTCTCTCCCTGTGGGCGGTTTACCTTTTCCCTCCTTATCCTGCGGAGGTTGAGACTCCCTAGTTCCTCCACCTTTACTGTGATTGGGCTTCAAATTTTTGGACTTCCCCGCATCACCCTTGCGGGAATCAGTGAGCATTTCTGCCAATGTGAGGGCGTCGGATATATTCTGCACTCCACGCCGCCTCAGTTCATTGGACGGCCATATCTGTAATCTGTCGAGGAAATTGAACAGTAAGTCTTCTTCACTCATATTGGGGATCTGCAGCATCAGTAGTGAGTACTCCTCTACGTACTCGCCAATAAACTTGGTCTGTTTTAACTCGTTTAGACGCTTCCTAGCGTCGTGCGCCACATTCTTTGGATAGAATTGACGCTTCAGCTCCTGTTGCAACTCTATCCAGGTGTTGATGGTGTAGGTACCCTTGCGAATCTCCTCGCTCTTCCTATGCCACCACAGAATTGCATGATCAGAGAGATATAGGGTCGCGGTGTTTACCTTATCCTCGTCCCGTACGCCTAGGGCATCAAAGTATCTCTCCATTTGCCAGAAGTAATTGTCAAGCTCCTTAGAGTTCCGCTTCCCGCTGAACTCTTGGGCTTAGGAGCATCGACCCTCGGTGCAGACACCGTAACTTGAGCGGCGACAGACCCGTTCGCCACCGCCTGCTTGCACAGCACCACATCCTCTTTGACAGTTTCAAACCCTTGACGTAGCTCCTCTACTTGGGCTTGAATCCTATCCATCGTAGTAAGGACCTTCTCTTGAAAAGCCTTGATCCAGTCTCGCTGCTTATTGGCGTAAGCCTCGATGGATGTGTTGACGAGGAAGCGCAACTCGTCTCCTTGAGTGTCGAGGCCTACCTTGAACTTTTCTACTTGCTGTTCCAGCTCTCCAAGGCAATCTGCTGCCTTCCCGACAATGCCATTGAGGGCTTTCACCATACTCCCCACATCCTGACTTGAATCTGCTGACTTATCGCGAGGGACACTACCGTGCTTCTTAGCTTTGGGGTTCCGACCCCTCTTTTCAGTCAAATCCTACGGTACACCGTCTTTCTCCATCTTTGAACCTGCGCTGATACCAACTATCACGGACCATTCTCGAACCGTGCGGCCTTAGAGGCGTTGCGTGTTAAGCAGCCGAGAAAACCACAAAGAGAAGAAAAACAAGCACACCAAGTGTTTGCACGAATGTTCTCTATATTGCTGAAGAGAAAATAAAGCTATGAGATGAATTATACAAGTGAGGGTCTCCCCTTTATATACTAGCAACCCTATACAATCAACGGCTGGGATCTAAACGATCTAACGGTGTACATACAAGATGGAATAATATTCCCTAAAATATTCTTAGATACCATCACACCTTTTATGGAATTTTAATTAAGGTGAACTATCCTAATAAGTCACAGGCCAAGCCCGGTTCTCCATCCAAACAACGGGCTTTCTAGAAGCTCCGGTCCACGTAGCGCTCCATGGTCCAAGAGGCCTCTAGCATGCCTAGTCGCACACCAAATGTTTAAAAAAATGCTTGAGAGCACTTGAGGTGAAAGCACTTGAGGCGTGATACTATACAAGAAGAGCCTTATTATTTTTTGTTTTAGTTAAGAACTGTTGGTTGCTTTGGACTTTGGAGATGTATATTGTGACAGTGTGTTGTGTAGCTTCTCCTCCTGTATGAGGGGTTTTTGTTTCTTCTAGTGTGAGGTAGTTATTCTTTTATTACGATAGTAGTGAATTTCTTATTAAAAGGGTAATGAATCTTTAGTAAGAGGACTGATGAGCCTTTTTAGGGGTTGATTTTTATATAAAATTTATGTTTTTTTTAAAAAAAAATGAGCTATTAATTTAGTATTTATCTGTAAATACAAATTATATTATCTTAGTAATTCCTTGTTGGTATAGTAGAAAATTTTGTAATATTTTTAGTTTTAATCAATGATATTAAAATTGAAAAAAAATTAAAATTTTAGAAACTGAACATGTTCACTAGAAACAGAACATGTTCTTGAATTTCATTTATTCGAGATTATAATTGATTTACATCATAGATTAAAAAAGAGTAAGGGCTTCTTTCTACGAACATCGACTTCTCCTTGAATTCATCATTTCATTTAAGGAATTGGTAAATATAGAATATTTCTCTACCAAAACAAACAACAAAAATAAAATAAATATAAAATAAAAAAATAATGTAGAAGTAGAAGCATATAAAAATTCAGAGATATCAAGAATTTGGAGAATGAAATTGCAATCAGGACCGTCATTCAGCTGCAATTTCCTAGAACAAACCATGCAAAATGTATAATCACGTGGAATAATGTTGCACTTTTATTCCTATCTATTCACATGCATCACATCCAATCTTTACCTCCCCTATTTGTTGCAACTCACTTTTATTCCTCTTTTATGTTGTCCCTTTATTCATCGATAACTTTAGGAAAGGGCAGAAACATAGAATGGGTGGATTTCTTGGCCATTCCTTGATGCTGCACCTTTTTTTGGCCATTTCTTGATGCTGCACCTTCTTTAACACCAACCTTGATTTTGGGGCAGTTGCTGTTGCAACAGCCAAGCGTTGTCGCCGTTACTCAATAACCCAGCATCGCCGCTATTACAGTGGCCATTTCTTGGTTGTTATCGTTATGACTAAGACATAGCCATCTTTGACTTTTTTTTTTCTTTTTTTTTCTGAGAAGGAAATTTAAGGTTTTCAAAAGAAGGAAAAAAAAGAAAAAATAAAAAAATTAGGGTTTGATATTAAAAAAGAGTGTTTGGACAAGAGTTTAAAAGTGTTTGGACACAGAATAAAAGACGTTTGACACGAAAGTCATACGTAAAATTAAAATGATAGAATTATCTTTTCTTTCGTTAATTTTGATAGAATATTTTTTAATGATTGAGTATTATTATATATTAATATTTACCCTAAAAGTATATATAATAATATCTCTTATTAATATAACAAATATGAAACACTAATTAATAAGATAAGTTAAATATCAAATTAATTATCACATAAATTTTATATTATATTTTATTAATAGAAAAGTAACGTAGCATATAGAAATAGCGATTTTGTAAGGACTCGTTTGATTAAATTTTCTAAATAAAGTTTTTAAAAATAAAATTTTTAAGAAAAAGTCATTGATCATTTAATTGTCAATTACAAAAATTATTTTGAAATATTAGATCATTTAGTTATATTGTTAAAACTATTTATCTATATTAAATTATCAAAAAATAACATTTAATAAATTTATATTCAAATTCTAAACAATTCAATATTTTTCATATATAAATTTAATTTATCTTGTATTTTTCAAATTTAATCTCTTAAAAGGATGGAGAAAATCTAATTTTGATTCGGTTTGGTCTCGAATTGAATCAAAATCAAACTGATTTATTTCATATAAATGAAACTAATTGGTTCAAGCATAAGAAATTAAACCGTTTCGATTTGATTTTTATTTTTTTTTTAAATTAGTCTATTTTAAGTATATATTTTTAATTTAAAAGGGTTTGAATTGGAATCGAACCGACAAAAAACTAACTTTAAACCAAACTGAACTAAATTAAAAATTTCTAATTCAGTTCGGTTTGAAATGAACTAATGCTCACCCCTACTTAAAACGTAAGAATTAAGTGAAATTAATATATAATAATTAACGAATCAAATAAATTATGGTGATTAGTACAAAAAATAAAAATAAAATAATAATTATTTTTATTAAATAAAATAAAATAATCAATAAAAGATTTTAGTAGAGTCTTGTAAAAAAAATATAATGGTTGTAGAAATATAAAAATATGATGGCTTTTAAAAAAGTATTGAAAATATATTAGTTGAATAAGGTGTATTTTTATTATAATAACTCTATATATCTTGAATTTAAATCTCAAATTTTGGATTCTAAATAAGGTGTCAATTAACTATTAGATGGTTAATTTTTGTAATTTTAAAAATTATTCATTACACTATATTTTTACTTAATAATCACTTAACACCTCATTTAAAAATTAAATTTTGAAATATGATTTAAAAAGTATAGTATTACTCTTTTTATTAAGGGTACATTATAAAATTAAAAAGAATAAATTATTAAGGTGCACGTGATATTACAAATATAAAAAATTTTATTCTCAAAATTTTTAATTTTTACAAATAAAGATAAAATAACCTTTTTAATTTGTAATAATTCTTCTATAATTATAATTGGATAAAATTTCGTAAATAACTCTCATAATTTTTTATTATTATTTTTAACTAACTTTAAATTGATTATTTTTTATTAGTCAAAATTTTCACTTATGGATATTTTTATCCTAAAATTAAAAATATAATTTTTTTCTGTTTTTTTTCACCGAATTAAAAATTATATTGATGGATGAACATTTTTAAAGTTGTTATTGCGTAGATCAAATGTTACTAAATATATTTGTCACTTTAAATTAAGAAAATAGAAAAATCTTGTAAATTTTTTTAAATTTTTTAAAAAATGTAAATATTCATTAGAAATTATATAAAAATTATATTTAAAATTAAATGTATATGTTATTAATAAATTAAATATAAAAAATGAATTAAAATTTAATAAAAAAATAATTTTTAATGTATTTGATTGAAACCAAACGCGGCCCGCGCAAAATAGCGTGAACTTGATTTCCTAAACCACAAATAAAAAAATTCAACCACAAAGGGAAATTGCAGCTCAAGGAACATAGCGTGAACTTTATTCTCTCGACCACAAAAACTCTGAAGAGTGAAGAGGAATAACGGTCGGCAATCATTTCGTAAATCATAATCATCTACTCTTCTCGACGGAATTAGCAATACAGGTACAAATGTCGAACTCAAACCCGACGCAAACGAAACCAACAACTGTTTGTTGCATAGGCGACGTTCATGGATACTTCACAAAGCTCCAAAATCTTTGGACAAATCTTGAAACCCTTATCGGCCCATCAGATTTCAACTCAGCTTTCATCATTTTCTTGGGCGATTACTGCGACCGCGGTCCCAACACTCGGGAGGTCATAGACTTCTTGATTTCATTACCCACAAAATATCCAAATCAAAAGCACGTTTTCTTGTCGGGAAATCACGACCTGGCGTTCGCCGCCTTTGTCGGGGCCTTGCCGGAGCCGAGCAACGGGGTGGATTTTAAGGAGGGGTGGAAAGAGTATGAGCAGAGTGAAGAGAGAGAAGGGTGGTTTAAGGGTGATGGGTACGAGAATATGCATTTGCAAGGGAGGAGATGGGGTGGCAAAATTACAGTTAAGTTTAATTCAATCAAAGGGACTGAATATAAGGGATCGATTTATGATGCTGCTCCAACCTTTGAGTCCTATGGAGTTCCTCATGGATCTGCTGGTACGAATTGAATTTTTTCTTTAGTTTTTTCTTTGAAATGTTCTGTTTTATCTATTATAACTTGACGCTACCGGAGCTTTCAAGCATCTTGTTGTCCGTATTCATACTTGTTATTGTATAGTCAATGTTGTTACTTTATTATAATGCAATTTATTGATTGCCATTAGCAACTTCTGTCCCGTCAAAACTCAGATTAGGACAGAATCTTTCGTGCTTATGTTATTGCTACTAATAAGTTACAAATAATGTTATTATTGGCGATCTGATGGCAATTTGTTACTATTTACTTTAATAGAACTCAATAGTTGTGGTGTTAGTTACTGATTTGAGAAGGGTGATTGTGTACAATCGTAATGGATTGTAGTTTTTTAAGTTGTGTTTGATAGATATGATTTTGTTAGATCTATGGAGCCTAATTATCGCCCTAAGCAAATGCATTAGGCAGATCATCCTTCAGGTAAGGTTGACATAGAGGGTTGGAAAGGGTGGTAACCATATCTGTAATCATTTCTGTCTATACTTGTCCTAATTTGTTTCCTACTATTGAAAGAAATTGTGGTAAGTTATTTTCTGTCAATAAAAAAATACTGCTCTAATCAGTTTCTTATTGGGCTAAGGTTATTAAGAGGCTTTTGTATGCCTCTATAAAAGTGGCGTTAAAGAGTAGCGTGAGGGCAAGTCATGTACCTTATAATTCTCCTTTATCATAGTGAAGAATCTGCAGCAATAGTGAATGTAACCCTAGGTTAAGGGTGAATTATTATAAATTTTATGTGCCTTTGCTTTATTCTCGTTTTTATTATTTTTGATTGCTCTTGTTATTAGGAAAACTAGGGTTTAATTCGTAACAAATTCTTGGTCATTCTGTACAAATGGTTTGCTCTGTTAGATGAATGTTGTGCTGCATCTTTGACAATTATCAGTATTTCGTTGTTATCTTTCTGATGGAATCTTGTGTTTAAGCATTATTTTTCTCAGTTGAGTTTCCAGTGAGGTTTTGATTACTGTGATTTGTTGTTCTGATTAAAAGTATCCAAGTTGTTTTAATCTGGAAAGGTATGGTTTTGCTCTTGAATTTTGGCATTGAAAAGAGTTATTATTGTGTCCAGATTTGGTTAAGGCAGTTCCTGATGACCACAAGAAATTTTTGGCTGATCTGGTTTGGGTGCATGAAGAGGTAAGCTTATTGTCTTTGCTCTTCTCTTCACTTGGAACTCTGATGAGTTGGATGCACAAATGTTAGTAGTTAGGTGATGCATATTCTAGGAAATAAATCGTGTGAATATGCCTCATAGACATAGTAATACGATCGGAATTCTTGCCCGTTTTCTGTGTTCTCTGTACAAAAAATGCAAAGTGTTTGTTCTTTGATGTAAATCATCAGAAAAGAGGTTGAAGCTCATGTCTGTTGATGATCTGCTTTTCCTTTTCTAGGATGATGTCTGCATAGAGACTAAAGATGGAATTAAACATTGTAAATTGATTGCCGTGCACGCTGGTTTGGAGAAAGGGAAAAATGTAGAGGAACAACTGAAATTTTTGAAAGCCAGGGACACCCGGGTGTCAAAGGTTGAAGCTCTCAGTGGGCGGAAGAGTGTGTGGAATATACCAGAGGTGATAGCTCAATGCCTCAATTTCATTAAACAAATGCACATTAACTGAATTTCTTATGCTGAGCCTCTTAACTATAGTGATTGAACCTTCCGTGACAAAGATTCTTTGGTAGGAGATAGAACTTTTAATAGGCACAGGATTACACCCTCTTGAGCTGAAACTAAAGCCTAAACGTGTGTTGTTATGTTTCACAGGAACTAACTGAGAAACCGACTATTGTGGTAAGTGGTCACCATGGGAAACTTCATGTTGAAGGCCTTAGACTTATTATTGATGAAGGCGGTGGGCTAGAGAATAATCCAGTGGCTGCAATTCTGCTTCCCTCGATGAAGATTGTTCGTGATACTGATAATTTGGCGAAGTAGCTTTTGAGTCTATGATAGATGGTCATAAATCATAATGAAGCAACTATATGCTCTAATTTTAGCAAAGCATGGTGTGATCTTTGCTACCATACTATGACACTTGTGGAATATATCAGTTCTGCTTAAAACGAGTTAACATTTTATAAGAACATTTGCGGGTTCCTGTGAAAAACACTACGGTTAGACACAATCTCTAACGATTGGTAAGCAGGACAAGGAATAAGAAATGGCACTCATCCACCTCTTGCGCTCCATTCTCAACTAGAATGATTGAGATTGGGCCTTAAAAGCTCATAAGGGTTGTTTATGTATTTTCATTGAAATATTTGGCATAAGTAAAAAATTGCAAATTCAATTATATTCTTGTTAACAATGATTTTTATGCATATTTGCTACAAAAAAAAAAATAATACTACATATTAGTATTTCAATATTTTTAATTTCAAGTGATATAATATTTATTAAATAGATTTTAATTTTTAATTTTTAGAATTATATATTATAATTATAATATTTCACTATTTAATTGATGAATATTATATTACTGGAGATAAAAATAAAAATTAAGATAAAATTTTAAAAGAGTAATCAAGTATTTTGTAGCCGCGGATTGAATGGTATTGCTCTACCCGTTTACGTCATTTTGATAACAATTTATGCTTTCCAATATGAAGATCTGATAGAAAGGAGATGATCAAATTGGTACCATATAACAAAAGCGTATATTTGGAGATTTATCAACTTGCCAGAATAGGAAATTTATTGAAATTTGAAGGACTATGGCCGTAAGGAAATGGTGATGCTGGTTCGGATACAATCATGGCGGCAGTGCGGTAGATGTTGCCCTAAGCGAAGGGATATTTCGGTTTCGATTTGGTTTCATTTAGTTCGAAACTGAATTGATTGGTTTTAAAAAATTAAAATCAAATGATTAAGTTTAAGAGTCAAATCGAATATAATTAAATTATTTTAGTTTTAATCTTAAATTTAATTTGAATTTAATAGGCTTGCTAATTTTATTTTACTATGTTCCATGACTAGTTATTAAGACTTGTGCTAACAACATTTGAATGAATAACATTATTTTGTTATTTTATTTTGATTTTTGTAAATAATATGATTTTTGTAAATAATATGGGGTGTTATATTTACTTCTAATTTATATTCCTAACGACGTGGCATCAATCAAGAATTATAATATATTAATTATTATGTTATTAATGTAATAGTTGTATTATAATCCGTAAATGTATAAATATTATTATTTTAAAAATAAATAAATGTATAAATATTACGTTTTGGTTAGAATATAAAATTATGATATAAATTATATTGGTATAATATTACTAATGCTATAAATATTAATATTTTTTTAAATATAAAAACTATATATATATATTTTGGAGAGGGTATACTCTCTGAAAAAGTTGTAATAATTTCAATTCAATCTTTTACTTTCTGCATTTAAATACTGTCAAATTTCTAGAACTGTTAAAATAATAAATAAGAAAATGGGTAATGAATATACTTTGGGCCACTAGTGACATAAGTCGGGCATCAATCATTGTGAAGGCCCTTCGCAACTAGTTAATTGAAAAGAGTCCCCGTTATAATTCTTTTCCATAATCTAAAAAATTGGAATGTTTGTTTAAATATTTGTTATTTAGAATGAATGTCTTATTAATAGTTTAAATATTTAATTATTAATATGAGAATTAAAATAGTAAAACAAAAATTTAGAAAAATCTTAGAAATAATAAGGCAAGATAAAATTGAAGTCAAAAGTCAAATAAAAATGTTTGAATCAGATATGGATCGATTAGTAAGCATTCATGGAATAGAACAAACATTAAAAATAATAGGAATATTTGAACATCATTTACATTATTTAAAAATGATAGAAAACGCCATAAGAGAACAAACAGTGATTGAATCTGAAAAATGTCATTTAAGATAAGTTAAAACCGATAATGCCAAGATTCTGTCTAAAGAGCTGATCCTGTCGAAAATGGTATCATAGTCATTTAGGTATGGTTAAGTAATAAGAGATTAAAAATTTTAATTAGTAATCTAGGTGGTGCCACTTGTGGAAAGAGCCCATAAATCCCCAGGAGAGGGTGAGGAGAGTACACGCCGTGGATGAGATATAACCTAGCATCTAATAAAAATTTTGAAATCTTAAATTAACTAATTATGTCTGAAAGCTCAAGTATTTTAGGTATAGAACCGGATCACAAAGACAGCTTTAAAGCCTAATTTGTTTTAAACTTTGAAACAAATTGGCAGGATGAAGATTTCAGTAATTGAAAACTTCCTCATGTCGATACAAATTCAATATACAAGTCTGAAAAACCATTTGAATTTAGAGCAAGAACAGGACAAAAAAAACTAAAGAAATAAATGTCATATTTGAGTCAAACTGTTTTTCAACAAAATTACTCAATAAGAACAGTTTAAATCAATATGCTAAATTAGGATTTTCACATATCCACATAGGATATATGCAGATTGCCATCGTCCCAATGTCAAAAATAAGATTAAAAAATTCTATGTTAATCACATTACGTGATGCACGTATAAATGATTACATGGAGTCAATACATGCTATAACAGAAACAAGTTTGACTGTTGGACCAATCAGATTTGAATGCCACCCTGACTTTAGGATAGCCCTAAAAGTCGATAAATTTAAAGAAGAATGTTTAACCTTAAATATTTAACTACATGAATATAAGTTCAAAAAAGGAACATGCCCCTATAAAATAATTTATAAAATCAGTTATAGAATCCTTAGCTCGGGAATGATTCCCAGCTTTGTCTGTCCGAAAATCCCTCCGGGAAGAACTATATGTTATGAGGCTTCGCCTCAAGTCAATATAGAAGTACCCAAACCAATTGAATGGAGTCAAATAAAACTCCCTGAAGAATTGCTTAAACCCAAAGCCATACCTCAAAAAAGTAGTTTACCAAATAGATCCCTGTTAGCCGCAACCAATTTCAATGATGGAACATTAGGAATATCATTTGACCCCAAATATAGAGGATTGGATCATCTTCCTCCTCATCTAATTAAATAGCCAAGAAAACCTTAACTACTTTAGAAACATCTAGAAATCCATCCCCTAGAATAATACAAAGAACCTCTAGTACAAGAACATTTGATTCATTAAAAAATGAAGACATAGACACAGAGCCATTAATAAGAAAAATTTCAAACATTTTAAGAACAGATGAACAAATAGCCAGACCTATTCATGAGCAACCCGTAAGTGAACAGGATTATTCTCCGACCTAATCTCAAGTTCAATCAATTAAGGAAATTAATGTCATCTCTAAAAATCAAATCTAATCAACCTATGAGATAAATGTTATTTCCAAAAAATCATCAATAGATTTTGACCTTTGTTTTAGAGATTATAATTCAAGTCTTAATCAAGAGGAAAGAATAGATTATGAGTCAAAACATAATGAACAAGAAAAAAAATCTTTAGAGAACAATGGATTGAAACCATGAAGATATTAAAAAGAGAAATACCCTTTTTTTATGGTATATTCAAAAAAATTCTTATTCTAAAAAATGTCAAGTAATACAGAAAAAGACATATAGAAAATATGTCACCAAGGATCAGGAATTCATACAAACACATCCCTTTGACCATAGGACTTTCATGCAAAAGGAACAAGTTTTAGTTGCTTGCTCTCCCTTTGCACTAATCTCAGAAGACCTGTCTCCCCAAGAACCTGCAACACAGGCACAGAGTGGAATAATAATTAGACAAAACAATTTCACAAATGAATATTTAAGTTCAATAAGAGAACAATTAGACAGGATAAAAAATAATATTTCAGAAGAATTAAAAATTTTAAATATTATCCTATCACGGAACCATCCACATCTAAAGTAAAGTCAAAAGGCAAAAAACAAATAAAAGAAACTTCTAAACAACTGTTCCCTACTTTCGTAGGAATAGAAAAATGTTTTGACCCAGATCAAAGTGATATGATAAAAATCATAGACAAAAAATTAAGTGAAATATCTGAATAAATAAATATTAAAAAAGAACCCAATGTTCAAACAATAGATGACCAAATTAGTCAAATAGAAAATTCCTCTGAACAAAAGTCAAAACAAAGTCAATCCTCAGAAGAAAATCTAGAATTATTCATCCAAAAAATGCATCACCCTAGTACACAAAACCCAAGATTCCAGAACTACACGAAACCTTCAAGATCGAAACCTTATTACCCTAAGCCTTCTCCCCCTGATCTTTAATATGAAGAAACCATCTCGTATAGAGCTTATACAAGTAATTCCTGTTATCAATGGAATAAAGATGGCCTTAATGAGTACCAAATAATGATTATCTTAAGACAAATACACAATGTAGGACACATTTATGTCAAGAAACAAAATTCAACAGAACAACAAGCCTGTTATCTTATAACCCTAGGTTTTGAAGGACAATTAGCAGGATGGTGAAATAACACCATTTCAGCTGCCATACAAAATCAAATATTCAATGCAACCAAAGTCATCAGTAAGCTTGAAGGTACGTCCACCTCAACAACTACTGAACTAGATGGTATTAACACTCTGTGTTATACCATTGCTCTTCATTTTATTGGCAACCCCAATAATTATGAAGACAAAGTGTCAACCCATCTACATAACCTATGTTGTAAAAGGTTACATGATTTTAAATGGTATAAAGATATCTTTATCACCAGAGTCATACAACGTAGTAACAACACTGGTTATTGGAAAGAAAAATTCATATTTGGTCTCTCAACCTTATTTGCCAAAAAGGTAAAAGAAAAATTGTTAGAAATTAATCAAGAAGAAACATGGGATGAAATAGAGTTAGAAACTATGACATATGGTGAGTTAATTCAAGTGATTAATAACACAGCCTTAAAACTGTGTAATGACATTAGGTTAAAAATTCAAATGAAGAAATAAAGATTAACAACTAGAAAAGAATTAGGAGCATGGTGTGAACAGTTTGGTTTTGAAAAAAATCAAAAGTTCTCACAAAAGAAATAGTAAATCCTGTAGACCATATGGTGGAAGAAAAATTTATAGAAAACATACAAAACATAGATATAGAAAAGAAGAACCAAGAGAAGAATATTATAAAAGTAAATATAAAAAACCATATAAAAGAAATAAAAAATATATCAGAAAAGAAAAAAGCAACAAATGTTATAAGTGTGGCAAAAGAGGACATTATGCCAACAGTTGTCCAGAATTAAAAAGAAAAATAAATGAATTAGAAATAAATCAATCAATAAAAGTAAATTAATAAAAGTTCTTGTTGATTCAGAATCGTATCTGAAAATGAAATCTTTAATCTAGAACAAACATCTTCATCTTATTCTTTTGATAGTGATTCATCAATAGGTAAAGAATGTTGTATATGTCAGGATAAAGACACTTGTCTAATCTTAGACATAGAATATGAATGAACCTGACAAATCAGAATCTAGTAAAGCAAAAAAAAGTTGGAAAAATTCAAAATCCTATCGCATAGTAAACCACAAATAGTTTCCGTCAATCACCAAACACCGACACCCATATGGAATTGTCAGTTGTCCGGTCTGTCAATCAAAATTTGTCAAGCTGTATGTAACTTCAGAACAATTCAATACAAGGAAATACTTGTAAGTAAATTTCATGACTACTCTTTATATCTATTTGGTGGGATACTCAGATTGTCGGACGGCTCTGCCTGTACAATCTGAACAATCACATCGTTTTATTTTCAATAATTTCATTACTGTCATTTAATTTCTGCAAAATAGGAAACGTCAATCTCGTCGGACGGCTGTGCCGGTACAGTTGATAAATTCCCTTTAAATTCTACAATTTTAATTTCAGTCAATTAAATTCAGCATTTAAATTATGCCATTTAAATTTTGCAATTTCTTTTTCTACTCAATTTGGAGAGGGTATGCCCTCTGAAAAAGCTGTAATAATTTTAATTCAGTCTTTTACTTTAGGCATTTAAATATTGTCAAATTTCTAGAACTGTTAAAGTAATAAGTAAGAAAATAGGTAATGAACATATTCTAGGCCATCAGTGACATAAGTCGGGCATCAATCATTATGAAGGCCCTTTACATAACTGGTTAATTAAAAAGAGTCCCCGTTATAATTCTTTCCCTATAATCTAAAAAATTGGAATGTTTGTTTAAATATTTGTTATTTAGAATGAATGTCTTATTAATAGTTTAAATATTTAATTATTAATATGAGAATTGAAACTGTAAAACAAAAATTTAGAAAAATCTTAGAAATAATAAGGCAAGATAAAATTGAAGTCAAAAGTCAAATAAAAATGTTTGAATCAGATATGGATCGATTAGTAAGCATTTATGGAATAGAACAAGCATTAAAAATAATAGGAATATTTGAATATCATTTACATTATTTAGAAATGATAGAAAACGCCATGAGAGAACAAGCAGCGATTGAATCTGAAAAGTGCCGTTTAGGATAAGTTAAAACCGATAATGCCAAGATTCTATCTAAAGAGCCGATCCTGTCAGTGGAATAACATCATTTCAGCTGCCACACAAAATTAAATATTCAATGCAACCAAAGTCATCAGTAAGCCTAAAGGTACGTCTACCTCAGCAACTACTGAACCAGATGGTATTAACACTTTGTGTTATACCATTGCTCTTCATTTTATTGGCAACCCCAATAATTATAGAGACAAAGTGTCAACCCATCTATAAAACCTACGTTGGAAAAGGTTACATGATTTCAAATGATATAAAGATATCTTTATCACCAAAGTCATGCAACGTAATGACAACAAGAGCTATAGAAAATATGTCACCAAGGATCAGGAATTCATATAAACACATCCCCCTGACCACAGGATTTTCATGCAAAAAGAACAAGGTTTAGTTGCTTGCTCTTCCTTTACACTAGTCTCAGAAGACCTATCTCCCCAAGAGTGGAATAATAATTAGACAAAATAAGTTCAAAAATGAATAATTTGTTCGGGTCGGTGCTTACGTGTCATCCTTGAATGTACATATACTTGTGTATTTATACAAGTGTACATTCTCATTAAATCGCTAATACCCAATTTATATGGTATTATGCATATAACATTACAGACATTGTAGATCTGAAG
Organism: Ailanthus altissimus; assembly: GCA_946807835.1. Taxonomy (NCBI): domain Eukaryota; kingdom Viridiplantae; phylum Streptophyta; class Magnoliopsida; order Sapindales; family Simaroubaceae; genus Ailanthus; species Ailanthus altissimus. The sequence goes on along the minus strand of OX327702.1, from coordinate 21,721,580 downwards.
GAGTTCGGATCAGATCTAAAGAGTTTAGATAAAGGCTCATAGTCAGCTACGCTGAGACATATAATTGCTAAATGTTAGCACAGTTAAGTGTTAGCTGGTTATAATACTCAACAGATCCAAGAGTTGGAGTCTTGTCTGTAATGGGACATAGACTTGGGAATATACTTGTAACTGCATAGTTGCAAGAGTTGCAATCGGGTGCCAGAAAATGTAAGTTACGCAAGTATGTTCTCGAATAATAGTCCGTGATCTATTTCTGCCGATACGGGTTTATCGGTGGATACCTTTATATATAGATCAACATATGTCGTATTTGTCAGGTATAGATGGTCGTTCCTGACCGACCATGAGCTTGGAGCTCGTATTGACATATGGGTATTCAGTTAGGACTAGATATGGAACAGACTCACGAGAGCCTCCGATAGACATTTAATGTAAACCGTCAACGGAGGGTTCTCTCGAGTTGAGTAGTATACGTGGTCCTTTGACCTGAGTGCCACGGTGGGCTTGTAAGTGATCCACCATACTTTGGTTCCACACATGTCACAGACCTTTCATGGTGTGACCACTGGATGTCGCTGGGTATGGTCCGATGCTTATGGAGTCCAGTGCATACACATATGGGATCCGTCAGCTCCTATATGAAGTTAAGTAGTATACGTGGTCCTTTGACCTGAGTGCCACGGTGGGCTTATAAGTGATCCACCATACTTTGGTTCCACACATGTCATAGACCTTTCATGGTGTGACCGCTGGATGTCGCTGGGTATGGTCCGATGCTTATGGAGTCCAGTGCATACACATATGGAATCCGTCAGCTCCTATATGGAGTTTGATATCCAGATGCTTCGAGACTATATCTCAGAAAGTCATGTGGCCACAAGCAATCATCCCGAGAAAGAGTTCTGCCAGGGTGGAACAATATGGCAAATGAGTTTGCACATATTGTTCATTGAGATACAAGTCTCAAGATGAGATATGGATGAGCACAAGAGAATTTGACGGTGATAATCTATATCTTTGCACATCCAATATATCATGACGGAAGGACTATACGTATGCGTTGTAACCTCAGCTTGCATGGTTCAACGCGCTGATTTGTATATCCGTGACATGTGCGTAGGGCATTGCTCACGGACTCATGGAATAGTTTCATTTGACCAATCGGACGTAGGACCTAGGGAGTCCCACAATATGGAGTGTACTCGTTGTGCACTGGGACAACGTGTCGGATTAAATTATTTAATCCAGCAATATTCAGTACTTCCACGGGAATACGTGCGTATTTGTATTTAAGTGTTAAATACAACAATTAGTTAATAATTATTATTTACTAATTGTATTATGACACGTAGCGTATTGTGGACCCTCAGTTGAGTTTATCCAAATATGAAATTTGGTGGGACCTACTAGGAAGTAAACTTGGTAACTATTTATGAAGGGCAAAATGGTCATGACACACTATGATTATTTAATTATTAAATAATCATTCTCTCTCTCTCTCTCTCTTTTATATTATATTATATTATATTTTATATTATATTATATATATATAAAGCAAAAGAAAAGCAAGAGAAGCAAGAAGGCCATTCGGCCAAGAGAGAAAGAGAAGAGAAGAAATAGAGAAGAGAAGGAAGAAAAGAAAGAAAGAAAGAAAGAGAGGAAAAATGAAATTGTTTCATTTTTTCCTCTGCTTCCAATTGAAGTAATTATGAATTACTCCAAATTCTCTATTTCTTATTCTTTTGGAGAAAATGATGTAAATTAACTCTCGGCTATTTTGAGGATTAAGAGTTAATCCCAGGCTGAATATGGAGCTACTATTCTAACTCACCAAGCCCATCGAGTTGGTGACTAGAACTGCACACGAGTTGGTCTCCATGCGGACTCCAAAAAAAATACGTGTATAACGTTACACGTTTGGTGAGTTTTCTAACCTTGTTAATATATTAATGTGATTAATATATTTATTTATTATATTTATTAAAAAATTTATATTTTCAATGCGTTAAGCAATAGACACAATTGCACATGCATACACTTACGTGCCTAAGATCCGACTGCGCCAACATATTTAAGTTCAATAAGAGAACAGTTAAATAGGATAGAAAATAATATTTCAAAAGAATTAAAAAATTTTATCCCCATCATAGAACCATCCACGTCTAGAGTAAAGTTAAAAGGCAAAAAATAAATAAAAGAAAATTCTAAACAACTGTTCCCTACTCCATGTTTTGACCCATATCAAAGTGATATGATAAAAACCATAGACAAAAAAGTAAGTGAAATATCTAAACAAATAAATATTAAAAAAGAACCCAATATTCAAACAATAGATGACCAAATTAGTCAAATAGAAAATTCCTCTGAACAAGAGTCAGAACAAAGTCAATCGACGTATTGACAATATATTTGTTTTGATTCGTATTGACCCAATTCATATTATTGCTTTGTGATGTATTGACAGTCTGTTTATTTTGATTCGTATTGACTTGCTTTGCATTATTCTTTAATGATTTCTTCATTTCTTCCCTACAAAAATTCACGAGTTAGAAAATCAAGTAAACAGTTTTCTTTTCCACTTATATGTTCAATATCAAAATAAAAAACAGATAGTAAAACTTGTCACCTAGCAAAGATTTGTTTAGAGGTAAGGTTTTTAACATCTTTTTTAAAATTGCAAATTGCAAATTTTAAAACGAATTTTTTGTTTAATAAATCTTCTTGGAATTTTTGGATTGTCAAAACAATAGCTAATATTTCTTTTTTGATAGTAGAATAATTTTTTTGAGTTTCATTCCATGCTCCTGAAACATATTTAACCAAATAATTTTTGTCATTTATTGATTGACTTAAGATACCACTATATCCTAGCTTTTTTTACTTGGGTTTTTATTGTTCTTACTGCATTAGTATGTTCATTGCTTCATTTAGGAGGATCCTTTTTTAACCTATTAAATAATAGTTTACAAATTATTCTGAGGTCTTTATAGAAGTCAACAACATAATTGAGACATTCTAAAAATCTCTGTAATTGGGTCTTATCAAGAATTTGGTCTAGAAATTTTTTTGCAAAATCTAAACTTCTTTGAATGGGAATTATTGTTCCATTAGCAATGATATGTCCTAAGAATTTTATATTGGTTTGTAAAAGAACTATATTAGGGGCAGAAACAACTAATCCATTTTTCTTTATTATCCATAAAAATGTATTCAGATGTTTCCAATGTTGTTCAATTGTTTCAGAAAATATTAGGACATCATCAATATACACAATAGTAAATTGTGAATAAGAATTTAAATTATCATTAATAATTTTCTAAAATTCTAACCGAGCATAATCTCGTCTCAAGTAAATGCAAATGTCTCGAAAACCCAAAGATTTCCTCCACATAGGATGAGTTAGAGCTTATGATAGACCAAAAAACATAGCTGATGGATAATAAATAAATATTTTTTTGCACTATATTTTATTTCATATGGTTTTAGTTTGTAAAAGAAAATTACATGATAAATTTATATGTGAAGTATCACTAAAATTGTATATTTATATATGAAATATTCATCTCTTATTTTGTATTTAATAAAGTGACATTTTAAATTAAAAGAGCATTCTAATTCATTCTTGCAATTGAATTTATAAAATATGGATCTAATTTTCATATAAACTCTTATTCTTTATTTTATTCGTTTTGTTGATCTGATGAAATGATTTTTCGAGTCAATGAGCATTAAATTTGTTTATGAGGGGGAATCAAACTTGGGCCTCGTGTCGACGGGAACGATTAATGTGTGCTTAGGCTTCCTCTTCACCGCTAGTTGTGGGAGGCCTCCAAAGAAAATACGAATACAAGCTCTATGATGGTCTTGCCAGGGTGGGTTCCGACGAAGACATTTTGATGCTTAAGTCAAAAAGAAGGTTCTCTCTCTTAAAAAATGATAAAACAAGGATAAATAATGATAATGCCGGCGACGGGGGAGTACTTCTTTCTTTCTTCTCGTTTTTGTTCTTTTGGAATTTTTTCATCATCATCTTAATGTATTCCTTTTTCGTTTTTATAGTGATGGCTCTTCAGGAACCTTTTTGGACTTTCCTCTGCAATATTTCTGTCTTGTGCCGAGTATTTTCTGTTACACTTCTGACACACGCCAAATATCCTCTTGTTGTGCCCTTGTCATACGCCGAATATCCCCTTGTTGTGCCCCTAACATATGCCAAATATCCTTCTGCATATTTTCTGATCCCATTCTTATCGTATATAAGATTTTCCCTCTAATGTGTTAAGCATATTCCTTGGGTTTGTCTCTGTAGGTAGTTTTGGTTTAAATGAGGCTTATTTCAAATAGCTTGAGTCAAATTTTGAACGGCCTTCCCTCACTGGTTTGATGTTGACGCGGGATTCCTAAAAGCGAAACTTGTGAAATGTGTTGTCAGTACTGCTTGGCCGTGGTCGTGTTTGGGTCGGCAAGGCCAAATAGGTATTCTTGTTTGTCGACCAAATCCTCCAAGTCCGAGCAGGTTCTCTATCGTTTCTCTCTGTTGGTTTTGGCCCATTGGCCATTGCTCATGGGCCTATCTTTGGATTGGACTCGCTGCACAAATTTTAGTGAACTTTTGAGAAAAGAATAGCCTCTTGAAAGGAACGTTTAGCTGGGTTTCTAGGGGCCAGCCTCGGTTAAATTTAGAGGCCTTAGGCCCAAAGACAAAAAGAAGAGATTTTCAGGGGGGGACACTTTTAATTTTTGAAAAAAAAGATCTATGAGTTTTTAAATTTATATAAAAAAATTATTAATACACTTCAATAATTTCAAAAGCGACATTAATATCTTTATTATTTTTAAGTTTAGACGGTAAAAATGATAATTTAGTATATTTATCCATAAAAGGATATGTAGCACAAATTTATGAGTGAGCATTTATTCTTTATCAAATTTTAAAATAATATTGCTTTATCATTTTAAGTTTTGATTTAATAATAAATGACACATATCAACATAAAATTAGTTTATTATTTTTTTTTAAAACAAATTGTAAAATAAATTAACAAAAAAACTAAAATAACACATGTTATAATCTAATAAGTTTAAAAATTATGCAATTCATTATGTAATTAGCTTATTTTTTTAATAAAAAATCTTAAAATAAATTTACTAAAATTAAAAACTGAAAATATGAGTAGTCGTCCATTATCACCAATCTGTCGCCACCGATAGATGATTACGTAGGTCATGGTGATTGGCGGCGAATCAACTTGCTATTAATACCATATGAATCATTTTTATAATCTACATGATAGTGAAGTTAATTTTGTCAATAGAACATTGAATGAGTGTTAAATGTGATTTCTGATCATGATTTATTATATATTGGCCCGAGTGGAGTTGGATTGGATATCTTGGGTGACTCTCAAATCAAGGTCCCAATTAGGTTTTCTCTCTTCCAATCAATCAAAAGTAGATTTTTTTTAAGTGTTTAAAAATCAATGAAATTTGCCACATCGAGCCAAAAATGAGTGGCTTATAGTGGTTTTTCAATAGGGAAAGTATACAAACTGATTGGGAAGAAGGACAGCGATAAGAGGCAGAGCGTAACCAGCTCTACCAGGAAATTTTGAAGCTGGAGCAGCACATCTAACGAGGCTATCATCTATGGGATCACCTGTGCCTATAAATAAACCTACAACAGTATGAACAGGATGTGTTAGTGGGTATGTTCCGATGCTTATGGAGTCTGGTGTGTACAGATACGAGATCCATCAACTTACGTAGGTAAGTTGTATATCCTATACTCCGAGATTGTATTTCATGGAGTCTTGTGGCCACAAGCATAAACCCGAGAAAAAGAGTTTTCCACAGGATTAAACAATACAGCAAAAGTGTTTGCGTATATTGTTTATTGAGATACGGATCTAGAGATAAGATTATGGATGAGCAAATGGGGATTTGACGGTGCTGATCTATATTCCCGCACATCAGGGTATAAATGATGGAAGGATTATATGTATACGTTATGATCTCAATTTGTATGGTCTAACACGCTGATTTGTAATATTCGTAACGTGTGCATGGGGCATCGATTACGGATTCATGGAATAGTTTCATTTGACAAATCGGGTATAGACCTAAAGAGTCCCAATATGAAATGTACTCTTTGAGCACTTTGGCAGTTTACCGTATTAAATAGTTTAATACAGTATAATTCAGTAAATTACTAAGGTTAAGTTAACTAAAGTATATGGTTAAATGATGGGACCCATTTTAGGTTAACTTGATAACATAGTAAGGATATAAATGTAATTTTATTTTATGATTATTTAATTGTTAAATAATTAAAATAAATATTTATTTATTTAATTGTTAAATAAATGATTTAACTTAACTATGGTTAAAGGTTAACCATATAATTAAATTAAGTTAACTTTACTTAATGGTTAAGTAAATGTTAATCTAATCATGGTTAAGTTAGTTAACTGTGGTTAGAATATTTAAATATTTATTAAATTAAGAGTTAAGTTAAACTAACCTAATTAAGGTTAAATGTTAACTAAAATTAGGTTAAGTTAAATAAAATGCAAATGAAATTCAAATTAGTTTGAAATTTATCCATTAGTATATAAAGAGAAATGAAATTCAAAATTCATAAGTTTTAGATTATGTAATTTTGGTGGCCATTTCAATTTGAGAAATTAAAATTCTTTGTTTTGTATTTTAAGTGTTAGAATAATAAAATAAATATATAAATTGTTACTAAATGTAATAATAAAAAGAGATTTGTTTTAAATGTTCAAGAGTTGAACAAAAGATAAAATAAATTAATTTAATTTGATTAAAACAAATGTTAATTATTTTTTATTGGCTAGAAAATTAAGAAAGAAACGAAGAACGAAAATTGAAATGTTTTAAGAGTTGAAAACATTTTTTATTCATCATCTTCTCCAATTAATTTAGCCATTAAAACATGAATTAAATTTATTTTTATTCAAGAGTTGAATAAAAGAAAAAATAAATTTAACTAAGTTAAAGAGTTTAACTTTGAATCAAGTTTAAGAGTTAAACTAAATGCTAGATTAACATACTGCTATTCCAGGCAATCAAACCTACCCTTGTTGATTGCTAAGATTGATCAAAGTTTCATTTCGTGGTGAACTTCAAGCAAATTAATCCAAAGGCTTCATGAGTTATATTTCTCAATCTCGTCTTTCATTTTATAAATATGTAGAATATGTATTCGTTGTATTAATTTTAATCTTCTGCTGTGCACATATATGTATGAGATATGTATATTTGTTGTATGATAAATACATCCCACATGCAAGCACCCTAAAATAATCAACACCCAACAAATCCTACAATTAAAAAGAAAAGTGAGACCATGTTAAAAGTCTTTTTAGCGTCTTCACTCTAATACTTAAATCAACAACAATCTAAAAAATAATAATAGGGCAAGAAAGTAATAAAGGAGAAAAAATAGTAAGCAGTTTGGTATATGTATTTTGTGTGTATTCTTTGTGATATTGAGAATGATAATCTTGAAAATTCAAATCTTTAAGAATATTATGGAACTTCTAGTAATGATGATTATGGTTATTATCGTGATGATCTATTTCGTATAATTCATTTTTTATTTATAGAGTGAGAATGTATGTTTAACTTGTAGCTTTAGAATCTTTTTAGAATTTGAAGCCATGTGAATATTTTTTTTTTAGAATTTTATTATCTAAATTTTTCTAAAATTGTAATATATTTTTTTTGTCTTAGTAGGACTTATATTGTGCTTTTGAAGATTTCTTCATGATTTGAGATTTTTTCCTAATAAGGTTGATCTGATATACGATTCTTATAAGTTGCGTCTTTTAAGAATTGTTTTTAATTTTTAAAATGGTCGATTTTTTACTTATGTTTGATAAGAACAGAGATTGTTCTTTTATGTGGAGTTTGGCCGAATAAAATAATTAATTTATGATCAATATTATGATTAACTCAATGAGAGTATTGATTGTTTTTTTCTGAAGTTAAACCGAATATGATAAGCGGATTACAATTAATGTTCTAACTAACTAAAAAAAATATTTATAATTCGATGATTTTTTTAAATTGATGTTGTCTTTGAGTTTTATAGACAACATCTTTTTATACCTCGTGGACTAAAATCTTTAGATCTTGTGTGGGAGGAAGTCTTTAGGCCATATGAATTTAAATCCATTGGGGAACGGTTACTAATAAAAGTCTTTCATATCCTTCTGAAAAACTTTGAAAGATTGTATCAATATTTTATAGAAAATTTAGGAATTAAAATGTCTTTTCCCCTAAATTTTGGCTAAATAATTGAAAATTCTCAAAAATTGTAAAACATATAACTAAGATCTCACTCGCTCAGTGTCCATCGTTGATTGCACAAGTACGTGGAATCTGATTTTCGTAAGCGAATATGCTTCATCTCGAAGAATGGCATATTCTATTTTACAAATAGGTAAGCTGTGAATTATCGCTACGATCTCCATCAGGCAACAGGCAGGATGCCAAACAGTTCAGTGAGGACAAAGTACATGACATCACACATTCATTAGCACTTGGACAAGTAGAAAGCAAATAAATAAAAAAAATTGTGAAAATGACAGATTCTTCTAACTATAGTTAGATTCTTTTCAGGTACATTTAAGTTGGCTGCCCGAGCTCAAAAGAGTGAACGTCCACTCATATCATATTTCTCAAAAGAATCACAAATATCTATTTCCAAATTATAAATGAAACTTAAAGATTAATTCGTACTCAAATAAGTATTTTTAAAAGATTAGTGCTATATTTATTTAGTGAGAATATAATTTTATATTTAAATTGATGTGTTGTTAATTATTGTGTATTATTTATAAAATCATAAGCGATTTTTTTATATTATATTAGTGTGATAGTTATATAAATATTAATTAATAATAAATAAAAAAATCACATTAATTAAAATACAAAATTGTATCCAATTATGTAATCCAACACTACTAATTTCAAAATGCATATTTAAAAGTGATTTCATATCATTGAGAACAGTATTTACCACACTTAAAATAGGTAAATCTACCCTTATTTTGGTTAATTATAAGAAAAAAAAAAGTAGAGTAAAAATAACATATTCACTTTTACTTTAAAAAATGACATCTTTATCTTTATTTTTTTTCATTAGGTAAGTTCAAGCAAAGGGCAAAATCATATTTTCATATATTTTTAATTAAAATAAAAAAAAGGGAAAGTATTAATGGCTACTGTAGTAACCATCGACCAAATGTTGACTAGGGCGTCGATCGATATTGAATGATCAATGATTGATATTAATTAACATTATTGACTAGGCATTATTCATCATTAATCGCATGACATATTAACTCACCATGGATATTATTAGACTCTAAAATTATTGATTTACGTAATAAAAAAATTATTTTTACCAATGAAATATTAGAGAAACTAAAAAATTAGCAAAAAGACAATGACATTACGAGGTTTTTACTTTTTTTTTTCACTAATTTTGGGACTCTTATAATACTTTATTAGCAAAATTAATTTTATCATAGAATAAATCAAGAAATTTGAAGTTTGATACCTTTTCTGATTCAATATGCCACCAGTCAATGCTAGTTAACGTTGGTCAACCCGATCAAAGTTGATTAATATAATATAAATTGTGTAATAAAGAGATAAACAATAATTATAAAGGTCAAAGGTGGTCAATTGATTTTAGTTTACTTAATTAATTATAAGACAGAGTAAAATGACCATTTTAAAAGTAAAAAATGGTCAAATGATTTTTAAACCCCAAAAAAATGAAACACTGAATTTAATATCACTTCATGGAAAGCACGCAAGAACACAAAATACTTAGTATTATCCTAATCCCCACTAACTAGTGGCCCCTGTCTTCTTTTTGTATTTTTCTCCTCTAAAAAATGACTCTCATATAGACCGTTCTTTTAAGCCTTCTAAAATTTTAATGCAGTTATCAACATTAAGTAGGTGAAATTCCACCTAGTTGGTACACTAACATCACACTCTCTTTGTACTCAATCTTCTAACTTTTCACACAATTCTTAAAAACTTGCAATCATGATAAAAAAGATATAACATATTTTATTGTATGACGTATACAAACAACACTCTCATTTATTTTTTTAACCCATCTGCCATAATCAAGTTCAAAATATGCACACAACAATAAACATGCATATATTTATTATTTAACATTAATGAATTCTCTCTCCAATTTTTTAATTTCTACCTTAGATAGCTATGACAACATTGTAAGCACTAACATTATCAACTATTATGGTGAATACTTTTTTAATGCCTCAATCTAAAAGACAAGTCTCTAACAGCTTTTTGATTGTTTCTACTCCATGGTTTTAAACAAAAAGAAACTCAAAATTCTCTTATACAAATACCAATCACTGTCGATAAAGTAAACCATAACAACCATATAGGTACAATTATGAATGGAAGTCCATATGTCGATTGTCAAAGCTTACTTGTTGCTCATTAATCAAACTCTTCAACATACATTTTTCTTGTTATTGCTCTATGTGATGATATATCAAATCTAGGAATCGTCACATTGCAAAAATAGCAAAATTTGGCATTCTCTACAAAATTAAAAGGCAGCCCATCCATCACCATCATTTTCATAACTATCTATTGACATGCTTCTTGACTCTAACATCCGAACACAATATTACTATCCTCTCTCTTTTCTCTAGTAGATTCATTATCAAAAATTCTTTTACTGCTTATCAACCACTCTATTCTTGTACTCTTTACATCTCTTTAAGCATTTTGACATACCACTAGTTTTGTGATGTACTACATGACAACCAATCATCTTACTATAATAATTGCAATTGGTTTTGTCTTTCGTAGTTTTATATTGCCTAAAGTACAACTACACTTTTGATCTTTGTATCTATAGCACAGACTTTCTCATTTTTAAATTAAAATGTGGCGGCAACAAAACTTATTCTTAACTGTTTTACTTTTGTTCATCCTCATAATTCGGTTGAGAATGAGATTGTAAGTTCACAATATTTCTACTCAAACTTAAATTTGAACTCATTATTTGTAAACATTTAAAAAATACAAATAAGTTAATATAAACTAGAAAGAAATTTTTAATATAAAAAATATTCTTAGAGATAAAATATTATGCTATCAAGGTAATATGACCATTATAAACAAGATTAGAATATTAGTTAATACACAAAAGAAAGCAAATAAAATTTTGAAATAACTTAAAGTAGATATAATAGCTTAAAGTAGAGACAAGCATGTAATTTTATAAAATCTGTTTATTTTCTTAGCCTCCATTGAAATTTATAAGTTTTTTTTATTTAAAAAATATTTGTACTAATAATTTAAAAAATATGTAAGGGTCAATAACACGTCACTTTGATCACATCTTTCATTCAACAAATGCATACAACCTATAAATAAATAACGTTATATTATTCAAATTTGCATTTTAAAACTTGCTAGTACACCTAAAACTTTACTCGTCATAAATATATTAGCCTCTTTGTAACATAGTTATACTTATACTGTAGTTTTAAATATTATTATCAATACTCTTTAAATATAGCCTAATTTTAATAATACTTATAAATTTAAAAAATTAATGTTAATATCTAATCTTTTTAAAAAATATATATGATTATCCAACTGTTAACAATATTTTATTAAAATTAATAAATTTAATATCAATCAATATTAAATAATTATTTTATCTCTTACACAATAAATGAGATTAACATGACATGACAATTAAATGAGTTTCAAAACTTTAACTTTTAATTATAATAAAATAATAATAAAATATTTACAAAATAATAAAAAATAAAATAAAAATCTTTAGAAAATAACAAAAATTTTAAAAAAAATTCTAATGACTAAATGTCATTGTTTCAAGCAGCTATTTTAGCCACTTGGAACAACAACCATTTGGTTAGTTGGTTATTTTTTATTTTATTTTTTTAATTTATTTTTTGTGAATTTAAATGTGTAAAGTGTAAATTTTTTTGATTATTCTTAAATTTGTTAATTTTGACAAATAAATTATTGACGATTGAATATTTATATATATTTTATAAAATTAAATTAAATATTAACATCAATTTTTTAAATTTACAAGTATTAATAAAATTATGTCGATCATAATATCCTTGTAACTTTTCTATATTCTAGTAATTGAAAACCAAACTCATAATCTCATATCATGCACATAGAGAAAGAATATACTTTTTATGTTCTTGTAATTGAAGCACATGCATTCTGCTTTTTTATTTTTTAAGAAATAATTTTACATATTTTTGGTCCAAAAGTTTTGGGATCACTTTTTCACACAATATACACAGACATTTATCATCTTCCTTTTTTCCCTGAAAATGTCTTTCACGTGTAGTGATAATAACCTGAAAATTCTACCAAAAAAAAAGGGTTATAATTGAATAAAAAGTCATCAAATAAGAAATTGAAAAAACAAATATAAACATAAATTTAACACCTCCATTGCAAGGCTTAAAAGTCTGCCTAAGTTTTATACAGAGATGGTTGCGAGTCGTGAGAGGCGGGGCTGCTGATGGCTGAGTTACGATTGGCGATCGTTGTCTCAGAGAGAAGGGCTAGTTGTGGTTGAGGTGCTGTCACGGTGGGTGGTTGCGCTGAGATCGACTGTGTCAAAGAAGGAAAGTTTATGGCTCACGTAATTCATGGGCCTGATCGCAAACTGCTTTGAGGAGAGAGAGGTCTGAGAGTTTAGGATGAGAGTGTAGAGACTAAGAAGAGGAGAAAAATAAAGAAAAAAAAAATACTCTGAGTATAAAACGGCACCGTTTTATAAACTTTAAAATGGTATCATTTTTGTATTCATTTAAAAAAATAAAAAGAACCATGTTGTTTCCTTATATTTATTTTTTAAAATTTTCAATTCAAATTTTTTTAAAATTAATTCGAGAATTTTTTAAACCTAAATGGACTTGATCGAGTTACAATTTAACTACTCGATCGGTTATAAGTTAATGACTCAGTCGATCGCGAATGTTGTTCGTATATTTATATTCGATTTAAATTTTTTAATTAAATAGCTTGGGTCGGTATTAGTATAGAAAATCTTTTCTGTCTTTAACATTAAATAATAAAATAAAATAATTTTATTTTTTAATAATTATTTAAAATAAAAAATTTGCAATACACATGCAAGGTGGGGCATTATTCGGGAGATAAATCATCAGAATAACTTAAAAGAAAATGGACGATGCAGAATGATCGTCTCGGGATTCACACTCACCCACCCGTGCCCCATGCAACTCTCCACTGTACACGTATCGCTCCTGCATTTGCTGGCAGCACTAAGTAACAAACTAATAGTAACGAATGTGGAACATTCAAAAATATGAAGCTTTGATATCTTTCTTTCCGCAAGCACGCTTCCCTCGGCGCTTCCAGTTCAACAATAATTCCTAGATCTGTCCCTCACCACTAAACTCACATTTCTTTCTATTATTTTCTTCTTGTTCTCTCCTTTCGCTTCAAAGAAATAAAAAAAACCCTAGAAAATGGTTTATACTTCTGGCATACGGTTCCCGTGTGTGCCGTCAGTGTACAAGTCACCGCAATCGAGCTTCAATGGCGATCGCAGGAGCACGAGTCTATCCTTCTTGTTGAAAAAGGACTCTTTTTCACGTACTCTTTCTTTTATTAATTTCTTCCAGTTCAGATTTCATGATTTTTATTTTTGTATTGCGACGTGACTTCACTCTCACACTGTTTCTATTATCAAACGAATGAGGTGTGATTCAATTATGAGTGGAACAGTGATTGTATGAGGGTGATGAATTGCGTCAGTGTTTTACTAGCTGAGCTTGATTGGAGGTTGAACTGGATATGCTGCTTCCTGTCATAGCTAATCGTCTTGTGATAATCAAATTAAGTTGGGACTGAATAAATATGATTATATAAGTTGTATGTTAGTGTGATTTTGTAAAAGCTTACAGTGATTGCTTCTAAATGTAGGCCAAACGAAAAGCGAGATTAATGTACAAGTTACTGTATAGATTTTACACCTGATCAAGAAATCTTATTGAGTTCTGCTTTTAGTCAAACATTAACCAAAAATAGTGGCTTTTAAGCGACAATGTGTGTGGGGATTCCTTTATTTATGAACTGATGGGTGTAGTAAGTGAAATGTTGCAGATAGTGAAATTTAAAGGAATTATGGGTAATATTTAAGTTATCACAGTTGATCTTCACAATGTTTTAGACTTCTTATCAGTGAACACTTGGGGGTATTCCCTTGTCTGGATGTTCCAATGGGAATTTTTTGAATTAATGTTTCAAATCCGAACCCAGTAGTGATCGTAGTTGGGTTGGTCAACATGTCTTTTGAGCATGCGAATGGAACTACTCTTTGCTTATGTGGTACAACCATTTATACGGATAAATTTCTGTAAATGCTAAGTATTTCAATTTCTATCCATGATACTTGTCTGCTTTTGCTATTTGTCTTATTTATGTGTAAAGCTAATTTGATGCTTATTTGTAGGGAAGATCTTTGCTGGAAAGTCTTCTAAAGATTATGATGCATCATCTTTAACAATTGCAGCATCTGAGGAAGTTGTTGTTTTTGGATGCCAGAGTGATGGCCCTTCATCATTGGGAGATCAATTAGAAACTCCAGAGACAGTTTCTGAAGACAGTGAGGTTTGTCAAGTTCCTGTACATATGACCAGTTTCTGTCATGTTACTATTAGTAGAACTGGTATTTGTCTTTATATATGACAAAAAATCATGAAAAAAAGTTTGCTGAATGATTTTTCTTGTTTACTGGATGTCTATATGGTTCACTTAAATGTGTTTTACCTTGATATATGCCCTTATTAATACCAAAAATGATATGCTGCATAAGCACTTTATCTTGGGATCCAACTGTAGTTTGAAGAAGTAATTGCAAGAGTAGCTGGTGTGCAGCCAAACCTGCTCCAACTACTCAAGATTCTAGTAGGAGTCATCTTTCTACAAGATTTGTGTAAAATATTGCTGCTTGTATAGTTGTATAGTAGCATCACTTTTTTTGTTGCTTGTTGTATGGCACTAGAGCATTATACCTTCGCGTAAAAGGATCTTCTCGTACTTTCCAGTATACTGAAATAGGATATATTTGTGCTATGAGAGGAAGGATGAAGAGCCTTTATGTTCAAGAGGTTTGACGCACAGATTCTTGGTTATAGCTAGATAAATAACCACAGTTTGTTTACTAGGAAAGCAACTTTCAAGCATCAGAAAAAATGTTGTATGATTGTGCATTTAATATTTGAATGATACTTATATGTATCTCATGTTTGTAACTAATCATTATAGGTTGATTTTCTGCAGAGCTTGATTTTTACATACTGTCATTTTTGAACCTGTGTTCTTGTTTCAGGTACTTCAAGATGTAAATAGTCTTCAAATGGAAGACAATAAAAAAGTTGAGATTGAATATCAAGGCCCTGCTTCTTCATCAGCTGTAGATGGTGATGAGCATGCTCAGAGTCAGGAGCCATCTGTTCCTTTAGAGGGTAAAGTAAGTACTCAAGAGAGTGAAACCGAAAGTGAAGTTAGACCAAGGCCCATTCCTCCACCCGGTACTGGGCAGAGAATATATGAGGTAGATCCAACTTTGACAGGTTATCGTCAACATCTCGATTACCGGTGAGATGAATTTCTATCGTTTATAGATACACTTAGTACTTAAAACTCTGTTTCATAGACTCATTGGCCTAGGCCTAGCGCCAAAGCCACTTAGAAGCCATTTTTTGGGTTTGTAAGTGCCTTAAAATTCATGATATAAGGAAAGAAAATGAGCTAAATTCATAAGGAAAGAACATGAGCAATCAAATGCCCCCTCCCTCCTAACTGTTTACGAAAACAGTTAATATATTTGAGAATTCGTGGCTAGAAATAGGCCCTTTGGCTATTACAAACTTTAAATTCGATTAACCCCTTAAGTGTTAATATCCTTTATTTATATACGTTGTTCAGCCTTTGCAAATGTTTTTGTATTAATTTATTGATCCCTTTAAATTATAAAGTTTGTACTATAGCTGCGTGAATAGACCACAAAACTACAATAACAAGATAAATTAAAGTTCCAAAATCTTGTACAAGAAATATACCCAATTCTTATCTATCAATTTGAGAATAAAGAAACCAACCAACGGGAGAAACAGAAATATGGCTTTATAATCTATTTTTTTTGTTCTCTAAAATATCTAATATGATGTAAAGAACAAAAGCATCATTCCCTTTTTATCTGTTTCCAAAAACCTGCTTTCAATCTTGTTTTTATTCTATAAAATAATCTGAAGTGAATGAGCCTATATTCCTACCCCTCTCCTCCTCTGACATTGAAACCCTTGCTTCACCCCTGCCTAGGCCATAATAATAATAATAATAAATAGTGTTGCAGATAGCAAAATTTCTGGAATCATTCTAGAAATGTTACAGCTGTATATCTGACTTTATAATAGCAGAAAATCTGGAAGAATGAGTCTAAGCAGCTGTATTTGACTTAATGGCAGTAGAAAGTCTAGGGGCTGATATGTTTTTTTCTTTTGTAATCCCTATTTTTAAGAGATTTTGTCATGTAAAATCTCTATATATAGAGACCATTTTCTATGGAATAAAATATAGAAACAAGTAATATGTTTCTTTGAGATACCTTCATGGTATCATAGCTCTGGTTCAGATTTGAACCTTTTATCATTCAAATGGCCAGTCAGGCCTACTGGCTCTGTTGAGTCAGTAAATACCTTAAACACCCTAAACAATTCAATACCATCTCTTCTACCTACTGCTGAGACTCACTCTATGCAGATAACTCAACATAAACTTGATGGAACCAACTATATGGACTAGTCTCAATCAGTTGTAATGATGATTAGAGGAAAAGGGAAACTCGGATAACTCATCGGGGCAGTGGGTATACCTACAGAAAATGATGCTAAGTATCCCATTTGGGAATTCAAAAACTCTATTATTATGGCCTGGTTAGTTAATTCTATGGAAAAAAGAATTGCTAGAAACTATTCGTCATATAAAACAACCAAGGAAATCTGGGAAACTGTCAGGGATATGTACTCAGACCTTGGAAATTCTGCACAACTTTTTGAGCTCAAGTCAACTTTAAGAGATCAAAAACAAGGTGATCTATCTGTCACAGATTATTACAATGTCCTAACAAGCTTATGGCAGGAACTTGATTTGTTTGAAGATCCTACCGATGTATATCCTACTTGCAGCAAAAAAAGACCAGGTCAACACAAAGGATGCCAGAGTCTTTGATTTCTTTTATCGATTAAATAAGGCTTTAGACGAAGTGAAGGGTCGAATACTTGATAAGAAACCTCTGCCAACACTCAAGGAAATATTTGCTGAAGTCAGAAGGGAGGAGAATCGAAAAAAAGTAATATTGGGCTACACCAAAACTGGAATAATGGACAGCAACCTATAATCAACATTTCTCACTCGAAAACAGGAGACTGGAGCATCAAAAGGAGCCAACAACAGTACATGGTGTGACCATTGCTAACGTCCATGGCACACAAAAGAAATATGCTGGAAGATCCATGGGAAACCAGCCGATTGGAAGCCATGGCGTCAAAGGGAAAACAAAGCATATCAAGCAACATTCTAGGAGCAAAAAACTGAAAATAAGCCAGCTAGTAAACCTAATGGTTGCTCATTTACCAGAGAACAACTTGAGGAAATTCAAGCCTTTCTCTCTAAATCCAACTCTTTACCCACCAGTCACATAGCCCAAAAAAGTAACTATCTTTTTGCTCTTGGTAGTTCTTAAGAGAATGGCCCTTGGATTGTTGATTCAGGGGCACAGATCACATGACTGGATGTCACTTTTTGTTTTTTGATTACACTCCATGTGCTGGAAACCTAAAAGTAAAAATTGCCGATGGTTCCTTATCACTTGTGGCAGGAAAGAGCTCTATTAAACTTATTGACTTTGTTCTTGAATTAGTATTACATATGCCAAATTTAAGAACTAATTTAATATCTGTAAGTAAGTTGACAAGAGATTCAAACTGTGTGACTAAATTCTTGTCTTCTTATTGTGAGTTTTAGGATTTGACTTCGGGGAATATGATTAGCCATGAAGGCTTGTACTATCTACATCACTCACATCAACAGTTGAATAAACAAGCATTAGCTTCTAGTAGTAACTCTGATTCTGTTTCAAGAACCATCATGTTATGACATTTTAGGTTAGGACATCCTAGTTTTTCGTATTTAAAAAGGTTGTTTCCCTCTTTGTTTTCGAATAATGTGAGTTCCTTTCAATGTGAAACCTGTCAACTTGCCAAACATACTCGTATCCCATTTCCTGTTAAATTTTACGTACCTTCTAAGCCATTTTCATTGATACATCGTGATGTGTGGGGACCCTCTAGAACCACAGCTTTAAATGGATCTAGGTGGTTCATAATCTTTATTGATGATCATTCACGGGCATGTTGGGTTTTCTTGATGAAAGAAAAATCTGAAGCCGATCCATTTTCAAAAATTTTCATAAAATAATTGAGATTCAATTCAAACAAAAAATCCAAGTTTTTTGTACCGATAATGGAAAAGAATACTGTAGCTCAATTTTAGGATCTTATCTAGTAGAAAATGGGATTTTTCATCAAAGTTCATGTGTTGGAACTCCACAACAAAATAAAGTCTTCGAATGAAAAAAACCGCCATATTTTGGAAGTTGCCCATGCTCTTTTGTTTCAAAATAATGTACCCATAAGTTTTTGGGGGGAAGCCATACTTACTGCCACGTACTTAATCAATAGATTACCCTCTAAAGTACTAAATTTTCAAACTCCACTCAATATCCTAAAAAAGGCATATACTACCAATATGCATCTCTTTCATACAATGCCTCTCAAACCTTTGGTTGCACTGCGTTTGTTCATGATGAGTCCCAACCTAGGTAAATTAGATCGCAAGTCAAAAAAATGCATTTTCTTAGGTTATTGTCCAAACTAAAAGGGTTACAAGTGTTATTCTCCAAGTGATAAAAAAATGTTTGTTTCCCTTGATATCTCATTCTTTGAAAATCAGCCTTACTACCTTTAGGGGGAGAATTTAGGAAAGGAAGGTAGTAATCTTTGGGATATTAGTGCTTTATCTGATCCTGGCCTTGTTTAAATTCCAAACACGATCTCACTATCGACACCACCACCACCTGAGACCTTGCCTAATCCTTCAGATAATGATCTTGAAACAGAATCCAAACTACAAAAACAGGGTCATATGCTTCGTGTTTATTCGAGGAGAGCAAAACCAATGACGAAAGTACAAGAAATCATACATCCCCAACATTGTCAAATGTCTAATCCAGAGAATGATCCCCACAATACAGTAACCAACTTGATTAATACAGAGGAGAGGCAGCAAGTTGATGATCTTGACCTTCTCATTGCCCTACGGAAAGGAAAAAAGACATGTACTCTACACCCTATTTCCAACTATGTGTCGAGTAGCAAGTTGTCATTATTATTTAAGGCTATCACAACAAGTATTGAGAAAATAGAGGTTCCAAGGAATATTCAAGAAGCACTACAAAGTCTAGAAAGGAGAGTTGCAGTAGAAGAAGAAATGAAGGCTTTAAAAGGGAATGAAACATGGGATCTGGTGAAACTTCCCGAGGGAAAGCATTATAGTAGGCTGCAAATGGGTTTTCATTGTTAAGTTTAATTCTGATGAAATAGTGGAGAGATATAAAGTAAGGTTGGTAGCAAAAGGGTTCACACAGACACCAAGAATAGACCATATCGAAACATTTGCTCCAATTGCGAAGATGAATTCAGTAAGGGTCTTATTATCATTGGCTGCCAATTTGGATTGCCATTGCATCAGATGGATATTAAGAATGCCTTTCTCAATGGAGATCTTGATGAGGAGGTTTACATGCAGGAGCCACCTGGGTTTGAGACAACAAGGAATGCTAAAACTGTTTGCAAATTGAAAAAGTCTTTTTATGGATTAAAACAGTCACCTAAAGCATGGTTTGATAGATTTGCAAAGTCTGTCAAACGATTTGGCCTTATTCAAGGACAGTTAGATCACACACTATTCTATAAACACTCTGTGGAAGGAAAGGTGGCAATTCTAATTGTCTACGTGGATGATATAATTCTTATAGGTGATGACAATGAGGAATTGGCAAGACTGAAAGTTTTTCTATTAAAAGAATTTAAGGTCAAAGAGCTAGGACAACTGAGGTATTTTCTTGGCATGGAGGTAACTAGAAGTAAAAAGAGAATTGTAGTTTCACAAAAGAAATATACACTGGATCTCCTAAACAAAACAGGAATGTTAGGATGTAAACTGACATCTCCAATTGATCAAAATCATAAAATTGGAGGAGAGATTGGAGAATCTGTAGACAAGGGGAGATACCAGAGACTTGTGGGGAAACTAATCTATTTATCCCACACAAGACCCAACATTGCTTTTGCCGTAAGTGTTGTAAGTCAATTTATGCATGATCCTCACAAACAACGCTTAGATGCTGTTTACCGAATTCTTAGATATTTGAAGACTACACCAAGGAAAGGTTTATTCTTTAAGAAAAGCACATATAGAAAGGTGGTAGGATATACGGATGCTGACTAGGCAGTTTCGATTATAGATAAAAAATCCACATCAGGTTATTGTTCCTTTGTGTGGGGAAATTTGGTTACTTGGAGAAGTAGTGCTAAAGCTTAGTTAAGATTACTAGCTCAAGGAACCTGTGAACTAATGTGGCTAAAGAAGATGTTAGAAGAACTCCAAGTAACTAAAGAAGGACCTGAGATTGTTCTGTGACAATAAAGCAACAATTAGTAGTGCCCACAATCCTGTTCATCATGACAGAATAGAACATGTGGAGATTGACAAACATTTTCTAAAAGAGAAAATTGAGGAAGGAATTATTTGCATGATTTACATTCCAAGTAAATTGCAGCTTGCAGACATTCTAACTAAGGGACTACTAGGAGGATTGTTCGAAGAACTAGCAAGCAAGCTGGGAATGATAAATATCTATTCACCAGCTTGAGGGAGAGTGTTGGAGATAGCAAAAATTCTGGAATCATTCTAGAAATGTTACAGTTGTGTATCTGACTTTATGATAGCAGAAAATCTAGAAGAATTAGTCTAAGCAGCTGTATTGACTTAGTGGCAGCAGAAAGTCTAGGGGCTGATATGTTTTTTTTTTTTTTTTTTGTAATCCCTATTTTAAGGGATTTTGTCCGGTAAAATCTCTATATATAGAGACCATTCTCTATGGAATAAAATATAGAAATAAGTAATATGTTTCTTTGAAATACCGAATGTAACTGCTTTAGAGTGTTGCATGTTAGATTTCTCTTCAGCAAAATTAGTAGATATTTTATGTAATCATTCTGGTCATTCACTGAAAATAAGGTAACCAGATTGACATGTTTGCATGCTCACATGTTCACATGCATGCACACCCCCGATCTCATATATTTACGTAACTCTATGATTCCCCCTTCATCTTCTCTCACTTTCTTTGTGTGCTTTTGTGATCTTGTGTCTTTAACTTTTAAGAGACTTATCTGAAAACAATAATTTGGTGAAGGATGTTCCAATCTGGTTTCTTTATTAACAGCAAACCCTTTTATTGTTTTTCTATGATTTATCTATGTGTGTTCTTTCTTATTTTTCCTGTTTACTTCCTGATTATATATCTGAGATAGGTCAAAGACTTAAATATACAATTTTGATTGCAGATATGCACAGTATAAAAGAATGCGCGAGGAAATTAACAAGTATGAAGGTGGTTTGGAGGCATTTTCTCGTGGCTATGAAAAGCTTGGATTTGTACGCAGGTATAACACTTTTCCAACTCTCCAGGTTGATGTCCATGAATATTTTTATCATTATATGTTGGAAATGTATTGTACCTTCCAGCGGGTGAAGTCCTTATATTTTAATGTGATATGCTATTATGTCTATTATTCTTTTTGATTCAAAACCATAATTATTTATTAGAAAATAAACACATGGGGGTGCTCTCTCTTGTTAAGCTTAGAAGACAAGTAGAGTATTCCATTTTGTTTAGTATTTTTATCCAAACCTTACTTGCGTTGTGGGAAACGGGGGTTCAAGTTGATTTGTTCATACATCACAGGGTGGCATAAGAATTATCATTTATGGATAAAAAATTTGGTCTCAGTAGTTTCCTTGTTTGGTACTCTTAGTCTGATTTGTGTCATAACCATGTATTGCCTTTTGTTGAGTTGTCTTACTAGCGCAACATGATATGCATCATTCCATCAGCTGAGAAACTGATACTTTTTCTAGTCATTGTCCATAAGAAAGTGAAATCTTTACTTGCATTGGCAACCTTCTTGCAATTAATTTATGTAGGGATTTCACATAATTATTGGTAATCCTAATATTTTATATTTTAGCAATTTAGGACTACCAGGTAGGTCTAGCAATGTAGAGACAATCAAATTTAATTTCCTTTAAAATATAAGTTGATGTTCCAGTTGCTGAAAATAATCTCAACTGCTTTTCAGTGCCACAGGTGTAACTTATAGAGAGTGGGCTCCAGGGGCTAAGGTTTGTTTTGATTTTATGTTTTCAAGGTTTTAACCATTTGACATGATTACGTCTTCATGTGACATTCTTTGGGCTAATAATTTGTCAATGTGATGATCAATTCAAGTTTATATTGGAATCTGATATGCTAAATCTCATTGCAAAGATGAGGGAAAATATTTTTCTACCATGATATTTGACCATTAATTTATGTTATCACTTGTTATTTGATATATGAGAATGAAAGAGAAAAGTTGAAGCCCTTTAACTTTGTTTATTCATCATGACTACATAAAGAAACGGTCATTTGTGATCTGGATGCTGCTGATATTCTTTCTAGCAATAATTACTGATAACTTGACCATTAATATGGTTTGGAAACATCAAACCTGTTTCTTTGATTATTCTTTTCATTCCCTAAATCTTAAGCACACATTGGGTTATTTTAAATAAACATCTTTGGCAGATGTGTAAAACTTGCTGGCCTTTTTATTTTCCTTCCATATATAGTGATTGCTTGCTTCATCTTTCAGTCAGCATCATTGATTGGGGACTTTAATAATTGGAATCCAAATGCAGATGTTATGACTCGGGTATGTCATCATATTTTTTTCTTCTTGTAAATTTAAGTTTTTCTTCATATTGTAGAAGTTGTCTCCTCATGGACAGGAAGCTAATAGAAAGATCCTCAATGTTGATGAAGAATACTAAGATATGATGATTTGTTGAGTTGAGTATTTTACTTTTTAGTTAGAACTAAGGTAATAACATGCAATCTACCAAACATGACATTGAGGGAGGGAGGTAGGGGAAGGGAAGCATTGAAGTTTTAACTTTTTATTCTTTGATCAAGCTTGAGTTGGGTGCAGGCATTGCAGCATACTGTATTTGCATATTCAAGCTTAGGTAATTTATAGGTTGAGTTCAAGCTTGTGTATGACACTAAAAAGGGCTTGTTTACTGGATCTGTCCAACAAGAATTGTGTGTAGAAAAGCTCTCTCTATTTTAACGGATGAAATATTAGTGGTCAAATTATAATTCAAAAGCTTATGAGTATTTTAGTTATGTCTCATGCCTTAACATCTTGTGTGTAGATAATCAATCAGTTGATGTTAAATGAATTTTTTTGTGAGCTTTTTATGAGATTATGATTTGTTTATTATACAAAATGTTCATACTTTGTGATTATAAACTTAAACAGAACAAGTTTCAACATTTCTCAAGCTAGGCCTGTTAAGCGTATGACTTAAGGTGGGTTAGTCCTGATTCCTTTTATTGGTTTATGGGCTCAGATGAGTTTATTAACCAACAAAGCTGTTCTGTTCATTTTTATTAATAAGAAGTCAAGGTGGTGCTCTATGTGTTGATACTGGAAATAGCTAACTGGGTAATTCTTACCTTCTTTTGCTAACTCAAGGTTAGGGAAAGGAAAACAACCATGTTATCATAATTTGATCATGATGGCCGCTGGACATTGCTTGCAGTTTACTGTTTACGTCTTTTCCTTTCTATAATCATCATTTAGCTTTTCAATTCCACTTGAAATGCATGCATGGTTTATGAACAGAATGAATTTGGGGTCTGGGAGATCTTCTTGCCAAACCATACTGATGATTCGCTGCCAATTCCCCATGGTTCTCGTGTGAAGGTAACATTTCTCATTAATGAATTTTAAGTTTGGTATTTTACAAACTTTTCTTATGGTTTAGGAATACTTAATGCTATTAGATTATTTTGCTTCTAACTTTAATGGAAGCAAGAATCTGCATCTCATCTTTGGTTGTCATGTTTATTTAATGACATCGTTGCACAATTTTACATGATAAAAATGCTTTATTAGTGCACCTGATAATATACCTTAAGTTTCTTTCTGTATTTCTTTTATTTGGGCCATATTGCATAATGTTTTGGGATAATAAGACAATGTTATTTCTTGCAATAAACACCCGCTAGGACAATGACCAATGCCCAATGCCATGTCTAATTGTGCAAAATTTCCGTTATGCTATTTTGTCAGTTATAGCGCATTAGATAACAACAGTGGTTTGCCAGGTCATAATAAATATTTATAATGTCATGATTAATGTGATTATTAATAAAAAATATAAAATGTCATTTATGCTTGAAAGTTTTATTTTGCCCGTAACATTAGAGGAGAAACGGAGAAGAAAATAAGGTGCCAGACAGCTCAATCTTTGATTGAGAGCTTTCATGAAGAACTCTTGTTCTCTAGGGGTTCAAAGATGGGTTGTTATGGTTGCATTGTTGAATTTTTTCTCCTCGAGTTTGAGTATGCATTCATTTTTTGTTTTACAAATTTTGCTCCAGAGCTTCTGAGGCAATAAAGAACCCTTAGGTTTTTCATGTGGTTGCTTTTATCATTTCACTTAGTTTACACCATGGAATATCTTAACCCTGTTAACCAATGGAATCAGCAATACTAATTTGTTTTATTATATAGATAGAAATCACTTTTTTCTTTTAATATGCAAGTAGTGCTGAACCTTGGAAAATAACCACCTTTTTACAATTAACTAACCCAAATGAGAGGTCCTCCACAACTGATCTGTATTTTGAGAGCATTGATCCTTATTCATAAAACTTTTACTATCTTATAACGTGGTAATGTTTTAGCTTCTGCAGTTACTGATCTCAGCTTTGCACAAATTAGTTCATGCTCTTTATTTATACAGACTATGCGGTACCCATGATTTCTGTCTGATTTAAAGTTCTGATATGTTCTGATATTGGTGCTTGCTTTTTGTTGTTTCCTTTCCTTTCACTTCAGTTATATACTAAATGTGGTTTAGTACATAAGCAAAACACATCATATTGTTTGGTAGTGTGTGACAAATATGTTGCAATTTCCTCTTTCAATTCTTTCATTCTGTTGTAATTGTGTCCATTATCCTTAACATATAACTTCATGGTTGTGCTGTTGAAGTTAACTAATTTCTATCATGTATTGAAGATTCACATGGATACTCCATCTGGTATTAAAGATTCCATTCCTGCTTGGATCAAGTTCTCTGTGCAAGCTCCAGGTGAAATCCCATACAATGGCATATACTATGATCCTCCGGAAGAGGTATTATTGTAATATTTTCTCTCTCTAGGTATTTCCAGATAGTTTCTGAAAATTATAGGGTTTTGAACCACATGCTGCTGAAATGATGTGGACCTTTGATAAAGAAAGACTAGGTTTATCAAAATTCAGCAATTATAGTAAGGATGATTTGAGAATACTTTGGAAATATTCTCTATTATTTTGAGGATGCTGCATGGTCAATTTTACCATACCACTCTATTGACACCTGTATACTTGCCCTCTGATGAAAATTCAAGATTGTGAATCGTATATGAATCTTCTTCTACTGTCACTTAATGAGCTGCTAAATGATTCTATATAAAATGGCAGATGTTATTTTATGAATTTCATTGAACGCTCAAGATGATAAAGTTATTTTGCTTGTCATGGTTAATGATGCTCAATTTGATTAATTCTTTACAGGAAAAGTATGTTTTTCAACATCCTCAGCCAAAGAGGCCCAAATCACTAAGAATTTATGAAGCACATGTCGGAATGAGTAGCACGGTGTGTATCCCTTCACTCTCTCATATGATAGCTCGTTACTCTCTAGGGCTCTTTCTTTCTTTTATTTTTTTCTCTTTCTGAATGTTAATGTTAATTTAGCATTTTTATATCCCTCTGAACCTGTTTCTCTTTCTTTTCTTCTTTTTTTCAAATGCTCACTTTAAGTAAGCTCTAATGTAACCCTCTGAAGCTTTTTTTTTTTTTTCTGGTATGTGTATGCTTAAATGCTACAATATCTGAGATCATAGTCTTGATGAAGCACTTTAAGCCTATTTTAGAAGAGAGAGGCGGGCTTAAAGCAATAAGACTCCGTCTTGTTGGGCATTCAATGTACAAACCAATCCTTCGATCGCAACACAATTATCAATTACAACAAGCTTTGAAAAAACCTTTGCATGGAGAGTCTTAAAGAATGAAGAGGTCCAGTTAAGACCTTGTTGGGATGGTCATTCTTCGGGGAAGAGAAATATACCTTCTTCCAATTTGATTGATACCCCAAGTTTGAAGAATAGTATGAACCCATCAATTTCCAATATAGATGTCAAAATTAGTAGCTAAATTAAGTTCCTTCGTTTTTTACTGGTAATTTCATAGTATGTCTTAAGGTTTATTCCCAGAACAAATTGGATAGGATCTGAAAACATAGAATTTTATTGTCACCGTGTCCTCTTACATATTAAAAGAATAATGATACAGAGAAAAGAAAGTATTTGTAAATAACCAAATTCTATTGTGTTCTTCATATTTTTAATCCTTTCAGAAATTTGGACATTGTTTTACTCATAAAAAAATTTTGTTTCCTCCTAAAGGTGGAGCCTGACCTAGGGTAAGGATGTTGTTTAATAAGAAACACAAGTAATAGTTTTACTGCAGTTTAGGGTGTTTGCCTTTCGCAAAGCATTCTGATGATCTATGGACCTGCTTGATGTCATTATGTCTGCTTCATTTATCTACCTCTCATTTTTATTTTTGTTTCATTGAAACTGGGATTGACTAGTATGCTGATCAGATTTTGAACTTTATGTTAAATGTTTCAAGTTTTGTGTTGGACAATAAAATTCTGTGCAAGATGTTTTAAATTTTGTGTTAGATCTGTATCCTTACAGATCTGTGTATTAGCCATTCCTCTTGAAATGACCAGTGGTCTAACATTTACAATGTCTGCTCTTTTTTTTAATGACATTGCATCAAACTTACACATTTTCTTAAAAATTAGTTATGTGTTTTTGCACATATAAGATTCAATCAGTTGGATATTTGTAAATAACTTCCCAATCTTCCTTGAACCTCTTTAGTTCTTTCTGTTGCATGCTATGTTTTGTTAATTTTTTTCTTCTTCTCACAATATTATCAACTATGAGATGCAGGAGCCCATTATTAACATGTATACCAACTTCAGAGACGATGTGCTTCCCCGCATTAAAAGACTTGGCTATAATGCAGTTCAAATAATGGCTATCCAAGAGCACTCATATTATGCTAGCTTTGGGTAGTCTTCTTTTCAGAATTCGCTCCATCCCAATCTTCAGTCTTTTACTTTTTTAAACTGTACTTTTTTAATGTTTTTTGGTGGGTTGATTGTTCTCGCCTTTCATTGATTGACTTGCAAGTTCTCTTTCATGTGATGTAGGTACCATGTCACAAATTTTTTTGCACCCAGCAGCCGTTGTGGAACTCCTGATGATTTGAAGTCTTTGATAGATAGAGCTCATGAGTTAGGCCTGCTTGTTCTTATGGATATTGTGCATAGGTAGTAACTAAATTAAAAAAGAAAGATACTGCACATTTTAGTTGCAAATTTTTCATTGAATTCAACCTCATCTAATGCATGTGTGCTTGAGCATGAATAAACTTTTTTTCCCTCGTTGTTTCTTGTGCTAATCCTCCTTGCCCATATAATTCCCCTTAATGAAAAAAAGGAAAACTGAAGATTCCATGGAATTTCCACCTAGGCTAGTTATAAATGTTTGTAGGCCTTCAATAAACAAGAACTGAATTGGTACCTGAAGCCTTTGTCAGATGTTATTGTAGAGTTATTGGCTGCCAAGGATAGGGATTACTCATACTCTTTGTTTATCATCAAACATGCATATTGATTTTCTCTTCAAAATGGATGTCCAATAAACAAAACAAGGAGATGTCACTTCTATTACTATAGTATTGAAATAGGCTTCAGTGTGCTATAAAAATATTTGTGCTGCAGACATGACATCAAACAAATTGAAAGTATGATATGGATGTTCTTTTGGCCAGTCATTACTAAATGATTCAGTGTATGTTAGTATGCTGCATTATGGTGTAAAACCCTGAACAATTCTCATGTTCTAACAGAAGTATCAGGCAACCTGATTCAACACGTCAGGTCTTTTAATATGGATATACGACGCTTGATGGAGCTCAACTTAAAATGATTTGTTAGCTGAATACAAGCAGTTGAGTTCAATTATTGAATTTGGTTGAGCTGTGAATCAATGTCTTTCTGAGAAGTAAAAAGATTTTCAAGCATAATATCATGGCTAAAAAGCATATTGATTAGGTACCACTGTATAATTTACGCTTGACCTTGAAATGATTCTAGTTGTGTCATAGTAAGACAACTACATTAAGGAATCTTGCAGCTTCCACAGTTATTACAACATTTACTTGTACAGTTTTTCTGAAGTCTCATCAATTTAATTCAACAGGAGTCAAATGTGTCTCGATCAGGGAAAATAATGCAGAATCAGAAACCTTAATTGTAGAAAATGTTTTGAATCAATTTCTGCCCTCATTGTGGCATGTTTCAAGTGTTTGATGTGATAGAAAATAACCTTGTCATTACTTTATGTTTTCTGAACTCAAATAAGGTCTTTTTTCATTTGTTTGATGCCAACAGAAACCTTTATTTTGATTGGAAAGCCTTTTATCAGTACTTTATTTTATTTTCATATTTGCTTTTTCATTTTTTTTTCTTATGATACCTAACCAGTAAAATTAAAATCGAATGCAGTCATGCATCCAATAATGTATTGGATGGGCTGAACATGTTTGATGGAACAGATAGTCATTACTTCCATTCCGGGTCGCGGGGTTATCATTGGATGTGGGATTCCCGCCTTTTTAATTATGGCAGCTGGGAAGTATGTGTTTTTTGCAGACTTTATAAATATATGTGATACCATGGTGAATCTTTTTCTGTTTTGTCTTGCATGCTGTGGTAATGGGAATTAATGTTTTTCTTCTTGATATAGGTATTACGGTTTCTTCTTTCAAATGCAAGATGGTGGCTGGAAGAATACAAGTTTGATGGATATAGATTTGATGGTGTGACTTCAATGATGTACACTCACCATGGGTTGCAGGTATTATCTTAGAGCTTTTAGAAATGAATCTCAGTTTTTCTTGATGACATATAAGTCGTTTACATGTTCAGAAGTTAGTAATGGAAGTTGTGAAGTGTATTATTACAATGAGAGGAATTGAATCTAACAATAATTGGTTTCCAAAATTAAGTTAATGAAGTGTTCTTAAAGAGAAAAATGTTTTCTCACAACCTTATATTATTCATAAACAAGGTATATATACAGCCTTAGAAGAGACTATTCTAGGAAAGTTTGACTAATGAATACAATCAAAATAAATGATAAATAATCAGCCTAATTAAGACATTAATTTGTTTCCAAAAAAAAAAAACACCAGATTTGTACAGCTATATTAACACCCAATATAAACAGAAATCTTCACCAATATATACGAAAATCTCCACCACCATCACCCCCTGGCTTATAGAGATCGATTATTCCCAACTTGCCAAGTATGCCTTTGAATGCAGGATTTGACATTCCCTTTGTAAGAATGTTTGCAAGTTGTTCACCAGTTGGAACATAAGGAGTACATATTAGCCCGCTGTCAAGTTTTTCCTTTATGAAATGTCTATCCACTTCAACATGCTTAGTCTGGTCCTGTTGTACTGGATTATGTGCAATACTGATAGCAGATTTATTATCACAGTACAATCGTATAGGTCCCTGCCACTTGATCTTTAAATCCTCCAGGATTATTTTTACCCACAGTAGTTCACAAATTCCTAGTGCCATTGATTTGAACTCAGCCTCAGCACTTTATCTTGACACTACGGATTGTTTCTTGTTTCTCCACGTTACTAAATTTCCTCCTAATACAATAGAATACTCAGATGTGGATCTTCTATCCAATACTGAACCTGCCCAATCTGCATCTGTATAACCTTTAAGACTCAAGGATTCGTTCTTCTTGTAGAGAATACCAGCCCTTGGAGTTGCTTTTAAGTACCTCAGTATCCGATATACTGCCTGAAGATGAGATGTTTTTGGGTTGTGCATAAATTGACTTACCATACTTACCGCGATGGCTATATCCGGTCTTGTATGAGAGAGATAAATGAGTTTGCCAACTAATCTCTAGTATTGTCCCTTGTCTATCCCTTCTTCTTCATTTTTATCAAGTTTTTAACCTTGTTCGATAGGTGTATCACAAGGTTTACATCCCACCATACTAGTTTCTTTTAGCAAGTCCAGAATATACTTTTGTTGTGAGATGACAATCCCTTTTTCTGACTGAGCAACTTCTATGCCAAGAAAATATTTTAGCTTGCCCAACTCCTTGATTTCAAACTCGAATGCCAACTTCTTCTTTAAAGATACTTTCTCCTCAATATCATTTCCTGTCACAATTATCTCATCAACATACACTATGAGCACCGTTACTCCCCCTGTCATCGAATGCTTCATAAAGAGTGTGTGATCTCCTTGACTCTATTTGTATTCCATTCCTAGCATCGCTTTAGTAAATTTTCCAAACCATGCTCGTGGAGATTGCTTTAGGCCGTATAGTGCTTTCTTCAGTCAACACACTCAATTTTTAGGAAATGAGTGATTGAACCCTGGAGGTGGATCCATATATACCTCTTCTTCTAAGTCACCAAGTAGAAAAGCAATTTTAACATTATATTGCTGCAAAGACCATCCAAGATTAGCTGCCAAGGAAATTAAAATACGAACAGTTCATTTTTGCAATTGGTGCAAAAGTATCCTGATAGTCTACTCTATAAGTTTGGGTGTACCCTTTCGCCACAAGCCTCGCCTTATATCTTTCTAGACTCCCATTTGCTTTATACTTTAATGCGAATACCCATTTACAACTTACAGTTTTCTTCCCTTTAGGCAACTCAAATATCTCCCATGTCATTTTTCTTTAAGGCACTCATCTCTTCTCTTATGGCATCTTCCCAATTCTTATTTTCTAGTGCCTCATGAAGATGTTGTGGTATTTGAATGTTGCTAATTTTGGATAGAAAGGCTCTATGTAATGGGGAATTGTTTTTTGAAAGAAGTATAGTGAGCTAAAGGATACAAAGAATTTTCAGTACACTTTCTTACACCTTTCCTAGTGGCAATAGGTTGGTCAATGTCAATAATTGTGGGAGCAAATGGAACACAAGTGGGTTTCTTAGTACCTTGCATAGGTTCGGTCTCATGGACTTGCACAAAGTAATGGTTAGACTGTAGCTGTCTTTTGTAGACTTATAGTGGACGAGTTGTAGTGGGCCTTTGCTGGGAATCATGTTGAGTTTGCTGGAAGTTTTCGGGAGCTAGAACAGGTTCTGAATCTTCAGTTTGAACAAGAGCAAAGTCTAAATCATGAGGATTTTGAGAGGGGGAAGCTAAGGGAGCTGAAATAGGTTCTGAATCTTCAGTTTGAACAGGAGCAGAATCTGAATCGTGAGGATTTTGAGAGGGGGAAGCTAAGGGCTGCTGGGATTTTGAGATTGGATAAGAAAATAAATTAAGCAAGTCATCACTATCCTTATCTTCCCTCATCATTTTCTCCCCCTGAAGTTAAGGCGGGGAATAAAAGGATTGTCTTTCATCAAAAGTGACATCCTTGGACACAAAAAACTTTCTGGAAGAAGGATGATAGCACTTATACCCTTTTTGGGTATTGGAATATCCTATGAAAATACATTTGAAAGCTCGTGGATCAAGTTTGGTTCTCAAATGTTGTTGGATATGAAGGTAACCTACACAACCGAAAATTCGTAGGGCCATTTTGGAATAAAAATTATTTGTTGGAAAGAATTCAGCCATATAGTCTAAAGGACTCTTGGAGTCAATGACTCTAGAGGGTAACTTGTTGATAAGATAGGTAGATGTCAAGATTGCCTCTCCCCAATAGGTTTTGGGAACATGATTTTGAAAAAGTAGGGCTCGGGTTACCTCAAGTAAATGACGATTTTTTCTTTCTACCACGTCGTTTTGTTGTGGAGTGTCAACACATGAAGATTGGTGAATGATTTCCAATTTTTTTAAAATAAGGTGACAAGATTTGATTAAAATAATCCCTAGCATTATCGGTTCTAACCCCTTTAGTACTTACCCCAAATTGATTTTTTATCATGTTCACAAAAAGAGGAAAAATATGGCTTACATCGGATTTTTGTTTAATAAGGTACACCTAAGTTATTCGTGTACAGTCATCGATAAAGGTTGCGAATCCTTTAGCTCCTAAAATATTGGATACCCTTGATGGCCCCTAAATATCGGAATGAATTAAAACAAAAATGGTGACAAAGATTTAGTAGTACTCAAAGGAAATGAAACACGATGATGTTGAGTTCACAAATTTCATAATGCAAAGACTCATCATTAATATTTTTTAACAATGATGGAAACAACCTTTTTAAAGTTTTAAACGAAGGATGTCCTAAATGACGATGATGATTTGAAATATGATCTTTATTTGAACGAACAGAAAGTAAAGATATAGACAAGGGAACACTACAACTCTTCTTGTCTTCAAGTCGGTACAACCCTTCCTTTACCTTAGCAAGCCCAATCATCCTCCCCATAGCCCGGTCCTGAAAAATGCACTGGTTGTTAGCAAAGATTACATGGAAGTTTAGATCTTAGGTTAATCTATAAATTGATATTAGGTTAACAGTAAGATTAGGAACATGCAATATATTTTTAAGAGTAAGAGTTGGTGATAAAATTACTGTTTCACATCCTGCTACAGTAATTAGAGAACCATTTGCAATCTTAATTTTTTTATTGATGGGACAAGTTTGATAAGAGCTGAAAAAAGTAGCATCATTCATCATATGATCTGTTACATCGGACTCTATGACCTAAGTGCTGAAGCAATTATGGTTTGAGGCACTAAGAGCATAAGAATTAAGAGTAATACCAGTTTGAGCAAGAGAGCAAGAACCCGTGGGCTTTTCTAATGTGTTAAGGAATTTTTCAGCTTCTCAATCTCCTCACGGTTGAGTTCCCCTATTTCGTCAACAACTGCACTTTTAGTCTCCTCTGCAGTCGTAAGGTGAGCTTGACTTTTCCTTTGATTGCCATTGTATCTTCCTCCTTTGCCCATTCTTGGTGGTTTACCGTGGAGCTTCCAACAGTTTTCTTTTGTGTGGCCCTTCTTTTTGCAATAATGACACCATAGATTCTCCTTGGTCCTAGACCCATCAGCCTTTCTAGAATCTGTAGTGGCCAGAGCTTTTCTTGAAGCTTTTCCTTCAGCAACTACCATCGCCGATCCCTCCTAATGTAGAGTTGGAGCCTCCAACATTACTGTCCTCCTTCCTTCCTCTACTCTTATGATAGAGAACACCTCATTTAAGGATGGTAAGGTGTCCTTCCCAAGGATTTGAACACGGACAGGGTCGAAATCAACATTTAGACCTGCAAGAAATTCAAAGGTCCTTTCCTTTTCCACATATTGCTTAAATATCACAGCATCATCACCGTATTGCATCTTAAAATCTTGATAATAATTCAATTCTAACCAAAATGAAGTAGTATTTGACAGACAAATTACCTTGCTTGGTTGTTGAGAGTCTCGTCTTTATCTTGAAAATGAGGGCAGCGTCTTTCACCCTAGAGTATATTTGCTTCACAGCCTCCTATATTTGCTTCACAGCCTCCCATATTTCTTTGGCTGTAGTCAAAAACATATATGGTCCGCAAACCTCCGGAGTCATCGAGTTCCACAGCCATGAAATGATCATGGAGTCTTCTTCATCCCATGATGTGAATCTAGGATCTTTAGGACTTGGAGGAGGACTAAGCAGATGATTAATCTTCCCTTTCCCTTTCAAAAAAGTCTTTAACAATTTGAGACCACTTCAGATAATTCCTCCCATTCAACCGATAGATCATTTGCAAGTTTTGCAATTCTCCCATGGTCTGAATACTTTGTTTTTTTGAGTTTATGGCTACTGTTTCAGATACGGTTTCAGAAATTTCTGACATGGTGAAAAGCTATGAGGGATTGGGTGGTTCAAAAGAATAGAGGTTGATGGAAAACTGGGCTGATTGGAATATAGGGTTTATCGAAAAAAATTAGTAACCAGGAACCCTAATCAGCTCTGATACTATAAAGAGAAAAATGTTTTCTCACAACCTTATATTATTCATAAACAAGTAAGGTATATATACAGCCTTAAAAGAGACTATTCTAGGAAAGTTTGACTAATGAATACTATCAAAATAAATGATAAATAATCAGCCTAATTAAGACATTAATTTGTTTCCCAAAAAAAAAAAAAACACCAGATTTGTACAGCTATATTAACACCCAATATAAACAGAAATCTTCACCAATATATACAGAAATCTCCAACAGTTTTCATACAAGCTCGTTTTGGCACATAGGTCAATCTAGAACTGCAGTTATTGGAAATACTGTTGAACAAAGAATTGAAGGCCTAAGCTATTAGAAAATGGTTTTGCAATAAATTCGTAACGACCTTGATAATGGGATATCAACCTCCCCCTAGGATTGCCAATCTCATACAATGTGAAACCAATTGTTCAACCAGCAGAGCTATCTGTTAGATAACAATGTAATGATTTCTAAACTGACAAGGGCAAAAGCTAAGTTGGTCTCTGCACTAACTCTTTACTCTTCAAAATGTTTAAAGTAGCTGATGCTTCCTCCATTCAAACACTAAAATTAATTTTCTCACATTTTAAGCGAATTGATCCTGTCATATGTTATCTGAAAAATGGTATGAAACTGCTTCCTTCTCATATACATAAGTTATTCTTTTTATGTTGTTCTATAAGATAGTTCTAAACTCTGCTCCTATGATATCTCATGATCATGGTAGAATCTTTAGTATTTTTTATAATTACAACATTTTTCATACTATATTATATTGACCCTTGGATTTGTTTCTTGAGATGCAGATGGCATTTACTGGAAATTACAACGAATACTTTGGATATGCTACTGATGTAGATGCTGTTGTTTATCTCATGCTGGTCAATGATATGATTCATGGGCTTTACCCTGAGGCTGTTACTATTGGTGAAGATGTATGTTATATACTCTCCTTGAAAGCATGTTGCGTGTCCCATAATTTTAGTCCTCTGGTGCTGGGTCTTATCTCAGTATAATGAAAATATTTCTTACACAGGCTAAGTCTATGAAAATGTAGCAGTATAAGTAGCTTTATCAGGTGAAAGAAGTACATGTTTGTGCATCCTTGATTTTGTGTGCCATGGTCATCCAAGTTCCATGCATTGCCAATAATCTGTTTCTGCAACTATTGAGTTTCATGAGATACATGGGTTGCAACTTTTTAGTTCCAGGCACCTAAAAATTCAAATAGTTGATTTTTTAGATAGTGATCAAGTACATAGTTGTAATCTATTGTCTGGAGCATAGAGTAAACTTCATTCTCTAAAAACTGTGGTAACTTATACTAAACCTAGTGTATATATACTTAATTCCATAATTTCATGCCCACAATTTTCCTTCCATAATTTCATACCCACAATTTTCCTTCATTCAAGTTAAATTGCGTTTCACAAGATACTCTATTATACTCAGTATTTTGGAGAATACCCTAAGACATAAATCACATCTTGTTTTATACAAATAAAAGGTTTATTTTACTATCAGCTCATTTTGGTTTACAAGGTAATTCCTCATTCTTTTTATTCATTCTTGAATTTTGTTTAGTATTCACCATTAGCCTTGCACTGGAAGATCCTAGTAATTTTTCTAGAAGTGAGTGGGAAAGAAACAATAGGCAATGTTAACTATTCTAAAAAATGCGTATTGACATGATCATGACAATTTAACAAACTGTAACGTCACATAATAAATTATTAATGTTTATAAGAATGTCAATAAGAGAAGCTAAACTCTTAAAGCTGTATCTTCTGAAATAAAATGATAATACACCAGAGTGATGTTGCTCAGATCATTATAGAATTGTTTTTCATGCAGGTTAGCGGAATGCCAACATTCTGCATTCCTGTCCAAGATGGTGGTGTTGGATTTGATTACCGTCTGCATATGGCCATAGCTGACAAATGGATTGAGCTCCTTAAGTATGTTCCCTAACACTTGTTAACATTGGTCAACCATGAAGCTATAATCTTTTTGTCTAATGTATTTAGCTTATAAAATATGCTTTGGTCCTACATGTAGGAAAAGGGATGAAGACTGGAAAGTGGGTGATATTGTTCACACGCTGACCAACAGAAGGTGGTTGGAAAAGTGTGTTGCTTATGCTGAAAGTCATGACCAAGCTCTAGTTGGTGACAAGACAATTGCATTCTGGTTGATGGACAAGGTTATGTGTGTTTTTACTAATCTACTTATTATTTCTGCCAAAGGTCATATATACTTAACCCTTTTAAAATGATATGAAATTTTGGTTCTTCGGTATGGATCGTTCAAATAGTTTCACGTGCTTACTCTCACGTCCTTGACGGTTATTTTATGTATATTAGCAGTTATTTATCCAGAATCTAACAGTTATTTGCTGTTGCATAACTGTTAAATGATGCAAATCAACAATTCTTTGCCAAATAAAGCCTCATTCTTGTATAATCGGATTAAATAGAAGGAGAAGAATGACATATCCAACATCATAGTTGACCAATTACAAGTTAATTTTTCTTTTGTTGTTTCTTTAGCTGTTCTGTATGGGAACATAGATAAACAGATTGAAAATAAATCATAAATAAAGATTTTTTAGGTGAATTCAGACATTTATTTATGACAAATGCATCACTGACATAAGTTGATCATATTTTCCAACAAATCTATGTCTAAGATGTCCGGGTCTCATTTGTATGTCCAGGTTTGAATTGATTTAGGCTTGAAGATTCAGGTCTT
Organism: Ailanthus altissimus; assembly: GCA_946807835.1. Taxonomy (NCBI): domain Eukaryota; kingdom Viridiplantae; phylum Streptophyta; class Magnoliopsida; order Sapindales; family Simaroubaceae; genus Ailanthus; species Ailanthus altissimus. The sequence continues at coordinate 21,684,198 of OX327702.1, read as the reverse complement.
CATTATTGGTGATTTGTTTCATGGCTAACATGCTGTGGGAATTAAATTTAATAATACTTCGCCAACGGATCATTGGAGTCTGTAATGGACAATTTATGTTATATGGCTATATATTTTCAGAACTGGGCTATATATATTTAGAACTATTCATCTTAAAATTCTGCAACTTTCTGCAGGATATGTATGATTTCATGGCTCTGGACAGACCAGCAACTCCCCTTATAGATCGTGGAATAGCATTGCACAAAATGATCAGGCTCATTACAATGGGATTAGGTGGAGAAGGCTATTTGAACTTTATGGGCAACGAATTTGGACATCCTGGTATAGTCAATTGATTATTACTATTCTCAATTTATACGAGTATCTTTGCTCTGCCCTCATTATTGAAGACTGTTGGGGTATGAATTTGATGGATCTCAAATGAAATGACATTATTCTTTCTGCATTTATTGTCATTTAGAGTGGATTGATTTTCCAAGGGGTGACCAGCATCTTCCTAATGGTAAACTAATTCGTGGCAACAATTGCAGCTATGATAAATGCCGGCGTAGGTTTGATCTAGTAAGTTTCTTCCTCAGTAATGGAATGACATCTGAGTTACTAGTTCGAAGATAGAACATTCTCACGATTTTCTTACTTTCATATTGGCTCTACTTTTTTACTGAACTTTGGAATTAAGTCTTGCTGTTTATCATTGATGAACTACAAGCTAAAACAACACATTGCATTACTCCATAGTTTCAGCTAATAACCAAGTGCAAAGTTGATGAGGACCAAGAATTTGTTTAAAGCAACTCAGAAACACAATGAATATGCTTTGCTGAAGAAAAACACATAAATGTCTAATCAAAACCGTTTTCTTTTATTTTAGTTGCTTTCAACTAGGCCTTGGCCCATAAACTGCTGAAAGAATCCTGAACCTGATGTATGTGTTTGTGTGTATTCTCTTAATCTATCATCCAACCTACTATGACCTTCAGGTTTAGTTAATATATTCTTTGATTTATTTTTGAAAACATTTCACATTCTACTTCATTTTAGTGAGCTTGTTTCTTGTCTTTGGCATTTGAAATCACACTAACTTCCATGTATCTAAGGTATAAGGGTTCTGGATGCTTGCTTACAGGCTACTGTAATTCTGAGATATATAGTGAAAAGTTGAATGGTTATCATCCCTCCTTAAAGAGTTGTTTCTGTTAATTCAGTGGACAGCTACGCTGGTCTTTTTGAAATTGAATTTTACTTGTTAATTATACACACTACACTTATTTCGTTTCCAGCAAAAACAAGTAAAGGACAAAATCTCTCATGCTGACTTTTAGGCGACATTTATGTAACTCTTGTATATTGTTGGTTATATGCATCCAGGGAGACGCAGATTATTTAAGATATCATGGAATGCAAGAATTTGATCAAGCAATGCAACATCTTGAGGAGAAGTATGCTGTAAGTTCTAGTTGAGACCTTGGAACTATTTGTTTTATCAAAAGTATTTGCTTGAATATCTGCTATTTGTTGGATTTAAAATGGTCATACTGATGTTTTATGAGATGTTTGAAGCATAACATGATTTATTTGGTGATATGTTGTATCTTCTGTTATTGTGTCCAATTTATGATGAGATCTCAAGTCTTTTTCTTTGCCATCAAATGCAAGTTGTGGAACAGTTGCATTTTTATATAGGGCATTGACCGTCTGGGTTTTTTTCTTGCATTACTACCATTATTAAACCTAGAATTGTTTCTTTTCATTTTTCTGTCTTGATGTTTAGTGTCCAATCCTTCAGTGTTTGGAATGAAAAATGATAAACCGGTTATCCATTAATGTAGTTCATGACTTCTGAGCACCAATATATATCACGGAAGGACGAAAGGGACAGGATGATTGTTTTTGAAAGAGGAAACCTGGTTTTTGTCTTCAATTTTCATTGGTGTAACAGCTATTTTGATTACCGGGTGGGCTGCTTAAAGCCGGGGAAATACAAGGTATTAATTCCTTGGTACTGCTTTTTGTTTCCATATTTTCATATCCTTAGCTTTGACCTATAATAGAAGGTATTGTATCTGATACATTTTATGCATCTGGTCATTCCTTCTTAGGTACAAAATATTTACCCAATTAGGTTTTTATATATAAATGTAAAGTATGTATTGATGGATTAATTGTCCTATAATCTTAAAGTTAAACCCAGGTAAAAATATGCTGTGAGCGGATTATCTAATCAAAGTCACTCTATATAAAGCCTCATCTAGGCATCCTTTTTTTGTATCACATAGTCTCCCTGCCTTTGTGCTTCACTTGTTTCACTTTATTTCTTTAAACAAATATTTGTTTAAATTTTGTTCTCATTCTATTGAAATTTATAGTTTCAATTATGTTGAGTTCCTTCTTCCAGATTGTCTTGGATTCAGATGAGGCACTGTTTGGAGGCTTCAGTAGGCTTGACCACAATGCTGGGTACTTCAGCTCGGTAAGAAAATTGTCAGTCGAAAATGAACAATGGCTGAAATTTTGTCATTATTCTACTCTTGTGCATCGGTCTCTATCATTTTTCTTAAATGCGCTTGTGCAGGAAGGGTGGTATGATGATCGGCGACGTTCATTATCAGTATATGCTCCATCTAGAACAGCAGTAGTCTATGCTCTAGTAGAGGGTGAACTGAAACCTGTTGAGGGCTCAAATTAATAACCACCAGGTTCTTCTGTGAGAGTGCTTCAGAGATCTCCTTGCTCTGCTTCAGCATTTCACATACTAATTTTGAGAATAAAAGTGCAGTGCAGTCTTGTCAAATTACATTACCATCTCTGGCAGTTTTACCACCACATAAACGGGGAGATAAAGATGAACATAGAGTAAAGCAGAGCTTATGAACAAAATTGCAAGGCAGATTCATGCAGCATTGGAGACAAATCTTTTCTTAAAACGTGTAAAATATTTTCCCATGGCATTCTGTAAATGTTTCTCAGTGTTTCTTGCTTAGTTAAATTATGGTCAGTGAAGATCACTGGGTAGAATCCTCCTCTGTATCACACTATGCAATGTTAGTGTCAACTGAATCCCAGAGAAGTAATAATATGCAGAGTTGAGGAATCATTCAGTGAATTTCCTACTCATTGCTTGACATCAATCTGCACATCCATCCTGATGCTCAAGCCTAGGAATTTGCATGCTGCTGCAGGTCGTCCACAAACAATTCTCTGCCCTGAAATTATTGTGGCCACATGGTGCAAGCAAGATTTAGATTTTTCTTTGACGGTATGCACAATGATAGATTGAGCTGTAAATTAGTTGGGAAGTTAGTTTTCATTTTTTGCAGTCAATTTTTCAATGCTGAGATGCCAATGTCTAGAGTACCATTTCCATTAAAGTTAAGATTTTCATAAGAGTGAAAGCACCGAGCTACCAAGTTAAGGCGAGTAACTGTCAAGTAAAAGTGCACATACTTTCTTAAGTTGCACCTCCCCCACCTTTTAGGTGAAGGTTCAGTTGCTTTTAAATAGAAGTTATAAATTTGCATCAAACAGAATAACTATTATGCTTCAAAATTCAAAGCTTAAGTAAAAGCTCAGCTATGCCAATGTCCTCTAATTATCAAATCATCAGTCTTGAGACATTAGTCGTATGAAGGTTTGTTCTGCATATGATAGCAGCATGGTTGATTGATTAACAATGTAGCAGGATTTGAATAATTTTGCTCCAGTGCGAGCGAATGATCCACGAGCAGAGATTTTTTTTTTTAAAAAAAAATTATCTAGAGATCTGGAATGAATATTTAAGTGAATTGAGAAGTCAGAACATCTGAACTGAATTACCAACTGACATGTGACTGCTTGTAGTAAGTTAAATTTTACAAAGTAGACTTGGGTTTAGTTGGTGGAAGTGTCATCTAAAAGTAGTATAATTATTTGTATTTAGATAATATTAAAAATAATTAATAGAAACTATTTATTTAATATTATATTTATAATTATAATTATTTTATTTAAATATTATGAAAATTTTGAATTATTATATGTAATTTTAAATTTAGTATATAATAGTTATATGCGAAAGGATTAAGTTTAAGTATAATAATTTAAACTTGTCTGTAGTTTAGATGAAAATAAAAATTTTATTTTGATAGACTATAATTTCAGTCCTTTTATATATTGTAAACAATTATCTTATTCGGATTATTTTATATGTTGACATAAAAAATATAGATATTTTGTATAATGTTGATTATATATGATTGGATTACGATAAAATTAATTCTTTATTAATTTTCGTTAATTAAGAGAATTTATTTTATCATAATATAATCATATACGAATTAATTTTAATTTTGAGTGATTAATGAACTCCTATTCATTGAGTTATGTTTATTAATTTATAAAGAAAAGACCGTAAAATATTCTTAGTTAATTACTAAGTATTTTATAAATATAATAAAATTGATGACTGAGAACATTTCTCACAGATATAGAATTCACTCCTTCTGAAAAGAAATTAAACAAGTTGTGGACATTATGAGTGTTTAATTTTTTTTAAGAGTTAAAGAAAATAATAAATTTGTGAATTTTACAAATTAATTGTTCAAAATAGGATCAATGTAGATCAAGAATAAATATGTAATTAGAGAGGTTAATAGACACTCGACCTAACTCTAATTATGAACACTTGTGTAGAATTGATCTATATGAAATAATTATTAAATGAACTAAGATAGTTTTTAGTTTTATAATTTATCTGCAAAATTAAGAGTTCAGCTTTATATTTTTAGTGGAGTAATATAAAATTAATAAATAAAATCATATTAATTAAAGAGTTTAATTAAATAATTTAATTTATTGAAACTTAATTTTGTAAGTCCATTAAATATCATACTGGTTTTATAAACACTTAAATAGATTATTGAATTAATAGTTAGATCTAAAATTTTAGTTGGTCCAAATGTAATTTAGTTAAACTTATTATGATAAATTATTGGTTCATGTTTAATTTGATTAAACTTGTTAGGCTCAATCAATTATTAGTCCAATTCATAATAGTTATGAAATTAAATAATTAATTAAATTATTTACTTAAATTAAAATAATTAAAATATTTAATTAAATTAAATAATTATAAATTATCTAAATTATTTAATTAAAGATAATATTAGATATTATATTTTATCCTTTTAATTATCTAAATTAAAATAAAATAATAATTATTTTATCATAATCTTATTAGTTAAGATTAAGAGTGTAGATAATATAAAAATTCTTGTAATTTGAACCACTTTTATATATTTTTCATTAATGCTTCGTTTGAACTAAATTTTATTTACGAAAAATTAAGAACACAATTATTATATCTTCTACAATTTATCAACTCATTCAATACAAGTAATTTATTACAATTTATCAACTCATTCGTACAAATAATTTATTGATAGGAGATATAACAAAAAATATTTATTAGTATTAATAAAAAATATTCATAAAAATTTGTAATTAAAATTTTTTTTATACTATTTTATTATCAAATTAAAATAGACATAAAAATTTTTAATTTCGTTCGTGCATTAGTATCAGGAGAATGAATGATACAGTATTTGACATCGAAAGATCCCAGATTCTCTCCATAAGAGTATTATTATGGAACAATCGGTTAGAGCAAACAAGTTGAAAACCACAGTTGCTATAACAAATTTCAAATCTTGAGATTTAAGATAATAAAACAACACCGAGTACGTTTAATTTATACACGTTATATCATCCGAGTGTATATAGAGAGTTAAAAAGGAAAATAAACGCAAACCAGAAAGTTATTTAGCTACAAAACACCAATTAAATTCAGGCGCTAACATAACTAGTTTCTGAAGCAGAGCCGCGGGGCAACTGCTGTAGAACGCTTGTTGGAGATGTATTGGAAGTAGAAGATCGCAGAGCCTCGGCCAGAGGTCCCCCCATTGAAGCCACCGGGTTTGTGGCCCATCCTGTTGCCCAATTCAGTTGTGGCTCCTCCCTTTCCACTCCCAGCCGGTTTCCCGGTTCCTCTCCATTGCCAGTAGACAGTTTCAATGACACATCCGATGATGAATTTCCAGACATAGAAATGGAAAGGCAAGTGGCAGAATTAACCATGTTCCCGTTGCTTTCAGCATTATTAGTTTCTTGTAGTGACCTTGGCCAGTCATCAAAAAAATGCCTCAGGATATGACCATCAGATCTGTTATCAACCCCATTACCAGTATTGAACATAGAAGAGCTACAAGGGACAAAAGAATGTGATATAGCAAAAATTAAAACAAGGAATTATAATAAAGAAAAGAAACGATATATAGATAGATAGCATAAGCATCATATCTTCGAAAAAAGAAGTGGTTGGGGTCGGTTTGTACAAAATCTAAAGCAACAGCCTATTACTCCAGATATGGGACATGTTAGCCCAACTTTCACCAGGGTCCTACCAAGAATCTGTCTCTATATAACATCTAACCCTAGTAAAATAAATAGATCAATAAATCAAAGAATACTATAACAATACCAAAAGGCACATTATTTGTACCATCAAATAAAAAGATCAGTCAATTAATCAAAGAATAAACATGTCCAATTGAGGTTTAATTAAACAAAATCTTGAAATCTTTCGGCAAAATTCTTTAATTATGGTATCAAAAGAGAAGAAAATTTTACCTATGATTGAAGTGAAGAAGATCAATGGAAGGCGAAGGCCCAGGAAGACCAAAATTCTGGCCATTGGCCACTTCTGCAAGTGGTGAAGCAGTATCGATGGAGCTACAGGTTTTGAGAGTCCCAGCAGCAGCAGCAGCAGCGGGGCCACTACCGGAGCCACCGCCGAGAACAGAACTAACGGCGGCGGAGGTGGGTGTGGGGATTTCCACATGCTTTCTTGAACGGTTGCGGCCACGGTGCATGTGGCGCTCGCAATACTTGTGTCCCGCCACCACGTCCCTTGAGCACCTCCATTTCTTGCCATCTGTCCTTCTGCAACGCCCTGGCTCTGGATCCATGGCAGCTCTTCCCCAGTACCCTGATTGCAACACTGATCACAAACTCTTTTGTTCAGCTTTTGCATTGCTTGAGTTAAAGATCGAAGATTGAAAATTACATTGGACTAGGAATTAAGAAAATGAAACGTGAAATTGTAATAACACGTTATGTGATACCTGGGCAGATCAGAACCTTACTCAAAGCAAAAATATCAATTAGATCTTTAATAACGTAAATAAATCTTGAATATTTGGGGTTACCGTTAACAGTTGATGCAATGCAAAGGTACAATTTTGATTGGAGTACAAGGAATGCAACTGTTGATTGTAACACAAGTATGGATTTCTCATGTAGTATTATATTGGCATTTAAAAATGAGATCGTGATGTTCATCCAGAACATGGATTATTGAAATCGTACTGGCAATTAATTACGATGAGAAACAAGAAAAGATTACGAAGAAAAAAAAATTAAGAACTCACAAGCTGGCTGATATTGGGGATAATGTTGGAGAGGAGGATGGAGAAAATAAGGAGAGGAGTGAAGAAGGCTTTTCCTGATTGCCTGAAGGAGTTCGGGTGGAACAGCGGCACCAGCTAACATGTACCTGTAGATCAATGCCTGCAGCTCTAGCTCCTGCCACTGAGCCAAGCTGAAGTAGCTGCTCATCTCTGACAAATTAATCCATAACCCCAAAAAAATGCAAAACGAGTGAGTGAAAAGAATGAAAACTCATTCAACTTGAAGCAAGAAGGGCTGGTTAGAGGAAGACCATACACTTTAACCCATAATAAAAACTACTCTTTCTGGGTTCCTGTCATGATGTGAAGAAGGATATAAGAAAGCTGGGTGTTAAAAAAAAAGAAAGGAAAATCTTACTGGGAAATCTGGTTGTTGAATCTGGAAATGCTGACAGGCTGCTGACTTTGTAGCTGGTGAGTTCAGGTACAAACAAAGGAAGAGCAGATGATCCAGATGGCTGTTGTCGTTGAGGTGGTGGTTGATGGGGTTCAAGGAGGAGTTTTGGTATCTTTGCAGAAGCTTGTTGCTCCGACTCATGCTGGTCTCTCCATTGCTTCAGATGCAATTCCATGGAGAGAGAAAAGGAGAAAGAACTGGATCAAGTATGTTGCTTTTTTGGGTGGTGGGTTTGGGTTTAATAGCGCTTTGTTTGTTGTGTTGGGGGGTATGTCTTAAGGAAAGTTTGCAAAGCTTTTGCGGGGACTTGTGTTAGCTTCTTTTATATATTTGGCAGATACCCATGAGAGAGATAATAAGTTATATTATTCTGACATGTTAAGACTGCAAAGTTTGTTTATAGCCAGTGGGGAGGTCAGGGTACTTGAGAAAAAGACAGTCAGACAAGACAGTTGAGAGAAAATAAAAGATCCCTAAAACTATTAAAATAACACTTTCAGATTTCTATAGTCGTAGAGAGAGAGAGAGAGAGAGAGAGAGCGAGGGTAATATAACCTGCAGTCTTTCTGTCTCTCATCTCATAGGTCATAGCTAAAACTATGCATTGGAACTAGCACTCGAGAGAGAGGCAAACAACATAACATGGGGTCTTGAGTCATGACCCTATTATATGACTCAGCGTTACTAGCTATCTAAGCTTAATAATAAAATTCTGAACACTACACAGAGCCTGTCAAATTAACCTTCTTTTTTATTGATATTTCAAGTTTTTCCATTTATAAAATTGTAAAAAGACAGGGGATATACAGTCAAAATAGTAATGTACAGAGCTTTATTGAGCCGACAGGTGCAGTTCCAATTCAGCTAATTAGCTCAGATACATCGTCCGTTTTCAGTTTCATTTCAGTTCCCTGGGCAGAAATGATGGCGGCGTCTCGTCAAATAGGTCAAGACTCGAGACTCATCAAAGAGACAGAGAGGCAAGTAGTGTCGTCTTCTAAGTTCTAATCTACAGACACACTGCATGTAATTACAAGACAAAACGTATGTAATTTGAAATTGGATGCCACCACTACCAGACGTTTCTTAGCATGCAGGGTTACCCCAATAATCAATGTATATAAGCTTACTTTCACTTTTAGTCTTTTAATGGTTTCGATTCGGGAAAAATTTTATAATATCAAAAATTCAAGTTAATTTTAATTAAATATATTTTATTTTAAAATTTTTATTTATAGATACATTTGTTTTAATATCAAAAATTTAAGTTATTTTTTTATTTTTTATCAAAAATTATTAAAAAAATTTAAACTTTCACAAATGAAAAAATTTAAAATTATCATTGCATAAATTGAAACTTATACAATATATTTTTTTATTTTAAACAAAACAATTTAACGATTTTTAGTAAGTTTTTTGAATTTTTAAAAATTTTAAAAAATTTTAAAAACTTATTAAAAATTTATTAAAATTTACATTTGAAGCTAAAAATAGGTGAAATTATTGAATTATATATAAAAAATAGGTTATAATTGTATAAAAAAATATTAAAAATAGACAAAAATAAGAGTTTTAAGTATAATATACCGATGCAGACGATGGCCGGAGCAGTGGCCGACCGCCGTTGAATTGAAAGCCAATCTCAAGGCTATCTCGGGCGCGCACCGCGATGCTACACTATTGTGCCACATAGCACAAAACAAAATTTTATTTTATTAAATTTTAATTTAATTTAATGTTATTTATATTAAATTAAATTCTTTTTTTAAAATTTAAAATTAAATATAATTTATTTAAATTAAATAAAATCTAATTTAAAAGGAATGGATCTATTAAGCAATTAATTAACATTAATTAATAAGTTGGTTAAATAACTCATTAATTTTAGTTTGTAAAATTATTTATTATTTAATGATTATCTTTTGTAATTATAATTTATATATAATTATTTTTATTTTAATATATAACTAATTATTATAATATGTTAGTAATTAATTTATCTTTCTCTTTTATGTCCGTTAAATTAATTATTTGTGATTTTTTTTTGTAAATCATATTATATGTTATTTAAAATATATGTATACTTGTTATTATTTTCTCTAATATTAATTTATTTATTTTATTTATTTTCTTAATTGTTAAAGGAAAGATAACGTATCGAAAAAATATAGACTTCCAGAGCATATATTTTTTTGTACATCAGTGATGACTTATGCGAAGATGTGAGGTCTAAATTGTATAAAAAAACTAATAGAAAATCAGAAAACATTATTTAGGCAGACGTGTATGGGCATTTCTTAGATATGTCAGATTTGACATTCTCTGGTATTTTGGTGCACGAGTTATTATTGCGTGAGGTGCATACCTCCAATTTAGAGAGATGGGATGTGATTTTACATAGGGAGAAAATGCATCTGATTTAGCCGATCGAAGTTTGTACTAATCATCGAATTACAAATGCAAAATTACCCTCCTGCCCAGCAGTTGAATAGGAAATTTGGCACTCAATTATGGGATACATATTTTTCAGGGGTAAAAATATTATCGTACATATTTCTTGATAAATGGTACGGATGTATGAATTTGAAGGATATGGACGATGAAGATGCAGTAAAATTGAGTTTATTTTATTTTGTGCATCATGTTTTGATCCCACGTGACGAGCGTAGTGAGATTTAAATTTTTTTTTTATGTTTAATGGATAATTTTGATAAGTTTAATAAGTATCCATAGAGTAATACTGCACGGATCGTGCTTCACAACTCACTTAAGAATGCTGCATTTCAAAAACTTGAGAAAATAAATAGGAAAGGATTTGTATAGAGTAAGTTTGAGAGTTACAACGTGTATGAATTTTCGCACGCATTTCTGATATGCCATAATTTTCTTCTACTTAACTTTTTTATCTTAATTATTTATTTATTTTTGTATACGCCAAACTTATATTTTAAAAATAATTATATTAGGTATGAATTTTCGAGGTAATTCCATTGTGCAGAAAGGTTTTTGGTTTTCATTATAGTGATCACTTCCCTCGTATTTTGAATTGGACGATTTGAGGGACTCCACAGTTCAATGACGTTAAGAATACAATATTATGGAAGAATTTGGTATGTGTTGATATTAATGAAAAATATATTGTTTATAACTTTTATTTTGTTTTAAGCGTAACTTAATTTTATATTTATATGTTCTTTCTGTACATCGTAAAATAGTACCAAAAGATCATGAGAAGAAAGAAGCAATTGTATAAATAGTTAGACATATAGGCATTCCAAGCGGAAGCCATGCTGGGGACTTACTAAAAATGTATGATTACAACGAAAGCAAGAGCAAGTGCTTGAGGGCCTATGCCCATTTCAGCGACCTTAACGATGATGTTATAGATGTGGAGGGGGATGAATATGAATGAAAAAACTCACAAATGTCAGCACCAGTTTCAAGAGCAACAGTATATTACTTATTTACGTGATTAACTAAAAAAAATTCATATATTTCTAAATAAGTCGTTAACTATAGTTATGTTTTTTATAGTCTGAACACAGTGCATCTGCAGACCATGGTGTAACACATCAGATTGAGCAACTGCGGGAGGAGATGATTAAGATATTTAAGCGTACTGAAGCTGCACTTTTGCAAAGAATGGACAAGGATAGAGATGAAATTTTTACAAGGGTTGATCAACTCCGGACCATTCTTACACAACAGATGCAGCAGATGATGATGTGCTTTAGGCAGTAATACTTATTCCAACAGAACGAAAGTCATAATATGGTAAGAAAAATAAATTTAAAATCATAATAATTTTTCCTTACCTTAATTGCAGTTTGATTTATTTTAATATATACATATATTTTAGTTTAGACGATGATGTGCTTTAGGTAGTTATGTTCATTCCAACAGAACGAAAGTAATAATATGGTAAGAAAAATAAATTTAAAATCGCAATAATTTTTCCTTACCTTAATTGCAGTTTGATTTATTTTAATATATACATATATTTTAGTTTAGATGATGATGTGCTTTAGGCAGTCATGCTCATTCCAACAGAGCAAAAGTCATAATATGGTAAGAAAAATAAATTTAAAATCACAATAATTTTTTCTTACCTCAATTGTAGTTTGATTTATTTTAATATATACATATATTTTAGTTTAGAGAGAACACACCAACAGGCTGTCAATATAGTTTTCAGACCCCAACTACTGGTTATGACATACTGCCCCAGCCACTGATTGACAGTCCTGCAAGTGTTGAAATCTTGTCTGTCTTGTATAAGGGAGTGAGTCAATTTGGGAGACTGTATAGGCCTGGATGGTATTTGCACACCCCATATATAAATCCATTTCCACAAAAGATACATGAGAAGAAGAAAATTGAAATTGAAGTACAACCTCAAGCAGATATGAATCCATTGCAGCAGGTAAACTCGACCATCTTAGTTGAGTTTCAGGCCTAAATAGACAAGGATGAAGATGTAGTCATCTTACCTGGGCTTGACACTAACCCGGCATGGTTTCAAAAATTGCTACACAGCTGGCTGTATGACTTTGTAATTAAAATATATTCAATAATTTTATCTTATTTTAATTTTATTTATTTAAATTTACACATTAACTTGACAGTAATCATATGTGTTCAAATATATTGAATAATTTTATCTCATTTTGATTGTTTGTTAATACAGCATATTAATGAGTATTTAAAGGTGATCCGGCTTAAACAAAACTATTAAACTAATGCATTGCCACAATTGTCCACTTATGTGAATTCATACTTCTTTGTGAGTATTGAATTAAATTAATTATATTTTCTTATTTCATATTTATTGATTATTCAATAGCCTGCATTTTTAGGAGACTTTTAAACTCTTTTATGAGAAACACAAAAACAACATTTCTGGCATTGTATGAAGTGATGAAGTGACGACTTATATTCAAGGCACGAAAGAAGATTTACTCGATATACAAATGTGAATTGAGGTTAATAAGGTAAAATATAATATTTTGTGTGAATATTGTTATTTCTGTTTATAACTTGTAATACTATTTGTGAGACTTATTTGAATTTTATGTAGGTTTATATTTCTGTCAACTACAATCAACAGCATTAGGTGACTACTGAGGTGGACATCTTGTATCGACAAATAGTGATCTACGATTCTAGCATCAAGGGATTTACCGATAGCGTGGTTGAGAATCATGTCGTGCCATTATCTACGTTGTTACCCCATTACCTAGATGTTTATAGATTTAATGAGCAACGACAAATTACACCTGACTTAACCCTTTTAATGTAATTAGATTAAAGAATGAAGTGCCACAACAGACAGTGAATAGTAAAAATTGTGGGGTTTATATTTGTATGTTTATAGAGTTTTTGATATTGTATCGTCCCATAGATTTTGGACTTGAGCATGAGTCATTTTTTAGAATCAAAATAGCTATTGACTTATAGAAAGGTGCAAAAAAATAGTAAAGGAAAATTAAATGTTTATATGTTACAATTTTTTTTTAATGTATTTTATACATTTCATTATAAATGTATAATTAGTCAATGCATGCATTATTAACAACAATGAAAAAAAAAAGAAATATAACAAATGTATCAATTAAACATAATGGTAATAAAATACAATTAACTAGTCAAATAAGGCTCATAACTACATAATTTAAAAATAGAAATATAACTCATAAAGAACACATCAACTACCATGTAATGCAATTGGGTTTCGACAAATTTGTCAATTATGTCCATGCTGCTTATAGCGACTGCATACATTCTTTGTGGGAACCTCACCTTGCGATAAAATTCGATTCTTCTGACGTCTTCTTGATTACCGACGTACTATAAGAGGCTGGATATCAGCAGCTCTCAACTCCTCTGGAACAATCCAATTTAATGGAGGACCAACCGAATTTACTGGTTCATTGTATGCACGCAATAAAGACTCAGTCGTGTAATGTCTCGAACAAAGAGTCTGATACTGAAATCTGACCTGCTTGTATACTGTAAGTGCATGAGGACACAGTAGTTGCCACAGATCAAACTTTTGACAACTACATGACTTCCCTAGGATGTCCACTCTCTGCAATGTTGGTAGTCATGATGTCATATCTTCTGAATGCTCCCATTGTCATAGCCCATTTTGAAAAACCAACCTCTTCCTCCAAGTATCTCGTTGCCTCTGGTTTTATTTCTCATATCTTATTAATTTCTCATTGAAAGTCAGTTACGTGATACGTCTTGCCAGCAACAAAATAGGAAGTCAAATATCTCCCTACTTTTGTTGTCTCCGACAGTATCTTATATCGTGCTAGCAAATTACACTTCAAGTGATAGATGTATACACCATTATATACATTAGGAAATACCTCTCTAATGACCTTCTCGATACTAGAATGTCAATCAGATATAAATATAAGGTTCTCAAGATCGCCAATAACTCCTCGAAGCTTTGCCATAAACTACTTTCATGAAGCATCATTTTCAGAGTCAACAATACCCCATGAAAGTGAAAAATTTTGGTTGTTTCTATCCTTGCAAACAGCCACAAACATTGTTCCCAAGTATGCATTTTTCAAAAATGTACCATCAGCTGTAATAACCAGTCGGATGAAAGACTGGAACCCTCTAATATATGGTTCAAAAGTTATGAAGAAATATTTGAAGTGCTTGCAATCGTCAATCTCCAAATGCGTGACTGTACCTGGGTTCTGTTGTTCCAATATATGACAGTATGCAGGAAGTAATTTATATGAACCCTCTGGAGTACCACATATCAACACCAATACATGCTCCTTAGACTGCCAAGTAGTAAGATAAGTTATGTCCACCCCAAACTCCTTACGTATGTCTATTTGAGTTTCCTTCGGTCTATAAACTCGACTCGCAGATGTAAACTTATTTTTTTTATGAATTTGTCAATAATCTGAGACTTTACTTGTCGATGACCATCGCCCAATCGATCTAATTGGCACACGTGACTTAAATTAATTATGCGCACAATGAAATATTTCCTTGCATCTGTCGATACTACACGTAATCGCCATCGACATTTATCATTATCACATTTTATCTCAAAACGATCTTTTGTCGACCTTGATACTTTAAAGCTTCAATTACCTTTTAAGTGCTAGCATACTAATAGTCTGGTGAAGTTCATATTTAATATCAAATAATTTTCCTACAAATACATCACCAATTTCACTACTCGATATCTTATCTGATATGCCCAAGTTTAATGGTAGTATTAGAGGCATAAACACAAAGGGGTTTTCAGTTTCACAAAAGTCTATTCTTCTAGTTTCAACATTTATGGAGCTTGTTGAAACATAACAATGTCCGCCTTCTGCTAAATCATCCCCTTCTAAATTATCAACATTTCTAACATCATCACACTCCTCTTCCACATCCACAATATTTCTAACGTCATCACAAGCATAATGTGTATAGGCTGGGTCTTCATTGAACGATATAGGAAAAATATTGTGATACTAATTCATTGTGTTTGAAGGAACCACTACTGGAATTGATGGAGATGTATGGCTCACTTGGTTGTTATCGCTAGCTGACATAAAATGAGTATGAATCGATAATGAATTTTAGTTGAAGGGTTGTACATCATCTTTATAAACGAGAACTCTAGGATTCACTGTTACACATAAAGGACAATTCGATCTTCTATTGGCACTAAAAAAGAATCGAACATCACTGTCGTTTTTAATCTCAATAAGTTTTAACTTGTACCTCGTTGCATCAATTTTGATTTTCAAAGTCACCTTACAGTTCACATTGTCGACTCCCAAGGTCTAACATACTGCATTTAAAAGATCTTCAAAATTAATATCTTTCGGAACCAAAATCCCAAAATTACTATAATCAATATAACTTTCTTCCCTATCACTAGAACTCTCTTATTTTTCTCCAAAATAAATAACAACATACTCCATAGGACTTGAAAAAAATATAAAACTATTTAAATTATTTAAAAATAAAAAAATTAAAAATTAAATTAAAAAAAATTAATCAAAACAGTGTAGCTTCCTGGACTTGTCCGTGATCTGCTATGCCGCAATGAGATGCTCATAATGTGAGCATCTCGGGGCATTACGCGCACTTTAGGGCCATCTCGGACCCGAGATGCGCACATTACGCCCTTCAGAGCCATCTCGAGATAGCCCCGAGATAGGTACATTAGGCGCATCTCGGGTCCATCTCGAGCCCGAGGTGCGCGTAATGTGTGCATCTCAGGGCACATCTTGGGCCCGAGATGCCTAAAGCTAACGACAGCCGCACTGACCGCAGTTTAGTTTTTATTAAACACACTAAAAATTATATTTTTGGCTAGATTTCAACATTTTTTACATCATTCTAACTCATTTTTCATATTTAATTCATTAATAACACCTATTTTTAACTTTTAATGCAATTTTTTTCTAATTTCTAATGAATATTAAATTTTCTAAAAAAGTTTAGAAAAACTTACAAGATTTGGCTATTTCTTTAATTTGAAGTGACAAATATACTCAACAATACTCGATTTTACAATAACAACTTTAAAAATATTCGATCATCAATACGATTCTTGATTCGGTGAAAAGAAAAGAAAGAAAGTTTATATTTTTAATATTATGATAAAAGTGTTCATAAATAAAAATTTTAGCTCATAAAAAATAGTCAATTTAAAAATATAAACTTTCTTTCTTTTAGTCAATTTAAAAATATAAAAGTGTTCATAAATATAAATTTTAGCTCATAATACTATGCCGCAATGAGATGCTCATAATGTGAGAATCTCGAGGCATTACGCCCACTTCAGGACCATCTCGGACCCGAGATGCGCACATTACGCCCTTCAGAGCCATCTCGAGATGGCCCCAAGATAGGTACATTAAGCGCATCTCGGGTCCATCTTGAGCCCGAGGTGCGTGTAATGTGTGCATCTCAGGGCACATCTTGGGCCCGAGATGCCTAAATCTAACGGCAGCCGCACTGACCGCAGTCTAGTTTTTATTAAACACACTAAAAATTATATTTTTGGCTAGATTTTAACGTTTTTTACATCATTCTAACTAATTTTTCATATTTAATTTATTAATAACACCTAGTTTTAATTTTAAATGAAAGTTTTTTCTAATTTCTAACGAATATTAAATTTTTTAAAAAAGTTTAAAAAAACTTACAAGATTTGACTATTTCTTTGATTTGAAGTGACAAATATACTCAACAATACTCGATTTTGTAATAACAACTTTAAAAATATTCGATCATCAATATAATTCTTGATTCGGTAGAAAGAAAAGAAAGAAAGTTTATATTTTTAATATTATGATAAAAGTGTTCATAAATAAAAAATTTAGCTCATAAAAAATAATCAATTTAAAATTGATTTTAAAAAATAATAAAAAATTATGAAAATTATTTATAAAATTTTTCCTTCTATTTGTTGCATGTGTACATTCAAAGCCTTTTTTTTTTAAATCAAGACATTTCCACTGAAAATAGTTTAAAATATGCTTTTAAAAAATTAATTTGTTTCCCCGTAAAATATTTTGAAAGCATTTCTAGCAACATCATAAAATAAGAGTTTCTGAGTGCTTTTGAAATACTAATCTCTTTTGTTAAATTGTGGTCACATATTGCATATATATTTATTTCTTTTATAATTGAATGACACCATGATACTGCGTTTTCTTGAATGTCCACAACTTTTAACTCATTCATCGAAATATAAACATCTCCCAATGGATTCTCTCTCATATGAACCCTTTAAATGCACTTATAACAAATACTTTGCAGCTTTTATGCATAATACTATACATTAAAAAAAAAAAACTAATATTTAAAGACTCATGTAAAGATATCATATAGGTTTCATTACTTATTCTTACTTATTTCATTAATTTTTATATTTTATGTGATCAAAATATACTTTAATGATACATAAATTTGTATGAAAATTTTGTGGTTGAAGTAATAGGACTACCACACTTAAATTTCATAAACTATTTGGTTTGGATGTAAATTTTAAACCCATTTCCCTACTAAAACACAATCGCTTAGCACGTGACATGTATTAATTTATAATGTATATATATCTAATAGAAATATAATAGCAATTTGTTCAATTTGTATCTTATAATGATGAATTTTTAACTTCTTAAGATGCGCCTTAAGGGCAATAATTTAAAGCAAAATTATTTACGAAGTTATCTGTTTTCAAAAAAAATTATTTGAGATTTTTATTCTTTTTTTTACCTATTTATATTATGACACTTGTTTTGTAATGGAACATCGCTTATTATATAAAGCATATCTATGTATGTGAAGTTGCAATATTTTGCGAATAAAATTGAATTATTAGATTAGTAGTATTTATTTTTCTGATTGAATTCTGAATAAAGTTGAACGTTGAATACAGCTGAATAGCTGAATTTGACGAATTTGTTTATTTTTTTATTCACTTAATATTTAAAAATAAATATTTTATTATTTATAATATTATTCATATTTTCTACAATTAGCTAAAAGGTTATAAAAAATTGATTTTTCCTATTAAGTCAAAATTAAATTAGAATTCTTATTAAGTTAGAAAAATAAACTACTTAAATAACTGAATAAACTAAATTGAGCCAAAAAGAAATCAACCCCTAACTCAGAAAATAAACATCAAAATGTGAATAAAATTATGTGTCAAATTTTTTTTCAAAAAAAATTACATCACTGTTAATTTTAAAATTTGGGCGATTCCGAAGCCAACAAGTTGAATTTGTTGATTGTCAAGAATGAGACCGAGATTAATAAAAATAAACATAATAAAAAATGCAGCCAAACACAAAAATATATAATGATTCAGCTCAATGTAAGCTTGCGTCTATTTTATTGAGTTTACTGAACCCACTCATATGATAATATTAAATAATATTTTTACAATAGAGGTACAAGAGATTGTCACTATTACATAGAAAATAAAATAGAGAAGAAGAATACAACACCCAGAGATAAGAGTTATTGGATGCTTTTCTTCATTGTTTAGTCCTCCTAGTTGTAAGTATTGTAGAGCTTAATTGTAGAATCATTTTAAGATTGAAATTTATAATTTTTTTTTTTACTATGATTTATCCCGAGATTTTAAAGACAAGATTTATTCTTAGGATTATATTGCCTTTAGGATATTACTGTTTTCTTAAATCCAAGAGGGAACATAGGTCTCTCAATTTTCAGTATCAATTTATCGATATTAGAAATTTTATTGTAGTTTTGACTATAAGATCTATTTTTAAACCAATCAGTCTCGAAGTGCTCAAGTAGTTTAAGTCCTTGGTCTACCTAACCTTATGCCTGGATCAAGCTTGATTTAATTTGTATTTGTGTGCTCAGGAATAAGGAGGATTACATGGGCTCTTCATGTTGTTAACCAAATAGGTCTTCAATGTCTACATGATTGGCTTTAGTGAGGACTTTTGGGGCCTCAGTGAAGGTTACGTAGCCTTAGTGGGAGGCTCAGTAAAGCCTTACGCGACCTGAGTTAGTGGCCTCAATAAGGATTTATATGGCCTTAATGAGGGCTTAATGGCCTCGATGAAGGTTTACATGACCTCGATGAAGGCTTACAACAGCATACGATAACCTCAATGAGGGTTACATGGCCTCGATGAGGGCTTATGGCAGTCTTAGGTCTTTGGTTCTTAGTCTTCTACCCTTTGTGTCCTCAGTTCTTAGTTCTCCGGCCTTGGTTCACTGCTCCTCAGTTCTTAGCCCTCAGCCCCTTAGTTCAATGCCAAAAGTGAGCCTAATTTTAGCTCATCCAAACTCCAAAAGTTCAAACCGAGGAACCAAACTGAATCGGTTCAATTTGGTTTTCCCTTCAAGCGATTTGATTTTCAATTTCATTTTCTAAGAACTGATCAACCCGATTCAATTTTCAATTTATCCAAAAATCGAATCAAACTAGGGATACCCATCTCTGTATATGATATCAGTGTTGTAATCTCATGTAATTTTTTTATTAAAAAAAAAAGAAGTATAATAGTTGAATTTTCAAATTTTAATAACAATAACAAATGATTTTTAAAGTATAATAATAATTATCAAATGATTTAAAGAATGTAGAATATCATTATAAAAAATTAGTTTTATTTAACCATTAAATTACGAAATATAACAGTTGAATTTTTAAATTTTGATAACAATAACAAATGATTTTAAAAAAATTAATAACAATAACAAATTATTTAAAGAATTTAAAATATCATTAAAAATGAGTTTTCTTTGACAACTAAAAATACGACATACGACGGTTGAAAATTTAATAACAATAACAATTTATTTTTTATAAAATAAATGATACATAACTTTAAAAAAAATTGAGTATAGTTTGGTTGAAATTGTAATGGGAAGCAAAGCAATGTATGAAGTGAAGGGGAAAAGCAAAAAGAGAATAGGAAGATTGGAAGTAGGGAGCAGGGGCACTCAAAGGAGGTAAGGTAAGTGTTATGGGTTATGAAAGTTGTTGTTTTTTTATTTAAAAGATTAATTTTTTATTTAATGTTATTTATTTATTTATATATATTTAAAATATATTTAATAAAAAATTTAATATTTTTATTTATTTAATTACGTAATACTATCATCATATTCAACTTAAATTTAAAAGTTAACATAGTTTATACTATTTATTTTTATTACTTTTAAAAAATTTATTATTCACATAATAATTTATATTGTCCGTCTATATTATTTTTTATATCATACCATTTAATTTGATGTTATACTATTTAGTGAATAATTCTTTGCATACAAATTTGATGTTATAACATTTAATTTAAAAAAATTTGTGATAGTTAATAGCTACTTCTAGTTTCGTGGGAAAGGTAGTTTTGTTTCCGTATATGGTAAGTGAGGTACACTCTGGATCTCATAAGTTTGGTCATAAATAATGGAAAGAAAAAATGACTGTTAAACCTTTTAAATTTGACTTCATTATCTTAAATATTTTCTTAATTTTAAAATAACTTGAAAAATTCTCGTTTATTAATTTTTTATATTTATTTTAATTAAAATAAGAGTAAAATAGTATTTAATTATGATGTGATGTTGATATTTAATATGTCAATTAATTAATTATACTCATTATTAATAATTTTTAATTTTTTAAATAATTTTTATCTTCTTTTTCTTTTCCTAAAAAAAAAAAAATTGGCCATGGTGGCCATTTCTCGGCTACTACTGACGGCCAAGAAATAGCCACCATGGCCATTGCTTATTAATTTTTGTTGTTTTAATTCCTACCCAATGTTTGCCATTTTGATTAAACTTTACTTTTTCTTTTTAGTATATTGATTTGTTTGTGTTGATTTATTGTTGGGTATTTCTTGCAAAGTGAGACTTAATACTCTGATTTGCTACAAACAAAAAAATCAGAAGAAAAAAATGGACTTAAAAAAGTCTTCTAATAATAAAATATTTATCTATCTAATAAAATATCTTATTTAATAATAAGTCTTCAATTATTCTATTTAAATGCACAACGAACGACAAATAAGTAAAATAATAACTTTCAACTTTTTATAAAAGATTTTGTCAAATTAAATAACACTAACGAACGATAGTCTTTTTAAGTAATTTTGTAACTATAAAGTTTTTAAGTACTTTAGCCAAATTACAAGAGTTTATAAGTCTTTTTCTTTAAAGGAAATCATCACTCCGTAATCCATATCCTTCTTAATTCTTTTTATTTTTAATATATATTAAATTATTGATTAAAATTAAAATATTATATTTTAAAATTTATTAATATATAATTATAAAATTATTAATATAATATAATACATTCACTTATTGATATACACTCGAACTTAAATATTTTTTTATAAAAAGAAATGCCAATTAAACTCTATGTTAAGGGATTATTCATACTAATTGAGATCAGTGCCCCTACTCATTTATTTGAACAATTTCCAATATATACTCTTAAGCCGTTTGTTTTTTCACTTTCAGTCATGAACTGAGTAATATAAATGAAAGAAGACTAGGCAGGTAAATAAGAGCGCTAGCCAGCTAGTCAATGTTGCACAAAGGTGAAGTATAGCCTTGCCTAACTGTTTACTGGCACCATCTAATTGTAGGGGTAGATAGAGCCGGTTCGGTTTGATTTTGGCAGGAACCCAATTGGCTTATAGTTTTTCAGTTCTCCATTGAAGGAGAATCGAAAAACTGAAAATACTATAGAAACTGAACTGTATTTTTGAGGTTTAGTCTAATTCAATTTTTGGCTCAATTAAAAAAAAAACGAATTTGAAAAACACAACTTACGAACTCGAACAACAACTTTAAAAAATCATTTGTCTCCATTTTATCAACAGCATTAAAAGTTTGTATTAATTTCAAAAAAAAATTACATTTCATTATATTTAAAATTTAATATATTAATAATTTAAAAGAAAAACAATCAAGCTAATTGTTGGATTTGAACCTGTGAACTGAGGAGGACTATTACCACTAATTTGCCAACTGATTTAAGGCTAATTTTTAATTTGAAACCATTTTATTTTATTATATTTAAATTTTAAGATATTAATAATTTAAAAAAATCTAACTTGCTAGATTCGAACTCTGGACATGTGGAGAGAAATACCTTCACTTGATCAACTAAGTTATAATTAATTTTTAAATCAAGCCACATTCTAAATTTTTTATTGATTATGAATATTAATAATTTTGAAAATAAATAACCGCCTGGATTTGAACCAAGAACTTAAGGGTAGCCAAAACCTCGTTTTACTAACTGAGATAAAGCTAATTTTTAAAGTAAAACACATTCAATTTTTTATCCTCATATTTTAAAATATTAATAAATAAAATTTTAATTTTTTCGATTCGATTTTGGTCATACGTAGAACTAAATCAGAACCAAGCTAGATCGTTCAATTATCTTAATCATAAAAATCAAATTATTTTTTAAAAACTTTGTTTTGCCCACTTTTATCTAATTGGTGACTGTCCTTAAAAATGTTTTTTAATTTTTTCATACATATTTACACACTCACACACAATTACTACATTTTGCAGTGGAAAAATCGAACACCTAAAAGAAGGGGGGGGGGGGGGGGGGGGCGGCGGCGGGGGTGTTGTATTAACATAAATTTTAATTTGTAGGAGTGAATTTGTATAGTTAAAAAAGTTTCAATTTGAATTAATGAAAGAAGAAAATAGATTAAAAAAAAATAGAAAACATTTTATCTTTTATTTAACTTTTAAATTAAAGTTTATATTGTATATTTTTAGGATATTATTGTCTTATTGTTACAATATTAAATAATAAAAGGGTATAAATGTAAAT
This sequence comes from Ailanthus altissimus, assembly GCA_946807835.1. NCBI lineage: Eukaryota > Viridiplantae > Streptophyta > Magnoliopsida > Sapindales > Simaroubaceae > Ailanthus > Ailanthus altissimus. The sequence goes on along the minus strand of OX327702.1, from coordinate 21,660,953 downwards.
TTAATAGTAAATGATGGTTAATCAATTATTTTAACGAATAAACTAATAGTATAGGGTTGTGTTATATATTTTATAATTAATGGAGATGGGATAAAACTTTTTTCATCCTTTTTTTTTTTTCCTCTTTTTCCCCAAACTTAACAAATTTTAGCCGGCACCACTACTTAGATCTCATTTTTCTTTTAGTTTTCGTAGGTTTTCTTTTCTTTTGTTTGTGTTTGTTTTTCAGTTAGTTGATTTTACTAGTCGATCGATGGTGTTTCCTCAGTCCTACAATCTTTTCGGTCATCGTCGAGCCTTAACAATCAGTCACTATGCTTCCTCAGTTTAGATCGTGCTTTGACGGCCTTGCTGCACTATAACGTTTCTTGGAATGTTTATGGCTACCACTGAGGTTCACTAGTTATCATCGTCCGGCTAGTTTTCTCAACTATAGCGGGCCTAGCTAGTGCATGAATCTATCATGTAACCAAGTCAGCTCTAAGCCTACCGGCCATTAGTCAAATCTCACCAGTCCTTATCGAAGAATCACTACAATGTCAGCAGCCACTGCCCTTTTTCGAAAATTAGAGATACTGTTACTGTAGTATTAAAGTCTAGTTAACCAACTGTGCATGATGAGATCTACTTAAAATTGGTATTGTCTGGGCCTAGTTGATTATTTTTTGATACTGTTTTTTTTATTTGTTTGGTTGTATACGGTAGTTTTAGTATTTCTCCCCTCCTTTGTGAGGGTTATTTTTTGTGTTCCTTGATTATCGGAGTTGTTTCGTTCTTCTTCTTTCTTCGAAAAGGTTTTTTCCAGTCAAAGATTATTTTATTTCCCTTACTTACAAGTGGTTGAAGTCGAACACTTGTTAGTGTGCAAGTATATTATTAAGTCTCGTTAATTTATCTGATTATTATCAAAAACTAATTCCGCATCTTTATTGGTTTCTTTAATGGAATTCATTTTAATTTTTTTTAAATTGAGAATGCGATGAAAATTTTTATTTAAAAAAGGAGCAAAGTGACGATTTCCTCACAAGTAATTTTAAATTTACCAAATTTATAAAAAAGACAATTAATAATTTAAATTAATTTTTATAATTGTGTTAGATGAGAATTGTAGAAAAAAAATTAGAAAGGAGGATGAAAATTAGTAAAACCACTAAGAGAATTTGAAAGGGAAAAAATGTCCAAAAATAATTGCTCGAGTATGATATGATATGCATTTTAATATCGAATGTTTAGTCAAAAATTGTTGGGACTAGATTAGAATATGATTGTAATTATTAAGGAATAATTCTGAAATTATTTTAGAATCATTTCAGAATTATTCTTTTATACCTTCCTATCATATATACACGTTATTAATGTAAAATATTATTTCTTTATGTATGTTACTTTCCTATTATGTAATAAGGTTACCGCCTATATAAAGGCTCTATTGTACAGATTTACAATACACAGTAAAATATATTCACTTTACATTTTTAACATGGTATCAAAGCTTTGGTTTCTTCACTGTCATTTTGTTTAGTTAGAGATTTACCAAAAAAAATTTCAAAACCCGACGAAATCTATCGGAGTTTTTCAAAAAGTCGCCGAAAAATTCCAAAATCTTGCCGTCTTAGACACTGTCCATCTCCAATTACTCATAATCCTCCAACCATTTCAACGCCGTCAACGACGCGTCGATATGAGGTCGAAAAATGCCGAACGCGCCACCAGAACGCCACTGCCGCCGACCACTGTCACTTCAGATCCCGATCGTTCTACGAGGACGTGACCGACACCGCCCACACCAAACGAATCCCCCATCACCGACTGTTCAGTGCCACCAACGACGCGCCAATTCGAGGTCGGAAACTGCCAGACGCGCCGTCGAAACTTCACTGCCGCCGATTACTTTCACTTCAGATCTCATCCGTTATACGGCGGCGTGACCGACACCGCCCAGACCAAAATAATCCTCAGTCACCGGCCGTTCAAACGCCGCCGAGTTTACCTCAATCGGAGGTCGGAGCAAATCGGACGCGCCATTTGAATTTTACTGGGTTCTGTTAAGGGTCTGTTTGCAAATTTTTTAGTATTTTTAGGTTAGATCGTAATTTTCTATTCTTTTGAGTCTTTTTTGTAATTTCCAAAAGTTTTAGGGCATTTTTTAAATTATAATATTTTATAAGGGTTATTTTATAATTGTTTTGAGAAATTAGGGGCTATTTTATAGTTATTATATTTTGAGGGGTTAATTTGTAATTATTAAAAGTTTTGGGTCACTACAATTTTCTCCTCTAAAACTCTTAATTCCTATTTACCATCTATTCAAACTGCTAATGGTTCTCTCATAAAAGTTAACCATGTTGGTCACGTGTCTTGCCCTAATTTTTCTGTATCTGACACCTTTTTTATTCCTAACCTTACCTTAAATCTTTTGTCTGTTAGTCAATTATGTGAACTTGGTCTTAATGTCTTGTTTACTGCTTCTGATTGTTGTGTGCAGGATCCAAAGACCGGTCGGACGCTTAGGATAGGCCGTAAGGTTGGACGTCTGTATGAACTTATCTCTTTAAATTTATCCTTTCTATATCCTTTGTCTGCAGCATCTACCTCTTTGGTACCTTCGTTACATCTTTGACATTTTCGTTTGAGTCATGAGTCAATCAATCGCATCTGATCTCTAGTATCCAGTGGTCACTTAGGTATTGTTTCTGATAATAAAAATGATTGCCTTACATGTCCTTTAGCTAAACAACCAGTCTTACCTTTTGATAATAGTACTACTGTCTCTCATACTTCATTTGATCTTGTACATTTTGATATATGGGGTCCTTCTCCAAATCCTACAATGGGAGGATCCAAATATTTTGTGATCTTCATTGATGACTATTATCGATATACTTAGTTGTTCCTTATGAAACAATGATCTGAATTTACTAAAATTTACCGAGATTTTGCTCAGATGGTTAAAACTTAATTTTCATGTCCTATTAAGATTTTTCGCACTGATAATGCTATGGAGTATAGAGATTATGATTTTTTAAATCTTTTACAGGAACACGGTACTATATGTCAAAGATCTTATCCTGGTACATCTCAGCAAAATGGGAGAGCTGAACGTAAATACAGACACATTTTAGATACTACTTGTGCTCTTCTTATCTCTTCCTCTTGTCCTGAACGTTTTTGGGGAGAAGCTGCTTTAACTGCTGTCTTTACCATTAATCGTATTCATTCTCCTGTTATAGAGAATAAGTCACCTTATGAGCGTCTTTATAGAACTCCACCTAATTACAAACTCCTCAAAGTATTTGGTTGTGTTTGTTTTGTTCTACTTCAAAAACATGAGCATACTAAACTCGAGCCACGTACTCGATTATGTTGCTTCTTGGGATACGAGATATAATATAAAGGTTATAGGTGTTGGGATCCTATATCTAACCGTCTTCGTGTTTCTCATCATGTAGTCTTTCTCGAGCATACGATGTTTTTCTCTGTATCTAACTTTAAATATGTGTCTCCTCCTATGTCATAATTTTTTACAGATAAATCTGTTGATCTTTTTTCCGATACTTTAACTACAGATATTTCTTCTGAGTTTCATACAGGTGAATCTGCTGAAACGACGCCTACTTCTGAGCCTCCTACCTCGTCTGAAGGATCTGCTCTCAATATCCCTGAGGCCTCCTCTATACCCTCTCTTCATCGTTCATCTCGGGTAAGAGAACTTCCTGTTAAACTTCGTGATTATCACTGTTTCTCTACTACCCTTTCTTTATATGAGCCTCAATCATATTCTGAGGCTAGTTCTAATCATGTTTGGCAGCAAACAATGACAGAAGAATTGCAGGCCCTTGAGAAGTCGCATACTTGGGATTTTATTACTCTTCCTTCTAATAAAACTGTCATTGGATACAAATTGGTGTACAAGATCAAGACCAAATCTGATGGATCTATTGAGTGTTATAAAGCCCGTCTTGTTGCCAATGGCTTTACCCAAGAATGTGGCATAGATTATGAAGAAACGTTTACCCCAGTTGCTAGACTTACTTCTGTTCGAAGTTTATTAGTTGTTGCTGCAGTTCGTGGTTGGATATTATTTTAGATGAATGTCAAAAATGCTTTCCTCATTGGTGATCTCACTGAAGAAGTGTATATAAAGCCTCCTCCCGGTTATCCACATCCTCCAGGCAAAGTTTGTAAACTTCATCGTGCTCTGTATGGTCTTAAATAAGCTCTTCGTGCATGATTTGCAAAGTTTAGTGGGACTATTCTTCAGCATGGTTTTCAGTCTAGTCCTTATGACTCAGCTCTTTTTGTCCGCACAACGGCACAAGGTTGTGTTCTCCTACTTATCTATGTTGATGATATGATTATCACGAGTGATGATCTTCTTGGTATTTCCACTCTCAAGAACTTTCTTTAGCAACACTTTGAGATGAAAGATCTTGACAACCTTAGTTATTTCCTTGGCCTTGAAGTACTATCCGACTCTACAGGGTATTATCTTTCTCAGGCTAAATATGCATCCGATCTACTTGCTAAAGCTAGGTTGACAAACAGTAAGACTGCCTCCACTCCTCTAGAGTCTAATGCCAAACTCCGATCCTCTGATGGTATTCTTCTCAGTGATGCTACCCTTTATCGTCAATTGGTTGGTAGTTTGGTCTATCTTACAGTTACTCGCCCAGACATTTCTCATGTTGTTCATGTTGTGAGTCAGTTTATGGCCGCTCCTCGTACCTCTCATTATGCAGCAATTCTTTATATCTTACGTTATCTCAAAGGTACACTTTTTTACGGTCTCCATTTTTTGACTCACTCTCCTCTTGTGTTACGAGCTTCTGCTGATGCGGATTGGGCGGGTGATCCTACGGATCGTAGATCAACTACTGGATTTTGTCTTTTCTTGGGTGATTCTCTTTTTTCGTGGAAAAGTAAGAAACAGACAGCTGTTGCTCGCTTGAGTACTAAAGCTGAATACCATGTTCTTGCAGATACTATCCAAGAAATTGTCTGGCTCCGCTGACTTCTTTGAAGATATAGGTATTTCTCATACTGGAGCTACACCTCTTTATTGTGACAATCAAAGTGCTATCCAAATTACCCACAATGATGTGTTTTATGAGCGGACTAAACATATTGAAACAGATTGTCACTTTATTCGGCAACACATTTCTCAAGGTACTATCATGCTCCACTTCATCTCAATCGAGGAGCAACCTGTTGATATTTTTACCAAATTTCTTCTTCCATGCCGTTTTCATGCTCTAGTCTCCAAACTCGAACTTGCTTCTACTGCGCCATTTTGAGTTTGAGAGGGGGTATTAAGGAATAATTCTGGAATTATTCTGGAATTATTCCAGAATTATTCTTTTATACCCTCTTACCATATATACACGTTATTAATGTAAAATATTATTTCTTTATGTATGTTATTTTCTTATTATGTAATAAGGTTATAACTTATATAAAGGCTCTATTGTATAACTTTACAATATATAGTAAAATATATTCTCTTTACATTTCTAACAGTAATGGCACGATTAAAAAAAGAGTTAAGTCTATTTAATTTTATTATCAACGAGAAGAAATCTTCCACCATATTATCACCATTGACTTTTGAAATTATTATCCTAATGAAAAAAAAAATGAATATGAGTTATTTATTAAATTATATGGCAAAGTTTATATAATATATATTTATAGATAATTTTTCAACTAGCTCAACTTAAATTAAATTCAAAAATCTTTAATTAGTGAAAATTAAAATTTTGATTTATGGTGTAAAAATTAATATTGTTAATAAATAATGTTATAACATTTATATTGGAGATTTGGTGATTCAATAATTTTGTTTAGACAAAAATTGAGATTAATATTAAAGAGGAGAGTCACAAGAAGTCTAGAACGTGTGGGATACGTATGGGGAAGTTTAGGACGTGTAGGACACGAATGGAGAAGCTAAACAAGACTCGAAGACGCGAATAAAAAGATGAAAAATGCGGAGCTAGAACAGGGGCCAGCGTTACGGCAGCGAGAACAGAATTCCAACGCTGAGGGGCCAGGCTCCCAGCGTCGCAGCACTGGACGAGTCAAGGCTCAGAGTCGCAGCGTAGGACCTTAGCGCCATGACGCTAGAGCGAGAAAAGTCTGTTTTTGTTCCAGATTTCTAAGTTTAGAGAAGTTTTGGACTTGTAAAACAAGTGGACTCTTACTCCAATAAGAAATAAGGTTAGTAGGCACGAAATAACTCATATATAAACACTTGTAAACCCTTTAGTTTAGATTAAACATTAAGAGAGACTCTAAGAGAATGAAAGAACTGGGTAGATACTAAGTACTTGTATGTGCTAGAGTAGAACCATCGATTGAGTGTTCATTATTCGTGGTAGAGTAAGAGTACACTAAATATTTGGTCATTTTGAGGATTCTTCATTAAATGTTTCTTATAAAATCTCTAGGGAGTTAATAAGAGAAGTTAGGATCCTTAGATCTACCGTGGACGTAGGCAATTGACCGAATCACGTAAATGATTGTGTTGTACTATTTATTTTGTGCTTTAAATTCTTACTATTTTACTTAATATACAAATTATTTCGATGCATAAATAAATTAAAATTTAACATTGAACTTGACTAGAATTCTTTACTTTAACTTAATCTCACATAAAGAAAAGTAATTTCAAGACAATTTATTTAACAAATTATGTGATTATTAATTTATTATAACTATTTATAGTGTTTGTTTTTATATATGTAAGTGTAAGTGTGCACTGTGCACTTGATAAGTTTGGTCATATATCATTTTAAATGGACCAACCGATTTAGATGCATTACTTTGGGAGAAATTTTATATGAAAGTATCTCAAATAAATTAATAACATTAATTACAACTATATATTTACTAAATGATGGTAAATATAATTTTCATCAAATTTTACAAAGAAATTCATATAATAACTAGTGAAATATATTCATATTATAAATAATAAAAAAAAACTAATAAAAAGTTTATGAATATCCCTCGTGCATAAAAATGGTTTTTGTTTATTTTTTATGAAAATGATTTATATCTCTCCTTTATAAGACTGCATTTTTTTTATATTCTATAAGAGTGTGTTTGTCTCTCTATTATAAAGGTGGTGTGTCATTTTTTTGTGAGAGTAAAACACTCAATTTTTAATAAGGTGGACAATTATTTTTAGTTGTAAAAAAAAAATTTCTATTTTAGGATTAGTATATACCTTTTAAGAAGAAATTTAGTCTAAACGTATGTTAATAAATTTATATTGTATCGTTTCGATAATTATACGCTTACAAAACAATACACACTTTAATATCTTAATTAAATCAGTAATATTAATTTGATTTTTAAAAAAAGTTTAAGAATAAAAAAGACTGATAGACAAGAATAGAAAGATAGGCCAAAGACGGGGGCAAAGAAGTAAAAACAAACCAATCTACACCCCACCACCACCTGCCTGGCACCAGCCAAGAAAACAAAGCATCTTGGATCATCTGCTCTCGTACGGATAAACAGTGGGGCCCAATACAACAGTAATCCACGTCACCTAATTCGTCTCTGTTACAATTGAAGAACTTAGTTTAATCAATGTAAGAAAAAAAAAAAGCTTTTTTTTAATGACTGACACAGAAAATGGCAGAAGAGACAGCTGCTCTGGTCCACCACGTGGGTCCCACGCCCAGAGCTCTTTTTATTTTTTGTTTTTTTTTTTGCGCTAAAAACGTAATAGTAATACTTGTGTTGTTGTGCAGGATAAAGTAAGGCACGCGGGCACGCGGTGACCTCACGTGTATTCACGTGACTTATTCTCTCGAAGGTCGAGGCCCGATCCCCCACTTTTGTTTTGTATTGCGTTGTGTGTTGCTGCTCAGCGCTCACTGTCACTTGCTCTGCTGCTCGTATCTACGCTGACTAATCTTTTCATCTTGAGCCCCTCAATGACTTCCATTTACTTGTATTTTTGCCTAAAAACGTGTCACTCAATTCAATCAACAAAAATAATTTAGAAGTTCATAAATATTTTTGATATCATTCCATATATTGGAAATACATATATTGAATTTAGAAAGCACTTTTACATACAAATAGGAATCATGTTTAGGGTGTAAAGGAATAAAATAAAAAGAAGGGAGATGACATGAGGAGACCACTGACTACGTACATGTTGTTGGCTCCAACCACGTGCACCTCAATACTCAGTCTACGCTTGAGTTTACACATTCACATTTTACAACCATATCCATATGAATTACCTAAGCTCACTGCCCAATCCTATGCTCTCTCTTTCGTTTTTGCTTCTCCATCCAATCTATCAAACTTAAACCCAAGCCATATGAATTACTTAACTATCAAACTTAAACACAAGCCATTATCATTTAGGTATTAACAGGTTGACCCAACAATGATATAATTTGATAAAGTTACACATGACAACTATATTTTTCATATGGGTTTGTGCCGTTTTAACCAATCGGGTCAATTTTTGCCAAGCAAAATGCATGTATACGAGGTTGAGGTGGTAAAATTAGTTAAGACACGATTATTCAATATAAATTTAATATATTTTAAATAAATTAAATATTTTATATATTTATTTGTTTAAGTTACATTTAATAAACGAATTGAATATTTCATATAAATAAATCGAATTAAATGTTATTATTTATTTAAATGAATATAATCGTAAACGAATCGAATCGTGTATAATTGTATTGTATCGTGTAATTTAAATATTAAACAAATAAAATATATATTTAAATGTCTAATTTGTTTCGTAAATAAATTATATAAGAATACAATAAATTTTTGTTAATACTCTATATTAACATGATATGAATACAATTTGTTACACATATTGCCACCCTTAATATGAGATAGATTTATCTCTTTGCAAGAGTTAATCTCTCGTTTTGGGCTAAACTATAAGTGATATTTGGACTTAATTTAGGTGGATCTTAATAAATTTATCACTCTCTAATGTGGAAGCATTTTAAAGGATATATATAAAATTTTATTTTAACAAATAATATTAATTATTAATTAATTAAATAGTATTACGTGACATTATAACTCATTAAAATGTGAGTTATATTACCCACTAAATCATTTCTTTGTATATATACATATATTTTATTATATAAATATAAAATAAACCACTTCTTAGTTTAGATATAAATGGAATTTAAGCTTTAGACTTCTTAGATACTATCAACAGATTTTAATAGTTAAATAATTTACAATTGAAATTTTTATAAATTTATACTCAATAATTGGCTGAAAATTTATCATAAAGTTTTCCTTAATTTTTTGAAGAAATTAGTATAAGGTAGAGTCTTACCCATGCTTATTCACATGTTAGCTAGGCACTAACCATGAGGCTTTTTATTGGCGATATGATAAAAATATTCAAAATATAATATAAAATTATAATTTTATGAGTTTACTAAGTTATAATAATTTTAAATACGTAGATTTATGACTCTTATGTCTCTTTTCTTTCATACTGGACTTCTTGTAATAGTGTATAACAATTTAGAAATAGACTCTTTGATTAGATCTAGTAACATTGCTATTCTTTTTTTATAATGATTTTGTTATTTACATATTCATATTTTATTTTAATATCTATCGATTGTTTTAATTTAATATTTATTTTAAATTTTAAATTTTTGTATATTGCAACACTCGTCTTTAATAGGTGCTTTGTTTATTTTAATTTTTTTTAAGGCTGTAAATTTTTTTTTAAAATATGTGTTTGATAGTTTTTTTTATATAAAAAATATGTATTTACTATATAGTAAGCTAGATTAAGTTTACATTAAGTATGTTCTATTGTAGTAGTCAATTATTTGTGTCATAATTATCTATAATTTACCTGCTACAATATTGAATGATATTATCATCAATATCCCTAACATGTAACCTAATTTTTTCAATACTTACAAATTTAAAAAATCGATGTTAGTATTCAATATTTTTACAAAATATGCACGAATGCTTAATCGTTAAGAATATTTTATTAAAATTAACAGATTTAATGTTAATTAGTAGCAAATATTTATTTTACTCTTTATACGTTAAACAAGACTGACATGACAAGATAATTATACGAGTTTAAAAGTTTTAACTTTTAAATATAATAAAAAAACAATAATAATCAAATATGAATAATAATAATAATAATAATAATAATACAATATTTACAAAGTAATTTAAAAAGATTAAAAATTCTTTTAAAAAATAATAAAAAATTCCACTGGTAGCCATTTGACCGCTTGCACTGGCTGCCATTCCCATGGCCAAATGGCCCCTTGTGTAAGCAATCAAAACGGTCGCTGGTTTAAGTGATCATTTTGGTCGCCTGAATTAGCAGCCATTATGGCTGCTGGAACCATGTGGCCATTGTGGCTACCGATTCAGCCGACCATTTTGGCTGGCTGTTTATTTTATTATTATTATTATTATTGTGAATTTAAATCTTTAAAGTGTAAATATACTTGATTACCTTTAGATTTGTTAATTTTTACGGTAGATCATTGATAGTTAAACATTCGTGTATATTTTATAAAAAAATTAAGTATTAACATTGATTTTTTTTAAAATTTATAGGTATTGGATAGATGAGGTAATATTTCAAAGATATTGATGATAATATTCCTAATATTAATTAGATAAAGTGTAATGTCAAACATCTAAATTTGTATCCCAAAAGTGATGTGTTGTATAAATAATAAAATTAAAATAATATAAAATTTAAAATTATTTATTACACTCAATATTTATTTGATACATTATTTTTTTAAAAATAATTTAATATACTTAATATTATTCTTAGATAAACCAACTATTAAGATAAAAAATTTAAAAAGAATAAAAAATAAAATGCTCGAAATTTGTGTATATAAACGAGTGACGTCGTTTATATGGATCTTTATGCACAAAAGTTTTATATAAATAAGATTAATCTATAGATCTAATTATGATTAAAAATAAATAATTATAGTTACAAATATATAAATTTTTATATCAATTTATTCTATTGATGTTTTTTTTTAAAAAAATATTATAAACTTCTTGTGAAACGAATTATAAATAAAATAAAGTGTTACAGTTTAAGGAGTAACTAGGTGGTGCCTCATTTCACAAGTTTAAAACCATAAATAAAATGCAAAGAGGTCATAAATTGAGGGGTGGTGAATCATAAGTCTTTAAGAAATAGATGTTAGAGAGATTTGTTTTTGGGATTTAAATAAAATACATGCAATCATTAAAAACTCTGTGTCATTGCTTTCTATGCCGTTCGTGTTGATCCAAATTGAATAAATTAATAAATAATATGGACCCCGATAGAAGGAGTAAGCAATAAGTGAGATTCAAAAAAAAGAGAGAGAGAAGTGTTAGGTTAATGTGATTGTGTCGGTTGTTATTTATAAAATTAATTAGGTTTTTTCATCATATTAATAAAAATTATAAATTTATAATGGATATAAAATATTAAAATAAAGGGAGATAATTAGTTTTAAAATAAACTAGTAATAATATTACAATTAATACTATCACTACTAAAAATAAAATCAAATATATAAATGAGAATCCTCTTAGTTTACAAAAAATAAGTGAAAAAATAAAATTATAAGCTTAAACATATTAAGAACCCGTGTACACATTGTAGATCCATGAACATATAATGGGCTTAAGTTGAGATATGCTCTAGCCAGACACCTTGAACAGCCTCCTATCTCGGTGAGTTTACATGGCCTAATTTCTTACATAAATCAATAACAACTCTCTGAATAGAATTCGAGTTTAAAAATATTAATTTTTTAATCTTTCTGATACAAAGAATTTCTTAAACGGGGCAACTGTAGAGCATAATTGACTGATTAAGTTTCTTTAAAACTTAAGAAAATTGATTAATTTATTTTATTCTTTTGTCTAAGATTTACTTTGAGAACAACTGGGAAGAAACTTAAAAAATCATGAAATGAGAGAAAAGAAGATTTTATATTCCAAATTCTGCTTTGTACAAAGGAGGGAGTGACCTTATATAGTTTGGGACTCCCGATACAAACAAAACAATAATAATTAAAAAAAATTTAACTTTGCACGCAAGCCGCCATACAAAGAAATTATTATAGAATGAACAAAAGTAAAAGTATAACATAAAGTTGGTACCATGTGATAATTATGAGCACTTAGGCTTACCTTTTGAGGGTTACTTTTATCACGTGGCTTAAAATCTGAAACTTGGCCAGTTGGACCTATTAGAATTTGTCATCATTGAATTGTTTCTAGGTACGGTGGGCCTATCTATTTTTATATTCTTCCATGAATTGTTCCAAGATTCTGATGTCATCAAGGCTTTCTTCACGAATTTCTACTTCTTGTGGTGCAAGCTCATTGGATAACAGTCTTGTTTCATGTTGAATTTTTGACTCGGTGAGTGGTGGTTGAGCATTTTGGTATAAGAAAAGGGATAAGTCAAGTGGATCACATTTCGGAGTAGGTGGGACATCATGCATTTGTGTGTCTTTCTCATGGGTTCCTGATGGAATAGTTATAAGAATGGGGTTTTTATGATCAATTATGGTCCAGTTGAACTAGTAGTATTGTTGGAGATAATGTTGGTATTGTTCATTTTGTCTGTATTGGTGCAGGTTGGATGCTTGTTAGAGTCTGTATGAGAACTCGTCGTCTGTAGTTTCTCAATGGACACAGTCTTCAGGGTCTATCCATACTGATGGCGAAATGATCTAGTTTTATTTTTTGCAAGGACTCTTTCTAGGTCTCGCATCTTTGTTCTATATCTGTCTCGAAGTAGATGAAGAGAGTATGAAAACATAAAATAGTCCTCAACAATAGGTTAGTAATGCCCCTCATGATTGAATATAATCATCCATTTTCGTTGAAAGAAAAGGACTATATGGGATCTCTAGGTGGCATCCTTGATTGACTATGTTAGTCGATTAGCCTTTTAAACTTGATTAACTATAGTTCTTAGGGGAAAAACCACTGTAAAAATGTGATTGTATCATGGCTAGAAGAGATTATTTCGAGCCATTTTTTCATTTTTAGGATAGAAAATTTCATTGCAATGGTGTATGAGTCTAATAGGTACCATAAGAGGTAAAGAACACTTTTAGAACAAGCTTTAAAAAATGGTGAAAGTGAATAGATAGAAGAAATGGTAGGTCAGGTTGAACAGATGAGTTCCTAGAGTATTCCATCCATTTTCTTCAACAGCTTTGATGGCATATTGTTTTACGAGCTTAATGGGGTTTGATGTGATGGTTTTGGTTCTAATTCTTTCTTCAAATTTCGAAGGTGTGAATGGAACTAATGGATGGATTAGAAAAGATTTTGGTAGAATTGAGGAGGTAGGGGCTACCATTAGGAAGATAGTGGAATAGTATTTGTGCTTTGATTTTCTGCTTGAGTGTTTGGTGATGTGGTTAGTGAGTAGGGTAACGATATTTATAGAATTGCGAGAGAAGAAGTCTGCTACTGTGTTGTCTTTACCTTTAATGTGTTTTACCATAAATTAAAAATTGAAAAATCACTGTTACCATTATAACAGTTGTTGATTTGGAATCCGTTTTTGTTTGAATGTCAGCATATGAAAAAAAGTTGACATATCCAGCTCAACCATGAATTTATGTCCAATCAAGTGGAATTCAAATTTCTTAATTGCCTATTTTACTGTCAAGATTTCTTTGAAGGTACTATAGAAGTGAAGATTTGAATCAGAAAAGATTTTACTTTTATACTCGTATTGTAGTAGCCACTTATCCACAACCGATAAGAATAAGTATTTACATATATACATATATATATAATATTCATATTTTATTTGTATGTGGATGATACTTAATTTATGTATTATTATTAGTATTTTTTGTATAGAGTAAGGACTTACTATTAGTATTGAGTTTATTTGCAAGACTTTAGATTTTTTTTAGGGACTAAATTATAATACTTTGAAAGTTTTGAGGGTTAATTAGTAAATACTAAAAGTTAGTCTCTTAATATAAAAAATACACATTTGAAACCCTAATTCACTCAATTTGGTTGAGCTACCCCTTTTAGAGAGAGAAAGAGAGAAATAGAGGGGAGAGAAAGAGAAGAAGAAGAAGAAAAAGAAAAAGAAAAAGAAAAAGAAATTAAAATTTTAGACTTTAAGAGGTACATCATAACTTTCTCAATTTATTGGTGTTAATTATGTTAATTTCTTTAAGTTTTGATTTTTAAAAATATTTAAAATTGAGGACTTGATATGAATTTTGTAAGATATATTAAGAATTGATGATGATTATGTAGATAACTTGATAAATCATGATGAGTTGCAGAATTTCTATTTGATAGCCTCTTGATCTGAGAATTTTATAAATTATTTTACTTCGATTCTGGTTTTGGATTTTGACAATATGAAACTAGACATGTCTAGAATCATTTGAAACTTTGAATCGATTGAAAATTTCAGAAATTGATTTGTTAGTAAATTTATAAAAATGACCCTGTAATTCTAAAAATTTCCTATGTTAACAGTATCTACAGTGACAAATAATTTTTGATTTGCTTAATGATCTTCAAAAATTATGAATTTTTGGAATATGATAAATTTATATGTCTAATATGATATATTAAAAATTTAGAATTTAGACCAATGTGGTTAAATTGTTATGATTTTTCATAGTGTATCTGTTCACTGTCATATTTGATTAACATATTTTTAAAGTTAGGGAATAAAATAGTTTTAAAATACTTTTGACAGGGATTTTGAAGTGAAACATTTAGTATGAATTGCGATATGTGTCAAGAGTAATTCTGTGATAGATTTATAATTTTTGAGTTAGTATATGATTTTATAAAATTGGGAGATTGAATACTGTTCAGTAAATATCTTGATCCTATCAGGATAATAGTTTAGATTTGATGGTGTTTATGAAATGGATTGTGGAGAAATTATGATATAATATTCATATATAAGAAAGATATATGAGTTAAGAAAGATATATTCTGATTTTGGAGCAATTGGACATCATTTGAAGTATAAAAAATTTTTGTTAAGTGTAAGTGGTTAAAATGATAGATTTTGAGAAATCAAGTAATTAGACCAATTCGATGTGATAAGTGCAATATGTGTAATTTTATAAACTATTTAAAGTATTTTGTATGAATGGTGAGGCTTATGAAAGGATTAATCTTCATTGATAGGTTAAGAAGAATTAAGCATTGTACTCGAAAGTATTAAGAGGTAAGTATACTAGACTTTTATTGAAATCACAATAAACATAGTAATTGTTTATGTGTAATTTTGTAAATGTGCTTAGAAATATATTTATGGTATGCCAAAGTATATTTGATATGAAATGTAAAAGACATATGTTTATGAATGTCAACATTGACATTGAGCATGGACGTACATATGTTTATGAAATTGAGCATTCAAAATGAAATTTGTTTTACAAAAAAAAACTTTTGAAGTGACAAATGTTTATGAGATACATTTTGTGTTTTAAGGATACTTGAACTCACTATTTACTTAGTAGGCATCTTATATGATTTGTGGAGCTTTTATGTATGGCCTTGCCTTCGGGAATGATATATTTTACGTGTTCCGTATGTAGGGAGGATCCTATTGGTACCTAAAGGAAAAGTGAGTCGTCACATTCGTGTAGTGGCGTATTGGTGCATGTGAGAGGACTCACCGATGATCAGGGTGAGGGTTTGGCTCTTACCTTCGGGGATGAGCTTTATATATGTGTAATTTAAACCTCACTTGTGTTATTCCTCTCATACGGTATGTCATCGACGGGTGACATTTGACTCATTATGTGATATGTGACATGTAAGTCCTACTAAGTAGTAGTTGAGTGATGGTATTCCTATTATATGTTTTGAAAGAATGTATAAGCGCTTGCCTGACATGTGATTTGATAAGATTATGATTTTAATTTATCACGGCATATCATACATATGTATTTTGTATATATATATATATATATATATATGTATTTGTATTTTGATATATGAAAAACTAGTATGCTTATTGATTTTGAAATAGAGCTTGAGGTGAATTCTGACCCGGACTTTGAGAGGATGAGGATAATGTCACTATTTTCACAGCTTTGTTTAGATAAAAGTGATTCAAGGTCTGAGTTGATGGACTCATCTTTTGAGATAGCACCGATGGTCGACAGCATCTTTTTGTTTTTATCCTTGTAAAGACATTGTTTTACAAAATATTCCTTTTGCCCACAAATAAAACACATGTTTCTTTTCTTTGTGAAAACAGACTTTCTTCGAAAGAATCTTTTATTGAGTGGCTATAAGAATGATCGTCGAATTTTAAACTTCCGCTGATGATGCTTTTTTCGAGTCCTGTAAGTGCATTCTTTTTTTGGACATTTGATCTGTAAATCACGCCGTTCACAAGCCTTTTTGATCTTTTTGTCTGTGAGATCAAAATCTTTAAAGAATTTGTGGTGTGCACATAACTTATCCAGCGCCAACAAGATTGCTTATTGGATTACTCATATGGAGGAGTTTTGTATATTTTTATTTTTAGAATCCAGGATTCTTAAAGCCTCTTATCCTAATGGATCTGGAACTGAGTTGAGATATGCTTGCTTCAGATTAAGATCATCAATTCCTAGAAAGTAGTATCTTGCCGTAACTTTTTTGAAGTGTAATTCAAGATATTTTCTTTTATACAAACAACACTTTATTTTAAAGAATTCTTCACGTGCTTTTTCTTTATTTAGCATTCTTCTCCAACAAACTCATTAAATAGAATTCCAATGAATTGTTTGATTGATTCATTTTGTTACAGCACGCATTGTCTTATTCTCTAAGATGAAGGTACCAATATTTTAGTATTTCCTGAAATCTGGCAATGACCTTTTGGATGACTTCATAGACGATCATACTAGTTTTTTGTTGTTCAGCTAGACACTATGGTTGAAATTTGAAAATTCAATCAACTCATTTATGTGGGCTGATGTCATCAAGAGTTAGCCAGTATTTTTTTTTCGTGTTGTCTGCACGTGATTTTTTGACTTATCTTCGTAGATGATTCTCAATCTATTACTAAATATTTTATAAATGTAATAAAATGGATGACTGAGAATATTTCTCACATATATGAAATACACTCATTTCGAATGGAAGTTAAATAAATTATTCCCTTAATAGTTGATTCTCATCTTGAACATTATTAGAGCTCAGTTTTATTTAAGAGTTAAAGAAAATAATAAATTTGTGAATTTTACAAATTAAATGCTCAAAAGATGATCAATGTGAAGTAAGGATAAAGATGTAATTAGAGAGGTTAACGGACATTTGACCTAACTCTAATTATGAACACTTGTGAAAGATTGATTTATATGAAATAATTATTAAATTGACAAAGACGGTTTTCTGTTCTATAATTTATCTACAAAATTAAAAATTCAGCTTTATATTTTTAGTGGAGTAAGATAAAGTTAATAAATAAAATCATGTTGATTAAAAAGTTTAATCAGATGATTTAATTTATTAGAGCTTAATTTTGTAGGTCCATCATGTCCCATGATAGCTCCATAAACACTGAAATGGACTATTGAATTAATTGTTAAATCTAAAATATTAATTGCCCCAAGTTTAATTTGATTAAACTTATTATGACCGATTAATTAATTTAATTGACCCATGTTTAATTTGATTAAATTTTATGGGCTCAATCAATTACTGGCCCAATCCATAATTAATGAGCTTAATCAATTACTGGATCAATTCATAAAATAGTTATGAAATTAAATAAATACATAAATTATTTATTTAAATTAAAATAATTAGATTAAATTAAATAATTAGATAATTATGAATTATCTAAATTATTTAATTAAAGATAATATTAGTATTATATTTATCCTTTTAATTATCTAAATTAAAATAATATAATGATATTATTTTATCTTAATCTTATTATGATTAAGAGTTTAGATAATATAAAAATTCTTATATTATAAAAAAAGGTTTTAGAGAGAAAAATTAAGAGCACATAATTAAATCTTTTATAATTTATCAACTTGCCCACATGAGTAATTTATTGGTAGAAGATACGGTGTAAAAATTTTACTGGTGTTGATAGAAAATATCCGTAAAATTTTTTAATTGAAGTATTTTTTTTTATACTATCTTATTGTTAAATTAAAATAGACACAAAAAATTTTAAATTCGCTCTTGCAAATTATGAATATAAACTCATCTATAAAAACAATCATAAGATATTATTGAGTAAGTGAAATAAATAAGATAATAAATGAGAATAAAAAATATGGTAACATATTATTTCACTCATCCAATTATATTATATTACGTCGGTTTGTATGAATGAGTTTGTAAATTTAATATTATTCTTTTTATATTTGTATAAATTTGCATAAAAATACCTTTACATTTCATTGAGATGAAAAATCCTTCAGAGCAAAAAGAATTACATTTTAAAATAATGGATAAAAAATTGTCACTAGGACAAAGCAGATAACTTGTTTTGGTTATTTCTCCTATTAGGTCACAAAATATTGAGTGAGAAAGATGAAGCAATCTTAAAGGCTTTAAGAGTATCCAAAAAAATGGTGAAATGAAATATACTGATATTGTTAAATACACTTGCGTCGAATACCTCCATCCCCAAATAAATATATATTATTAAATGCACCCTTTTATTTGTAGAAATACCGCATTGTTTAATTGGAATGACTCTCAGTTGAGTATTTGAATAGGCTCCAATTCAAAGGGAACTACTATTATACCTGGATTCACTTAAGGGGTGTAGGCAGTATATTGGCGGGGTACTTTTAGCATCACTCTTTTTTATTTTCGGTCCATCCTGTGGGCGTGTCTGGATTTGACGGGTGCTTTTAGCATGACTCTTTTTCTTTTGGGCCATCCTGTGGGCGGGGTGCTTTTAGCATGACTCTTTTTTGTTTTCGGTCCATCCTGTGGGCGTGTCTGGATTTGACGGATGCTTTTAGCATAACTCTTTTTACTTTTGGGCCATCCTGTGGGCGGGTCTGGATTTTGACGGGGTGCTTTTAGCATAACAAGTTTTTTGGTCCATGCGGTTACATGAAATATAAAAAAAAATGGTGGCTGTGGGGTTCGAACCCACGCGTACTTATGTACAGAAGATCTTAAGTCTTCCCCCTTAACCACTCGGGCAAACCACCTTTTTACTTTTAAACTTGGCTCTATTTTATATATTCATTTTTAATTTTGTTTGGCATGCAGACTTTGTCAACCTGAATTTTCAGTCCGCACGTTAGTTTGTTGTGCCCGGCTTGGCCTCAATCCAACTCCGATGGACCAATCCAACTTTGACCTTTTCTTTTGATTTCTTTTTCCTTTTCCCCTCCAAAAACTCGATAATAATAAAAAAAAAATAAAAATCACATTTAACACAGAAATAGGTTGTCAACAATGCTTGAACAAGTAAAAGTTTTTGCTAATATGAATCAGAGAAATAGTTGTAAATATATGACTGGAAAGAAAACTGAAATAACTATTAAAAAAATTATTTAAACAAAAAATTTAAGTTGTTAGTATTGGTGAATATTTAATACTAAAGATAAATTTTATGTGAAAAGACAATCTCGAACAAAATCTTTATTAATTTTTTATCGAAAATTAATTCATATGGACTAGAAAATTTCTCCAGTTCATGTTAATTTTTTGTTTTTTGTTTTTTGTTTTTACTTTTTTAAGGCTTGAATGCATACGAGTAAACAGCTCAAAGAAAAGTTTTTCTAATAATAATAACAGAAGAAAAAAAAGGTCTAACAAGCATTAAACATGACTAAACATATAATGATGAATAATAATTATATATGAAGAATTGAAGACTTTACAAGTGTTCTTTTTCTTTTTCTTTTTCTTTTTTCATTCGGTGGATTAACATTTTAAAATAAAATGTTGAAAGATCTGAAATATATGCAGATTGCTTAGGAGAAAAATAATGCCTACAGATTGTTTGTTCCAACTTCCAACTAATAAGCCTAGAGACATGGCATGTAACGTTTGCTCTAATTCTATTAGTTGACTTTACAAAATCTTATTACTGGCTACTGGTTACAAGTTATAAAAAGACAATGCAATTTGCTATTGCTATTTGCTATTGCTATTGCTATTGATAACCTGCCAACAAACCCCTTTTGCCGTGCAAAGTTTTACTTCACCTTCAACTTCAACTTCAACGAACCCCCTCTCCGTCTCTGTTAGGCAGGATTCATGTCCAACTCTTTTTTTTATTTTTATCTCATATTTTACTTACTTTTTATGATTTTTAACAATAAAGATTATATTTTTTTTAAATTTATTATTCTTTTAAGATTATTATAAAAAAGAGTTGCCAATAACATCTTTTTATAATAAGGGTTTTGTAATCATAAATTGTTGGCGCCGACGTAAATTTGTATATAATTAAATTTATTTGAGTTTTTTTTTCCTGTAATTATGTATATTAATTTAGATTCGATTGAGATTTGATTAAGCTTATTTAAGTATCACTTAAAATAAGAAGTTTAATTTTCATAGTATTATTTTTATTTTATTAAAATTAAATAAGTATTCGTGAAACTTATATAAAAGCATCATAAATCATTGTAAAACATTGATTGACATATTCAATACAATAATACAATTTTTCTTTCACTTTATTTTCATTTTTATTTTTAATTCAAAATTTCAATCTTTACTTATTGGTCACCATAGTTCTATTGTCGAATTTTGCTTATTTTTCTCAATGAACTAGCCTAAATTCAACAATTTATTTGTTATTTTACCAATCATATTTATTTTAAATCTTGCTCGTTGTAAGTCGACTTAGACTTTGTCACCATAACCTCAATTCTCTGCAAATTTGAGAAAATAATAATTTTAGTAAAACACTAGACATACACAAATACAAATCAATTATTTTACTCGCGAGCAGGGATAGAGGTGCCTTAAGACTTGGGTGCTAAATATTTTTTATTTTTATTTTTTAAAATAAATATTTTTATGATTTTATCTTGTATATTTTTAAATTTAACAACAAGTTCTTTATATAATTAAACTTTAATCTAATATAATTTTTAACTTAAATATTTAGCCCATCACACCTTAAATTCTTATTCCACCTTTATTCACCTATAAACCAACAATGACAAATATCCCCTTTGACTTATTGCATTCAACGTCACTCTTTTGTTTGCCTTTAAAATATTTTTCACACTCGGAACATATTTTTTAAATAAATATTAATTTAAGTATTGAAATATTTTTTTTTTATAAAAAAAATAGTGCATTTCCACAAATTTAAAGGTTAACTAAAGGCAAAAAGATAATTATTCCAACTTCAAACAACTTTACCTTATAAGCTTAAACACAGCTTTATATATATATATATATATATACATTTTAAAATGAGTATTTTAGTTTTGAAAATTAAAAACACACGGTTTGTTTGACTCGGTTGTTATCCAACAACTTCCACTTAGAATTACGAGTTGTTGCCATAAAAAAATATATAATATAGTAACAAGTAGAGTTTGATTATAATATAAATATATTGTACTATTTAAAAAAAAACTAAATAGTCATTAAAAACTGCATTTTGGGAGAATTCTTGTTGGCAAGTATATGTGATTTTTTTACAAAAGCATTTGACTTGTTTTAAATTTGAAAAGAAAAATATTTGTCTTGTGATTTTTTTAAAAAAAGCCTTTGAAATGTTCAAAGTTCTATTTTTGGTTCTCTTAAATTAAAATTAACTCATGCATTTACTTCAATGACTCAGCAGAGAAAAATTTACCGAGAATTAATCCTCCAAATGAAAATCATGAATTCAATTCCTCCCTGCCCTATAAAGAAATAAATTTCGATTCATTAAAGAAAAAAAAATTGGATTTTTAAAATTGGGCCTCCAGCTTCAGCAGCGCAAATAATTTGCGTTATGTTAACAAACACGCCCTTAATTAAAGTGCTTTTTGCGGCCATTTGGTAAAAGTTTCAATCTCCGTTGCTTAGACAAATCACTCGATTAAGGAATGGACTAAACAAATCACTCGATTGATATTGATGGGTAATGCACGCTTTGATCTTTGAATACTTAAGACACCGTTTGATGGTCCCCACCAATGAGATTCCTAGCCCTAGGCCCCCTATATCATTTTGATCCCATGATCATGATCGTTGAATTCTTAGCTCTGTTTGAACATGTCAATCGTTGGATCTGGTCCCCCCTTCCCAACTACGAAAAGAAAAAAGAGAGAGAAAAAAATAAAATTTATAAATCCATTAACAAGTGATTATGTCTCTTTCAAAAAAAGAAGAAGTTATTATGTCATTTTAAAACACATATTGACTTGATGATAATAAATTATAATTTTAAATTAAATAAAGACTCAAAAAAACAAAATTATTCTTATTTTATATTTATTATAAATATAGGTGGTTAAAAAAATTATATTACTAATTAAAAAAATCCCACCAAGAAATGTCCTTGTGCTGTTGTTGTGCACCCGGTTTTCTTTCTGGGAATTTATTACTAAATAATAAGATATTATTGTTATTTTATTTTATTATTTAAATAAATTACTTATAATTTAAAACGTAAAACTACTTTGTGTACGAGTAATACTCACATATAAACGGACGCAGCATAAAATAAAAATAAATGTCATTATTATTCTTATTTATTTATTTATTGTAATATTGTTTACATAATTATATTTAGATAATAAATATATATAATCAATTGATCTGAGTAATAATTTAAAAGTATCTATCTATTCCTCGCACATATGATTGTTAATAAAAAAAATAGTGCAATATATATATATATAATTGAGTACAAAATTTGTATCTTAAATGTTAATTATGGTTATTACTTATTAGATATTTTTTTTATTAATATAATAATTATACAATACCAATCAATAGCTGACACATCAAATATTACATTACTACATAACTATCTCAATTATGTATACATAACATTACTTTAAAACGGTTAAATTTTTATTATTAAGATAAAATTATTATATATATATTATACAGGAAATGCGAATTAAAATGTTATCCTAAATTTGTGTGAAAAATTTAAAATTATGAGATCATTTTATTGAGTGGAGTTCTAATGTGGTGATGATTCGGACTCAAACCCATCAAAATGATGAAATTTCAGATTTTTTTTTAATGCAAGTTGCATTTTATTTTATTTTATTTTTTGTAATTATTATGCTGAATTTTTTAGTTAATAGAAAATAACTATTTGTCAATTTTGCACCAAAATATTATTATTTTTTATAAAAGAATTTCAATTATTAAATAATTAACATATCAATTTGAATTATTAGTATTACAATTAAATCAAATTATTAGGACATTAGCATGTTTTGAAATTAATATAAAAATTATTAAAAGAAGATTAAAAAATTAAGAAAATAAAAATAAAATTTTAATAATTATAAAAAATAATTAAAATTTAAAATATATTAAATTATTAATACAATCTAACAAGTAACAAATTAATAATTACCTAATAAAATAAACACTCTAAATTTAACTAAAAAAATAATAAAAAATAAAAATTTTGGCATCTCTATTCTCATGTATAATTGAGGAGTCAGTAGTCTCTTTATGTTTATTTTTTTATTAAAAGAAAAACTTTTCATTGGCTAAAGTTAAAATTCACCCTTTTTTTAGTAGTTGGCATATTTTTGTATATTCATATTTTTAGTAATAACATTCGAATTTCTAGATTTTAGGTTCCTTTAATTAAAGATATATTTATTTATTTATATCACAAATTTCAAGTTGAATGACTAAATTACCCTCATCATATTGAGTTTTGACTCGCACACTGCGCATTTACTAAGTTACTTACGACAGGGTATTTCAGTTATTTCCGTAAGGTTAGGGATCTGTTTGATACAAATGAAAAGTTTTTCCTTATTTGAAATTTCATAAAATAGAAAGAATGCTATTAACTTTTTCTTTTAATCTTATATTTTGGTTGATAAGATGACTAAAAACCAGGCTTGCCACTTCTTAAAAAAATAAGCACTTCTTTGCAACAGGAGGCAGAAGAGAGAGAAAGAGAAACAACTCATCATTTCAAAACAAAAGCAAAAGGGAGAGAGAAAAAAGGAAAAACAAATACAAAAGAAGAGAATTAAAGAAGAGGAAATCAAGGAAGAAGGAGAAGAAGGGTTTCTTTGTGAAGGAAATTGAAAGAAGAAGATGTCAATAGAGCAACCCCAGCAGAGCCAGAACTTGAACCAGTTACTGTTGCAGCAAAGCTCAGGTAGTCTCAGCTTCAACAGCAACTTGTCCAAGGAAGATGAGGAGATGTCAAGGTCTGCTCTTTCCACTTTCAGAGCCAAAGAGGAAGAAATTGAGAGGAAGAAGCTTGAGGTTAGAGAGAAAGTTCAAGCTCAGTTGGGCCGTGTTGAAGAGGAAACCAAGAGATTGGCTACGATTCGTGAGGTATGTTCAAAATCGTCGCTTCTCTTTTGTTGGTTGTTAGCAAAAACTGATTTTATTCTTGTTCTTGAGCTTTTTTCTTCTCGAAGAAAGTTGTCATCTTGTGCAAGAGAGTTAAATTTTCTTTCTTTGGTTAATTTTAGAGTAATGGAAAAATGTTCATGGTCAGAGAGCTTTTAAAAATTCGTGATCTGAACATAAGACATGAAATTTGGAGCTGAGAATTTTTTAAGTAAGGGAGTTCAGGCTTAATCTTGTGTTTTGCTTAAGAAAGATATTTTATTCATGGAAAAATATGGAGAAAGGTGGTATTTTTTAAAGAAAGAATTGTACTGTTCAGTTAAATTTGTCAGTTAAAAAAATTAACCAAAAATGGAAAAGATTTGTCAGCCAATTTTTGGTTTTGTGTTTACTTGCTACAACAACATTATTAATTGATGGATTTAAGGTACCTTATTGAATGTTTGTGAAGTGGGAAATATGAATCAGGTTGTGTCCTTTTAACATAGTTAAAAAATTTAAAAAGTTATTCGCTCAATTGCTCAATATTAGTGCTAGCCATAGCCCAGAAAGGGGGACAGACATGAAGAATTAGTACTACATATTCGGTACTCAAATGATCTACAATGGTTATGGCCTCAAATTCTTGCTAGAAATGAAGGAAGTCATTTTGATTAAAGCTGTGCCTGTTATTGTTAATAACTTCTCTGGATACAAATGGATGAAATGTTATGTACGTCAGGAGCTTGAAGGTCTTGCAGATCCCATGAGGAAGGAAGTGGCTTTGGTCCGTAAAAAGATCGATGTGGTCAACAAAGAATTAAAGCCTCTAGGACATACCTGCCAGAAGAAGGTGAAACTTCACCACAACCAAGATTAGATGTTTTCTATGAATTTTATATGTTTCTGGGTCATTGTTTTAAGAAATTATGGTGGCATCCTATGAACGTTTCTTTTGAGCCCACTTAATTAGTGCTTTGTGATATGTCACAGGAAAGAGAATACAAGGAAGCCCTGGAAGCTTTTAACGAAAAGAACAAGGAGAAAGTACAGCTAATCACCAAATTAATGGAGGTAAGCTCAATCTTACTTTTTCAGTGAAGATAGAAAATTACAAGAGCTGTACTTTCTAATGTTAGTGTCTAACTTTACTTTATTGTTGTGTCTTTTTCATCGGATGAACAGCTGGCGAGTGATAGCGAGAAGTTGAGGATGAGGAAGCTGGAGGAGCTGAGTAAGAACATAGATTCCATACAACAGTGAAATAGCCTAGTGCTGATAACTGATTAGGTCTTAGTGATAGTATTTAAGATTACTATGATATTTACATATGGGTGTTTCGGGTTTGGTGTATTCTGTGTATCCTTGTTTGTTTTCAACTAGAATTTGTTGGATCTTTAGCTGATTTAGGAAGGGAATTACTCGATAAACAGGTTTGTAAATAAATGCCCTCCCATTCAACTCTGCTTTTCTTGTCATTTTTACTCATGTTCAACTTTGTTGTCTCTTTTTATCAAGTTTTCTGTAATTTGGGGTTTGTTCCAAATAAGAATGTGGCCAAAATATGTAGCTTGTAGACTTTGGTAATTGAAGTTCCCTGATTTGGAGCCTCCGCTTCAATTACCTTCTTACTTTTGTGTACACCTTCAATTGGTGTTCCTACAAGAAAAAACACCTAGAGGTTTAAGTTAGTGCTTGTAAAAAAAATGGTGCGAAGTTGTGTTTGCAAAGACAAGTAGAATAGTAGTATTTGTTGTATGAATGAATGCTGAATTGATAATCACTCGAAGAATTCTTCATTAATTTATTAATGCCTATGAACAATCATCCCTTTTTTTTATATCTTTTCCCCAGCTTATTTGCAATAGTATTTGTATTAATTAAACTCTGATTAATGAGAATTTAAGTTTGTTAACGCATCTTTAAGCACAGAGAAAAATTTAAGTGAGATTTATTTATTTGTGAGAAATTTTTTTAAGTAAAATAATAATTAATTAATTAAAAATAAAATAAAATTTGAAGTTTAATTTATTTCCGTTTTTTCGTGAAGTGCATTAGACTCGGGTATGGAATTTATGAGTTAATGGTCAAATTATTTGTCCAAGTCAGATTTAAAATCTGAGCGGAATCCAGAGAGTTGAGACTTGTTTCTAATGTGGGCTGATTTTTCTTTTTTTATAAATTGGTCTGTGCGGACTTGTTGAACCTTTGGATAATGTATCCAATTGTTATTCATTTTTGAAGTAATTCCTTGAAACTGCTGATGGCATTTGCTTCAAAGCAGATTCCATTGTTTCTTACTTTATTGCTTGAGGCGGTCTCATTTGCCGCAGGTGATAACTGCTTCGAAAAACATTCAATGTCATTGTCAAAAGTTGAGGATTTAGCCTCAGTTTCTTTGTGGAATCAATTCCCTTAAAGCAAACAGCATCTTCACTGCACTATAACAGCTGCTTTATCTTAAATGTGACACTGATTTATTGGCAAAATTATTCTATCATTTCATGAAAAAAGATAAAGGTATCATGTGGCTTTGGCTGTAAATGGTGATTGTGTTTGTATGGATGGAAAATGATACAACTCCTGTGATTTGGTACAGATCATTCTGATAGCTAGCTATTATGTCATATTTCTCAAAGTTGCTTTCGGGTTTTTTTTTTCCAAACGTTACTGTTGGATCTAACGCTAGGTGGTCCAAGTAATTTATCTCACTAGGAATCAACTAGACAAAGCCTTAGTAAGATTGATCCAAGTTTCCAAATTGTAGTTTGTGGTCAATATCATTGCAGGTTAAGCATTTGGAAATTTTGGTTATATGGAAAGTGTATTATGCTACTGAGAATTTGGCAGTAATACAAAGAATCAGAAGCGTCTCATGGCTTTTCACCAGCTTTTATAAAAAAAATCCAGAGCTTAGCTTATCTTTTACTCCTAAAAAAGGCTGTGCTGTAACTATTGGTGATTGTGGATGAGGCAGGAGAGGGCATGCTTGCCTTATCTCATTCTACTTTTGTCCTCTTTCCATGGAAATTACATATTACATGAAAAATAAATAACTGCTCTGAGACTACAACTCCTTTTCAAACTGTTATTGTAATTTTGGAAGCATGATAGTCGGAAATGTTAAATAAACACTTGAATCTTTGTTTTCCAAGTTAAAATTGATTTAATTCTACAACAAATTTGATAAATATTTATATAACAAATTAAATATTCAAAATTAACCTTCATTTAATTCAAGAATTATATTTACCAAACATTTTTCAACTCTCACTTGATAACTAATATTTCTGTTTTACAAAAATAACAACTAATTATACTGATTAAATAGCAATTTTTAATGTGCTCTTTAGCAGCCTTCAAAATTACATGGTCTGATTTTCAGAACAAATAAATAATTGACGAATTACTTTTAAAAGGTCTTTGTTCCTTTAAATACATTAAATATTTTTTTTTTTATGTACATGTCCCAATTAATAAGTTAATAAATAATCAGAATCATCATATTTCTTCCGAAATAGACAGTTTACCCAACTGATATAGAAACTCAAAACGTTGACATCTGTTTGGCACAAATACAATTATATAAATACATCTGTGCTTATCATCAGACACAAAGGCATACTGTTTTAACAACTCCAACTAACCTCAAAACATCATATTTCTTTCTAGTTCTTCCTTTTTCCCCTTTTAAGAATTATTAGGTAAGACAAATTGGGAAATCCTAAATAGTTAATAACAAGAAACAAACCACATAAATCATATAAAAGTTCTGTACGTGTTTTAAGACGAGGGTGGGAAAAAAATTAAAAATTAAAAATTAAAAAAATTGATCTGCATCAAATTGAATTAGTCGATTTTGTTTAATTTCTACTAAGAAAAAAAAAACTTATCAATTTAAAAAAAACAAATCGTTTCAATTCGATTTTATTAAAAATTAAAACCGAACTAAAAATCAATTTTTTAATTATTAATATTATAAAATTAAGTATAAAAAAATGTGTTTTAAATTTAAAATTAGTTGCAGCTCAGTTGGTAGAGTGCATTTTTAACTTCTTCACATTTGCAATATGAATCTAACATGTTGTTTTATTTAATTATTGATATGTTAAGAGTTAAATATAATAAAATAGAATGTATATTTGTTTACAAACGAGCTTTACCTCAATTGATAAGATGGTGATATTTGCCCCCAGATCTCGAGTTCGATTTCCCACCTCTGTGTGTTGTTTGTATATTTTTAATTATTAATATTTTAAATTTTGAATATAATAAATTTGATTACATTTAGATTCAAAAGTCACATTTGGCTTAGCTGATAAAGTAAAGCCATGTGGCACATTTTTTATTCTTCTTACTGTACGTTGTTTGGATATTTTTAATTATTAATATTTTAAAATTTGAATATAAAAAAGTTGATTGTATTTAGGTTTAAAAGCCATCTCGGCTCAGTTTGTAAAACAAAGCCTTATTTGTATTAGGGCACATGTTTGATTCTCCTCACATGTGGTGTTTTTTATTTTGTTTTTAAAAAATTGATAATCGAAAGGTCAAACTGAAAAAAATTAGTTTAATTTAGTTCATTTTTCAATAACTAATTCAGCTATTCAATTCGCAACTAAAATTGAACTCAATTGAACCGTGTTCATTCTTTATTTTAAGATATTTATTTATCTAAAATTTTATGTTACATTTTTAAAGAGTCATTTAACGTAGTTCTTAGTCATGACTATCAAATAAAATAGTGAATAAAATTAATATTTAGTAGATGAGATTTCTTATCCCATTTAATTTAAATGACATTTTTCATCCCATCTAAATTCTTTTAAAAGTATAACAAAAAAAATATTACATTTTTAGGTTTTATGAAACATAACAAATAGTTTAAGACGATGAGTAATACTAATTTTTTTAAATAATATTTTAAATAATTATTAAATAATAAAATAATATAAATTTTAAAATTATTTATTATATTATTTTATCACTTAATAATTATTTGACACATTATTTAAAATAATTTTTTTTAAATATTATTTAAAAAATACAACATTATTATTAATACGGGTAGCAAAAAATTTGAACCTATTCCTCTTCATTGTAGTCTTGTTCTAAAAATAATACCAAGTAAAATTTATAGGAAATGTGATGGTAACAAAATGTCACAGTAAATTTGCCGACATGAAGGGCAGAGTTGTCTGTGAAAAAAATGTATAACTTTGGGACCATATGATAGTGTTGCAAGCAAGTTTGCAATCATATGGCATAAAGCGGGAAAAAAAAGCATATATCATGACTTCATCTCATGCACCTTGTTTTTTTTAAAAAGCTTTTCTTTGTTCCATTATCTTCTTGTTGATGGAATTTTATTGGACACATCACCCGTCAAAATACTAGTCACTAGTTCCATGACTTAAAAAGCCTGGTTCAAATTGTTTTAGTGGCATCATATAATATATTTTCTTTGGTATAATTACGAGTGAGTAAAAAATTGGTAATTAAAATATCAAATTAAATTGATCGGTTTAATTTAATCTAATTTTTTTGTCACAAAAAATTGATTCGGTTATATTTTAAAAAAAATTGATTATTCCAATTGATTCCGGTTCAGTTTTTTAAAAAAAAATAACCAAACCGGTTTAATTAGTTTTTTTTAAAAATAATTATGTTAATAAAAAGTTTAAATTTATCTCAAATTAAATAAATTATAATTATGTTAATATAAAATAGATCCAAAAATTAAGTAAAAAAATGATTTAGTAAATTATTTAGACAAATGAATTAAAAAAGTCTATAATTTAAAATAAAAAAATAAAACTAAAAAAATAGTTTAAATTTTTAAAAACTTATATAATATATAAGAATAAATTTAGTGGTTTATATAATGTGTAATGAATTTTTTTATTATATAATATATAACGTGTAATATATATTGATTTAGTCAATTTAATTTTTTAAAGACTTATATAATAAATAAGAATAAATTTAATGACTTATGTAACGTGTAATAAATTTTTTTATTATATAATATATAACGTGTAGTGCAACGCATAATATATAATAATTTAGTCACCTTAATTTTTTTAAGACTTATATAATATATAAAAATAAATTTAGTGGTTTATGTAATGTGTAATGAATTTTTTTATTATAAAATATATATTAATTTAGTCAACTTAATTTTTTAAACACTTATATAATATATAAGAACAAATTTAGTGACTTATATAATGTGTAATGAAAAATAAAAAATAAATTAAAATAATTTACTAAATTATTTGAACAAATAAATTAAAAGAGCCTACAATTTAAAATTAATTTTTTTATAAAAAAGGTTAAAATTTTGAAAAAAACCAAACTGAAAAAAATCGGTTTAATTTTTCTCCTTAAAAAAGTTAGTTTCAATTTTACTTATTCAAAAAATCAAAGCCAAATCAAACTGTGGCTACCATATAATCAATCAATCTCGGGTGCCAATGTCCTTTTACAGAGTTTTTATATATAACCTCAGTGATACAATGTTGTTAAATTATTCATTCACATTTTAGAAAATAGCAGTGTCTTATGTTTGCACCAAAGAATTGTTTTTGTTGCATTTGCAGTTGTGACCCAATAATAATAAAATTATTTGCAATGTAATTACTATTTAATTTGAGTTTCCATAGTGTAGGGACTTAGAATTTTTAGTGTCAATTTTTTTCGAATACTTAGTGAGTAATAAAGCCTATTAGAGGTTACATGGGTCGGTGAAGTGATTTGTATGCTAGAGCTTTCATCTCTTTTTTCGTATGTATGTCTCTTATCTCTTTTTTTGTGTGATTTTTCTAAGTGTTTTATTTTGGAGCCTCACATGCTAGTAAAAATTTAAAATTTGTTATGATATTACTTATCATGAACTAGATGCTTATCGTTAACCAAAAATACTTGTCTATTAGATAATGCTCTATACTTACTTATATATACTCAAGATTCATTCAATTTTTATTTAATGTGGATATAATATTCTCTTTCATTCAATCACATGATATTCTCGTCACGGTCTGATTTAAACTCATGGACCAACTTGACCTATATTACCTATCCCTCCGAAGCTAAAGAACCCACTATCCACAAGACAATCTCTATTAAGAGTCAAGACATATGATTTTCAAGACCCACTCAACTTTTATTACCTATCCCTCCGAGGCTAGGAGACCCACTATCCATGCGGTAATTTCTATTAGGGCTCAAAACATATAATTTTTAGAGGCCAAGATATGATTTTCAGGGCCTACTTAACTTTTATTGCTTATCACTTTGAAGTTAGAAGACCCACTCTCTACGTGACAATCTTTATTAGGGCTCAAGACATATGATTTTCATGACCCATTTAGCTCTTATTACTTATCCCTCGGATGAACGGGGGAAACACATCCTAGTGGCAATTTTTATTGGGGCGATTTTAGATGTGGGATGTGATATTCTCCCTCATCCAATCACATGACATTCTCGTCACGATCTGACTCAAACTCGTGGGCCAACCTGACCTATATTGCCTATCCCTCCGATTTTGGATGTGGGATGTGACATTCTCCATCATCCAATCATATGAAATTCTTGTCACGGTCTGACTCAAACTTATAAGTTAATCTGACTCATATTGCTTATCCCTACGATTTTGGATGTGGGATATGACATTCTCCCTCATCTAATCACATGACATCCTCGTTACGGTCTGATTCAAACACATGGGCCAACCTGACCCATATTGCGTATCCCTCCGAGGTTAGGGGACTTACTATTTATGTGACAATCTCTATTAAAGCTCAAGACATATGATTTTCAAGTCTCACTCAGCTCTTATTGCCTATCTCTCAGAGGAATGGAGGACTCACATCTCAGCGGCAATTTCTATTGGGGCAATTTTAGAGGTCCATATGCAAATGAGAATTCGAGTCTATTTTAATACCACGTGTCATAGATTGAACGCTTACCATTAACTCAAAAAATTAGTATATTAAATAATATTACTTAACTACTTAAATATATCTAAAATTTACTTAATTTCTATTTTACGTGGAATGTGACATTCGAGATGCATGACTAAATTTGAATTTCATGAGTATTTTGTTTTTTTGGCTATATCAATTTCGTTTATTGCGGATCAATGTGTCGAGCTTGCAAATTATTCAAAATCATCTTCTAGCCCATTTTCATGGGAAGATAGCATGTTATTTAGCTTAAATCATTTGATTTTGAATTTTTGATGATCACTTTTTGATAATTAAATAAATTTTATTCATCTTAAATAAGTAAAATCAGAGACTATTTACTTCTAAGCATCTTCACATTTTAGTTAACAAGGATCTAAATTTGAATCTCACTCGCATAAAAAAATTTCTGCAAATTTATTGCTATTTTTTTTATCAAGAATGGCTGCTCACACGAGTTTCAAGAATATTCTGCGAGGCAATGTGGAATGGCCATCGATCCGATGCACTAAAATGTTTTGGGCTCTGTAGCCATAATAGATTATAACTTTTTAGGCAGATTCGATCAATGGGCCTAATTAATTGCTTCCCAGAGAACAAAAAGTCCTGACTAGAATTTCAGATGGGCTACTACTGGAATGTGTTAGAATCGAGCTCATTACAGAAACAGTGCAATGAATTTAGACTAGGCTAGGCAGCTACCATGCAATTGCTGGCAGACTGATCGCACACAGTAGCCATTTCAGAATTATGCCATGCTTTAAGCTACTGATTTCCAGAACATGGTGTGAAAGATCTTTCCTCTAAGTTGTGAAGATCTTTTGTGGCTAAAGTTGTCTAGTATTTGTCTTCTCTTAGATATGCAGCTATTTACAAGATATGTATTGGCTTTACACGTTCGTGTTTTCATATGCCTCACCATTCCCAAAGCACAAGAAATCTAAGCCTGATACTCTTAAAACCTTTTGCGAAAATGGATATCCTGTGAAAAGCCTTGGCATTGCTAGCTGCTTTTCAGCAATTTGAACCAAGCTACTCATAAAGCATTAATGTTGGATGATTATAAACTCATGTATTCTTGGACATCTGCATTCAAATTTAGGGTTTGTTTTATATAAAGGTGTTGTGGTTGTAAGAGTGTTATATATTAAATAGACTCTTATTGACTTTAGTGGGCTTCAAGCTTATCTAAATTTCAATTCAAATATTTATATAAGGTTCTTTTGCACAGTGATCAGCACTTCAATTCTTGTCCTTTATAATAATCAAACTCTAAATTAGGATCAATAATTGGGTTCATGTCTGCTGCTGCAACTAGTTTGTCTATATTTTAATAAGTGAGAAATGGAGAAACATCCATGATACTTCTTTTAGCATTAAATAAATGGAAACCCTATTCTGATTAATGAACAAAGCCTGCCTTATTTGAATTGACAATCTAAATTTGAACAAGATTAATAGGAGCTAGGAAATAATTCAATTCGGTAGGAAAGATCCAGGATGATATGCCAAGTTCTCTATATTTCATTTGTCATCTTCTAAGTACGGGGGGAAACATTCTGAGCTTGAACCCAACAAACATGCAGAGACATTACTCATTATTGTCCCATAACTCTTAACATATATAATGGTAAAAAAAACTAGCTTGGATCAAATTTCATGCATTTTATTTTTCTTTAATGATATGATATTGACATTATATGTTAAAAAAAATGAGACAAAATCATCTTCGTAAAGAGAATCTGTATATGAATCCATGCATTCTAATATTATTAAATATTAATGATGAAACCATGGATCATATCCATGAAGTGGGTAGATCATGGGTAGATGAAGAGTATTTTGCTAGTGAGAGAGAGGTGGCATGTCTTCTTCTTGCAATGGAGAGATTTGGTTGTCTACGATGGAAGAGACCTTGATGATTAAAGAATAAGAATTCGGCTTGCATACGGGTTCTTGTATTCTTTTTAAATGCTTGTAAAAATTATGTGAGAGAAATGTGAAGGGATCAGGGAATAAGCTCTATACAACTCAATATTCAATAGAGCTATTCCCTTATCCCTTCACATTTCTTCGGGTGGTTGCAGGTGCAGTACTCGAACAATGTCCTTGGAAACATAATGAATATTGAGTTGTATAGAATTTATTTAGGTTATTTAATTCCCATCAAACCCTTTTTTTTTAAAAAGAAAAAAACAAACTCATTATTCATTACAAATTAACACCTCCAACATTGCAGTCATCATCCTGAAATTGACTGACTATAAAGCTCCTTCAAAGGAAAGAAGAGTTTATAAGTAAATAATAAATAATGGTGAATGTCATGCCAACTATAAATTTAGATCATTTTTGTCTGACTTATATAGAAGTTTAAAATTTGATCAATTAAGTAATTTCTTAAAATCCGTTTGATATTTTTAAAATATTGTTTTTTATGTCTTTTTTCAAAAAAAATTTTTTGAAAAACACATAATTTTGTTCTTTTTTCTGAAAAAAAAATTAATTTTAATATATACTCAATCTCATATCTTCAAAATATAAAATGCAGTGTGCACTTTTAAGATAATTTTATTAAAACTCTACCCATAATTAGAGTTTTGTCATTTTCCCTTCCTTTTTTCTAAATGAAAAAAAGAAACAAAAACAAAAGAGTGCAAAGCTAGAATCCTATGCAGAAAGCGGCACCGTCAACCAAACGATATGTCGTTTAGGGTATTTTGACCTGAGAAGAAATAGTTACGCGGGGTCCATGAAAAGGCGACGGACAAAATCCGACCGTCACTTAGAATCATAATCGGAAAATTGGCCGGATGCACCGAATGAGAATGACGGTGCATTTATAAGAAACTGTTCTCTCTTCTGTCTTTCTAAGTAAAAGATTTGGCGATTTTTGGGCCCATTTAGATTTAGGTAATGTTAATGTTGCTAGCATTTTGTTTGTGATATCTAATTTTTATGTTGTCTTCTTTAGATTTTGATAGTGGCGTTAACTGAAGAAAAAAATTTTATATAAAAGATTGATTTTGTACATTATTTATTGTATTTTTTAAAAAAATTATTACATATGTAAATTAAATTCCTCTCCAATTCTCGTGCGTGCAGGATTTTCAGCTTGAAATCTCTTATATTACTTGACGAAATTTGCCAATTGAATCAACTTATACCTATAATCTAGTATTCTGATTAATAATTAGTTCAATTGACAATATCTTTTTACCATGGACATTTAAAAAAAAAATAGAACATTACATGAAATTCATATTTAATTTTGATTTTAATATATCACACAAGGATTTGCAAGGAACTTGTTTAAATTTTTTTAAAAAAATTGAACATAGTAATATTTTTAATATATATTTAAAATTAATAAATAATATATTAATATTACCACCAATTGAATGTTTTTATTGATTCAAAAATTTGTCTATTAAATAATATTACTTATATGTTCATATATATATATACTCAAGATTCACTTAATTTTTATTCGATAAAAAATGTCACATTCTTTTTCATTCAATTATGTAATGCCTCTGTCACAATCTGATTCAAATTTAAAAGTTGATTTATATTATTTATCTCCTAGAATTATAAAAATTTATTATCTACATAATAATTTTTATTAAGATTCAAAATACATAATTTTTAAAATTCACTTATCATATAGTCTATTTCCACTACTCGTAAGGACAGCTACTTTCCAACTATTAAAGGTATTCGTTCGCCTTAATCAATTCTTCAAATCTTTATAAAGAATTATTAAGCTAGAATAATTTGAATGCATATATTGATCATTATTAATTATGTGAGTGTGATAAAAGGGAGAAAAAGTAACTTGCTTTTTCTAAAAATAAATTATTGTTCCATTCCATTTCCAAAGAAAACTTTTATAAGGACATGCGTTAGATAAAGTATAGTTTTGATAAAGGCGAAAGAAGAAAAATCATCATTGAAAACATAATAATAATAATAATTTATGTATGATGAATTGGAGGGTTTGGAATAATATCAATTTTAATGTAAAGTGAGAATGAACATGATTTAAGTGGATAGGTTTTGGAAATATTTTAATGAAAAACAAATTGCCAACCTGCTCCTAACCCCACCAACCAGACCAGTCATGCTATTTTGTGAAGAAGTTCAAATGGAATCCTTGTTTATTTTTGACAATGTGTCTTTAGTTAATTAGGGTTTCTTATTATTAACTTCAATAATAGACGTGGCTAATGACTTTGAAGAGACAAGGAGATCATGACATATACATAATGTGCTTCTTGTGTTAAGATAGAGAAAAAAAAGTGATATAAAATTAATTTCTTAATTAATTTAAAATCACTTGCTTATTATGTGTTGATGGGAATATTTTTGGAAGCAAAATTTAATTGGGAAAATTAAAATTGGCCCATTTAGGAGAATGTTTGTGCCAATACTACTTATTATTGTAAATCATTGATGATGGCTAATGATTTTAGTGAAAGAATTTGTTAGATATGTGTTTTAAGCATGATTACAAACATTTATAATTTTACTTACTCTCAGCAATCAGCTCATATTATAAAACAAGCTACATAGTATATATAATGATGAACCAACATTATTATGACCACTTCCTTTAAGCAAAATTAATTAAAAGCAATATAAAGTTATTATTCCAATCCCCAAAATGTATTGCAAAAGTAATGCATCTCCACATTTTGGCAGCTATAAATTGAGTGAAAGCATCAAACCACTCTGCCACTCATCATTAACACCAATTAATTAATTTTCCAAAAAACAAAACAGCAATAAATTAATTGCATCCGTGGCTATAACTCTAATAAACTATTGAAAAGTTTTAATTTTAAAATTATTCCATTAAAAAGTCGAGGTTATTCGGTTTAATTTTAAAATATTATTTCGTTTATAAGACTATAAATACATAGATCAATTGTTTTTGACATAAAAAAGTGTTATAGAGTAAAAACATTTTGTTCAAATTATTTCCAAACAAACCCTAAATATAAAACTTAAAATATAAACTCTATTTCTAAAAAAATTATGTGTTACGGATTCATGTGAGCTTCAAAATTTAAAATTATTTTAACTAGTTAATTGATTTAAATTTATGGTATTAGTTATATTCTTAACTTGCGCTTAAAATATACATTGCCATAACTATCAAAATCGGGCTTTTTATTCACAATTACTGAAATAAAATTATCAGCAGCTAAATAAAAAATAGGTATATACTAAGATAGTGTAATAATTTTATTCCTTTTGCAAATGAATCTCTTCTTCCTTCTTTTGTGTTAAAATTTATATGATCAAGTCTCTTCTTCTTTTTTTTATGGGATTTATTTTTACGTTTTATGGAGTTTATTTTTTTAGTATGGGATATGTGTTCTTTCTTTATTTATAGTGTAAGTTTAGAAATATAATGTCTTGTTTCAAAAGTTATTTGATTGTTATATAATACTTAAAAATAAAAAAAGTAGAAGCATTTAAGCACTTGTCCCAATGTTAAATTTTTGTGCACCTCTTCTGCTTGGATCAATGGTTTGAGTTTTAATAAATTTCACAATAGTTTATAAAGATTTATAATTTGAATAGGGTATACCCAAAATTATAAGTATTTTTGATAGTGTAACATGATGTAATATTAATATTGCAATCATCAATAGTATAATCCTAATATAATATTAGTTGCAAAATGTTTTAAAGTCAAAATTAGATGTACTCAAAATTATAAGTTTATTTTCGATGATCTTAATAGTATAGTATAATGTAATATCAATCTTGTGATCATTAATAATATTATTGATGATGTAATATTATTAGAGATTTGGTGATTCAATAATCTAGTATGGATAAGGAATTAAGATGAATATTAAGGAGGAAAGTCACAAGAAGTTGAGAATATGTGAGATAAGGGACTAGAAGGGGGAAGTGAAACGGGACTTGAAAATGCGAAAGAAGAGAGGAAAAATCGCGAAGCTAAAAATAGGGGCCAGCGCCGCAATGCCCAGATCAGTCCTTCAGTGCCGCAGCACTAGACGTGTTAAAGTTTAGTGCAGTGGTGCCAAAACGGGTTAAGTTCGTTTTGTTCTAGATTTCTGAATTTTGAAAAGTTTTGAATTTTTAAAACAAGTGGACTCTTACTCCAATAAAGAATATGGTTAGTAGGCACGAAATACCTCTATATAAACACTTGTAAACCCTTTAGTTGAGATTAAGTATTAAGAGAGACTCTAAGAGAAGAGAAGAATTAGGTAGACACTAAGTGCTTATGTGAGTTAGTGTGTAACTGTCATTTGGGTGTTTATTGTTTGTGGTAGAGTAAAGGTACACTAAATATTAAACTCTTTTGAGGGTTCTTCATTGAGTTTTTTTTGTAAAATCTCTAAGAAGTTAAAAAAAGTTAGGATTTTTGAATCCATTATAGATGTAAGTAATTGATCGAATCACGTAAATGATTGTGTTGTATTTTTTATTATCTGTTTTAAATTTTTATTATTTTACTTAATATATATAGATTATTTTGTTGTATAAAAAAATTAAAATTTAAAGTTAAATTTAATTAAAAAATTTTGTTTTAATTTAATCTTACGAGGAAAAGAAGGATAATTCTTTTAATAAATACCAATGGTAAAATGTATCAAAAAGTAAAAAAAAGTAGTGCTTAATAAATATTACATCCATGTAAAAAAAATAAAAAAAAATATTAACTGTCATTTAGATTTGCACGTATGATTGATTAGTTTTATGTGAATGGTATTGGCTGCATATAAAATCAAATGAACAAAATTAAAGTAAGTTGAAAAAACCAGCAATTATAAACCAATCTTAAAATATTTGCCTGTCCATCACTACTTTTGGGTTTTGGCCAGACGTAATTTATTAAAATATTTAACACGTAAGCTAATAATTACTTTACTTTATTCCTTAAAAAAAACAATTACTTTCAATTTTCAAATGGTAGCTGAGCCAGTTCTTTACCCACTTACTCAAAAACATATTGGTAGATGGATTAAATATATCAAATTTTATAAATCCATATGAAGACAACGATACAAGTCCACGTAGCCGAAGTTTCTCAACATACCAAAATAATTTTAATTTTGTTAAGAAAATTATGTAAGAATCTAAGACCATAATATGCTTATTTAATTATTTTACTTCAACTCTTGGCCTTATTCCCGACATTATGAAGTGAAGTGGAAATATAAAATTATCATGTAAAACGACAAACGACGTCCATACATGGGATTTATTTTGTTGTCGTTTTGGAATTCTTGGCTCTGTCCTGTTAAAAAAATATCTGAGCATGCACAGTATTTTTATTTCTTCTTCTTTGTTAATTTGTCTTCTTTTTTTTTATTATTATAAAAAACAACAAATCTATTGAAAAATTAGTTTAAATTTTTTAATCTAATACTAATATTAACTATCGATCTCAATTACAACACCGACTTTATTTATTAAAATTTTTATGTACTATAATATTTTCATGTAACACTCTAAAAACCTTCTTAATATGTGCTGAAATTTTTTTATAACAAGTAAAACAAAAAAATATAAAAATATTAATTAAAAATTATTGAAATATGATTTAGGGATCAAGCTAAGTGCGTAGGGTACGCACGAATCGAAGATGGATGCGAAAGGAGGCAAAAAAAGAAGAAAGACGCACCAGGCGACTAGCACCGCGGCGACCAGGAGTGGGTGCCGCAGGGCCCAGAATAGAACCTCAGCGCTGCAACGCTCAACAGAAGCGCGCCAGCGCTGGAGCGACGAGATCCCAGCGCTGCAGAGCTAGATGCGGGAACAGTATCCCGAAATTAAGAAACTTCCTAATTTTGTCTTTCACTTATTTCAGAACTCCCTAATACGACTCCCACACGTATAGGAAAAATCTAAGACGTCCCAAGACCTATATAAAAGCTATCAATTGGCTTGTAAACACATCTTTGTGATCAAGAGTGATCTTTATGATCCTAGTGAGATCTTGGTGATCAATAACAATCTTAGTGATAATTCATAGTGGTTATTTGTGAGAGAAAATTCCTAAAGGGTAAGAGAGAGTTTTCTTTGTGATGTTTCTTATAATAAGTATACTTTGTGGTTGTCTTGTGATTCATAATAAGAGAAGAGTGTGATCTTGATCCGCCGTGGACGTAGGCAAGTTGCCGAACCACGTAATTCTTTGTGTGTTCTTCTTCTACCAATTTCTCTATTTATTTTTTAGTAACTTATTCTGCATTATTATATTGCTTAGGTGAATTATTTTGCTTGTTTATGTGCTTTCGCTTCAACAAAAAATAATGATATTTTTGTTTATAAAATTTGGTCTGTTACTTAATTTTATCTATCTTATTTTAAATTAATTAGATTTGTTCTTCTTCGTTAATCAGTTGCTATTAAATTTGACAAAAATATAGTTATTTCGGTACAATGTCTATTTTACCCCTGATAGTTATGAGCATGTGTTGTGATATTTAAAGTGGTTGACATATCATCAAAAAAATAATTTAAGTATTCACGTGTCACTAAATAATTAGTTATTGATAAAAAAAATAGACTTCTGACATATTTGGATATGTTTTACTTTTATAATAAAATTTAAATTTATTTTTAAAAATAAATTATTAAAAAAAATAGACTCTTCATAAGCATAGACATCCGACGGTGGCAGGCCATTGTCGGCCACTGGACTCTAACGATAAAAATGATCAAAATTTATGTCATTAAACTCTATTTTTTTGTCATTTACACAATTGTGAGATCATTTTTGACAAAAAAAAGTCTCTAAGACGACTAAATACACAGTGAGAACCATAAGAGGCGGCGATGGTCATCGGTGGTGCACGTCACCGCCGCTCTGTTTGACTTGCACCGCTTTGGTCACCACCCTCCTCCACGGGAACGGCGGTGCACGTTAATGGGACGACGGTGACATGCACTGCCAATGGTGGTTGCCTCCCATGACTCCCTTTGTATATTTGGCAACATTCTAGTCTTTTTTTTTTGTTAAAAATAATCAACTGTTGTGTAGATCATAAAAAATAAAGTTATGTGATATAAATTTTAATCATTTTTATTGTCAAAGTCCAATTGCAGGGGATGGCTCGTAACTGTCGAATGTCTGTTGCGATGATGGTGGTCCACAATAGATTTTATTTATTTTATAATTTATAATTATTTGACACATGTCATAGTGTATGAATTTTTCTTATTAAATTATAATTTTACCCTTCAACAGTGAAACCTAACGATAATTGAATTAATAAAGATGGACAAATTTGCATAATTTAAAATAATATAGATAAAATTAGATAACGGGCCAAATTCAAGAGACAAAGATGTCTTTATCCTAAAAAAATAATAAAGATCAACAACGTAATAAAAATAATAATCAATCACGTAAGATACAAGAATATACATAATTCGATAATAATTATTCACATCAACGGTGGATCATTAGACTTTCATTTTTTATTCAGTTATTTTATGTACAAAAAATTCTTACAAGAGAAATTCAAAGAATATAATAATAGACGACGTCCTAAAGAATTTATTTAGTACTATCTCATGCACTCAACTCTCCCATTACACCCTCCCTTACATACTCAGCACTCTCTAGCCATTTATTCGTTCTCTTATTGTTATATTATTTATTCTAATAAATATAAATAATTTATTTATATTTTAAATCACCCTTAAAAATATATTTTTTGGTTGAAATAAAAGTTCACGAGAAAATAAAAATTTAAAATTAATTTAAACATGTGAAAATATTTAAATTTTGTATTCTTTTGAACTGCGGTGAGACAGCCTCTTGTGACGGTGTCGATGCGACCCCGTTACAGTGTCGCAGCGAGCTTGCCTAGGCATGTCTCCTCTTGTGTCTTCTTATCTCTTTTTGTTTTTGTGTCTCCGTTTTCATCTTTTGTTTTATACGTACAATGCGTACTCGATTTCGTGTTCAACTTTTTCTTAATTTTTAATTTAAAATTAAATTAAAATTTCATTTTCAATCAGTAAAATCCCAATAAAATTGATTATAAACTTAGCCAAATCAAGAAGTTTTTTTGAATATCAAAGCTCCACGTTGAAGCAAAGTTTCTGGATCATAGGAATTTCTAACACTTTTAAATCTTGTTCAGCGCTTTTTCAGTTTCTATTAAAAACTGAACAATAGAAAAAGATTTAGCACGCCAGATGATTTTTTATTTACATCTTTTCTTTTGGGAAACTGAAAGTCCCAGCTGTTCTATTTGGTTTGATATTCTCCGTTTTTATTGTAAAAATTTAAGCATTTCAATTACGTTTCGTGACTTTTCCAAAAAAAAAAAAAATGAAAGGAAAAAAAGAAAAACTGCGTGATTATTTTACATATTTCATAGTTCAATAACTAAGATCAGGAGACCTAAATTTCATAAAATTCTAACTTATTTATGGTTATAGTAATATCATTTTAAGTAATACAAATAATAAGTTACAAAAAAAAAAGTAATACATATAGTGAACAAATCCAAATTTTCATAAAATGCAAATGTTCGACCATCCAATCTAGCGTATAGCTTTATTCATTATTACACATGATTTTGGTGTATCTAATACAAAATTTTGGTACATAATAAATTTTAAAGTGACTGCTATAGATTAGGGATGGAGGATCCAAATTAGGCGACAATAAATGTTTACCTTACATTATTTGATGCACATAACTAATAAATTAATTGCAGATCTAGCATACTTTAAAAAAAAATTGAGAAAATTTGAATTCAAAAAATGTACTGTCAACTTTTTTATTATTAAACTGTTAAGATAAATGCACTTATTTAAATGACCCATAATAATGAGTTTGTAATGTATTTTTTTTTTTATTAAAATAGAAATCTCAAATTTGATTCTTCGTCCTCAAAGTAAATTTTTTTTTTTGTTAACGTAAGTATTATTTTTATTCATTTTTTAAATATGAATGAAATAGCTCATAACTCACGTCGGTAAGATTTATTAAACGGTTTTTTTTTTAAAAAAAAAATTATTTATCAGTTTGAGGTTTAATGTTTTTAATTCATCGCATCTAGCTTTATGGTGATTTGATAGTTAAAACACAAGCTAGAATACACATCTAAAAAGCAATATCTATTAGAATTTTGAACATATTATGGCTGCCAAACGTTCATTCATTTTCATTCATAAAGTCAAAAAAGAAATACCCATAAAGTAAAAATCATGATGAAGTCTGGCTGTGGGTCACGCATTTTACTCGTGCTAGTAAAAAAAAAACAAAAAACATATTTGAAATTTTTTAAACTAAAGTTGATTTGTGAAATGGACTTGTCAGCTAAAAAAGAAAGAATAGTACGACGATACAGAACCCTAATTGTGCTGCACACACACACATACATACACGAATGTTATATAAAACGACAGCGTGATTGATGGCTTATTTAAGATAAAAATGGAAAATAGCAATAAAGGTATTTTAAATTAAGTAAAAAAAAAAAAAAACAAAGTTTATTTAAGATCAAAGGGTCAAAGACTGAAGGAGGAGCGTCAAAGAACGGGTCGGTCAATTTCAATTCTGTAACTCGGTGGGCACGCGTGGTCTTCTATTCGTTGTCGTTTTTGTTACGGCTTAGGCATCGCTGCTGTGCCTCCGAGACGGCCACGTCACCCCTAATTTTTATTTATTTATAATTTACCCTTTTCTGTTTCTCGTGATATGTTACTTTGTACGAGATTTTGAGAGTTAAAAAAAAAATAAAGATCACCACTCCGGCAGTCACCGCCAACACCGCGTCAACGTTGCGACCCTAACCCTGTTGTAAAAAGAACAAAAGTACAACTCAGCTTTTATTTTGTACTCATCTCTCTATGTAATTAAACAACCATTTGCCACGTGGTTATTAAATAGTTTCATTTATTTTTTTAAATAAAATAATTGAATTTAACTTAGCTCTCTCTCAAATACATTTATAATAATAATAGAATTTTGAAATTTATTTTTACAAATAAAAATATAAAAATATTTTAGAATGTATCTATTATTAATTTTTTAAAAATAAATTTTCAAACAAATTTTTTTTTTTTAAATGGACATTTACAAAAAGTGATGCTATTTAAAGATATTATTTTTGTGGAACACTACAAAAAAAGTTATAATTATAAATAAAAGTGACAATTTAATTATATTGTCTAATAAGCACACATGGGCTTGCAAAAATGGCAAGCGCTCCTCCTATAGTGCACATCTTTAATCTAAGATTAGGGATTCGAAACTTCCCTCTTCTATAATTATAGAATATCTTAAGTTAGAAATTTAAAATCACCTCCTTTGTAGTTATAAAATATCTCAAAAATAAAATTATATTGTCCAATAAAATACATTTGTAATATAAAAAAGAAGATTAAATATACGATATTAAAAAAATTGTGATTCAACAATTTTGGTTGGACAAGAATTGAGATGAATATTAAAGTAGAGAGTCACAAGAAGTTTAGAACGTGTGGGACACGTA
The DNA here is from genome assembly GCA_946807835.1 of Ailanthus altissimus. NCBI lineage: Eukaryota > Viridiplantae > Streptophyta > Magnoliopsida > Sapindales > Simaroubaceae > Ailanthus > Ailanthus altissimus. Next base: position 21,615,961 of record OX327702.1, on the reverse strand, counting down.
TGAAGAAGTCTAGGATGTATGGGATACGAAGGGGGAAGTGAAACGAGACTTGAAGACGCAAAAAAAATGAAGAAATCGCGGGGAGCTGACCAGCGCCGCGACGCTCAACACAGAAGCATAGCGCCACAGCGCTGGGTCACCAGCGCCACGACGCCCAGGGACGAGCGCGCGGCTCCAGAACACGTGAAAAAGTCTGTTTTGGTTCAGGATTTCAAGTTTTGAAAAGTTTGGACTTCCAAAATAAGTGGACTCTTACTCCAACAAGGAATAGAGTTAGTAGACACGAAATACACCCTATGTAAACACTTGTAAACCCTTGTTTAAGATCAAGCATCTAAGGTTTCAAAGATGTAATCATAAGAGAGAATGGAGGAGTTAGGTAGGCACTAAGTGCGTGGTGCACTAGAATGTAATCTTTGAGGGTATTTTCTTCTTTAGGTTCTTTGAGTGAATAAAAGAGAAACGCCATAGATTCTTTTGGCTTAGATGCTTGGGCTATTCTTGTGTTCCTTGTAAAAATCTCTTATGAGGAGATATTAAGAGGTCTTAGGGAGTCATGGTGATCAACGGTAAATATTTAGAGGTCTCTATGAGAGATACTAAGGGGTCTTGTGGGATCATTGATGATGTAAGAAGATACTTAGTGATCTATTTTAATAGTAAGAAACTGGATTATGGATCTTCCATGGACGTAAACAAGTTTGAGCTGAATTACATATATTTTGTGTCTTGTGATTGGTTTGTTTTCTTTATTTTTATTGATGTGTTAATTTTATGTGTTCTTATTTATAATGTGAGTTATAATTTTTTGCTACGCATAAGATGTAAGGAGTATCAAAATTGTAACTTAATTAATACGATTAAAGTGTCAAATTAAAATATATAATTGTCAAAAGGTTTCGTACTTGGTATGATTACATAATGAATGTTATAAGTAATAATATTCGTTCAATTCATTGTGATATAATGTAGTCCCATCACATGATATATATAAATAGCTTTTTGGGTGAGCTTGCTTTTGATGAGGGATTAGCTGGTAGCAAAAAGTGAAGACCAATGTCAGGGCTTTTGGGTGAAACTAAAGAAAGCTATTTCTCTTGTACTTAAATTATTTAATTGTAGGTGAACATCTTTTGTGTAGTGTCCAGCTGTAAAGTGTAATTTCTGCAGCGTTGTAAATTAATGGACTGGACTGGACTGCAATTTTGTCCTTGCCAAATGAAATTAATGATGACCAAAGCTTTTTTTTTTTTTCAAATTGCCTTTTCTCCAACAAGAAAGGATATACTATATTACTATTGCTATATTAAGCTCACCCACTAATTGGGAGCTACAAGGAATTGCAACTTCAAAAAGTTTTCTTGTAAGCTTTATAATTTTGGATATTTGTTAAGGTTAATCTAGATACAATTTTTATTTTTTTATAAATATATATTTTTTACTTTAATAAATTTTAAAAGCTATAAACAATATTATAATTTTTAAAATAAGAAGAGAGTAACGATTATATAATAAAAATGTCTCATAATTTTGACCGACAAAAAATTACCATTTTCAACTTGAAATTGTCATTTTCTCATGTTTGTAGCAATTTAACTTCTTTTAAGTGCTTTTAGTACATTGCAATTATTTTATTAAAATTTATGTCTTGTGTATTTTTTAATAATTAGTTAATGTATTTATATTATCTACTATTTTTTTATATAAAAATGAAATACACTAGAAGTATCCAAATTTTGTCCATGAATTAAATGATTTTTTATATGATAAAATATTTAAGACGTGAAATAAATGAACTTTAATCATATAAAAATATGCACCTCCAATCATTTCAATGAATTCTTTCAAATGTCTAAAAAGTTTTTATTAGATTGATAATAAAACACTAATTCACCATGGACATTTATGATTTATGACCTAGGATTCTATAATTGAAAGTTGCAAAGATTCCACACAAATGACTAACAATGAAAATACTAAATACAAAGAGTGACTGGACAAAATCTCAAGAATGAGTACAATTAACTTGAGCATAAAATGATAAAAAAAAGAAAAAAAGGAGAGCAAGTAGTAATAGTAAATTAATAAAGCAGACAATAATAATAAATGAGGGCACAATGAAAACGAGCCAACCATGGAATGCTGGATGCTTCTCAAAATCTCGGGAAGAGATGAAAGAAAGATACCCTCAATCTCAAATCAAATGAATCCAAACAGCGCACTTATCACCAATCTTGTTACCTGCAATAGCACAAGACTAGACTATGACTATGTTGGTTTTAATATGAGATTTGTTGATTGTTTTTGAATACTGATGCACATGCATGTTGTTATATTAGTTTGTGATAGTGTTTGTATTTTTCTTTTTTGTATGAGAGTTATTTTTATCTCTATTTTAAAGGTATTTATTTTTTTTCCAGAAAGGTTAGTTTTCCATTGAGATTATTACCCCTTTGTTGTAGAGAATAGGAGTCGGACATTTGTTAATGAGTAATTTATCTTTAGGTCTTGTAATTTCTTTAATATATTGATTAGAAATCCCTGTTTTTGTATCCATATCGCTTTTCTCCAATGGATTCAGATACCTTAAAAAAAAAAAAAAAAAACTACACAAACCACAAGAAACAACCAGACCCTCTTCTATTACGAAACAGTGAACACTTTCAGCTTTAGCTTAAGCAGTTACAGCATTTTTATTTTTATATTTTAAAATTTGCTTCTTTTTTTTTTTAACTCATAGTCGTGTCTATTTATTTATAAGTTATAAAAGCATCATCACCACTTCGCCTCGATATTGTGAACATCCAAGATTTGAATCAGGAAGTCTCCTCATTCCTTCTCCCTTTTTTTCTCTTATATTTTTGTAGCCAGCCCCAGCTCAGTTCATTTCAGTTTAAAGCTGAAACTTGAAAGTTGAAACCTCTTCAACTTATATATACATATATGTATCTTTCATGGTACTGAAATTTGTAGCAACAATTTGATTAAAGTGTGAAGCTTTTGTTAATTTGTTATATATTCCTATTACATTTCTTCTTTTTTCCAAAAAGAGAAGCTAAACTGTGATGATGGCACAAAAGCACTTACACGAGCTGCTGCAAGAGGATCAAGAGCCCTTTCAACTCAATAACTACATTGCTGACAGGCGTTGCCAGCTTAAAGGAGCTTCAACCAAAACCCAGATACAACTCAAGAAACGAAAACCCATCTCACAAACCTCAAAGTTTCCTTCAAATTTCTGCAAAAACGCTTGCTTTTTCTCTTTTTATGACTCGCCGGACCCGAGAAAATCTCCTCTCTTTGAATTCTCATCGCCAGCTGCGGCCAAAAGCCCTTGCAGAAGTCCAAATGCAATATTTCTTCATATCCCTGCAAAAACTGCGGCCTTGCTTCTTGAAGCTTCTCTTAGGATCCAAAAACAATCTTCGAAGCAAAAAACCCAAAGCAAAAGCAATGCTTTTGGTTTATTTGGGTCCTTAAGAAGGAGGCTTACTTACAGAAATAAAACTCGAAAGTGTAATGAAAGTGGTGAGGGAGTTAAGGTCTCAGTGAAGGATATTTTGAGGTGGGATTCTATAAAATCTTTTAAGGATCAGAAAAATGACCAAGTGAAACAACAAATGGTTCGTGTGGAGGACAAAAGTGCTTGTGAGGTGGGATTTTCTTGTTCTTGTAATGGCCGGCCAAGTAGTGCTGTTTGGTCTGAAAGCAATGAAGACAAGTCTTTAGATTTGGATTTAAATACCTCATCTAGTAGTCAGTCTGAGGATTTTGAGCAAGAGATTGAAGACACTGATTTTGCTTCTTGCGAGAAGCGATTCTGTGAAAGCCCTTTCCGTTTTGTGCTTCAAACAAATCCTTCCCCTGGCCGCAGAACACCGGATTTCTCATCGCCGGTAGCTTCCCCGATTCGCCACAAAAAAGAGGTTTGTCTTTTTATGTAATTTTATTTTTATTATGTTTTTTAAATAAATATTTAATGCAATGAGTGAACTCGTGATCGTCCTGATTGAGTTCGTCATGCTTGAGTTGTCGGCAATACGGTCACTTTATGTAATTTTGGCCGGAATGTCTATATTAAATGTCAAATAAGCCCTACTGTTAACTGCTAACTATGTTAAAGGATCCGGCTGTGTATAGGGTTCTAAATGTCATTTGGATCTTGTATGTATATGTAAGAGTACTTATGATCATGCCTCTGCCATGCAAATCTTTTATTTACGCGTATATAAATTATTTTGCATAAGCGGCCAATTAATTTTTGTTTTTTCTGTTATTTCCCATCAATGAATCCGACATCCTCTTTAGCAAATTACTATTTTAGCTTGAGATTTTTTTTTGGGGAAAATTAGAAGAAAAGTCAACAAGGCAACCAACTTTGATTAAGAATTATCTTTCTTAATTCACCAATGAATAAATATTAAATTCACGAGCATAATCAAGGAAATTTATTTGTTAACTAATTTAAAAATAAGGTCTTAATCATGGTTGTTATGAGATATAATAAGAAAAATTGAATTATTTCCCGTTTTGTGTAATGTCTAAATCAAGGTTTGTGATTATAGGACGAAGAGAATCATGAGATGGAGATGATAAAGAAATTCCAAGTAAAAGCAGAGGATGAAGAGGAAGAGAAGGAACAATGCAGTCCTGTATCTGTATTGGACCCTCCATTCGAGGACGAGGACGATGAAGGAGGACATGAGGGCGAGGAGGACGAATATGATATTGGATGCAGCTATGCAATTGTACAAAGTAAGTAACGTTCCTCACAAATTTTCCACTTCTGACTTCTGTATCCTTTTCTTGTTAGTTGTGTAGTCTTTATAAATGTGCATACTATATCTTGCTCTGCATACCCCACATTTGTTTAAGCTAATTTAATGCTTGTTGTTTTAAGGGGTCATGATCGTAAGTTTCTTAGTCGTCAAAACAATGACGTTGTCCATGATCCAATGTAGGAAATTTTAAAATGAAACAGTATCTATGTGGGATCCATTTCAAGATTGCTGCTAATCTAGATTATGAAGACAACAGTGTTGTCTTGGTCATGGACTGTATGTTCTATTGGTGTGGCGTTTTCTTCATTGATGAAGCAGACATATAATGGAGTCATAACTTTGCATATGACCCACAAACTTTGAAGTTGAGAATTTTTCTACTCTTCCATTTGTGGGACTATGCAATCATCAACCTAACTTAAATTTTAAATCTTTCATCGAAAACTTTGTAACTGTTTGATATTACATAATTTTGGTCAAACCGATTTAGTTTGACCCAAATGTTCTTCTAATCTGTCGTGCTTCAAAAAAAAGCAGAAGGCTGTGATTGGCATTTAGAATATCCCTTGGACTTACTTGAGTAAATGAATTTCCCTCTTCTAGTACTTGGTTATAATTTCCCCAGCTCCGTCAAATTTTCTTTCATTGCACTTGTTCATGTAAGATGTAGTTAAGAGGCTTGAGCTGGTTGGAATGAACTTATTTCTATTGCCATAATGTCATACTTAGTTGCCAAGAGTCCCTTTCTATCTTTGGATATGGTAGTCAATGGACTTCTTTATATTGCCAGAGGCTTGAATCTTGTGGAACCCCATTAATGCATAAATTCAAAGCCCTAATGTTTGTTGTTCACAGAAAACACATTTGATCTCTCTGCAATGTTGTTGTATTTGAATTGAAATGATTTCACTGCATTTATAATTTGTGTAGTGAAAAACTGAGGGCCCAAAAATTAGTTGAGACTGAAACTGAGCTGCAAGCAATTAATTATTTTGTTGAGATCTGCTTTAATGGAAGATGTTTGAGTTGCACCTGAAATCATTATATGTACTTTGCACTGTGGATATGCATTTAATATTTTTATGTACTCCAAATGGGCAATTGATACTAATCTTCTCTCTTGTTTTCTGGCTTTGTGCTTTTACAGGAGCAAAGCAGCAACTATTGCACAAGCTTCGTAGATTTGAAAAGCTGGCGGAGTTGGATCCTATTGAGCTTGAGAAAAGAATTTTAGAACAAGAACAAGATAATGATGAGGATGATATTTATGACTTGGAGGAAGAAGAGGCATGTGAGGATTATGAGTCAGCTTCATGCGATAGAGAAAATGCAGTTGATGAGTTTGTTAAAGAAGTCTTGAGCAAATCAAGCGTCCATCATATACGGCGAATTTCCAAAGACATGAAAAGACTGATCACGGATCTCTTCGCGGAGGAAGAGAAGGATCATAATTGGTCTGTTGACAGAGATGTGGTGGTGAAAAGGGTTTGTCAGATGTTGGAGTCATGGCAAGAGGTGGAATCAAACACCATTGACATGATGGTGGAACAAGACATTAGAAGAGAGCTTGATGGGTGGCAAAGATGTCAAGAGCAGGTTGGAGAGACAGCAGTGGAGATCGAACTTGCCATCTTCGGATTACTTATGGAGGAATTGTCAGAGGAACTAATTGTTTAACTGGGAATTAGTTGGACAATTCTGAAGCTGAGAAGAGAAGTCATTCAGATGAATTTTGGCTTAATTTTCTTCCATTTTTTTCTTTGATATAATAGTATTAATTGGAGGGTATAGTCTAACTTGCTGTCAGGGGATAGGTTAACTAGGAAAAAGAAAAATGACCCAAGAAGGCAAGAAGCATCTGGTTTAGATATTACCTATTAGCATGGCATTATATGTGTATATGAATCATGTATGTAGTTGGGGGGAATTCAAGGTCTCATTCATCCTTGCTAAATGAGACTAGACATGTACAATTCCTGGCCCTCAATATATTTATGCTTTCTTTACCTACATCAGTTATTGTGTCTCTTTCCATTGCCATTTAATATATATCAGTTTTAAGTTGTATGCTGATGAATGATGTCAATTTTAATAAGATTTTCACCGTCCACCACTCAACCCAATTCAATTTCTGTGCAAGCATTGGAATCCGATGGGTGGTCAATTGGTTACTCACCGTGGTAGTAAAATGTGTGAGCAAATTTCTCTCTTGAGAGTAGATTCAGTATATTCCGAGTCTAAATAATCTGGCAGTGGCATCACTAATTAGATCCTAGACTAGAAACGTCGGTATTCAAAAAGACACACAATATTTTGTACAAGCATGACACGTCTCTATTTGCTGTTGAGAACGAAATTATGCAATGGACAAGACCAATGAGCTTTCTTCTGAAGTAAGGTACAAATACGAAAACAACTTCAGCATCTCTTTTAAGGAACAGCAAGTATCTCTTTCCTTGTCACAACTTTTGCATCAGTCTTGATTTCTCCATTGCTTTCTATCCATCAATAAAAAGACTCTTAAAACTACGCTACAATTGTCACTGCTATTGTTTTCTACTCTAGTGCTTTACAATCAAGAAATTAGGCAGGAATGGGACAATCCATCTGCCAGTGTGTTATATGAGCAGATGCTAAGCTTAAGAAGAATCATTATTCCATCACGACTATAAATGTGTATTATTATATTATGGTCAAATGGGGTAATGAATCTATTCCCATTACTCAAGGGAAGAAGCCTAATTAAAAATATCAATTCATCCTTGAAATAATTAGCAGCATATTTGATCTAGATCAGAGCAAATTTTGGCATTATCGTGCAATCCAAAATTTCATTATAGGTCATATTCAGTCACTTGTGGATACACAGCTTGCTTCCACAGGCTTGAAAAGAGAGCTGAACAACCTCAAAGCAAACTGCTTTGGCAACATTCACTTCCTTCAGATTACTTGTATAGTTGCATATTTTGTATGCATCCATCGAACAAACCATTTTCTTACCCTAACTTTATTCCTTGTCTATATTTCAAGTTACTAGCTTTTTTCTCTTCCCCTTTTTATTGCTTAAGCTTAACTGGAAAGTAATTTAATGCACCCACTTGACTTGAGACAATAAAATTGACAATAACTAAATTCTTAAACATAATGATAGGAAAAAACAAAAGTACTTAAAAACAGAAGGGTCAATTTCATCTACCTTAATTCTAGCAAGTCTTATTAGAGATTTGAGTACTATTCATACAACATTAAAATGGGTTTAGTTTATATTAATGTAATATATATACATATATATATATCTTTAGTTTTTATTAGTTAAAAATTTCAAATTACAAAATTCTAACCAACAAAAACTGGGTTTAATAAGGGTTTGGAAAAAATTTCTAACAGGATTTACTGAACGTTGACCAAAATTGTGAGGGAGATAGATGATATCGTCCAACAGTGATCATTCCCTGAAATATTTAGATATAGATCCTCTGGTGACCTTATGTTGCCTAAGTTTTTAAAATGATTTCTGCAAAATGTTATTGGAAGAGGATCTATATCTGAAAGAAGAAAGAGAAGTTGGGAGCAACTCAATAGTCTGAAAAGTGGTTACTTCCAAAGCAGAGCCCATAAATCATTTGGGCTTCAAATTTGCTGAATTTGTAGTACAGAAAGGAAAATGTATAAAGGTAAAAGTTAGAAACACTAATTGGATTTGAATAGAAAACCCGTTGAATAGAGAATAGATTTTTCAAGGAAAAAGGATATATGAGTTTTTAATGTTTTAAAAAAAGGATATAGAAATTTTAATTTTTTAAAATTTTTTATCGAAATATTTGTTAAGTAGTGATTTTCATTCATTTTAATTAAAAAAAGAATAAAAAAGAAAATTCAGTCTAAACTTTGAAGTTAGTAAACTCTTGCATTAAAAAAAAATTAGAGAAAAAGTAGAAATTCAATCTAAATTCTGGAGTTAGAAAACCCACATATAAAAAATTATTGACAAAGATTAAATCTTGGTCACCTACATGATAAGTAAAAATACTCACCATTATGTTAAAATAAATTTTATTGAAATAATACTAAAATAATAAAAATACAAAAAACAAAATCGTCATAACACTTGTAATGATCAACTTTACGAAGATTCCATTTTATTCTAGACGCTCGTAACATTGGTCCATGATAGATCCTAGCCACCATAGAAGCCATCACCTGTTGCCACCAATTGTCGTTGGCCATCACTTGCCGCTATTTCTGAGTTGATCGAAATGTTGACTAGTGATGGGCATAGTGGTTGTTGACGGTGAGTAATGGCTTCTGAGGTGACTAAGGTTTTGTAGTTTCTTGTTTTTATATTTTTGTTATGGTAATATTTTAATAAATTTTATTGTAACATAATGGTGAGTGCTTTTATTTATTATACTGGTGATCAAGGTTCAATCATATTAACTATAAGATCGAAGGTTCAACCATCTTTTTAATGTTTAATTAAATTTAGACTTTTTTCCAATCAAAACAAGTTTAATCATACTTTCACCAATTTTATTTATTTATTTGTTAAAATAAATAAAAATCATTACCTGACAAGAGTTTTGATGTAATTTTTAAAAATGCAAAATCTATATATTCTTGAAACTTTAGAGGTTCAAATATTAATTTTCCTTTTAAAAATTTTATACTAACTTTTATAGTTTCAACAAGGATATTATAGAATAATGAAACTTTTAAAAGGAAAATATTCTGCCCATCCTCATGTTTAGTTGGCATTCATCAATGCAATTTAACTTATTTCGTAAATCATACTTCAACTTCAACATCATTAATTTGAACCATTAGACTTAACTAACTTAATGATTACTTTATCAGTTTCATCAAATATAATTAAAAAATAATAACTATACGAAACTATTCTTACTAAATTTTAAGTCAAACTCTAATAAAGAGACAATCATGACAAATAAAATAATTAAAGAATAATTATGTAACAATTATTATAGGGAAGCAATCATGACTATTATGACAATAATCATGAAATTAATGACATTTCTAAAGAAGACTTACACCTACTTCTATATAAAGAAGACATTTTTTTCTAGAGAAGAGGAGTTCTCTCTAAGCAGAAAATTACTTTTTCTTTACACTATGTATTTTTCTTTTACTCTTTGTAATGACCATAGAGCTTTGTTATAAATACCTTGATATATAGTGCATATAAGTGAGCCTAAAGCTCGGTAAAGTGGACGTAAGTCTGGATTGGCCTGAACCATTATATATCTTGTCTTAATTTCTTCTCTCTCCCTCTTTATTTTTTATCTCTACCAATCCGACAAAAAAATAAATTTAACTTGTTGACTCAGGAGTTCTCCAAATTTTGGGTCAACAGTTTCGCACTGTCTGTGGGAAATGCAACAAAAAGTCATGAAGACTAACCATAGAGTTTATTCAACAGAAAGATGAGTTCTTAATTTATATATCAATATTTGATTTTTTAAAATTATTTTTATAATGATTAATTCAGTTGAAGATTTTTTATGCTAATGCCCTAAATTTCTTTTTTAAATGGATTATAAAACAGAGTAATTTTATCTAAAAAAAAAATATAAATACTAAAACAATATGGCAAGACACGGCTAGGATGCACACTTAAATGGAGCATCATCCTTAAGGAGATAAAGCTTTTTCTTTGCCAGATTCGTATGATGGGTGCACTAAAAAAAATTGATCTGTACAAGTGACTTTCACATCTTCAAAATGTTGAGGAAGAGAACAAATGACATTGTAGATATAAAAAGGTACACAACCATCTATTCTTGTTTACACACACACACACACACACACACACACACACACACAGATATATATATATATATATATATACAGAAAAAAAGATGCGTGCCAAAAAGAAAAGCTTCTCGTACACACACACACAGATATATATATAGGAAAAAAGATGTGTGCCTAAAAAAAAAAGTTTCTCGTACACACACACACACATATATATATATAGAAAAAAAAGATGTATTCAAAAAAAAAAAGCTTCTCGTATAAGGAAGAAAGTAACTCCTACTCAGTAAAAAAAAAGAGAGAAGTTGTCTGGGTTTAAAAAAAAGAAAAAAAAGCTACTAAAAACAGAGTATCCCTATAGAGTCAAAGAAAAAAGATATGTGGAGGTGTAAGACAATAATTTCCTACTCAGTGTATATATATATATAAGAAGCAAAAGAAAAATTGAAAGGATGAGCAAGAATACTTCATCAATAAGAGGCAACAAAAAAAAAAAAAGGTTAAAAGAAGCTATATGGGTAACAAAAAAAAAATTTGCATGGACTATATAAAAAAGAGGAAAATGTATGATGAAAGAGTGGTTTCTTGGGAGAAGAATCTAAAAATAAAAAGTATGAGCAGGTGCAGCATAAAGAAGAGCAGCTTATGTCATAAAAAAAGAATGAGTAGGTGCAGTATAAAAAAGAGCAACACATATCATAAAAAAAAGAATGAGCAAGTGCAGTATAATAGAAGAGCAGCTTAATGAAAAAAAAAAGGTATGAGCAGGTGCAACATAAAGAAGAGTAGCTAATGTTATAAAAAAAGTATGAATAGGTGCAGTATAAAGAGGAGCAGCTTATATCATAATTTTTTTTTTAAAAAAGTATGATCAGGTGTAACATAAAAAAGAGTAGCTTATGTCATAAAAAAAGTATGAGTAAGTGTAGCATAAAAAAGAGCAGCTTATATCATAAAAAATTTAAAAAAAGGTATGAGCAGATGCAACATAAAAGAAGAACAACTCTTTTGTAGTTATAAAAAAATATGAGCAAGTGTGGCGTGAAGAAAGAAGAGCAGCTCTTGTGAAATGAAAAAAAAGAATTATGAACAAGTGCAGCGTGAAGACAAAGAAAGAGCAGTTTGTAAAAAGTTTTATGAGCAAGTGCAATTTGAAGAAGGAAGAGTAGCTTCTGTTTAAAAAACAATTGAGTAGGTATATGTGTAGCATGAGAAAAAAAAGCTACTTATAGTAAAAAATATACAGATGTTCAAATTTATATAAAAAAGAGAAGAAGGCTTTAGCCTTTAATAGAGGAATAAGCCTCGGGAAAAGAAATGAAAAAAAAAGAGTTCAAAAAGACCGTCCAGAGTTTTGCATAAGGTCTTAAAGGGCTTTTATTATTCAGCCCCTTAATAGTTTGAAGAGTTATAACCTTTGTATAATAATGTAAGAGTTTTACTATAAACCCCCCAAACAAAGACTTTCTCATTAAGAACCACGAGCACCTAATTCTTCCGAAGCCAACCACTTAAAACCTTGATCTGAGCATGTTATTTAAGCTCTCAAAGAGTCCACTCACTTAAATTTTTTATCAAGACCCTAGCAGATTCAAGAAGAAAAAATTCCGAGCAGGTTCAAGAGAATTTTCAAGTAGAATATTCCGAGTAAGAGTAAAAGTTTCGAGGAGATATAAGAGTAAAAAAATTTCAAGCAGGTCTAAAAGAATTTTTAAGCAAAAATATCCGAGTAGGTTCAAAAAAATTTTCAAGCAGAAAATTCTAAGTAAGAGTAAGAGTAAAAATTCTGAGCAAGTCCAAGAAAATTTTCAAGTAGAAAATTTCGAACAGGTTCAAGAGAATTTTCAAGCAGAAAATTCTGACCAGGAGTAAGAGTAAAAATTCTGAACAGGTCTAAGAAAATTTTCAAGTAGAAATTTCCGAGCAGGTGTAAGAGTAAAAATTCTGAGTAGGTCTAAGAGAATTTTCAAGTAGAAAATTCCTAGCGGGCGCAAGAGTACAATTTTTTGAGCAGGTTCAAAAGAAATTTCAAGTAGAAAATTCAGAAAAGGTGTAAGAGTATAAATTTCGAGCAAGTCTAATAGAATTTTCGAGTGAAAAATTCTGAGTAAGTGCAGAAATAAAAAATTCTGAACAAGTTTAAGCTAAGGATCCTAAATAAGTTCAAGAGCAAGTAACCCATAATAGACCCAAGATTAAAACTTTCAAGCAAAGAATTCCGAGAAGTATAAGATCGTATTCTTGCCAAATAAATCTAGGCTTGACACAAACTCAAGGAAAAGTCCTCAACACCAAATCAATCACTGGTTTAAGAAAACATTCTCAATGAAAGAACTTGAGTTGATAAAAAAAAACTCATAGGGTCTGACTATCTGAACGTAAAGTCTGCTTTGAGGCCAAGTACTTGACATGAGCTCTCATGAAAAATAAATTGAGCCACTTTTCACGCATTGTTGAATTTGTTTTACATAACTACTATTTTTTGGTGAAGACAGATCAATACCCTTAGAGGTATAGTTCGTAGGGAACAACACTCATAAGGTTACTCACAGACCACTAGACAGAGTAATGTTCTCAGAGGAGAACCTTACAGATGTATAGTGTATACTTCGTAGGAGGGTAGTACTCATAAAGTTAACTGTAGACCACCAAACATGGTAACACTATCAGAGGAGAACCTTATGTAGATATGACTGAGAAAATATTGAAGAATAATACTTTGTAGGGAGGTGGCATTCATACGGTTACCCACAGACCACCAGACAGGGTAATGTTCTCAGAGGAGAACCTTACGGACATGCAACGTATACTTCGTAAGGGAGCGACACTCATATGATTACTCACAGATCATCGGATAGGGTAACGATCTCAGAGGAGAACCCTACGAAGATACGACTGAGAAGATATTGAAGAATAAAACTATTAGAGGGTAGTACTCATAAGGTTATACACAGACCACCAAACAGGGTAATGCTTTCAGAAGAGAACCTTACGGACATACAACGTATACTTTATAAGGGGGCGGCACTCATGAGGTTACCCATAGACCACCAGACAGAGTAACACTCTTAAAAGAGAACTTTACAAAGATATGATTGAGAAGATATTGAAGAATAACACTATATAGGGGGCGATACTCATGAGGTTACCCATAGACCACAAGATAGGATAACGTTCTTAGAGAAGAATCCTATGGAGGTGTGGCACTCAAAAGGTTGACCAAGAAGACATTGAAGATGGCAATACTCTTAGAGGTATACTCCATATAGAGGCGGCACTTATGAGGTTACCTATAAACCACCAGACAAGGTAATGTTCTCAAAAGAGAATCCTACAGAGGTGCGGCATTCAAGGGGTTGACCAAGATATTCGCCAAGAAAATGACTAAATACCTCAACAAAATTGCCCAAATTAATTCAAGGTACGACTAGCATACTTCAAAACTCCATGGTATGATTACTTGATTCATATATCAACATTGCCTTACTAGCTTAGTGCAATTTTCATTGATTTATTACTTGACCTGTTCAACATTTATTTAAGTCTACTCATTCATAATTTTGAATAGTTCAATACAACAATTTACTACTCTAGGAAAGTATATCTAATCATTTTAGGTGTTCGTGGAGGACTTTTTATTCATGTTAATTTATTACTTGATACATTTAGCAGTTTATTTAATATTCTCAAGCGTCATTCTTGTCAGCCCAATAATAGTGGATCAACATTCTTTGAAACTCCTTCATACTTGCAGGTTCGAATGGAATTTCTCAGACCAGTTTATCATTATTCTATCTCTATCTACAAGTTCGGATGTAGTTCCTCGGACTGTTTTAATCTATAACAATTAATTTAGTTTATCATTGTTCTATCTCTATCTACAAGTTCGGACATAGTTCCTCAGACTGTTTTAATTTGTAACAATTAATTTTGTATGTAAGCAAAATTAAACAAATATTTGTATCAATAGTTACATAAAAAGCAAGAAAAAGATGAAAAAATTCTTTAATATGCATATTTTAAAAAGCAGTTTATATATAATTAATATAATTCATATCATTAAAACATTTTTCAAAATTCTACTTTAAATTTAGGGCTTTTGTATCTTTTTTATTTCTATTAGAAAGATATAAAGGGACTAATTATCTTTTTTATCAGTTAAATTTCGTCTTTCGCTAATTTTAATAGAGTAAAGTGATGAAATAGTTAATAAATGTCAATGCACTTGAGGGTAGGTCAAAATTTACCCCTTTAAAAGGACAAAAATTGATCTTTTAACCGGTCATACTTTAAGAAATTAATGTCTGACTTCATAACTTTGTAGGAAATAAAACAAGAGAACAATAGCCTGACAAATGGTTTGGCCTGATTCGGGTGCCCTCGAATTTCAAAATTTCTTTGAAATAATCAATAATTTGATTTATAATAATGAGGTTAATCTTTTATTTGTTACTATATATGAGTTTTTATTATTTTTTGGCGTGATTGCTAACATGCAATTCCCCCTTCATGTATGGTTACCAGATGCCATGGAAGGGCTTACTCCTATTTTGGCTCTTATCATTAGCCATGTTGCTAACCTTTTCGTCACCACACACAGAACTATGATTTAAGGGGTGAGGGGTCAAATTGTTTCAAAGTAAATTTTTTTATTGAATTAGAATTTAATCATGTAAAAATTTTAGTGTTAGATTCGAAATCTTGAAGAACAAAATTATAAAATACCTATTTTTAGGGGAAATAAAATTATAAAAAACTATTATTGAATTTAAAATCTAATGTATGCCCATCCTTGCTTCTCGCATAAGCCAATTACCATATTGCCGTTAATTAAGTGCTGGTACAAAAATTTACAATGGTCCGAGTCCAAGTCTACATGTATATTCAAGAATTTATAACAAGTTAAAACACTTGGGTTCAAGTGACTTTTTGGGAAACTACTTGTGTCGTGGTTTGGTAGGTATAGGATTGTATTGAATAAGATTCAAAGTGTGTGAACCCCCTAAACTAAAGCCCACTAAAGGTATTTAATCTAAAATTAAGAGTAAGCTCACGTTACTATGCTAATAGAGAAATATAGTCTCAATAAAATACTATTTAACCCTGCAAGTATTTCTTAAAGTAAAATATGGTAACTTATTTAATTAGTCACTATTAAGTACATTAAAGTTTTACTTGGAATAAAATAACAATTTTGCCACTATTATTTATCAATTTCAATTTTCTTTTAAAGGGGATAAAAACTCATTAAATAAATCATTTTTAAAAAAAAATGATCAAATAAAGAGTCTAAACTTAGTATAAACTCTAGTATTATAAATATCTCTCATAATTACGTGAAAAGAGCTTAGAATGCAAAATATGTGCAATTTAAGAACACGCATACATCTTTTTTTTAATCTTTTAATTTTTTTTTTATCTAAGGTATCTACCTTAGGGTACACAACATCTTTATCATTCATTCTTTTTGTACATTCATTTTGTATGTTCTTAAAAAAAAAAACTAGCTCATCATATTTGTTATGTGCCATTCGTTAACTCACACATGTACAGACAAATTTTAAGAATTCGAATACAAAGCTTTAGGGGCATGTCTCTCTTAGCCTTCACAATTAGGATTTTGCAACATAACCTCTATTTGCCTTGCATGCTACAATCTCAAATAAGTTCATAGGGTCTCTTATATTCTTTATACTTACCACATTGTCATATGTGTCTTCATTATTTATTGTGCAAATTGAGTCCCTCACTTTTCATAATTGGTAATTAAATTTATTTATTTTAACATCTTTTTTTTTTAAATTAGTCTATGCAAATTTATAATATTAACTTTTTGGACTCTACGAACTCATTACAAGTTTGACAAGTCTTATCTTTAAACTCACAAAAATATAAAAGTTGAAATTTAACATTTTGGCACAAGTTGTACTGTACGTACAACTTGTCAAATAAGTGAGGATCTCTACAACAGATAGCATTTAGCCACGTCATAGTCTCTCGGTACCGCCCCGAACACCAGGTTATATGTGAAATCTATGAAGATGCAAGTGGAAATCTGTGAAGACTCCTACTGCCACATTGTAGGTTGACCCCTTCTCCTTCAATTTAGTTGACAAGTCATTAATTGTGGATTGTTGAGACTGCAAGTCATTTTTTTTGTTGATTTCAGCTCACTTTTTATCGCCTCCAACTCGGTCCGTAGTGTCATTGCCTCTTCAGTGGATGATGAAGCCTCATACTGATGACGATCCCATTTGCGAATGGCAAGTCCTTTGAAGTAACCAGATTTATTACCCAAAATTGTCAGAGACAACTCTTCATCACTAGCTTGTTTGGTTCCTTGGGTAGTAGACTGTTCCTGTGGCTGTAACTCAAGCTGCTTCTCCTACAAATAAAAATATAATTTAACTATAATATAATTGCTAATAATATTAGTAATGTAAATTATTGGTGTAGAAGATAAAAAAGAACTATTGATATTAACAATTCTTAGAATTAAAAAAAGAAAAAATGATGAGAGAACGAGCATACCTAAGACATCAAAATTAGTTACAAACAAGAATAAATAAAATTGAAAATAACTATAAATAAATGTCTAATCTAATAAAAATAATAAAACAAACCAAATCAAATCTTAAAAACTTTAATCTTGGCAACAATTTTAACAAAGCCAAAATATGGTCACTTATATAAATATATAAATTGTATACACATTGCAATGGTTTTTTTTTTTTCACAAGTTGTATACCCATTGCAATTGAAAAGTATCATCAAATTTCACAAGTCTACCCACATTAATTGCAATGATTTATACCGAGCAATCAAGAAAATAGAAATAGTAAAAAATAAAAAACCAAGAAATAAAAAGTACCAAGTAATAAAGGTGGGTGCTACACATATTATAAGTTACTCATTTAAACAAGGTAAAATTCGTACATATTTAGATTTTGCCTCTTCTTCATTGATCCATCCTTTTTCCTCAATATAATGCATGGAGCGAAAAATACTCTGCAAAAGCTTTGCACTTCACCTGTGTCATTACTATGTAAAAGATGCATATATTTAAAATGTGTCATAGTTCCATTCTTTTCAACGACTAAAACATAAAATGAAATTTAAAACAAAACTTCACCTTAGAGTTCTTCTGAAGATGAGTAACAAAAGGCTTAGATCCCTCACGATGATTAAATGGGACATTTTTCCTATTAGCTAGTGCATTAGTCTTACACCTAGCTAGCCTAATAATTGTGTAGAATAAGCTTAGTTAATTTCAAATATTCAAAGTAGAAAAATATGATTTAATTATAATCTATTAATTCTAAAATACAACACTTAGATATTTTCAAATAAATGAGATTTTCCACAATAACAACAAAATTTAATCTACTAAATAAGTAGAACATGATGTTGAGTAAGGTCTAAATCATACCATGTCTATATAAATGAACAAACATGTTAATGTTAAACAATAGATTTTTTTTTTTAAAAAAAAATATATATTCTACAATGTTATATAATAAAAGCTTACTTACGCTTAAATAAGTCTATCCTATCATTCCCCCGAGGGCATGGCCTGGTGACAAGGTTTATATTTTCCATATCAAACCACCAGTTCGATCATTAAAAAATAAGAGATAAAACTTGCTTTGACACTTATTTTTTTTATAAAAAAAGTCTACCCTGTCATTTCAATGTATCTTAGACCATGTTTCATTTCCATGTCTCCTTACGATAACACCCAATCGTCAGCAAAGTGTGAACAATTCGTTCGTGATTGTTTTCTTGTAGTTGGTGAAATAGTGATGCTTATTGGTTGACTTGAAGCTCTAATAATAGCATTTGTGACTACAGTTCGTTATTGTCAGGTTGAACATCTCTAGTCAATGAAGCAAACAGATTAAGTCCTTTACGTCCAGTTGGAGCCATCTGAATTTTAAAATAACAAACATCAAATTATGAGGTATAAACATATAACTCATGAAATCATGAATAACATAAAATAAAATAATGTACAATCATGAATAACATAAAAAATGATATATACTAAAAAAATAACTCATGAAATCATGTTTTTTTAGAGGTTAAACAAGATATTTTAATAGAGATGATGTTGTTCCAAATGTCATTGACATTGATTCTTTGGAATTATAATCCACTTCAATTGAGAATGAAGATGACGATAGTGGCAATGAAACATTTTGTCAGAATGAACAATTACATATTGAAGATGGTTGCACTTCATCACAATTATTTAGGATGTACCAATAAACTCAAACAATATCTCGTTCTAAGAATTTTTTTTTGAATTTTTTTTATAAATAACTCTCATATTTTTTTATTATTTTTTTAACCAAATTTAAATTGATTATATTTTATTAATTAAAACTTTCATTTTTGGACACATTTGTCTTAATATCAAAATTTAACATATTTTCACACTCTCCACCGAAAATCACAAAACAAATTTGAACTTTCACAAATTACGTTACATCGAAAATTTTGAAGTTATCATTGCATAGATCGGGGTTTATACAACATATTTTTTACTTCAAACAAAAGAAATGAGTGATTTTTGATAAGTTTTGTTGAACTTTTAGAAAATTTTAAATGCCTCTAAAAAATTGTTAGAAATTTATTAGAATTTGTATTTGAAGCTAGAAATATGTGAAATTATTGAATTATATGTGAAAAATAGGTGAAAATGGTGTAAGAAACGTTAAAAATGAGCAAAACATGAGAGTTTTGGGTGTAATATAACGATGTAGACGGCGGTCGGCCGCCGTTGCCAATCTCGAACCCGAGATGGCCCCGCAATGCGCCTTAAGGGAGCATCTCGGACGCGCACAGGGGGCCCGCAGTGCGCGCCCGAGATGCGCCCTTAAGGCGCATCGCGGACGCAATGTCCGCGATGCCGCACTGTTGCGCCATGTGGTGCCCATTTAGGCTGCCACATGGCGCAAAATAATTTTTTAATTTTTTAAAATTAAATTAAATTTTATTTAAATGAAATAAATTAAATTAAATTTTATTTAAATGAAATAAATTAAATTTAATGTTATTTAAATTAAATATATTAAATTAATTTTTTTTAAAAATTTAAATTTAAATTAAATTAAATTTAATTTAGAAGGAATGGATCTATTAAGTAATTAATTAATATTAATTAATAAGTTACTTAAATGACTCATTAATTTTGATTTGTAACATTATTTATTATTTAATGAGTACCTTTTGTAATTATAATTTATATATGATTAATTTATATTAATATATAATTAATTATTATAATATGTTGATTAATATGTTAGTAATTAATTATTATAATATGTTAATTTTATGTCTGTTAAATTAATTGTTTGTGAATTTTATTTGGTAAATCATATTGTATGTTATTTAAAATATATGTATGCTTGTTATTATTTTTCTTAATTTTATTTATTTTCTTAATTGTTATAGGAAAGAGAACGTATCGAAAAAATATAGATTTTCAGAGCATATATTTTTTCGTGCATCAGTGACAGCTTATGCGAAAATGTGGGGTTTAAATTATATAAAAGATAAACTGATAGAAAATTAGAAAATATTATTTAGGCAGACGTGTATGGGGCATTTCTTAGATATGCAGATTTGACATTCTCTGGTATTTTGGTGCACGAGTTATTATTGCGTGAGGTGCATACCTCTAATTTAGAAGATGCGATGTGGTTTTACATAGGGAGAAAATGCATCTGATTTAGTCGACAGGAGTTTGTACTAATCACCGGACTACAAATGCGAGATTACTCTCCCGCCTAGCAGCTGAATAGGAAATTAGGCACTCGATTATGGGATACATATTTTTCAGGGGTAAAAAAATTATCGTACATATTTCTTGATAAATGGTACAGACGTCTGGATTTGACAGATATGAAAGATGCAGATGCAATAAAGTTGAGTTTATTTTAATTTGTGCATCGTGTTTTGATCCAACGTGACGAGCGTAGTGGGATTTAAAATTTTGCTCTATATTTAGTGGACGACCTTGATGAGTTTAATAAGTATCCATGGGGCAATATTGCATGGATCGTGCTTTATAACTCACTTAAGAAGGCTGTATTTCAAAAACTTGAGAAAATAAATAGAAAAGGGTTTGCACAGAGTAAGTTTGAAAGTTACAACGTGTATGAATTTTCGTACGCATATCTGGTACGCCATAATTTTCTTGTACTTAACTTTTTTGATCTTAATTATTTATTTATTTTGTATACGCCAAACTTATATTTTAAAAATAATTATATTAGGTATGAATTTTCGATGTAATTCTAGTATGCGGAGAGGTTTTTAGTTTTCATTATGGTGATCGCTTCCCTCGTATTTTGAATTGGACAACTCGAGGGACTCCACAGTTCGATGACGTTCAGAATACAATATTAGAGAAGGATTTGGTATGTGTTGATATTAATGAAAAAAATATTGTTTATAACTTTTATTTTATTTTAAGCGTAACTTAATTTTATATTTATAGGTTCTTTCGGTACATCGTAAATTAATACCAAAAGACCATGAGAAAAAAGAGGTAATTATGCAATTGGTTAGACGTGTAGGCATTCTAAGTGGAAGCTATGCTGGGGACTTACCAAATATGTCTGATTACATCGAGAGTAAGAGCAAGCGTCCCAAGGCCTATACCCATTTCAGCGACCCTAACGATCATGTTATGGATGTGGATGGGGATGGACCACAAATGTCAGCACCAGTGCCAGGAGCAACGGTATATTACTTATTTATGTGATTAACTAAAGAGAAATTTTCATATATTTCTAAATAAGTCATTAACTATGGTTATGTTTCTTATAGTCTGAACACAGTGCATCTGCAGACTATGACATAACACATCAGATTGAGTAACTGCGAGGAGATGATTAAGAGATTTGAGCATATTGAAGTTGCACTTTTGCAGAGAATGGACAAGGATAGAGATGAAATTTTTACAAGGGTTGATAAACTTCGGACCGATCTTACACAACAGATGCAACAGATGATGATGTGCTTTAGGCAGTTATGCTCATTCCAATAGAACGAAAGCCATAATATTGTAAGCAAAATAAATTTAAAATCGCAATAATTTTTCCTTACCTTAATTACGCGTAATGTGCACATCTCGGGCCTGAGATGCTTAAAATGACGGCAGCCGCACTAGTCGCCATCTGGTTTTCGCCAAACACACTAAAAATCTTAGTTTTGGCCGGATTTCAACCTCTTTTACACCATTCTAACTCATTTTTCACATTTAATTCATCAATAACACCTATTTTTAACTTTAAATATAAGCTTTATCTAATTTCTAACTAAAATTAAATTTTCTAAAAAAGTTTAGAAAAACTTACAAGATTTGGTTATTTCCTTAATTTAAAGTGATAAATATACTCAGCAACACTCTTTTTTTCTCAATAATAACTTCAAAAATATTCGGCCATCAATATGATTCTTGGTTTAGTAGAAAGAAAGGAGAGGAAGATTATATTTTTGATATTAGGGTAAAAGTGTCTATAAATGATAATTTTGACTAATAAAAAATAGTCAATTTAAAGTTGGTTAAAAAAGAATAATGAAAAAAATATGAGAGTTATTTATGAAATTTTCTATTTTTTTTACTCTACCACTCTTTGAGTAACATTTTGACGGAAAATTGACTATAGTTATAACTAGTTTTTTGTTTTTACTCTTCTTCAATTCAGTTGGCTTTTTTTATGATTCAAAATTTCGTGGCCAAATGTTACTAGTTTCTATCACAAACTAAGATTTATAATCAAATGTAGTGGCCACAATCCATGACTTTGTGATGAAATGTTACTAGTTTATACCATAAACCACCACTTTTCGGTAAAACTTTACTACTTTGGCCATGAACAATGCTTTCATTGCTAAAAGTGACTTTTTAGCCATGTGGTAAGACTTTGTAGTTAAACCATTGCTATCTTTGGCAATGAATTGTGTGTGGCTAAAAGTGATTTCTTTATCCACGAAAGTTCTTTAGGTAAAATCATGGCCAATAGTCGAACGAAAATCTAAATGCTTTGGCTGGTAAATAGTAAACTATGAACAAAAGTTTCATCGGTAAAAGGATTTATAGCAACAATTGTTTTTTTGTTTAATATGTGTTAATTGTTTCATAATATTTAGCCACAAAATTAAAATTTCATAGGTAAGATCATTATAGGCGACAAAATTATTTCGTGGCAAAAATGTTTATGGTTGAAAGAGAAATTTCTTGTAGTGTTATAGGTTAAGTCATTTAAGCCTAAAATAGGCTAAGCCTCTTGTATCATGACTTGACTTGCTCAATTTATACTACAAGTTGCTAGTGAGTGACTTAGGGTTAAGCTTTAAGGCTCACTAATTTTATTAAAAAAAATTAACATTAAAAGAGTTCAACAATTAAAAGTAACTTGAATAAAAATAATTAGTTGTCTTATATAAATTGTGTGGTTTAATATTGATAAACACTTGAAATTGCACATTTAATAAGGATTTTACATTATTATTTTGTATTACTAATGTTTTTAACCCCTCCTAATTTAAGTATGTTTACAATATTGTACTTAATTAGTTTTTAATTGTTTGTGGTAGGTTCGGTAAAATTGACATAACTTTCTACCTAAGAATTCAATTGGAGTGATTCTTGATCCTGTGAAGAGCTGACTCAATGAGTTAACATATTGTATTTTATAAAGCATTTGAAATTCGAGCATTACTGATAAAAATAGCCTAGAACAGAACTAATCTGCAGTACAGGCCCAGTCCGAATAATCATCAGTATTTGACTCATAACTATAAAAATACGTATATAATATGTATGAGACAACTTAATTTGAAAAGAAAAAAAGACTTATCTACAACTTTGATTTTTTGAGTGATAATTAATTCAGACCACATCTATTCCAAATGGGATAATCAAGTGGGTGTATTAATGATAATCAATACAAATTAGTTATCACAATTCTTGACTTTATCATTCAAGTGGTTCCCTCTTTATTTGTCTTGATTTGTCAATGCTTTTCTATAAATAAGTGGCTTATTTATGCCCAAAGTATGTAATTAGAAAGCTAGATTTTAGTTCAAAACACTTGTCTTTTGTATTATCTCTTTATAATATTATTTCTCTTGTTTACTATTGTAAAGTCATGTTATCTCTTCTTCCATCTCTTTTTCTTTCTTTAGTTTTATTATGTCAAAGTATTTTTTTTTTGCTAAGGTGAAAGGGTGAAACTCTTAGCAAGGTAATAAGATATACTTAACTCTTATTCATAAATTTAATGTTTCATTCTTAAGTTATGTAAATTTATATATAATGTATTTATTTTGTTTGTAATATTAATAATTTTTTCTTCTAAAGTGGTGTATCTTGATTTATTATAGACAATTTTTATAGTTGGTACAATAAATTCTTGAAACCATTTATAAGATTTGGCGTAGATACCATTTCTTATAAAGTGAAAGTCTTGATTTATTGTAGACAAATATAAATATTGTCATAATAAATACTTGAATCCATTTATAAGATTTGATGTATAATAATTGAAAAAAATACTAGTTAATATATAAATGGTGATGAATTTTAATTGTTATATCTTCCGATTGAAACCTTATTCGTGTAAGGATTCCAATTGAATTATAAAAAGAGGTGCATATATTTTTACTTCATATGTCAAGAGTGGATCCCCGTAATCATAGTTTTTATTTTAATTGGTTAATTGAATTAATATTTACAAATATCTTATAGTGCATTAATTATCTTTAAAGTATTTATAGTTTGTAATTTTAATTCCACTTCCTTGTGGATCGACTCCGTTCTTACCAGAGTATTTATTACTTCGACAATTCTGCATTTGAGAATAAACTCTTATATTCTGGACAACCAAATATATATATATATATATATATTTTAAACATTCTATATAGTGAAACAAATAGGATAATGATATATTTTTAAAATTATAATATAAATTTCTTCAAATTGAATCAGATATTAACAAATTTGTTGAAGTAAATTCACGAATCAATCTACTAGTTGAGAATTTCAAATTTTTTGATTCATTCTAATCCATCAATTTATCAAATTTGATAAAAAGCAGATCAATTTGAATCGGATCAGATGAATTAGATTGGATTGGAACACTCTAATAGAGAGTATTAATTATATTTTAAATGTAATTTTATATACATATTTGGATCGTGAGTGCTAAGGGGGTCCTTGGGACCAGATGATGTAGAGAGAGAGTCTTGGTGGGTTTGAATGTTCCAACCCTTTTTAAAATTGTATTGAATTAATTATTATATATATCATTGTTCTTGTGAGATTTTAGTTTGTTTTCATCTTTTTCCCCTTTAACAATACTTCATCTTTTTCATCTTGTGAGATGTATTGAATTATTATTCTATATATTTACTAACTCAATCGATTCTTAAAAAGTGTATTATTTACCTCAATTGATGATAATTATAAATATTGCGTAATGGCTAAATTACATTCTAAATAATTGTACTTTATTTATTCCTCATTTTAACACTTTCATTAAATTTACGGCATTTCATTTTGTAAAAAAGGTAATAACTGTATAAAATTAATTTAACAAATTAAATGTTACTCGTATACACTTTGAAGGCATTTTCGAAGTAGTTTTAGCACATGAAAAAGAATCAAAAGTAAATAAATAAAAATATGCGGGTATTAATTAGTTTCATTGGCAAGATTTATTTAAAGCAGTAAAAAATTAGTGTTGCGGGTATCATGCTATGCACTTCAAATTGACATCTTTATGGCATCAACTAAGCCACAACCTTGATACCCTTTTTACTCTTTGCGCAGCGAAAAATCATAACTTGATACCATAAGAAAGAACACATAAGATTAACACACCAATAAAGATAAAGAAAATAAACTAATCACAAGATACAAGATATACGTGGTTCAGCCCAAATTGCCTACGTCTATAGAGGATCCATGATCCAGCTTCTTATTATTGAAATAGATCACTAAGTATCTTCTTACATCATCAATGATCCTACAAGACCCCTTAGTATTCCCCATAGAGACCTCTAAGCATCTACCCTTGATTATTATGATTCCACAAGACCTCTTAGTATCTCCTCATAAGAGATTTTTACAAGAAACACAAGAATAGCCCGAGCATCTAAGCCAAAAAGATCTATGGT
This sequence comes from Ailanthus altissimus, assembly GCA_946807835.1. NCBI lineage: Eukaryota > Viridiplantae > Streptophyta > Magnoliopsida > Sapindales > Simaroubaceae > Ailanthus > Ailanthus altissimus. The sequence continues at coordinate 21,590,213 of OX327702.1, read as the reverse complement.
GTTTCTCTTTTATTCACTCAAAGAACCTAAAGAAGAAAACACCCCCAAAGGTTAGACCTTAGTGCACCACGCACTTAGTGCCTACCTAGCTCCTCTATTCTCTCTTATGGTTACATCTTGAAACCTTAGATGCTTACTCTCAAATAAAGGGTTTACAAGTGTTTATATAGTGTGTATTTCGTGTCTACTAACCCTATTTCTTGTTGGAGTAAGAGTCTACTTGTTTTGAAAGTTCAAAACTTCCCAAAACTCGAAATCCCGAACCAAAACGGACATCCTGAAGCGTCTGGGTGCCGCTGTGCTCGTTCCTGGGCACTGTGGCACTGGCCCTTCTCGTACCCATCGCTATGATGCTGAGGACCCAGCGCTGCGGCGCTGGTCTTCTGTGTTGAGCGCCGCGGCCCTCAGCCCTGGGCTGATAGGGGCATAAAAGCACTAGTAGAATTTGTACTTAACTTTTATAGTTTACTTCAAATCATAAGTATTTTAATATTTAATTATTTTTTCTGATCATAAACAGATGCACGATGGAATATGTGACGTATAGAAATAAATAGGAGGCAAATCGGACGTCAAACGAAGAAGTTACGTTCAAAATACAAAAGTAGCGCAGCAGCAAGTGGCGACGCCCAAAGTTGAGCGCCGCAGCGCCCAAAACAGCGAGTGAGCGTCACGACACTCGTCAATGTCTTGAAGGACCTGTACTCGTACCCAGCGCCGCGGTGCCCGTGTGAATGTTTAAATACCCTTCTAAACTCGCCTATTGAAGGGGGGATTCGAAGCTTTTCGTGCCTAGGGTTTCTCATAGCAACAAAAACACTCTTTTGAGGCAAAAATAGAGAGACTTAGCAATGAGAATAACACAAGCAACAAACACACATTCAAGCCAAGAGATCAAGGTGAAGTTATTGAAGATTGAAGATTGGGAAATCAACTCTTGAGCAATCAAGACAAGAGGAAGAAGAACAACTTAGGGCATCACTTATTTTGTTTTATTCCTTACTTTTAATAGATGATTTCGTTCATTATATTTTCATACTTTTGCTTTGATATTATTGTTTTGAACATGAGCTAATTTCTTTTGATTTAGGGTTAGACGTTATTGAACCTAGTATGTAATTGATTCTTTTAATCTCTTAGTTATGAACTTTTATTCCTTAATTGATTCAATCTATCTATGTTTAATGCTTTCATTATACTTGATCACTATTTTGATTGTTTAGGAACTATGATAACTTTGACGAAAGGAATCATGTGTTTAGCCTATAGTAGATTGATACATGATCATAGGGTAACATCTATGAGTTCCATCTAGGATAGACATATACCTAGGTGGCATGTATGGTTTGATTAGACTTAGTCTTAATGAGTTGCATCTGATTCGGATTACCATAGACATATAGGTAATTGTTAGGGTGTGATATTATCATTCGACTGTCGACAGACGCTTATGATGAAATTAGTGTCTAGTCAATCAATTGATAAAAAAGAAAATAACTAAGGGGTTAAAGGGTTCAGTGAACTACTAGGGGATGCGTCGATACCCTAGATTACCTATCAATTTAGTGAATTTTATCTCTAAATACTTTCGATATTTTAATTAGGTTTAATTTGATAGCAATAGTTTAGTTAGTTAAACTTTATCCTTGAAGCTAGTCTGGATAAAGGTAAAGTAGAGTAATTTTAGTATTCAATTGAAGAAAATAGAAACAATAGTCTCTGTGGGATCGATAATCTGGATTTAGTCCTATATTACTTGACACAAAAAGCGTGCACTTGCGTTAGGTCATTAAATTAGACATCAAGTTTTTGGCGTTGTTGCCGAGGAACTATTTTATCTAATCTTAGATCGATACTAATACCATACTATTTTACTTTTACTTCAGATTTTATTTTTATTTCATTATTGTTATTGGTATTTTTCCGTTCTAGTTAATAATTATATTTTTTTTTTATTTTGTCAGTTCATGCGAAGAATCAAGAGTGAAGATTCAATATCTTTTTATCCTGAGATTGAAAGAACATTCCGGAGACTTTGTAGAGAACAACATCAAAACAAAAACATGACAGAGAATCATGACAATATCAATAATCCGGTGTTTAAGCCTATGAATCCGTAGAGATTGTTGAGGGATTATGCTATTCCTACAACAGAAGAAATTCAGTCTAGTATTCGGCGCCCCACTGTTAATGCAAACAACTTTGAAATCAAGTCAAGTACTATTTAGATGCTTAAGGAGTCGGTGCAATTCAGTGGAGCTCCCAATGATGATCCCAACATGCATATTGTGAATTTCTTGGAGATTTGCGATACATTCAAGTTCAATGAGGTTTCAGATGATGCCATCAGGTTGTGACTATTCCCTTTCTCATTGAGGGATAAGGCCAAGAGTTGGTTGATGTCATTACCATCAGGATCTATATCAACGTGGGATGACCTAGCACAGAAGTTCTTAGCTAAGTTTTTCCCACCAGCGAAGATAGCTAAGATGAGGAATGACATCACCTAATTTGTGCAGATTGAAGGTGAGTTATTATACGAAGCATGGGAATGATTCAAGGATATGTTGAAGAAGTGTCCCCATCATGGAGTTTCAAAATGGTTATTAGTTTAGACGTTCTATAATGGGCTAGTGGGTTATTTAAAGACAATTATCGATGCCACTGCTGAAGGAGCTTTGATGAATAAGTCCACAGATGAAGCATATAAGTTATTAGAAGAGATAGCATCTAATAGCGATCAATGGCCTGTTGAAAGAGTCACACCAAGGAAGGTTGCTGGAGTTCATGAGATTAATGCATTTAATGCATTGGCTGCGCAGATCAATATATTAACCAAGAGGTTTGATTCTATGAATGCTATCAAGACCCAGATGGTGACTTGTGACTTCTGTGGTGACAATCATTTGAATGAGTAATGCATGAAATAAGCAAACTATGTGGGGAACCATAATAGACAGCAGAATAATCCGTATTCAAATTACTATAATCTGGGGTAGAGAAATCATCCAAAATTTTCTTGGGGTGGCAACCAAGGCCAGCAACTTAAACATAACCCACCCGGATTTCATCCTCCACAGGAAAATAAAGCATCCTTGGAAGATATGTTTATGCAATACATAAAGTCGAATGATGCTATTCTACAAAACCATTCTACATCATTAAAAAATCTAGAGACTCAAATGGGGCAACTTGCTGCAGTACTAAATAATCGACCTCAAGGGACTTTACTAAGCAACACTGAAGCTAATCCAAGAGGAAGTGTAGAGCAATGCCAAGCCGTCAACTTACGAAGTGGTAAGATCTTACATAATGACACACAACTAACACCACTTTCAAAGATTAAGGAAAATGAAAAGGTTGATCAACAAGAAAATGTGCAACCATATAGACCACCTATTCCTTTTCCTCAAAGGTTACAGAGGTGCAAAACAAGTGCTGAAACTGAAAAATTACAGCAAAGAAATCCTGAAATTGTAGAAAAGAAAGATGAACAGCATACAAGTGCAGAAAATGTACAGAAACAGCCCTGGCAGTCATTCACACCTCCTTCACCATTTCTACAGAAGCTGCAAAATAAGAGATTAGATAAGCAATTCTTTAAATTTCTTGATGTTTTTAAGAAATTACATATTAATCTCCCTTTTGCAGATGCGCTTGAACAAATGCCTAGTTATGTCAAGTTCATAAAGAACATTCTTGCCAAGAAGACGAAACTAGAGGATTATGAGATAGTGGCATTGATAGAAGAGTGTAGCGCTATTCTTCAGAAAAAGCTACCCCTAAGCTCAAAGATCCTGGGAGATTTACCATACCGTGCTCCATTGGCAATCATGATCTTGGTAGAGCCCTATGCGATCTAGAAGCGAGAATTAATCTCATGCCCCTTTCTGTCTACAACAAGCTAGGTTTGAGAGAAGCAAAATCGGTCAATATCACACTTCAACTTGCTGATCGCTCTCTCGCCTACCCGAAGGAAATTATTGAAGATGTGCTAGTAAAGGTGGATAAATTCATCTTTTCCGACGATTTCATTGTTCTAGACATGAAAGAAGATAAAGAGATCCCTATCATCCTTGGAAGACCCTTCTTAGCTACAGGACATACAATCATTGATGTTCAAAAAAGGGAGATGGCCATGAGGATACAAGATGACACTGCAACATTTAAAGTCTTCAAGAAAATTAAGTTGCTAGCTGAAGGTGAAGACTGTTGTAACATTGATGTGGTGCACTTGAACGCTAAAGAACTCAAAGACATGAAGATATTAAACCCTCACATTAAAAAGAATGTGTTAAGGCATAGAGGAAGAAGAAAGAAGAAGAAGAAGCAGCAGTTTGATGAGAGGATAGAAGAAAATGCCATAAAAGAAACACTTTACCGGTCTAAGATTCAAGTCTTTCCGGATAAGCACAAGAAAAAAGAACAAGTTACTGCTCGAGGTCTAAGTGCAAGAATGTGGAAGCCAAATGAGTGGAAGCCCAGCAAGCTTACATACAAAGATGCTTTTACTATTAACGATTATTCTCCATAAAGAGTAAAAAGAGCTCCGTTAAGCCGACGATGTTAAATCAAGCGCTTATTGGGAAGTAACCCAAGCAAAATTTTATTTTTATTAGCTTATTTTCAGTTTTAGTTATGTTAGTTTATTTTCTTTGTAGGAATAAATCAGCAATTCAAGCATTCAATGAAGCAGCATAAGCAAGTTCAAGCGTTGGAAGTAAAGAGAACTGCATTCACATTCAACAGAATACAACGCTGCACTGCTTCAACTTCAGTTACCAGAGGAGTTTCTCTTATTTTTAAATTTATTTTTAGACATTGAGGACAATGTCTAATTTAAGTTTGGGGGTGGGAAACATACTTTCTTGTGTTTATTTTGCTGCTTATATTGGTTGGTTGTCTTGTGAAGTAATTTTTTTTTTTTATTTTTAGGATTGTTAAGTTTTGGTTGAGATGATTATCATTAGTCCATGATATGTAATAAAATATTTGCTGAATTTATTTTCACAAGTCTTTAGAAAATAATAGATGCTTGAGATAACTCTTATATTATGATTCTTGGATTGAATTCAAGCATATTTTTGATCACTTATTCTTGAGCACATTAAAATAAACATGTATTAGTTGAATTTGTTTGCTTAGAGTTATTCATGCTTAAGTAGTACACCACAGTCTCGAAGACTAATACTCTAGAACTTGCTTGATTACTACTTGAGGCGAAATCCTAGAATTCATATGCTTAGGGAAATGACATTAGGCTATCTTTGGACCGTTTGAGCCTACCTTATATGTATATTTATCCCTAGTCACCCCGTTTGAGCCTAATTAACCATTTGTTTTCATTTAACCACATTACAAGCCTAAGACTTTGAGTTTATTTACCCTAAAATCTACTGGTAGCACTATAAACCTTGAGTTTACTTAAAAATATTCTTAAAATGAAGAAGGTTGTGGATGTATGAAAGAAGGGTACTGCAATGAAAAGTAATAAGTCTTGAATGTGCATATCATTCTAAGTTTGGGGGTACATAACAAAAAAAAAAGTTTAAATGCATAATGCCCCCAGCTTAAGAAAAAGAAGAAATTCTTTGTAAAATGGATTAAAAGAAAAATGGGGATAGCATAAGTTTTGGGGAAGAGATGAATAATCAAGGAAGAGAAAGAATCAAGAGGTTTCTGAGTAAAGTCTAAGTGTTAATGGTGTAATTTACACTTTATATATATCTTTATAACCCACCTTTACCTTAGCCTTACATTACAAGCTAATAAAGTCCTAAATAGATCCCTAGACATGTGTATTTCTACATTAGCGGAGAGTAGTATGAAAAGCAAGCTTATGGTAGTGTTATAATTGAAACTATGCTGAGCTATCATATTTATGTACTTTCTTAAATATTGAGTAAATCTATGTTCTATTTAGCTAATTACTTGCTTATTACACACACACACAAGTGATCATTAACAAGGGAGAATGAAGTACTTGATCAATGGTATGAGGATTGTTGAAAATTGTTTATTGATTTCTAAAGTGCCTTGTGCTATTTTTCACAGCTTTTGAGAGAACGATATTAATCATTTAATCAATTTGAGCTTGTTTTTAGTTTTTAATTTTTATTTTTTGAGTTATGAATAAATTGTGAATGTTTTTCTTTGTTTTGCTCGAGGACAAGTAAAGTCTTAAGTTTGGAGGTATTTGATAGGGGCATAAAAGCACTAGTAGGATTTGTACTTAACTTTCATATTTTGCTCCAAATCATAAGTATTTGATTATTTAATTTGTGCTTTCTGATCATAAACAGATGTACGATGGCAAATGTGATGCATAGGAATAAACAGGAGGTAAATCGGACGTCAAACGAAGAAGTTACGCTCAAAATACAAAAATAGCGCAGCAGCAGGTGGCGGCGCCCAGAGTTGAGCGCCGCAGCGCCCAGAACAGCGAGTGAGTGCCGCGGCACTCGTCGACATCTTGACAGACCTGTGCTCGTACCCAGCACCGCGGCACCCGTGCGGATGTTTAAATACCCTTCTAAACTCGCCTATTGAATGGGGGATTCGAAGCTCCACGTGCCTAGGGTTTCTCATAGCAACAAAAACACTTTTTTGAGGCAAAAATAGAGAGACTTAGCAAGGAGAATAACACAAGTAACAAACACATATTAAAGCCAAGAGATCAAGATGAATTTATTGAAGATTGGGGAATCAACTCTTGAGCAATCAAGACAAGAGGAAGAAGAACAACTCAGGGCATCACTTATTTTGTTTTATTCCTTACTTTTAAGAGATGATTTCGTTCATTATATTTTCATACTTTTGCTTTGATATTATTGTTTTGAACATGAGCTAATTTCTTTTGATCTAGGGTTAGATGTTATTGAACCTAGTATGTAATTGATTCTTTTAATCTCTTAGTTATAAACTTTTATTCCTTAATTGATTCAATCTATCTATGCTTAATGCTTTCATTATACTTGATCACTATTTTGATTGTTTAGAAACCATGATAACTTTGACGAAAGGAATCATGTGTTTAGCCTATGGTAGATTAATATATGATCATAGGGTAACATCTATGAGTTCCATCTAGGATAGACATATACCTAGGTGGCATGTATGGTTTGATTAGACTTAGTCTTAATGAGTTGCATCTTATTCAGATTACTATAGATATATAGGTAATTGTTAGGGGCGTCGTGGCGCTGGCAGCCTCTCCCGCGAATTCTTCATTTTCTTCGCGTTTTCAAGTCTCGTTTTACTTCCCCCTTCGTGTCCCACACGTCCTAGACTTCTCCATACGTATCCCACACATTCTAGACTTCTTGTGACTCTCCACTTTGGTATTCATCTCAATTCTTGTCCAACCAAGATTGTTGAATCACCAATTTTCCAACAAATCCCCTCCTTGATTCAAAATCTCTCCTCATGAAGCTAATCACTGTCACCTCTCATTGACTAATGCTCACTAGTATGGTCTATAAGTCAAGTCTCAGACTTAACTAAGACTCTTGCGACTACGGTATCCAAAGATTCCTGAATGCTGATTTCTAGAGTAGTTCAATGTTGTGATCTTCTATATCCCGAAGACACCATAACCACAACCCTTAATGGTGAAAACACATTCTCACCATTGCTACTCTTCCCACACATTCTCTTTCGCCCCTGCACAAAGTGATATATCAAAAGCTGCTTTATGGTCCGTTTCAAATTAACCCTATGTTGATCCCATTCTAAGTACTTTTCTACAAGCACATAGCCTCTTTCTGTGCTTTATCACTCCCCTGATCCTTTTATTTTCCTTTTAGTGTTCCTTCCTTATGCCTTCCATGAATCTCTTTATTTCGATCTAGCAGTCCCGAGTCCTCTTGGCCTTCATGAGATGAGGAATAAAATCTCATACCTAGTCCCTCCCTTGTCTTTTTTACTATGTAGTCTCAATCTTATTCTACCAATCCCTTATGACTTACCATAAGCCATATTACTCCAATTGGTAAATAACGATTCTCCATGACTTATATGAAAACACTACCCTATATCCCAAAAATAGTTCATTCATTAGACACTGATTCCTCTAGAAGCTCTCATACAATCAAGGTCTTTGCCTAGTCATCCAACAGACTTGAAATCCACATTCCTTCTATCTTTGTCTTTCTTTAGGACTATCCCTTTGAGTGCCCTAGACACCTTTTGGATCCGCCCTTCAATCTTGATTGTTCTTCTTTTTGCCATCTTTATTTTATGTCCAATCTGAATGATTCTTCTGAGTAAGATCTAGATGACACCATCTTCTTGGTAGTCTTCTTCTTAAGAGTAATCCTTACTCAAAAAATAAAACTCCCCAGTAAGGCCATCATCTTTTCCTCTTTCAGATAATCATCTTCCCTATTATTCTTCTCTTATATTTGTGAGTCCCCATGGCTGACAATCTTTTGCTTTGCAATCTGACATTGCTGCCTATGCTCTGCAATCTAGACTTCAACCCATGCTTTGAAACTAGTTTGGACTTCAACTCAAGCTCTGATACCAGTTTATTGCGAATATCACGCCATGCACTTTAATTTGACACCCCTATGACATCAACTAAACCACAACAATTAGATTATAAATTCATTCACATAAGTAAAGCGTATCGCATATTATAACCTAATTCTTCTATAAACAAAAGCAATCAAAATAAAAAACGAAGCATAAAAAAGAAAACATACAAAATCTATATTGAATCACTTTTAATTTAGGACTACATCCACTATTGATGTAATTGTTTACTATGATGAAAATAATTACAATAGATGGTGCATTACACCATTTTTTAATTAGGCACACAAACGCTCTTAATAACTTATGCCTATTAAAAAATACTTTTGGGTGCTATTCTTTTACTATTAAAAAATTGACTGAAACAATTTTCTTTAACTAGTAGAAAAAAAACTAAGACAAGTATAAATAAAATCAAATTTATAAATATGTGATCTTAATAAGACTTCAAGTTAGACAAGATCGATTCGTGTGGTGTATTTAAACGAGGTAATTAATTAGGCTCTACATATTCAATAGAGAAAACTATTAATAATAACTATATAACATTGAGAAACAACCATTGATAGTAACATCCTAAGATTGAGCTATTGATCATGGTATAACTTAATACATAAGTCATCGATAAGTGTTATTCTTGATTATTGATCAAATAGGTACACTAACTATATGATATTATTAGCACAATCTATACCTATTACCAAACAAAAGAGACCCAAAAATTATATGAATTGATCCACGATACTATTATTTAGAAATTTGAATGTAGGATTGCTTTTACTACACTTGAAAAAAATGAAACAATAGCTTAACTATTCTATATATTTACAATGAATTATATACATGTTATAGTTTCTGGATTAGTTAGGCTTGGTCTGATCCAAGCAAGGGCTTAACTCATTTATTTTAACATCCCATCTTAAACTTAATGTTCTTGGTCTTGTTAAATATCTACATGTTTATTCAATTGGTAGTGTCATTGTTAAGGCTTTATAAGAATTCCAGCTTTGTATTCTGAACTTGGAGTGAATTTGATCCATTGCATACTTTATTCCTGAGAAAGTGTACGCAAATATCTATATGTTTATTCCTTGTATGATAGACTAGATCAGGGGCTAGAGCTATTGTATTAGTGATATCTATCCATTACATAAGGCCTTTCCATGTTCAAATGTAATTATTTTGTCAATGACACTACCAACTGATTTTAGTACTTGCATGAGCCAATGCTATATATTCAAACTTAACACTTGATCTTGCCACTATATTTTTTCTTTCGAGCCTTAAGAAATTAGACTTTCACCCAAATAAACTAAGTAATTACCCATTGATCTTTTGTTATCAATGATACAACAACAATTTGCGATAGTAAATGTAGTGGGTTCTAATTTGGTAATTTCTGAATCTTTAAGTGGCATTGAGATGTCTCTTTAAGTATTTTAATGCATTTTTGCAAGCCAACAAGTAAAAATTATAAATTGGTTCAACTTATTGATTAGAAAAGCCAATTTAGGTCTTTTAAGTGTTGGATACTACTGGCCTCCAATAACACTCATTTAGAGTGTTGTATTTAAGAAGGGTTTGCTTGACTTTTGTTAATTTCTCAAGAGTATTGAAATGTGTGATGCTCCCTTTTCAATTTGTCATGTTTTTTTTAAAAGTTCAAATATACATTTTTAATTGAGATAGAAGAATTGAAACCTCTATTCTTGCCACTTATATCCAAAGAAAGCTCAATTCACCTAGGTCTTTAAGGCAAATGTTAAGATCAAGTTGTCAATTAGTGTCAGAACTACTTCCTTATTTTTTCTAGTCACCACAAGGTTATTGTTACTTATCAATAACATAGTTAATTCTTTACTATTTCTCCTTAAAAATAGTGAAGTGTTTGAATTGATCCCAATGAATTCCTAGCTGATTAAATAGGATTTTAACTTACCAAACCATGCCTGAGCTAGTTTCAAGCCATATAAAGCCTTCTTTAATTTGCAAATATGAATTGGATTCTATGTATCTTTAAAGCCTCCTAGTTGTTAAATGCACACTTCCTTAATTAGGTACCCATCGAGAAAGGCATTATTTATATCTACTTGCCTCAGTTTCATATGTTCACAAATGAAGTGGTCAGATAATTCTAATGCTCTGTGGCTTTACAATTGGGGTAAAGGTTTCATTGAAATATATTCCTTTCGTTAGGTAAATTTTTTTAGCCATAAGTCTAACTTTATATCTCTCTACTATTTCGTTAGAGTTTTATTTTATCTTAGATACCTATTTATTAGCTACTATTATTTTCTCTAGTGAGAAAAGAACCAAAGTCCAAGTGTTATTGTTGATGAAGGCCTTAAATTATTTTTTACATTGCCTTTATCCATCTTGGATCTTGTAATGCTTTATATATTGATTAACTTTATTAAACAATTGCACTAGCTTAGTGTTGACATATGTCTTTTGTTTGAAGATGCCTACTTTAGCTCTGGTAATCATAAGATGAGTTGGTACAGGTCTTTAGTCTTTAGGTATTATACTAATTTATTATTCAAGAATTATTTGGTTCAAGTATTCGACTTTGAGATTGTGTATTAGTTTTTGGTTTAGGGATTTATTGATGTTCACTGTTGGGGTTTCTAGTGTTTGATTTGTCTATGTTTCGTGTTTGATTGGAATGTTGAGATTTAGATTCAATTATTTTGTGTGAAGATCTTGAAGTGTCGTATACTTTAATTTTAATGATTGAATATTTTATGTCTATATGAACTACTACAAACTACTAGACTTTGACTCTGAAAGTTTTTAAATGAAAATGAATTATTGACTCAATTTTACAACATCATGGTTGATGTTGCTTAGTTTGGAATCAAGATTTGTAAGGAAAAGAGTAGATTCCTTAGTAAAAGTGACATATTTAGCTATATGCACTCTTTTTTGTTTGATGTAGATATAAATAATCTTTGTATTTTGGGCTATATTTAATGAATACACATTTTAATAAGTAAAATTAAAATTTATATATTTGTTACAGGTTGTAAGAAAGAGAAACATTCACAACTAAACATTTTGATAGAGAATAGTTTAACTTATGCTTGAATATTAGTTAATATGGTGAGTAGTTGCATAAGTTTGGGGATGGTAACATGTTTATGAGAAGTGCATTTATGAACAAAATTCTACCAAAATTTAAGGGGTGTATTGGCTTGAGCTATGACTGTTGGGGTTATTTCAATTAGATACTCACGCTTTCCTTCAACTTCCTATGAATTGTTTTTCCTAGGTCAAAACTCAATTTAATCGAAAAGTCAAGAGAATTCAGATAAATAATGAGGTAAGTTTGCCTCCATGAGAGATTTCTCTAATAAATATGGAATTATTTATAAGCAAAATTGTATTTCTACACCCCAACAAAATGGTATTGTAAAATGCAAACTTTGTCATATTTTGAGGATAGAGCATAGCTCTTGCCCTTAGATTTCTATGCAATCTTCTACTCAAATTTTTGGGAGAGTGTGTGCTTATTGCAATTTACCTCATTAATCATCTTCCTAAGCCTCTTCTATCTAAGGAAGTTTTTTTATAATCGACCACCTAATTATACTCATTTGTGAGTATTTGGTTGTTTAAGCTTTATTACCAGTATCTAACTTAAAATAAATTTGAGCAACATTCTCTAAAATGCATTTTGTGTTGGTGGGGTTCACATCATATAGGTTTAGGAGTTAATTTATAATTTTACAAAAAAAATGGACTTGTATGAAATTAGCCATTACAAGGCTGAGTGAAATTTGCCATAAATGCATAGTACCACTATTTGTATTTTGGTCGAGAAAAAGAAAAATGCAAAAGCAAAAGAGACAAAAGGCAGAAACAAGAAAGAAAGAAAAGAAACTTAGGGTTTCAATCTTTTCTTTGATAACTAGATGTTAATTTGAGCTCCGATTTTGCTTAAATATTTAAGATGAGTTTCCAACATCTTACTTTGCAATTCTATTTGATTTGATTTTCGATTTAGCTTTTGATATAGTAGAATCTAGCAAATGTATACTTGAAGATAATTTGTTAGATTTATTGTTGTTAAGCCAAGATTAATATTATTAATATTGTGGTGAGCCTTTAGTGTGATTCTAAAGAGGTTGTTATTTTAATCCCATTATTATATCATAGTGAAAGTTTTGATATCAGACTACGGTCTCGTAATTTTTCTTGAATTGGATTTTTCACCTAAAAATTTAGTGTTCATTATGATTGATTGTGGTCTATAATTTATGGTAGTATTATTTTGTTAATTGTAGTGATATACTACCCATTTTAATAATACAAAGTGGGAAAAAGAATTATTTTTACTGTGTAGTATTTTATGATCTTTTCCAACAAAGTGGTATCATAGCTAGCCAGGTTGTGTAGTGTTTAATTTGTGTTGATTAAAATAGATAAAAGTTTTGCATACATGATTAAATTGAAGGCATGCAAATTATGATAAATGGAAGTCTAGAATAGAGGATTTACTTTTTGTAAAAGATCTATACGAACCCATTGAAGAGGATGCTACAAAATCCCAAAAAAATGAGTGATAAGGAATAGATCTAGTTATATAAAAAGTGCGTTGGTATCATTAGGCAATAGATAGATCAGAGTGTGTTTCACCATGTAGCAAATGACACCAAGGCTGATGTTATGTGGAGAAATTATAGTCCATTTATGAGCAGCCTACACCACAAAATAAATCCAATTTAATAAAAAGGCTTGTAAATTTAAAATACAAGGAATGGCGCAATATAGTTGAGTACACCAATGAGTTTCAAGGTCTAGCGAAACAGTTGACAACTATGAATATTTTACTAGATGATTGGTTACAAGCATTGTTATTGCTTAGTTCTTTACTAGATAGTTATGAGACATTAGTGGTGTCAGTAAATAATTTAATACCAAATGGAAAGCTAATCATAGAGATAGTTAAGGACAGAATTCAAAATGAAGAAGTCAGAAGAAAGAATGCAGGCATGAGTTTTTTTTGAGACAGAAACACTTGTTATAATATGAAAGGCGAGGAAAAAGTGATCGAGTGCTTCATTTCATGTTACTTCAAATGGTGATTTTTTCACATCTTATACTAGTGGTGATTTTGGCTATGTTATGATGAGAAATGATGGTGTATCCAAGATTGTAGGCATGAGAGATGTTTACTTGGAGTCTAGTATTGGTAGCAAATTACTACTTAGGGAGGTCAGACATGTTTCAGAAATGCGTTTGAATTTGATCTTCACCAAAAAGCTTGATGATGATGGTTATTGTAACTACTTTGGTGAAGGTAAATAAAAGCTTACCAAAGGTTCTATAATTTTAGCCAAAGGAAAGAAGGTAAACATTCTCTATGTTATGAAAGCTAAGCTCATAAAAGGAGATGTCAATGTAGTAACAAAAGAATTTGACATTGAGTTGTGATATAAAAAAGCTTGGCCACATAAGTGAGAAATGGCTTCACGTTCTAGTCAAGAAGAATGTTATACCTAACTTTACAGGTAAGTCTCTTAAACCTTATGATCATTGTTTGGTAGGAAAGGTACATAGAGTTACATTTCATAATTTTTATCCATCTAGAAGAGCAAATTTACTTGATTTTATATACACTGATGTATGTACTATGCAAACTAGAATACTTGGAGGTGCACTTTATTTTATAACTTTTATTGGTGACTGTTTTAGAAAATGTGAATTTTTTCTCTGAAATCTAAAGACCAGATATTTGATGTCTTTAAAGATTTTCATGTTAGGGTGAGAGAAAGACAGGGAAATAGTTGAAATGTTTAAGGTCGAATAATAGTAATAAGTACAAAGGACCATTTAATTGTAGATCCTATGGTATTAGACTTGATAAGACCGTGCCAAAAACTTCTCAGCAAAATGGTGTGGTAGAGAGAATGAATAGAACAACTCAAAAAAGAATCAGGTGTATGCTCTTTGATGCAAAGTGACACGTCCAGAATATAGAAGTTATTCCCAAGTGCAGGATTGTCGAAGTAATAAATAACCCGATGAGAACGGGGTCGATCCACAGGGAAGTAGAATTAAAATTACAAATTATAAACACTTTAAAGATAATTAATGCAGTATAAGATGTTTGTAAATATTATTTCAATTAACCAATTCAAATAAAAAGCTAAGGTTACGGGGATTCACTCTTGGCATAAGAAGTAAGAATATATTTAACTTTTTATTTTTTTATAACTCAATTGGAATCCCCACACAAAGGAGGTTCCAACCGAAAAATATAGCAATTAAAGTTCATTATCATTTATATATTGATTAGTATTTATTTCTTTCAATTATTATACACCAAATCTTATAAATGGGTTCAAGTATTTATTATGCCAATCTTTATATTTGTCTACAATAAATCAAGACTCCCACTTTACAAGAAAGGTTATATAAACCAAATCTTGTAAATGGTTTCAAGAATTTATTGTGCCAAGTATTAAGTTTGTCAATAATAAATCAAGAATCACCACTTTAGAAGAAAGGGTATTAATTCTACAAACAAAATAAATACATCATATATAAATTTGCATAACTTAAAAATGAAGCATTAAATTCATGAATAAATATTAAACATATCTTATTACCTTGCCAAGAGCTTCACCCTTTCACCTTAGCTTAAACAAAATTATTTGGACATAATAAAACTAAATGAAAAGAAAAGAAATGGAAGAAGAAATAACATGACTTAATAGTAAACAAGAGAAATAATAGTACAAGGAAATGGATACAAAGGAAAAGTATTTTGAACTGAATTCTAACTTTCTAATTACATTCTTTAGGCATAAACAAGCCACCTATTTATAGAAAAACATGGATAAATCGAGACAAATTTGGAGGGAACCACTTGGTTGATGAAAGTCAAGAATGGTGGCAAAATAATTTGCATTCATTATCACTTGGGCACCCACTTGATTATCCAATTTGGAATTGATGTAATCCGAATTAGCTATCACTCAAAACATAAAAGTTGTAGATAAGTCTCTTATCTTTCCAAATTGAGTGATCTCATACATATTAGATACGTATTTCTATAGTTATGGGCCAAATACTGATAGCTGTTCAAACTAGGCCTGTACTGCAGATCAATTCTGTCCAATTTGCACCCTCTAAACACTCGAATTTACAATACTTTGTGAAATATAATATGTTAGCCCATTGTGTCAGCTCTGCACAGGATTAAGAATCACCTCAATTGGATCTTTAGGTAGAAAGGTATGCCCATTTAACCGAACCTGCCACAAAACAGTTATAAGATAATTAAGTACAATATTGTAAACATACTTAAGTTAAGAAAATTAAATACACTAGTAATACAAAACAATCATGTAAAACTCTTATTAAATGTGTAATTTCAAGTGTTCATCACAAAGCTACCCAAATACTTTTGGGGTAAAGTAATACGAACTGCAGTTGATTTAATTAGCCTTTTTCCTTCAGCTCCTTTGGATGATGATGTACCTGAAAGAGTTTAAATTGAAAAAAATGTTTCATATAAGCACTTGAGAGTGTTTGGGTGCAGGGAATTTGTTCAGATTCCAAAAGATAAGAGGTTGAAGCTTGACAATAAGGCTAAAGAGTGTATCTTTTTTAGTTATATAAATGAAGACTTCGGGTACAGATTATGGGATCTAGTGAGTCAGAAAATTATTAGAAGTTGAGATGTTACATTTCTTGAAGATCAAATAGTTAATAGGATAGAGAAAGATGAAGAACCTTAAGAATTTAATGAAATTCCTATTGCTGACACTTTCAGATCATTTCCTCCACCTGTAGTTCATGATGATTATGAGGAAGACACACAAGAAGATTTTGATGATAGATTTGACGATGATGGTCCAACAAAATAGATTGAGCAAGCACCTCTAGAACCATATGATCCACCAGTTGAGCCTCAGTTAAGAAGATCTATGAAAAAGTGCCATCACTCTTCTAGATATCCACTATATGAGAATGTGATACTTATAAACAATGGAGAACCTAAAAAATTTCATGAAATTATATCTCACCAGTACAAGAATGAGTGGTTTAAAGCTATGCAAGAGGAAATAAAATCTTTACATGAGAACCACACTTATAAGTTAGTAAAACTACTCAAGGGTAAAAGAGATCTGAAAAACAAATGAGTTTATAGGCTAAAGACTGAAAATAACTCACAACTAAGGTATAAGACTAGGTTGATGGTGAATGAGTTTGGTCAGAAGAAAGGAATTAATTTTGAAGAATTTTTTTCTTCTATAGTGAAGATGTCTTCTATTCTAGTTATCATTGGTTTAGCAGCAAGTTTAAACTTGGAGATTGAGCAGCTTGATGTAAAGACAACTTTCTTTATGGTGATTTGGTAGAGGAAATCTACATGGAGCAGCTCGAGGGACTCAAAGTCAAAGGCAAAGAAGGTTTGGTGTGCAAGTTGAAGAAAAGCTTATATGGGCTGAAACAGGCACAAGACAATGGTACAAGAAATTTTATACTTTCACGGAGAATCATGGTTTCAGCAAGCCTACATCAGACCATTGTGTTTTTGTCAAGAGTTTTACTGATGATGATTTCATTATTCTTTTATTTTATGTGGATGATATATTGATTATTGGCCATGATAGTGGTAAAATTAAAGGGTTGAAGAGAGATCTCAGTAAGTCAATTGTTATGAAAGATTTAGAACTGGCCAAACAAATCATTGGCATGAAGGTCTCTCATGACAGGAAAAATAGGAAGTTATGGTTTTTTAAAGAAAATTACATTGAAAGGGTTCTTGAAAGATTCGATATAAGTAAGGCAAAACTAATTAGTTCACCACTTGCAGGTCACTTCAAGTTTAGTTCCAAACAATGTCCTACAAGTGAGAAAGAAAAGAAAGAAATTGATACAGTGCCTTATACATTAGCTATTAGTAGTTTGATGTATGTTATGTTTTATACTAGGCTTTATATTGCTCATATAGTTAGTGTTGTTAGTCGGTTTCTCTTTAATCCTGACAAAGATCACTGAACAACCGTGAAGTGGATTTTCAGATACTTTAGAGGCACCTCTAAGACATGTTTGTGTTTTGGTTGTGATAAACCTACATTGTTTGAGTATACAGATATAGACATGACAGGAGATGTGGATTTTAGGAAGTCTACATCAGGATACCTGATTTCCTCATGCTGCGAAAGCATTTATTCTTTAGTTCATTTTTCAAAATCCTTCAATTGATACACATAAAAATAGGCCAATTCCGCAGCCCTTTGCTCAATTTCTCGTGGAGTCAAATTCTCATCAGGACGATTCAAGGGAATGGCTACCTTTATAAGGGAAGCTGTGTCATGACAATCCAGACTTTTGAAATGTGTTACCTTGTCTACCACAGAAGCTGAGTATATTGCAATTACTGAAGCTTATAAAGAAACCTTGTGGATGAAGAAGTTCTTATAAGAGTTGAGTGTGAAGTCAGAGAGCTACATAGTTTACTGTGACAGTCAGAGTGCCATTCACTTGGCAAAGAACCCAACATTCCACTCAAGATCGTACATTGATGTTAGGTACATGACGTGTTAGAATTAAAACTGCTACAACTTAAAAAAAATACATACAAGTGAGAACGGATCGTACATAATAACTAAGCCATTGTCCAAAGAGAAGCTTCAAGTTTGTAGAGGAAAAACAAGCATAGTGGATCCTCTTATATGATGTGGAGGGAGAGAGTTTTTGGTGCGTCCACATCATGTGAGTTTAGGGGCTAATTTATAATTTTACAAAAATTATAAACTTGTATGAAATTAGCCATTAAATGGTTGAATGAAATTTGTTATAAATGCACAATACCACAATTTGTGTTTTTGGCAAAGAAGAAGCAAAGTACAGAATGTAGAAGTGAAAGCACTAGAAGACAGAAACAAGAAAGAAAGAAAAGAAAAGAAACTTAAGGTTTTAATCTTCTCTTTGATGATTGGATGTCAATTTGAGCTCCGATTTTGCTTAAATTTTGAAAGTGAGTTTTCAACATCTTACTCTACAATTCTATTAGATTTGATTTTTTATTTATCCTCTGATATAGTAGAATCTAGTAAATGTATACTTTAGGAGAATTTGTTAGATTTATTATTGTTGAGCCAAGATTAATATTCTTAATGTTATGGTGAACCTTTAATGTGATTCTAGAGAGGTTGTTATTGTAATCTCATTATTATATCATAGTGAAAAGTTTTGATATTGGACTATGATCCTGTGCTTTTTTCTAAATTGGGTTTTTCACGTAAAAGTTTGGTATTCATTATAATTGATTGTGGTCTATAATTTGTTGTAGTATTATTTTGCTGATTGTGGTGATACAATACCCATTTTAATAACACAAAGTGGGAAAAGAATTATTTTCGTTGCGTAGTACTTTGTGATCTATTCCAACATTTTGTTAGATAACCCTTAGGTTAAAAGGCTTATAAAATTTATGATGTGGAGATTAATTATATTTCACAAGATGAGATGTTATTTCTTATGAACATGTATTTCCCTTTTTAAATGTGAAGGAAAATAATAACACTAAATTACCAAATTTTCCATTACCAATACCTAAGTAAATTATCACTCTTGACTCTTAAGCATCTAAAGTGAATTCTTATTTAGACATTCAAACTCTAATTAATGATGATGACATTAATGTTGAAGAGTTTACTCACTTTGCTTTACCTTAACTAACTTAACCTAGCAAACCTGTATTAAGATGATTCGATCGTATTCGTCAACCATCCTTTCCGTTAGTAATTTCTATTTTTCCCATACTACTTGATTGCCTTCAAGCTTATTGTCTTTTCAATGCCAAAACCTAGTAAAGGTACATGTTGTCCTTTAAGCAATTTTATGTCTTATATGAATATGTCATTATCTTACCGAGCCTTTGTTATAAGTATCTATAGTGCTATTAAACCTAACAATTTTCCTAAACTGGGAAAGATCTTAAGTGGAAAGAGGCTATGAGTTTTAAAATTCGAGCATTAAAATAAATTGTTACATGGACACTCACAAAGTTTTTTAAAAGAAAGAAACTTATTTGCTACAAATAAGTTTACAAGATCAAGTATAACTTAAATATTTCCATAGAATGGTACAATGCTAGAATAGTAGCCAAAAGATACAAATAAATTGAAGGGTTAAATTATAATGAGACTTTTATACTAGTTGCTAAACTAATTACCGTTTGATGTTCTTAGGATAGTTGCCACAGGAAATTGGTCTCTTCATCAACTTGACGTTGAAAATGCTTTTTTTTTCATGGTGACCCTGATAAGGAAGTTTACATGTTACAATTTCCCGGGTACAATTGACAAAGGGATAACTTAGTGTGTCACTTAGATAAATCTCTTTATGAATTGAAAAAAGCTTCTCGTAAGTAGTATTTAAAGTTTTTCTTGGCAATTCATAAAGATAGTTTTAAACAATCTATTAAAAATAATTCACTTTTCACACAAGTATTTGTTAGCTCTTTCACAATAGTATTGATTTATGTAGGTGATATTGATTATTATAGTCAATGATTCTATTGTCATATCTAGTCCCAAAGTCATTCTTTATAAGGAATTTTGAATTAATGATTTCGAAAAATTAAAGTACTTTTTAAGGATAGAAGTGGCACATTCTAAAAGTTGAATTTCTATCTCATAACCTAAGAATACTTTAGATGTCCTTGATAGTATGGGTCTTCTTGAAGTTGTTCCGGTCACTTTTTTCATGGAGTAAAATCCGAAACTCAATTCTGCAAAAAATGAGCTCTTCAAAGATCCATTGCAATATAAAAAAACTTGTTAGGTAACTTATTTATGTTACAATTACAAGCTCATACATAATTTACTCGGTGCATCATCGTAGTCAGTTCATGCACGAGCCTCGAAATCACATCTTGATGTAGCATTCTAAGTTCTATGATATTTAAAAGGAACGCTTCGGCTAATATTTTAGGTTCTACCAAGTTATATTGTGATAATCAAGTAGCATTGCATATTGCAATAAACCCAATTCGGCATGTGAAGCATATTAAGATAGGTTACCATGTGGCTAGAGAAAAAATTCAATTTGGACAAATTATTACTGCCTTTACTCCATCCAACACGCCAATTATGGATATTTTTTCTTAGCCACTTAAACAAGCAATCTCTCATTATCATTTATGTAAGTTGAGCATCTTGAATATACATTCTGTGAGTGATTTTAAACCTAGGGTTTATACATGTCGGTTTGTGTCTATCATTCAAATATAACATACGTATCACATACATACATGCACAGCGAATGAGTGGAATACAAATTTCATAATGATAAACACAAATAAATTTTACATGTTATCTCATAAATGTAAAATATTTCAAGATTGAAAAATAGTACATTGTCAAGCCTTTGATATATTGTCGAATTGGAGTACTCACCTTGAAGCAATCCGTTCACAATTCTAGTTCCTCAACACGGTGGGCTTGAGGAAGCTAGAATAATAGTTATTTCAACAAAGGATTCAACTCTTGAATCCTTATTTCTACCTTATAGTATTGGTGACCAAAATGGAAGAGTTGTATTTTTGCACTCTCAACACTTGAGAGAATTTTCTAACACTAAGCAAAATTCACTTCTCTCACTCTCTTAACCCCTTGCATGAATTTTTTATGATTAATTGAGCAATTAATTGCTCTTTTATTTGTTTATTGTTTTCTTTCATTTTCTCACCTAATGCATCTATTATGTTTGCCATTAGTATTTTGTTTATTACTTTCATTTTCTCACTTAATGGTTTTTGTTTATTATTATTTACAATAAACCCAATAAAAATAAAACAAAATAGAAAATCATTTAAATGAATTTAGCCTTAATCTAGACCAAATGAGAAAATACTTTTTCATTATTAAGAAACATCTTAAAGCCTACCATTAATAAATGTCACCCATTTATACTTATCTTATCATTTAATTAATATTAAATAAATAATTTAATCATATTAAATCATAGTAGAAACACATACCAATTTAAATAAATATTTAATTATTTAATTTAAATTTAAATAATAATATCATAAATTATTATTATTAATTTATTCAATAAACATTTTAATGAATAAATTAATGATATTATTTGTCCAACAAATAAGGTCATTTTGATAATTTCCAAATCAAACAATAATTGACCCATATGTGTCATGTGTCAACATCCCATTAGTCAACAACTAATTGTTGATTAATTATGTACTTAACTCTTAAATCTTGATACGTACACGACTGGAGGAAAATCGAAGTAAATGTCTGGTCTGCTAGAATTGTTTTGGATCGAACTATTCAATCTGGTACGCTGCCCAAGTACACAACGAGTACACTTCATATTACGGGACTCTCTAGGTCCACTCCTGATTTGTCAAATAGAATATTTTGTGAGTTCGAGATCAATGCCCCACGCACACGTCACGGATATTACAAATTAGTGTAGTAGACTATACAAGTTGAGGTCATAGAGCATACGTATAATCCTTCCGCCAATCATATCCTAAAAGAGCAGGGATATAGATCACTACCGTCAAATCCCTATGTGCTCATCCGTGAACTTATCTCCAGACACATATCTTAATAAATAATATATGTAAACACTTTTACAATATTGTTTAACCCTGCAGGAAACTCTTTTCTTGAGTTTGTTGCTTATGGCCATAAGAATTTCTAAGATACAGTCTTTGAGCATCCAGATATATTAGTTCATTCATGTGAGCTGACGGATTCCATATCTATACACACCGGACTCCATAAGTATCAGACCATACCCTGCAACACTCAGCTGTTATACCATGAAAGGTCTGTAACATGTGTGAAGCCAAAGTATGATGGATCACTTACAAGTCCATTGTGGTACTCAGGTCAAAGGACCACGTATACTCAACTCGAGAGGACCTTTTATTGACGGCTTCATTGGGGTCCTCGTTGAGTCTGTTCAGTATTCAGTCCTTACTGAACACCTGTATACTATACGAACTTCCAGTAAGTCTATGATTAGCTAAGAACAACCATCTAGGTATAGTATACACTGGTCTATATAAAAAAATTTCACCGATAGACCTGCATCAGTAAATTAAGACCATGAATATATAATTTAAGAATAGACTTGTATAATAACATTTCTTAACACCTATTGCAACTCTTGAAACTATGTTATTACTAATGTATTCTCAAGCTTTTGTACCGTCACAGACAAGATTCTAACTTTTAGATTTTACTAATTAATATAATATGCTAACTCTTTAGCATTTATAATTTTCAGAGATGCTAACTCTTAATATTGATCTAAACTTCTTTAGACCAAATTTGAACTCTTTCAAATCATATAATGTATATACCGTCACAAGCAATGAACCATTTAATAATAGTAATTAGCGATTTAATAAATAATAAATAATATAAATATTATAAAATAAAATATTCGTACAACAATGAAATGACACGTGAGTACAAATCCTAACACATTTTTCAACTTGAGAAAAAGTGTTGAAAGTTGGCATCTCTAATTTTTGAGTTCTTAATGTCATTTTTTTGAATCACTTAATATGTCATCTCTAATTTAAGAAGTTCTTAATATGGTATCTCTAATTTTGAGAAGTCGTTAATGTACATTTTAATAGTGAAATTTTTTTTTCCATTTCTTGACAATTATTTATTTAGGTCAATTAGCACATAATTAGCTTGATTCCTTTGTTATTATTTAATTCTATCTTCCTTTATTCTCTTTAAATATTATATATACACAAAAATTTTGTACAAAATAATATGATTAAAATATAATTTTCTATACATTTTTTTTTAATCACCTATATTTACAATAGAAAACATAAATGGCTCGTAGAGTTGCTAATTTGTTGTATGGCATTAGTGTTTTCAGTGCTGGGTTGAGTGGAAAAGCCAGAAGCCTACATTGCTCTGATTCAAACTTTTCTCACATCTGTTGCACATGAAAGCTTTTTCTATTCTGATTACCAAACTTGCTGGGCCTATTTATGCGGATGGATATTTGGCCTAGATCCAAAAAAAAGTCAGGAGCCTGGTCTAGTTCTAGAATCAGTCTAAAACATTTGAGTTTTTTTTATTTAGATCTGGATTTAATTTTTTTCTAAAAAATTTAGAATTGGAGTGGATCTGTGTTATGAAAACTCAGTTTGGATCTCTATTTTTAATTTTTTTAATTTTTAAAAATTCTAAATTTATTCATAATATTTGATATATATGAATCTAATAAATACTTTATAAAATAAATGCTTCAAAAGCTTAAATTTAACTTTAAAAATTAAAAAAAATAAAACAAGGATAAAAAATATATTAAATTATAAATACAAATTATATAATATAAATTTCATAATTTAACAATTATTTTATAAAATATATACCATTTATTTCAACATTATTGCTATTTCACTATATTTTATTCATCATTTTTGTTTCATAAAATAAAAACGAATTTTATCATCCATATCTATTAAGGTTTGATCCCATTTATTTCAAACACTATTGCTATTTCACTATATTTCATTTGTCATATTTTTATTTATTTGTTTTTAAGAAAATCACAGTTGGCTTTTGTCATATTTTTATTTGAAAACGCCAGCTTACAAACTTAATTATCATTTGAGTCAATCACATAACTTAAGCCCTGGTGTCCTCTCAAGATCTATCTTAACCTGTAAATATGCCATTAATTTTCAGCAGAACCGTGCCGTCAAATCTTCCACTGTCGTTACCAAAACTCATTTTGGATTTGGCGCCAACAACTCGTATGCTATCTATTTTATATTATAACAGTCCTTCAGTGTGAACAAAGATTTAAAATTCTACAATTTAAAAATGACTTTAATAACATTATTAAGTTATATAACATTGTATAACTTTTAATTAACTTGGGATGTAGGATATATATATATATATATAAATATTTTTTGTTATTGTACCAGATAATGACTCTATTTCACACAAACTATTATTATTATTATTTTAAATTGAATGGTTTTTTATTCAACGTTTGTCCCTTCAAAAAGAATATAACAATTTATGCTTTTTGATTGAGAATGAATAAACTAAGAGATATTTATTATGTATGCGCTCGCTCAATCGCCAGTGATGACGTAAGATTAATCCATCAATTCTGGAGACAAATATTAACTCTCGCTTTTCATATTTTTAATCTGAAAACATCCCCGTAGAGCGACTTAATTGTATTTCTGCATAAACTAAAAAGCAAACAAAACTCAAAATTAAAAAAGCAGACTCACACCAACCTAACAAAAGATTTGGCGCCGAAACCCGAATCGGGCTTTACAAATTACAAAATGAATTCGCCCAAGAGTTTTGCGGTAAGTAAAAGGTGCCAAAAAAAAAGGGGGGGGAGTGAAATGTTTCAAAATAGTCCCATTATTTAATTAAAAATCTATTTTAATCCTCTTTTATTTTTATATATTTATTAACTAAATTTAAAAATTTTGGACGTTATTACATTTGATATTTTCTCTCCACGTTCTAAACATTTTTCAAAAAAAAATTCAAACAATTAACCTAAAAACAAGTAGATCAATAGTTCTTTTAATAATTTTGCAAAGATTGAAAGATAAAATATTGATTTGATTGGTAAAAAATTAAAAAAATTCCTAAATTAGTTAAATTTTTTTTTTCAATTTATGTAATAATTTTATTAAAAATAAGTGAAAATGAGTAGATGTCGAGTAAAATACGTTAAAATGTATAGATGTGATTTAAACTAGTTAAAAAATAAAAAATAAAAGTAAAAAATTTTACAAATATAGTCGGGAGACGCGCACGCCTGCGCGTGCCGCGAGTCGTAGTATTATACAATTTTTTAAATTATTTATTAATTAAATAATAATAATTAATATTTTATAAAATTCAAAATAAATAATTAAAATTTTGAAAATACTAATTTACAATAATAATAATTATTATTATTTTCAAATTTGATAAAAACTATTATAGTAATTATTTAATTTTGGAAAAATAATTAGTAATATTTAAAGTTTAAAAAAATTGATAATAATTATTTAAATTCCATAAACATTCATTATTATTTATTTATAATGTACAAATATAAGAATTATTAACAATTCCAAAAAAATAATTATCATTATTATTTGAAAATAAAAAAGATTATTACAATTATTTAAATTTTGGGAAAAATGATAATTATTATTTAACAATTCGAGAAAAATAATAATGACTATTTAAAATCCATAATAATTATTTTGAATTCCAAAAGTAGTAATAGATATTATTTGAAAATGCAACAAATAATAATTAATTTTAAAATCCAAAATAACTTATTTTTATAAAATTTAAATTATGGAATAATAATAATAGTAATAATTAAAAATATTATTATTATTTAAAATTCCAAAAAATAATTAAAAATTCCGAAATACAATAATTATTATTTACAATTCAAAAAATTATAATAATTATTTATAATTCTAAAAAACATATAATAATTATTTTTGGGATATAATAATAATTTAAAATTCTGGAAAAATTATTTAAAATCTGAAATTAACAATAATTATTTCAAAATAAAAAATATCATTTAAATTCAAAAAATACTAATAATTATTAATACAATTATTTAAAGTTTTTGAAAAATAATTATTAGTATTTAAAATTTCTAAAACATTAAAAATAAATATATAAATTCCCAAAAAATATTGACAATCATAATAAATTTATTTTTATTATTATTGTTTTATTCTTTTTAATTATTTATTATAATATGTTTATTTGTGGGAAGCTAAATTTTCATTAATTTTGCAGGAAGATATATGGCTCTAAATAATACAAAATTGTGAAAGAGAAATTTTTCTCTACAACTCTGTCAACAATTATGAGTTTGAACACGATTACTATTATAAAAAATAAGTTGAGTAATGTTCAATGAAATTTGTATGGGGCATTTTTTGGATTTACGACCTATTATTTTTTCAGACATGTTGGTGCATCAAGTTTTATTACAACAGGTACATACTTTGAAGTTGCACGAGGAATTGTGGTTCCTAATTGGTGGTAGGTAGAAAACTTATGAATGAGAAATTTTTCTCTACAACTCTGTCAACAACTATGAGTTTGAACACGATTACTACTATAAAAAATAAGTTGGATAAAAATCAATTGATAATATTCAAGGAAACTTGTATGGAACACTTTTTTATATTTACGACTTACTATTGTTTTAGGCATGTTGGTGCATCAAGTTTTGTTACAACAGGTACATACTTTTAAGTTGCACGAGGAACTATAGTTCTTGATTGGTGGTAAGTAGATCCGATTCTTTTGCAGGGAGTTTGCATTAATTACGGGGTTACGGATAGGAGATTACCCACTTACTTGAGATTTGAAGAGAAAATTGCAGCACTAACTGTAGAAGCAATAATGGCCAGATAGAAGACGTTTGACGTACGAAAAATTTAGTCAATGGTACAGTGTAATGAACTTTGAAAATGTCAACAATAAAGACGCGATTGGGCTGAGTTTGGTGTATTTGATTCATAAATTGTTATTACCGCGTGACACTCGAAGAGAGGTTCAATACTTTGTGCTACGCATTGTGGATGATTTGGATGAGTTCAATAATTATCCATAGGAGAACATAGTGTGGTCTACCCTTTATCACTCACTTAGCACAATGTGCTTTGAAAAGTTGAACAAAGTAAGAACTGACCTTGCTACTAACAAAGAGAAATACACTGTGTTAGGTTTTTATTAGCTTTCCTGGTACGTAAGTTCAGCCTTATTATTAATTCTGAATGTAGTTATATACTATTATCAAGTTTTTTTTCTTGTTTTTAATTAATTATTATGTGTGGATATATAAGGCTATATCAGTCTGTGAGGAAGCATTTACACATCGAGTTGCTGAAAGCTTCCCTCGTATGTTAAATTGGGTGAGTCGAGGAACTCTACAATTGACAGATATTGAAGAAATGTTTTCAAACTATGAGCATGTATGTTTTGCTTCAATTTATTTCATTATATATATATATATATAATTTTTTAACTATTAACTGCATAGATTTTAATTGTGATACATAAAGTTTTAACTTTTAGTTTTGAAAACTGTTGTGGTACATCGTATGCCAGTACCAACAGAACATGAATCACAACAAGATGTTGTCTAGAGGCTTTCCAACTTGGGGATCTCATTGATGATTTATACTGGGGACCTACCGTATGCTGGTCATGTACAATCTCTAATCTGCTTCATTCCATCTAGTCACCCTCGTAGAGATATGGATGAGGATATGGACATAAATGAAGCCTCAAAAGTGTCTAGAGCAATGGTATAAAACTCTTAATCATTTTACTTAATGTAATTTCTTAGCAACCATACAAGTAATCAATGAAATTATTTTATAACAAAATATGATTATGTTTCCACAGCCTGAACATATTACCACATCGTCTAATGACGTAGTACAGAGGATTAATGGCTACGAAAGCAGTTAAAAGTGGATAAGATTGAGTTGCTGCAAAGAATGGATGATGATCGAAAGTTCATCTTATAAAGAGTGGATCAGGTTCGGGATGATATCATGAATGAGATTAAATTAATGATGCAGTGCTTTCAGTCAACATCATTTCAATTGACCTTGTGTGAAACTATGGTAAGGCAACACACATGAAGATTCAAATTTATAAGTTAGTTGATTTGCAGATTTTAACTGCTGTATTTTTTATTTCAGAATCAATATGATATAACTAAAGATGTGCATACTCCAAGCCTTAGCTCTA
This sequence comes from Ailanthus altissimus, assembly GCA_946807835.1. Classification (NCBI taxonomy): domain Eukaryota; kingdom Viridiplantae; phylum Streptophyta; class Magnoliopsida; order Sapindales; family Simaroubaceae; genus Ailanthus; species Ailanthus altissimus. Next base: position 21,561,882 of record OX327702.1, on the reverse strand, counting down.
ATCAACATTAATATTGTTATGCATTCTAGCATGACTCTCTTGATAGTATCCAAATTATACCACTTGATGTAGCTTGAGGCATGAGTAAGTTTGGGCGATAATACAAGCTCACATGGGTTTTGAACACACTATTTACAAATCTAATACTTAAACGAGACAATAATAAGATGAAGCTTGAAGAAGAAGCGTAACCTGATGCAAATGTGAAGGACGAAGAGGTCAATCTAATGCGAGACATAGACTCGACTATCCGTACACAGTTTTATGCCTGGCTCAAGACTTCCAATGTTCTTTTATATCTACCTAGGATTGATGCTGACCAAAAGTTCTTTATGTAGATTTTACAAGATTGGCTTGATGACTCTATAAGTATATTAGTAATTAATTTTGTTATTATTTATTATCTGAGACATGTAACGAAATCATTTACAGCATATCAACGAGTATTTAAACTTTATTCGTCAGTTTCAATGCATTTATAAAGAGGTGTTGCCTCAATGCTGCATGGTTATGGACATATACTTATTTGTAAGTTTGTTCATTCCTCTTTACATTACATTTCTGACCTTAACAGTTACTTATATTGTAGTGTTCCTATAAATGTAAGAGTCCTGTAAATTCATATATGAAAAATGTGATATTTCATTCATGAATGTTACTTGGGACCCTTCATTTCTTAGATATGGATGGGGACAAAGACAAGGCCTACATGACGGGAAACCATGGGCGTATGTTGACAAGGTAATATTTATAAAATGTTAAATATAATCATTTTTTTTCTCTAAATGTTACCTTATACTAACATAACAATATTCTTTCATATGTAGATCTACATCCTGGTTAATTACAAACAGTAACATTGAGTTGCAATAGAAGGAGTTGGTATAAAAGAAGGTGATAAAATATGATTCTAGCATAAAAGAATTTGCTGAAGGGGTGTTGAAAGCGCACATAACACCTTTGTGCATGTTACTCCCATATTATTTGACAGCATGTAGAATCCCTGATTTTAGATCTGATTTAAAGGGTGATGATCTATCATTCTTTGATGTAGTTATAGTAAGAGAGGGTGTGCCACAATAAAGAGTCGAGAGTGTGGATTGCAGGGTCTATACATGTAAGTTTATTGAGTTTTTAATGTTGGGTATGCTCTTAGAATTTGGACCTGACTATGACTAACTTTTAGAGAAAAGATGGCCATATCTTTGTGGACACATGTACATAAATAAGAAGTATAATTTATTGCATCATTTATATTACGTATTAACTTAGTTATATATATTTATATAGCAAATTTAAGCACAGTAAAATTAATCTTCCACAATTGAAAACTAACAATAGGCATATATAATATAACATGTCAAATATTGAAATCACAGATAAGATTTAAATTTAACTAGTAAAAACAAGATGACAATAGACACTATTAATTGTTAGGCAACGCAATAGGATTTTAACACATTGTGCGATTATGTCCATGTTATTTACACCGACTGTACATATTCTTTGTCATTTTCTCCCCTTGCGATGGAATCAGTCTAGTCCTACGTTTCACTGATTATTGACGTGCGATGGGAGGTTGGATGTCGACATCTCTCAACTCATCAGGAACAATCCAATTTAACGTATGACCAACTGAATTTACTGATTCACTATATGCACACAATAAACTCTTTAACGTGTAATAGGCTGAACACAAAGTCTTATAATTTAAATTAGTTTGCCTATATACCGCGAAAGCATGAGCACAAGGTAGCTGAAGAAACTCAAACTTTCGACAACTACATGACTTCTGGACAATGTCCACTATTCTATTTCGAAGTCCATCCTTGACAACAAACAGTGCATTGTCCACAGGATGAACTGTCATTCGACTGGACTTATCATCATGTTTTAAAACTTTAACGTGCACCCAACTCGTCAGGTCGAATGTCATAACTTTTGCTGCCTCCCTTCACTGATAAAACCAGTTTTACATTAATTCTCAAATCCACTCAACTAAGGCGGTCACAAGAAATTTACGTGCATCTTTTGCAACTGTATTTATCCTTTCTGTAATATTGATAGTCATGATTTCATATCTTTCAAAAGCTTCCATTGATTTCACCTATTTTGAAAAATCGACGTCCTCCTTCAAGTACTTTGCAGCCTCCGGTTTCATCTCCCGCATCTTATTCATTTGCTCTCAAAAGTTCACGATGCGATATGTCTTTGCAGCAATAAAATAAGAAGCCATAAATCCCCATTTCTTACTATTTTCTAATGGTATCTTTTATCTGCTGACTAAATTTTCTTTCAAGTAGTAAATTCAGATCCTATGATAGGCATTGAAAAATACCTCTCGAATAGCCTTCTCAATACTCACATGTTGATTAGATATGAAAATAAGATCATCATCATCACCAATAACACTATAGAGTTTAGGCCATAAACCATGTTCAAGAAGTATCATTTTCTGAATCAACAATCCCTCCGCTAAGGAAAATATTTGATTCTTTCCATCTTTGCATACAGTTACAAACATTGTTCTTAGATACAGACCTTTCAAAAATGTTCCATTGATTGCAATAGCTGACTTGATGTATGAAATCCTATAATGCACAGATCCAATGCTAGAAAAAAATATTTAAAGTGATTGCAGTTATCAACTACTATATGAGTAACCGTACTCAGGTTTTGTTGTTCCAACACATAGCAGTATGCTGGAAATAATCTAAACGAAGCCATTGAAGAGCCAGCTATCAACTAGTATGCGTGCTCCTTAGATCGTTGAGCAGTAGGATACGTTATCTGAACTCTAAACTCTTCTCGTATGTTGGCTTAGATCTCTTTGGGTCTGTAAACTTTACTGATTGATGTAAATTTATTTTTAATATAATTGCCAATAATCTGACTCTTTGCTTGTTGGTGACCATCACGCAACCAATCTAGCTGACATGTGTGAACCTCATCAATCTTACACATCATGAAATGTTGCCTCGCCTCTGTCGACACTACATGTACTCGTCATTTACATCTCTCATCATCATATTTTGCCTCAAATAGATCTTTAGTAGACCTTGACACTTTGAAACTCTAATTACCCTTCAATACTAGCATGCTAATAACCTCATGAAGTTCATGTTTGCTATTATATAACTTTTCAACAAATACATCCCTAATTTTGAAACTAGATACCTTATTTGATACTACCAAATCCAATGGTGGTATTGAAGGAAGAAACTGAAATGGATTTTCTACTTCAACTTCATTTCTTTTTCTAGTTAAAGCATATGCTTGTATATCCTCATTAAAGGGGTATTAAAAACAAAATAATGCTCGCCATCCTGAACTTCATCTAGCTCTTTATCTTCTTCCACATCATCGGTAATTCTAATACCATCAACGTCATTCTCTATTTCACTATCGAAGTGAGTATATGTTGAGTCTTCATTAAACATAGGCAAGAAATAATCATGATAGTCACTTATAGTATTTGTAGGATGCACAAAAGTTGGCATTATTGGAGCTATGAAATCTGTTGTTAGCATTGTTGGAGCTGTGCACGATAGTTGATTCTGAATAGGCATCTGCGAATTTTCTTCACATACAGGAGCTCTGGGTTCCAATGTTATACACATAGGATATAACGATCTTCTATTGATCCCCATAAAGAATAAAACATTGTTGTCGTCTCTAATCTCAATTGGTCTTAACTTATACATCTGTGTATCCATAGAAAATTTCATTGACACCCTATGCTCTGCATTATCAACTCCTAGTGCAAAACACACCTTATTTAATAGCTTTTCATAATTGATATTTTTTGAAACCACAATACCTAAGTTACAAAATTTAGTATAACTATTTTTCCCATCACTAAAGCTCTCTCATCTTCCTTCAAAGAGTAAATAGATTGATTCATACTCCATATCACCTGTAACAAAATAAAAATTATTAAAATAACATTCAATTAATTAAAAAAATTAAATTATGTAAATTCACGAAGTGCATGTGAGGCGAAAAATAACATTACCTGCCTTGCGTGTGAGTACCTTGCATGCGACCCTGTCATGCATACTCTTATGTGAGGCCCGAAATAGGGTTGTGCGGTGGCCTAGTGGTGCAAGGCCATCTGCGAGGCTCTCCCTCATGCCTCGCATGCACAGTGTGAGGATGTTTTATTTCTTCGTCGTTCTTTCGTTGGATTTAATGTTTATTCTCCTTTTTCTAACTTTTTACAGCCATTTTCAATTAAATCTACTTATTCTCAACTTATACTACCTAAATTTACTATTTTTGTTTTCTTATTTCTTACAAAAGTACCAACATGAAAAATAAGAAATAAGTTAAAAAAAAACGTACATTTTTCTAAATTTCACCTCTCAAATATTATTTTTGAGCTTTAAATCTTTTAAAATCATGACACAAATACTTAATTTATTACTTTTGAAGATAAGATTTGAGTAATTTTGAAAAAAAATGGTGATTTGAAAGTGTTGAAAGATTTTGAGGGTAATGTAGTCTAAAAATATTTTTTGTGGTTAATAAAGTTTTAAGTTTTTATTTATTGGCTATAAAAGTATATTTATTTGAAAAATAGGATATTTTGGGACATTTTTCAAAAACTCGAAAAACAACTCAGGTGTGAGACTCTTCAATAATACTTGAAGAGAAATTACCATTTTAGTCTCTGTACTTTTTCGTAAATTACTCATGCCGTTTCTAACTTTTTTGAACTATCTCTGTTAGTTCTTGCCGTTCAAAAAACTCCGTTAAGTAGACACTTTTTTCTATTCTTTTACCATTTTACACTCAGTTTTGTTTTTTCATTCTTCTCACTTCATTTCACCACTTTTCCCTCACAATTTTTTATTTTTATTTTTATTTTTTCTCTACTTACCCTTTCCCTCTAAATTTTTTTTTAATTTAATAATCAAATAAATAAATTTAGTTATTAATAATAAATTAATATTATAAGTTTTACATTAAAAAATAAAAATATATATATTAAATTTAAATTTCCATTCCACTCATCTGACTTCACTACTTTTTCCTTTTAAATTTAATTTTTATTTTTCTTCTTCTTAACCCCTCCCTCCAATTTTTTTTTAATTTTATAACAAATAAATAAATTTAGTTATAAAAATTATTAATACAATAAGTTTTACATTAATATATATATATTAAATTTAAATTTTTATTCCATCACCACATTTCTCTCACAAATTTTAATTTTAATTTTTTCTCTTCTTACCCTCCTCCCCATAAAATTAATTTTTAATATAATAATCAAATAAATAAATTTAGTAAAATCAACTATTTCTTTTTAAAAACAATCATAATCTAATTATTTTGGAATGAGGATTGTTGGCTTGGTGAGGGGGTGGCAGCGACAGCGGCGACAAAGAATAGTGGGAGGGGCTGTTAGGTACAATCATAGTGGACATAATAGTATATAATTTTAGATTGGGGGCTAATTTTGGGTAAAGGAGGGAGCTGATTTTGGAGTGATGGACAAGGTGATAGTTGAGTGGAGAAGGTGGTCGATTTTGAGTGGAGGAAGGCTAGCAGTTTTTGGAGTTTGGAGGGGAAAGAAAAATGAAAATGAAAATGAAAATGAAAATGAAGAGAAGTGAAAACAAAAATTAAGGGAAAATAAAATTTTATTTTTATTTTATTATTTTTAATGTAAAATTTTAAATATTAATTTATAATAGTATAAAAGACATTTATTTTTAAGAGGTTAATTTTAACCGAATTTTTTTTAATGATAAAAATTAACCAAAATAATATTTAAAAAAAGTTAAGAATAACATGAATAATTTATAATAAAAAATAAAGACTAAAATGTAAATTTCTCATACATAAATGATAAATAGGTCATGTTACCCCAACCGACTTACGACGATAATAAAACCTCAATAATACTATTATATTATCTTTGTCTATATATTGTATATAAATACAAAACCATCATTTGAACGTTTGACTAATTATGTCGACTTTGCCTTCAACAATTAATTTTAATTATTTAACACTTTAAAATTAACCTCAATTGGAATTTTATAAAAGTGATCACATTCGCGGATGTGGTCAGACGAAGGAACCTGAAATTTGATTGGGGAAAAACGTGAATCTATTGTTAATGGGAAAGACTACGGTCCATCCGGCTGTGCCATACAGTCGGATGTCTCAGCCATTGGATTAAATCAATGGCTGAGATTTAATGATATCAACTTGGACTGCAGGTAAAGTTAGTAAATATCAAAAGGCCCCTCAATATTTAATTAAATATAAAATATATCTCTTAAAATCAAACATTTAACACAAATCTCCTCTATAAAATCAATAAATTAAAGGTAATATATTGCATTGTATAGTATAATTCTAATTTTAATTTTAATTATATTAAATATTAAAATTTTGAATCTAATTATATTAAATCTTATAATTATAATTCAAATTCAAATTTTAATTATATTAAATATTATAATTTCAATTTTAATTAGATTAAATAATTTCAATTCCAAATCTAATTTCAATTTCGATTTTAATTATGTTAAATGTTATAATTTCAATTCTAAATTTGATTTCAATTACGTTAAATAATATAATTTTAATTTCAATTATGTTCAATATTATAGTGAAATAAGGTTAATTTTACCCTAATGTTGTAGGTTAATTGATAACTTTACCTTAGTTAAAGATAAAATATCTAATTTTGCCATAATTCGTTAATATTTATTGTCAATTTGGATAAAAATAATAGCTTTAATGTACAGTTACTAGTTTACCTCATTGTTTATCATTTAACTTTGCACACGTAGCACAATCTCACTCGTTCAATGTTATTAAATACTGCACAATCTCACTTGTTCAATGTTATTAAATACCGCACAATCTCATTCGTATGTAATTTTTTTAAAAATCAATAAATTTTTTAATAAAATAACACATTAAATACTTATTAGTTACAAATTACACGTGTTATTCTGTAATTAGTTTATATTTTTAAAAATAAACTAAATAAAATAATTAATAATTAAATACAGACCAATTTCAATTTCAATTTTAATTTTAATTTTAATTAAATATTAAATATTATAATTCTAATTATATTTTTAATTATCAAAAACAATATAATTCTAATTTCAGCTTCAAATACATTAAATGTTATAATTTCAATTTCAATTTCAATTTTAATTTTAATTTCAGTTACGTTAAACATTATAATTCAAATTTCAATTTCAATTTCAATTTCAATTTCAATTTCAACTTTAATTACATTAAACGTTATAATTTCAATTTCAACTTCAATTACGTTAAATTTTATAATTTCAATTCCAATTTCAATTTCAATTATGTTAAGTTTTATAATTTCAATTCTAATTTTAATTTCAATTTTGTTAAATATTATAATTCTAATTCTAAATTTAAGTTAATTTTTAATAATTTTACATGTTATAATTCAAATTCCAATCTCAATTTCAAAAAATCCAAAATTGGAAGTGAGAAATATATTTTGGACTTGTTATGTATTTTTGCAACAAATCCGCAATTAGAAATTAGAAATTAGAAATATATTTTAAAAATTAAAAACTTGAATTTGTTATATATTTTGAAAATTAAAAATTAAAATGTTAAGATAGTTCAATAAACACATTAAAAATTAAAAAATATCCAAAATATAAAAGCACCGAAACAAAAAAGGTTAAAAGTCAAAACCTACTAAAAGACTTCAATTTAGCATAATTAAAATATTTTGTTATATATTTTTAAATTAATATTAATAAAACTTCAATATTAATGATTCATTAACTTAAATTAATAATTAATATTTTAATTATGAAATTAAATAAAATTTAATAAAAAAATTAAAGATTAAATTTAAATGCCATGTGGCCGTCTTATGGTGGCACAACGTGGTGGGTATTATATTAACTATAGTTATTTAGGATACTCATAAAATATCATTCATTTGTATTATGTAATATTTTTTATGCAATTAAATGCAATGTTACATTTTTTGTGCAGTTAAATGCAAATTTGCAATTGATGTATAAGTGGGGATATTCTCTTACATTTGTGGATAAGAGATGTAAAAAGTGAAAACACCTCATACTTTAAGTGGAATACAATATACAATAAGTTATGGATGTAATTACTTTTTATTTTAAATATTTTATATTAACCATGGTTATTTAGAACACTAATAAAATATGATCCCTTATATTATATTACATTTCGGATGTAAATAAATACAAAATCGCAATTTTTTAAAAGTGAAACACCCTCTTATATTTGTGGGTGACATGTGTAAAAAGTAAGAATACGTCATACATTAAGTAGGATGCAATATACAAAAGAATGTATGAACATACATGATGTTAAGTGGGAACATACATAATGTTCTTTGAATTATTTTATTTTTTACTTTTCGTAACGTATATGAAAACAAAAATTATATAGGACACTCATAAAATAACTTCCTCTTATATTATGTAACTTATTTATAATAGTAATTGGCAACACGCTAAGAATATAAAAGTGAAGATATATGTCATTTGTGGATGAAAACAGAAATTAGTGGGAATATATAGAATATAAAAGTGAGGATATATGCCATTTTGTGGCTGAAAACAGAAAATAGTGGGAATATGTAAAATATTAAGTGGGAACATACACAATGTTCTATGTGATTATTTTATTATTTATATTTTTTGTAATATATATATATAAATTATATTTATGTAAAACACTCATAAAATAGCTTCCTCTTATATTATGTGATTTATTTTAAATGGTAAGCAAAAAAATGCTAAGAATGTAAAAGTGGGGATATAAGTCTTTTTGTGGGTGAAAACTTAAAATAATAGAAATATGTAATATATTAAGTAAGAACATACAGATGTTTTATATGATTTTTTTATTTTTTATTTTTTGTAACATATATGAAAATCATATTTATATAGAACACTCATAAAATAGCTTCTTATTATATTATATGACTTATTTTTAATAGTAAGTGAAAAAAACTCTAAGAATGTAAAAGTGGTGTTATAGGTCATTTTTTGAGTGAAAATTAAAAATAATGAGAATATGTAGTATAATAAGTAGGAACATACACGATGTTTTATGTGATTATTTTATTTTTTGTAACATATATGAAAACTAAACTTATGTAGGACAATAATAAAATATATTCACCTTATATTATGTAGTATTACTTAATATATTACATATTTTTATTATTTACCCTGTTGCATGTTAAGTGGGATACAACATAAACAGGTAGTGGAAACATAAATTAAATATTATAATTTTAAATTTAATTTTAAAATGTTATAATTACAATTAATTATAATTTCGTTAAATGTTATAATTATAATTAATTATAATTTTGTTAAATGTTATAATTCTAATTCTAATTTTAAATTCAATTTCACTGACGCTAAATATTATAATCCTAATAGTTACATTAAATATTATAATTCTAATTTCAATTTTAATTTCAAATTTAATTACGTTAAATATTATAATTATAATTTTATTTTTAAATTTAATTTCACTTACGTTAAATGTTATAATTCAAATTCTATTTTTAAATTCAATTTCATTTACGTTAAATGTTATAATTTAAATTCTATTTTTAAATTTAATTTCACTTATGTTAAATGTTATAATTCAAATTCTATTTTTAAATTCAATTTCACTTACGTTACATATTATAATTCCAATTATAATTTTAAATTCAATGTCTATTATATTAAATATTATAATTCCAATTATAATTTTAAATTCAATTTCAATTACATTAAATTTATAATTCTAATTCCAATTTTAAATTTAATTTAATTTTTATTTTGTTAAATGTTGTAATTTCAATTCCAATTTTCAAAATTAATTTCAATTATATTAAATCTTATAATTCTAATTCTAATTTTAAATTCAATTTCAATTACATTAAATTTTATAATTTCAAATCTATTTTCAATTTTAGTTATGTTAAATGTTATAATTATAATTTCAATTTAATTACGTTAAATATTATAATTATAATTATATTTTTAAATTCAATTTCACTTACATTAAATATTATAATTTCAATTCTATTTTTAAATTCAATTTCACTTACATTAAATGTTATAATTTCAATTTCAATTTTAAATTCAATGTCGTTAAATATTATAATTTCAATTCTAATTTTTAAATTCAATTTCAATTACATTAAATTTATAATTCCAATTTTAAATTACATTTTAATTTTGTTAAATGTTATAATTCCAATTCTAATTTTTAATTTTAATTTTAATTACGATAAATCTTATAATTCCAATTTTAATTTTAAATTAAATTTCACTTAAGTTAAATATTATAATTTTAATTATAATTATAATTTTAAATTCAATTTAATTACGTTAAATTTTATAATTTCAAATCTAATTTTAATTTTAGTTACATTAAATATTATAATTTCAAATCTAATTTCAATTTTAGTTACGTTAAATATTATAATTCTAATTTAAATTTAAATTTCAATTACATTAAATATAATCATTTCAATTCCAATTTTAAATTCAATTTTAGTTACATTAAATGTTATAATTCTAATTTCATTTTTAAATTCAATTTTATTTAAGTTAAAGGTTATAATTTTAAATCTGATTTCAATTACATTAAATTTCATAATTACAATTCCAATTACATTACATATTATAATTCTAATTTTAATTACATTAAATATCATAATTCTAATTTCAGTTCTATTAAATTTTATAATTCCAATCTAATTCTAATTCTAGTTACATTTAATTATATGTTGTTTTACCTTTCGGGGTAACTACCAATGTCTATGATTGTATTTAACATACTTTTTATTTTAATAATATATTTCATTTTATTTCTTTTAAAAAAAAATTATATTTGGTATAATCATTTTAAGAGAGATAGAAAAAAACTAAATACAAAAATATTTGTTATGTTTTGGGTTTCTTTTCTTTTGTTTTAAAAAAAATCTTTTCGTATTGGGATAAATTGAAGTTTTTAGTTGGTTTTAACCTTTTTTTGGAGTGTTTTTATATTTTGGATATGTTTATGATTTTAAAGGCATTTATTGGACTATGTTAATTTTCAAGTTCTAATTTCTAAAATATGTAACAAATAAAAAAAAATTATTTGCAAATTATAATATTTAATGTAATTAAAATTAGATTTGAAATTCAAATTGAATTATAACATTTAATGTAATTAAAATTTTAATTATCAAATTTAATATAATTAAAATTAAAATTGAATTAGAATTAGAATTATAACATACTTTCGTAATTGTAATTAAAATTGGATAAGTAATTATAACATTTAATGAAAGTGAAATCGAATTTGGGATTAAAATTATAACATTTAATGTAATTGAAATCGACATTGTAATTAAATATAATATTTAACGTAATTAAAATTGCAATTGGATTTGAAATTGTAATATTTAACGTAACTAAAATTAATATTAAAATTATAACATTTAACATAATTAAAATTAAAATTATAATGTTTAACATAATTGAAATTGAAATTAGAATTATAACATTTAACGTAATTGAAATAGAATTTAAATTGAAATTAGAATTATAACATTTAATATAACTGAAATTGAAATTAGATTTAGAATTACAACATTTAACATAATCAAAATTAGAATTTGAATTGGAATTACAACATTTAATGTAATTGAAAAGAGAATTGAAATTATAACATTTAATGTAATTAAAATTAATATTAAAATTAAAAATATAATTATAACATTTAATGTAATTGAATTTGAATTTCAAATTAGAATTGAAATTATAAATTTTAACATAATTGAAATTAAAATTAGATTTAGAATTATAGCATTTAACATAATTAAATTTAAATTTAAAAGTACTTTTAGAATTATAAAATTTAACGTAATTAAAATTGAAATTTGAATTATAGCATTTAATGTAATTGAAATTAAAATTGAATTTAAAATGATAACATTTACGTACTTGGAATCAAAATTAAATGTGGAATTATAATATTTTAAAAAATAGTAATTGAATTTAAAATTAGATTTGAAATTATAACATTTAATGTAATTTAATTTGTAATTAGAATTGTATTTGTAATTATAATATTTTACGTAATTGAAATTTAAATTATATCATTTAACGTAATTGGAATAGAAATTAAAATTGAATTTGAAATTATAACATTTAACGTAATTAGAATTTAAATTCAATTTGGAATATAACATTTAATGTAAATAAGATTAAAATTGGAATTGAAGTTATAATATTTAATATAATTAAAATTGAAAATGAATTTGGAATTATAACACTTACGTAATTAATTTTGAAATTATAATATTTAACTTAATTACAGTTAAAATTAAAATTTAATTTATAACATTTAACGTAGTTGAAATTAATTTAAAATTAGATTTGAAATTATAACATTTAATGTAGTTAAAATTAAAATTTAAAATTAAAATTGTAATTATAACATTTAAAGTAATTGAAATTGATATTAAATTTGAAATTATAACATATAACATAGTTGAAATTAAAATTCGAATTGAAATTACAATATTTTACGTAATTGAAATTGAAATTATAACATTTTATGTCATTAAAATTGAATGGTTGAATTAAAATTATAATATTTAACGTAATTGAAATCAAAAATAGAATTGAACTTATAATATTTAACGTAATTAAAATTAAAAATTGAATTAGAATTATAACATTCAACGTAATTGAAATTAAAAATAAAATTGTAATTATAACATTTAACGTAATTGAAATCAACATTGTAATTAAATATAATATTTAACATAATTAAAATTACAATTAGATTTGAAATTGTAATATTTAACATAATTAGCATTGATATTAGATTTATAATATTTATATAATTAAAATTAAAATTAAAATTATAACATTTAACATAATTGAAATTGGAATTAGAATAGTAATATTTATCGTAATTAAAATTGAATTTAAACTAAAATTGAAATTATAATATTTAACATAACTGAAATTGAAATTAGATTTCGAATTATAATACTTAACATAATCAAAATTAAAATTAGAATTGGATTCACAAAAATTAACATAATTGAAAATGGAATTGAAATTTTAACATTTAACGTAATTGAAATTAAAAATAGACTTAGAACATTTAACGTAATTGAATTTGAATTGTAAATTGGAATGAGAATTATAATATTTAATATAATTTAAATTTAATTTAAATTGAAATTAGAATTATAATATTTAATACAATTAAAATTGAAATTATAATATTTAACGTAATTAAAATTAAAATTAAAACATTTAATGTAATTGATATTGAAATTGAATTTAAAATTATAATATTTTACGTAATTAAAATTGAAAGTGGAATTGAAATTATAATATTTATCATAATTAAAATATAAATTGAATTTGAAATTATAACATTTAATGTAATTCAAATTGAAAATTATTGGTATGTATTTTTTCTTTATTTATTATTGGTTGTTATCATTGGACTAGTATTTAATTTATGTTTCTAAATTTTTAAATAAATATGTTTTATTTTATCAAAATAAATATTATAATAACATTATTTTTTTAATTTTAATTTTTGGGCTTAATTGATTCGAAATTTATAATTATAATTTATGTATTAATGTTATTAATTAAAGGGCCCTTATAATAGAAACCAAATGACCGGCGCTTTCAATTGCCGGTCATTTGGCTGAGGTTAGCCGGCTGTTTAGCACAGCCTGCTATACATGAGGCCTACCCATTGTTAATTTATTACCCACGTGAGATTCTGGAGGACGAACAATTCCACATGGAACACGTGACAGCTCTTTGAAAATCAAACACGTTTTATATCTGCTTCAAATCGTAATAGTAATATCGTATATTATTAACTATATATATACATGTTCCCTCTCCTTGTAAATCCCATGCAGAATCTCTATTCAGACTAACTTATACCTCCTCAATCAATCTCCTCCATTAAAAGCATTGATCAAACTCTCTCTTGATCTCTTAGTCTCCGTCGCGTCAATGGAGAACATAGAAGAACAATCATCCTCAACCACAAGCAGATCATTTTCTAAGCGAAAGGCCGGGAGGAAGAAGTTTCAGGAGACGCGCCACCCTGTTTACAAAGGCGTGCGGCGGAGGAATGGAAAGTGGGTCTGCGAGCTTCGCGAGCCGAACAAGAAGTCTCGGATATGGCTGGGGACTTTCTCCAGCCCTGACATGGCTGCTAGGGCTTATGATGCAGCAGCCTTGGCTTTGAGAGGAGAATCTGCTTCATTAAACTTCCCTGAGACTGCATGTGCACTGCCACGTGCCAGGTCATGTAATATTAGGGATATTCAGTGTGCTGCAATGGAGGCTGCAGAGAATTTTTTAAATGCTAAGGCATTTTCTTCTTCTTCTTCTTCTTTGGAATGCCTTGAAAGTTCAGTGAAGATTCAGGAAAGTTCGAGAAAAGTGTTTGTGGATGAGGAGGAGGTCTTTAACATGCCTGGAATAATTGATAGTATGGCTGAAGCTTTGATTCTTACGCCGCCGGCTATGAAAAGTGGGTTCAAATGGGATGACTCGGAGGACACTCTGGAGTTTACTTTGTGGAGTGATTGAGTATAAGCTGTGCTTTTGATTATTCATGGATCTGTATATGTGGTGGTAAATCACTGTCTTCTTTCGCTGACATAAATTGGTTGAAAGTGTTGGGTAAAATGGAAATAAAGGGAAACAGCCATTGATAAGTTACATTGTTATCCCACAGAACTAGTTATTTTGGTCATAGTTTATGAAATGAAAAAGAAAAAGAAAAAGAGAGAGAGAGAGAGAGAAGGTGCTCAGTATAATGAGCTAAATCGTTATACCATGTCAAGTTGGCGGCGGGATTTCGAAGTTGAATAGAAAGGCTTCGTTGAATAAGGATCCTTCAATTAATTAGGTTTTTGGTTCGGCAAAGTTGGTGGGAAAGATGAGTATTTTGGCATAGTCTCAACATTTATTTGGAACACCTTTGTTGTTACTTATTATTAGAGTACCCATTAAAAGTATATTTTTAAATTAAATAAAGCCTATAGGTTCTCTCTAAGTATAAATAGGAGGTTTAATAGATAAGAAAGACATCTTCGGCCACTTATAAAAACATCACACTCTCTCTAATAAAATAGCTTTTATTTTTCTCTCATCTTTCTCTATCAATCTTTTTTTTTATTTTTATGAATCATAGAGATTATAATCCTCCATATGGCGCCACCTGTGGAAATCTAGCCCACGACCACATCTTATTGTATTACGTCTATTTTATAAATAATTTTATGAAATAGAATATTCAAAGAGAATAAATGTAGGAACAATTATTTACATTAAAAGTAAAATTGTTACATGATATTAGTGTTCTATTAAAGATATATTTGTAAATTGAACAAAACTCATGAGCTCTCTCTAACTATAAATATGAGGATTATTGGGTAAGAAATACATCTTTAGCCATTTGTAAAAAGTCATTCGCTCTCTTATAAAATAGTTATCATTTTCTTTCATTTATTTCTCTACTAATATTTCTTAATTTTCATGAAGACCTAGATCCTCCAGTTATATATATATAATTAATTTAGTAATATATACCATGTTATATATACACTGCACATTAGCATAATTAAAAAATTTTAAAGTAAAAATATACCTATCAAGACTTTATAACATTCTTCAACGGATGATGTACTCTATACACTAGATTTTCGTATTGATCTATTTTATTTGAGTACATATCAAGTCTATCATTAATTGTGTATAGAGTATAATATGCACATACATTTACCATATATTATGAAAGTGAAACATTTGTTAAAAAAAAAATATAAACTCAGATAAATTCATATTAGAGAAGAATCCAAATCCACGTCCAAATAGGTGAAGATAACACAATATCTGACTGGACTCGACTTTTATAAATAAGAGTCATTCTAAAATAATAATTGAATATACATCACGTTGTGCTTACCCACTAAATTAACCATTCTTACACATTTATTTATTTAGAATTAAACATTCAACCGGATGCTAATATAAAAAAGTGGAGAGAGTAATTTGAAAATATATTAGTTTGTCTCCTAGTAAATTAGTAATTACCTTTTTTTTTTATCTCAAGTAAATTTATTATAGGCATAAAATCTTTTTTCAAAGTGTAATTGATCAATTCAAATAAAAATATGAGATAAGTATTGTATTTCAAGGGTGAAGTTTCTCATTTTTATCCAAATATCTTTTAAGAGTGTAATTGATCAACTTTTAAAAAAAAAAATTAAAAAAAGTAAATGGCACATATAAATTTACTGGAGAAAAACTGTTACAAATGAATTTCAACAAGAACAAAGTAATAAATTATATATATATATGTATTACGGATATCAAGTCATAGACTTCAATCTGACACTCCTATGACATTAACTAAGCCACAATTTTGATACCCATTTTATTTTATGTACAGCGAAAAATCATAACTCATACTATAAGTAAGAACACATAAGATTAACACACCAATAAAGATAAAGAAAACAAACCAATAAACAAGACACAAGATATACGTGGTTCGGCTCAAAATTACCTACATCCATGGAAGATCTATGATCCAACTTCTTATTATTGAAATAGATTACTAAGTATCTTCTTACATTATCAATGATCTCACAAGACCCCTTAGTATCTCTCATAGAGACCTCTAAGTATCTACCCTTGATCACTATGACTCCCTAAGACCTCTTAGTATCTCCTCATAAGAGATTTTTATAAGGAATATAAGAATAACCCGAGCCTCTAAGCCCAAAGGATTTATGGTGTTTCTCTTTTATTCATTCAAAGAACCTAAAGAAAAAATACTCTCCAAAGGTTACACCCTAGTGTACCACGCACTTAGTGCCTACCTAGCTCATCTATTCTCTCTTATGGTTACATCTTGAAATCTTACATGCTTGATTTGAAACAAAGGGTTTACAAGTGTTTATATAGGGTGTATTTCGTGCCTACTAACCCTATTCCTTGTTGGAGTAAGAGTACACTTGTTTTGGAAGTTCAAAACTTTCAAAAGCTCAAAATTCCGAACCAAAACGGACATCCTGATGCTTCTGGGCACCGTGGCGCTCATCCCTGGGTGCTGCGGTGCTAGCCCTTCTCGCGCCCATTGCCACGACGCTGGGGACCCAGTGCTGTGCGCTGGTCTTTTGTGTTGAGCGCCACGGCGCTCAGCCCTGGGATTCGCGGCGCTGGTAGCTCTCTTACGATTTCTTCGCGTCTTCGAGTCCCATTTCACTTCCCCCTTTGTGTCCCACACGTCCTAAACTTCTCTATACGTATCCCACACGTCCTAAACTTCTTATGACTCTCTATTTTGGTATTCATCTCAATTTTTCTCTAATCAAAATTATTGAATCACTAATTTTTCAACAGTATGTATGATGTTTTACAAGTTAGTAAACAAATAATAAAGAGGTAACTAATAGTGAATTCAACTCTCATGGAATAGTCTCAAGTGATTGTTTACTAATTATATATTTAAAAAACTCTATTTTTATTAAATAAAAAAGTAATGTTAAACTTATTATGTTAAAATATAAAATGTATACATAGATTGAAGTGTTACAAATAAATAATTATTGTTGAAGTGGAAGCAAACAAATAAAGCTAAACAATTCACCCACGTAATATAATAATGTAGAACAAGTTATTAAGAAATAAAAGAGAGAAAGGGGTAGAAGAAGAACACACAAAGAATTATGTGGTTCGGCAACTTGTTTACGTCCACGGTGGATCAAGATCACACTCTTTATTATGAATCACAAGGCAACCACAAAGTATGCCTATTACAAGAAAGATCACAAAGAAAACTCTCTCTTACTTTCTAGGGATTTTCTCTCACAAAGAACCACTAAGAATAATCACTAAGATTATTGTCACTAAGATTATTGTTGATCACCAAGATCCCTCTAAGATCACCAAGATCTCTCATTTTTTGCCTCCATCTTCGATCCGTGTGCACCCTACACACTTGGCTTGATCCCAAAATCATATTCCAATGATTTTTAATCAATATTTTCACAAATCCCCTTCTTGATTCAAAATCATTCACAAAGTAAATCGATCTCTCATTTCTGCATCTTCGGTCACCTTCACAAAGTAGTGACTCCGGTTAAGTCCTTGCATAGGATGAACTTAACCGAGGGCAATGGCTTAGTCAACATATCAGCAGAGTTTTTAGATGACGCTATCTTTGTCAAACTAACTTCACCACTTTGAACAATCTCACGAATGTAATGGAGCCTCACATCAATGTGTTTCGACCTCTCATGGAACACTTGATGCTTGCTTAGATGTATGGCGCTCTGGCTGTCACAGTATACACCAGTGTTTACATCTTTATGAGCCAATATCTCCGTGTATATGCCTTTTAACCACACGGCCTCCTTTATAGTTTTACCAACAACTATGTACTTTGCCTCCGTGGTAGAAAGTGCAACCACATATTGTAGAACTGATCTCCAACACACACTACACCCAAACACTGTGAATACATAGCCCGTTAATGATCTTCTCTTGTCAAGATCACCTGCATAATCTGAGTCTACGTACCCTCTTACCATTTCATTGTTGTCCTCGTCCCTCTTATACACCAACCTGTGATTCGACGTTCCCTTGAGATATCTCAGAATCCACTTTACTACAAGCCAGTGATCTTTACCCGAATTCGCCATGTATCTACTCACCACACTCACAGCTTGTGCTATGTCTGGTCTTGTGCAAACCATTGCATACATGATGCTCCACACAGTGCTTGCATACGGTACTTTGCTCATCTGCAGTTTCTCATCCTCGGATGTCGGTGACTGTACTGCTGACAGTCTGAAATGCATGGCCAAAGGAGTAGAGACAGCCTTCGCGTTTGACATACCAAACTTCTCCAGAATTTTGACTATATATCGTTGTTGGGACAAGAAGATAACATCGCGAGTTCGAAATGAAGGATTTTGGAGCAGCGAAGAGAATTTTGACTATATATCGTTGTTGGAACAAGAAGATAACATCTCTTCTTTCCCTCACCATGTCCATACCCAAAATTCTCTTCGCTGCTCCAAAATCCTTTATTTCAAACTCGCCACTTAACTGCTTCTTGAGCTTTTGTATTTCTTCCATATTCTTGCATGCGATCAATATATCATCGACGTATAGAAGCAAATACATCATCCCACAACTTATGTTCTTGAAGTACACGCTGTTGTGTGATATGGTGTGTGATGTGTATAGATGTGTATAATTTCAAAAATTAAATACGCAACGGAAGTATTCATACATATTAAACAATATGTAACATATTCAAGCATGTATGATCATTCAAGTACATATATATCTCATATATATATTTCATGCATGATATAAAATGAATAACAAATAAATAACCTACCCGGATATGAAGGTAGCTTTACAAAACTTCAAGAACTCCAAGCTTCAATTTGTTGAGTTCACCTTGAAGTGTTCCCTTGCACAATTCTAGTTCACAACTAAATCCGGTGGGATTGTGAAGCTAGAATGGCAGCCTTGAATTTCCAGCAAATGATTTTTTTAACACTTAAAAAAATTTGTCCTTATGATTACTACCAAGAGATGAGAAGAATTGGGTGTTTTCTATAGTTCTTTACAACTCTATATGTTGTAGCTTGGTAAGCCTTTGCATTTTCTCTCAACACTTTGAGAAAAACACTTAGGAAAAGCTCTCAATTCTCTCTCCTTTCTCCTAGAACGAATTTCACTCTATCTTGCACACATTGAACTCTGTCAATTCTTTCTTAAGTGCAAAGAATGATTTCTCTTAGTGCTCCACCACCACTTAACCATGTTTGCCATTACAAATATTAATCTATCATATTTTTCACTCACCAATTTGATTCAACCAATTGAATTAATTTCTAGAGAGTAAATGGCATTTAATCAATGTTAAGTGGTTTTACCACTTCCTTAGTGCATCATTTAAGAATTACAAAGTGGTAAACTTTCCTTATTATTAATAACAAGTGCATTCTCCATTAGTAAATGGTGTTTGCCACTTATTCCAATTAATAATAATAATTTGATTAATATATAAAATATTAATAATTCAAAACTATCTTGATTATTTACATTTATCATATATGTATTTACCAAGCGAGGTAAATAGGTAAATACATGGTAAATAATTTATGGAGCAAAATTATGTCACTTGTCAATTTCTTATTGGTTAACAACTCTTGTAAACCAATAATGTGTTTTACCTTCAATTATTGACAAGTGAATAATAAAAGGAACCTAGAAACATTTTTCATTTTGCTGGAAATTGTTGGATTAATTATTCAATCCAATTCGCCGCCCCAGTGCACAACGAGTACACTTCATATTGTGAGACTCTCTAGGTCTATGCCCGATTTGTCATATGAAACTATTTCACACGTCCGTGAACAATGTCCCACACACATGTTACAGATATTACAAAACGGCGCATTAGACCATACAAGTTGAGGTTATAACATATTCGTATAATCCTTCCATCATAAATATCCTAGAAGAGCGGAGATATAGATCAACACCGTCAAGTCTCCATGTGCTCAACCATAAACTTATCTCTAGATTTGTATTTCAATAAATAATATCCGTAAACACTTTTACGATATTATTTTCCCAAGAAATTCTTGGATGTCTGCTTATGGCCATAAGACTTTCTGAAATACAATCTTAGAGTTACAGGATATTTTACTCACCCAATTGAGTTGATGGATCCCATATCTGTACACACCGAACTCCATGAGCATCGGACCATACCCAGCGACACCCAGCGGTCAGACCATGAAAGGTATCTGACATGTGTGGAACCAAAGTATGATGGATCACTCACAAGTCCACCGTGGCACTCAGGTCTAAGGACCACGAATACTACTCAACTTGAAAGATCCTCCATTGACGGCTTTATGGGATGTCTATTGGAGATCTTTGTGAGTCTGTTCAATATTCAATCCTTATTGAATACTTGTATCTCTATACGAGTTTCCACTAAACTCATGGTCTGCTAAGACTAACCATCTGGACTATCCAAATATAGACATACACTGATCTATATTTATATTAAGATCTTCACTAGGAGACCCGCATTAGTGAAGGTAGATCAGGAACATTAAATTTAAGAACATATTTGTATAATAACATTTCTTAGCACCATTTACAACCCATTGCAACTATGTCATTATTAATATATTCTTAGGTCCTTGTCCTATTTCAGACAAGGCTCTAACTCTTTAGATTTTACTAACTCTTAGTTATGATCTAAACTCCTTTAGATCAGATCTGAACTCGTTCAGATCATACAATGTCTAAAACGTTACAAGCATCTTACCATTTTTATAAATAAAATAATTAGTGATATATTGAAATCATAAATGTATAAACATAAAGCAAATATTTATACATAAAAGGGATGGCACGTAAGCACAAATCCCAACACACGCATCCATCATACTTGCTCCTACTAAAGCCACAAGCCATTATAAACTCATCAAATCTCCTATACCACTGTCTAGGTGATTGCTTTAACCCGTATAATGACTTCTTTAGCAAACAAGCATGATCTTTTTTACCGGGCTCTTCGAACCTTTGCGGCTGTGCCATGTATATTGTTTCTTCAAGCTCTCCATGTAGAAAAACTGTCTTTACATCCATCTGCTCTAGATGTAAATCAAAGTTTGCACACATACCTAACAAAATCCTAATAGATGTGTGCTTGACAACTGGAGAGAATATCTCATGAAAATTGACTCCCTCTCTCTGAGTAAAACCTTATACTACTAACCTAGCCTTAAATCTCGTAGGCTCAATCCCCGGTATCCCATCCTTCACTTTATACACCCACTTGCACCCGACTAGCTTCTTTTGAGGTCTCTCCACCAACTTCCAGGTATTGTTCTTCCTAAGAGAACAAATTTTTTTCTTTCATGGCCTGCTGCCATTCTTTCTTGTTTTCACTCTTCATAGCCTCACTATATGTCCTAGGCTCATCATACTCAAGAGTGTAAGCAGAATTAAAAGCATGAGCAACTAAGTTTGCTTGTGCATACCTGACTGGTGGGTTAATCGTTCTCCTTAGCCTGTCTCTAGCAAGCTGGTACTCTTCAAGTTCCAACTCAGGAGTTCTAGTCTTCTTTTGGGTGGACTTGGAGGAACTCGCCGGTGTTCTTGGTTCATCTTCAAGGATTTTCTTGTTGAAGTGTTGATCTGGGGGCATATCAGATCCATTTTTAAGCGCTACTTCAACTTCTATTGACTCGGGTGCTGAGTTTTTCTTGGTCACAGGTTCTTCTTTCTCATCTACTTGGGAGGTTTTCAGCATCGTCATCTCATCGAACGTCACATTACAGCTTATGATACTCCTTGGTGGTGTTAAGTCTTTACACCACACCTTATATCATTTTACTCATTCGGGATATCCTATGAATACCCCTTTGATAGCTCTAGGTTCCAACTTCCCCTCCTTAACATGTACAAAGGCAGGGCAACCAAATATTATAAGATGGTCATACTTTGAAGGATTGCCAGACCATTTCTCTTCTGGCGTCTTGAAGTCAATTGCTGAGGAGGGACTTCTATTTATCAAGTAAGCAGCAGTCACAACAGCTTCTCCCCAGAATATCTTGGACATCTTTGCATTGGTAAGCATACATCTAACCCTTTAAAATAGGGTCCTGTTCATCCTCTCAGCTACCCCATTCTGCTGCGGTTTTGATCTTACTGTTCTATGCCTTGCAATCCCATGCTTGGTACAAAACCCATCAAACTCTCTGTTGTAAAACTCGAGGCCGTTGTCAGTTCTTAACCTCTTTACCCTCTTGCCAGTTTGATTCTCAACAAGAGCCTTCCAAGTCTTGAACACATCAAATACTTGATCCTTGCTCTTCAACACATAGACCCACAGCTTCCTCGAATAGTCATCAATCAAGCTGAGAAAATATCTAGCACCACTACGAGTAGCTGTCTGAGCTGGTCCCCAAAGATCCGAGTGTATGTAGTCAAGAGTCCCCTTAGTCTTGTGCTTGTCGGTACTGAGCCTCACTCTATGTGCTTTCCCTAGCACACAATGCTCACAAAACTCCAAGGGCTGGAACTTATCCTCTCCAAAGGCCTTTTGACTATATAACTCCTTTAGGTTTCTCTCGCCTATGTGTGCTAGTCTAAGATGCCATAACTTGGTTTGCATACTCTCATCATCTACAGAGAATAGTGTAGAACCACTCACGACTTCACCCTTAAGCACATAAATACCTTTGTGCTTCTCTCCTCTCATCACCACCATGGAACCTCTCAAAACTCTTAAAATCCCTCCGTCAATCCTGATGGAACACCCATTCTGGTCTAAAGTCCCTAGTGAGATCAAGTTTCTCTTCAAATCAGGAACATACCTAACATTTGTTAACTCTCTCACTCGCCCATCATGTAGTCTAAGTTTAACACTACCAATTCCCATCATCTGACATGCAATGTCATTACCCATTAAGACCTTACCACCACTAATAGGCTGAAAATTTGTAAACCACGACTTGTGTGGGCACATGTGAAAAGTACAACCAGAATCTAAAACCCATTGTTCAGAGTTTATACCATCAGTAGCGACGAGTGTCTCTGCGTTGTCATAGCTATCATCATAGGCAAGTGCAGCATCCGCTTTCTTCTTATCCTGTGCTTTCTTCTCAGGACAGTCCTTTATGAAGTGCCCATCTTTCTTGCAGCAATAGCACTTCGTAAGAGTCCTAGACTTCGACCTTGAGCATTTTTTCTTCCTATCTCTATATGAGGGCCTTCCTCTTACAGATAAACTTTCTGCATTGCCCTCAGCTTGCTTTCCTAATAACTTTGAGTTTAATGATGATTTCACATCACTCATAGTTAAACTCTCTCTGCCGTAGAGTAGCGTATCAACAAAACTCTCATAGCTCTTGGGGAGTGAACTCAGCAGGATAATTGTTCTATCTTAATTTTCTATCTTGATGTTGATAGACTCAAGATCAATGATGATCTTATTGAAGGCGTCTATATGATCTTTCATCGGCGTCCCCTCTGACATGAACAGCTGATACAACTTCTTCTTTATATGTAGTCTGTTGGCCAACGATTTCCTCATATAAAGAGAGTCAAGCTTCTTCCAAAGATCTATTGCCGTCGTCTCACCTGCTACTTCCCTTAGTACTTCATCGCTCAATGACAGAACGATTGTGCTATGAGCTCTTTCTTGAATGTCCCTCCTTTCTGCTTCTGCTCTAGATGACTCTGGCGTCTTCTCTTCATCACTAGATGGAGCTGTAGTCTCCTCTAATGCCGAACCAAGTCTTTGGCTCACCAACAACGCCTTAACCTTCATCTTCCACAGATTGAAGTCATTCGTACCGTTGAATTTCTCTACCTCATACTTGGGTGTGGCCATGTCTGCTTAGAACCAAAGCTCTGATACCAGTTTGTTGAAGCGGAAGTACACAAACAAAGCTAAACAATTCACCCAAGTAATATAATAATGCAGAACAAGTTATTAAGAAATAAAAGAGAGAAAGGGGTAGAAGAAGAACACACAAAGAATTACGTGGTTCGGCAACTTGCCTATATCCACGACGGATCAAGATCACACTCTTTATTATGAATCACAAGGCAACCACAAAGTATGCCTATTATAAGAAAGATCACAAAGAAAACTCTCTCTTACTCTCTAGGGATTTTCTCTCACAAAGAATCACTAAGAATAATCACTAAGATTATTGTTGATCACCAAGATCTCTCTAAGATCACAAAGATCTCACTAACTTGATCACAAAGATTGTCAAGATCACAAAGATATGTTTACAAGCCAATTGATAGCCTTTATATAGGCCTTAGAACATCCTAAGTTTTCTCTATACGTGTAGGAGTCGTATTAGGGAGTCCTAGAGCAAGTGGGAGACGAAATTAGGAAGTTTCCTAATTTCGGGATACTGTTCCCGTGTCCAGCGCTAGTGCGCTTCTGCTGAGCGCTGCGGCGTTGGCTTCCTGGCGCTGCGGCGCTGAGTGTTCTGTTCTGGATGCCGCGGCACCCACTCCTGGTCTCCGCGGCGCTGGTCGCATGGTGCGCCTTCTCATTTTTCGCCTCCTTTCACGTCCATCTTCGATCTGTGTGCACCCTACACACTTAGTTTGATTCCCAAATTATAT
This sequence comes from Ailanthus altissimus, assembly GCA_946807835.1. Taxonomy (NCBI): domain Eukaryota; kingdom Viridiplantae; phylum Streptophyta; class Magnoliopsida; order Sapindales; family Simaroubaceae; genus Ailanthus; species Ailanthus altissimus. The sequence continues at coordinate 21,536,620 of OX327702.1, read as the reverse complement.
TCCAATAATTTTTAATCAATATTTTTACAATTATCATATATTAGATAATTTTTAACTTTTTAATATGATAATTATACGATACTAACGAACAACAATAAATTTATTCATGCCGAAAAAATCATCATGAATATATCCCGCGCTGGCCAAAAATTAAAAAAGACTAACATTTGTTAAAGACATCGGCCCTACAAAGGGAGAAAAACTCTTAAGAGACAAACTTGCTTTTTTATGTTATATTTTTTTTATTATGGTCTCGTATATATACAGTACTAAGAGTAGTTTATTATTTTTATGTTATTCAAACTGTTGTTCTTAAGATAGCAATTCATTGTCAGCTGTCCAAAAAGAAAATAACACTTCATCGTTCTTTAATTCTCACGAAGCTATTCTATGAATCTCTGAAACAACCATGATGGCTCATTAATTCTCGTGAATTCACTTGGATTGATCGTTGACAGGCCTTTAAAATTCAACCTCCTGAAACGTCGAAAAGGATTGAATTTGAAGGGACGTTATTGAGACTTCTTGATAAAATTTGGAGAACTACCCAATGTGTGTCCTTACAACACCTCTGTATAAGAGTTCGTTAAAGAATCTCTTGAAGCAGAAAAAAGAGCTCGTGGGGTGGTAACTGGTGAGAGAGGTGCTGGGAATGACCGTAAAAATGAAAATTTTGATAGATTATTTGAGTCATTTTAGGAAGGAGTTTGGGCTATCAAACAAGATGAGGGCGATGCAGGGGGGATTAGAATTTAAGGTGGATGGGCTAAATATTAAAATTAAAAATTATATTATATTAAAATTTAATTATATTATAATTTAAGTGTTAAATTTAAAATTTTGAAAAGTTAAATTATAAAAATATTTATTTTAAAAAATTAAAAATTTATCACTAAATTAAAAATAAAATTTAGAGTGGAGGCATAGTCCCCTTAAGCCCCTATATAAGTCTGCCCCTAGGACAATGATACCGAGGCATCTAGAGTAATTTTATGTCAGTCCAAAATGTCTAAGAGATTGTGTGCCGTTGGTGGAAGGGTTTGATGAAAAGGGTATGCTTTTAGAGAAGGATGAAACCTTGGTGATAAGAGAAAAGTTGATGGTTGGTTAGGGAGGGGAAGAGAGTGAAGTGAGAGAGAAGAAAGATAATGTTGACGAATATATTGATGGTGGCCATGAACAAATTAGGGACAGTGTTCTTGATGATTATGATTATTATGGTTTTGAGAATTTGTTCCAGTCAGCAGATTCAGATTATGATTTTGAATTCAGGTTTTATTTTGATATTGGAGACTATGATAATAAAATATAATAAAAAAAGCAAGTTTGTTTTCAAGTGTTTTTTTCCCCTTCTTTGTACGGCTAATGTCTTTGACAAATGTTAACTCCTTTTTTTTAAAAGAAAAATTTGGTCAGCACGTGTAAAACTTACTCAAATGTTTTTGGAAATGAATAGACTTATTAAATTAACAATGAACATATATCAAATGACGAATTAATTATAATATAAAATTTATATTCTAATTTTATAAATTTAATATTATTATAAACAATCGTTACTAACTTGAATATATATTACCTTTTTTACCGACATCTGCGTTCCAGTAATTTTGGTGCGTAGGTATTCATCATCTCCGAATATCAAAAGGGTTAAGTGATACTGTTTTTACATTTTTGATTTCCCGTGCTGCTCCTGCCCCACAACTTGCCTCTCCCCGGATAATATAATGCCAATAATCTTGAAAACACCACGGTCAAAAAGAAGAAAAAAGTTTGTTAACTTTAGCTTTGTGTCCCTCATTGTTGACAAAATTTTAAATTGTGTTTTTTTGTCCAACTTGTCATCTTTCTCCCCACAATCGCACTATTCAGGATAGCGATCTTCAATATTGACTTTTTAGGCTTTCTAAACCATCAACCAAGCGGCCTTTCCAAGTTTCTGGTGAACAAACACAAAATATATAGAAAAATTCTCCAAGATGATCAAATTTAAAATTATTTAAATTATTTTGATTTAAATAATATTAATCAAATATTTTTTTATTATTTTAATTTTATTTTAAAATAAATTAAAAAAATCAAAATTTTAAATCACAATAAAAATTTCACCGACACTTTTCTCTCTCTCCCTCTCACGGTTAACACAAAAATTATTTATCTCATAGTTTCACTCATAAATTTAAACTAAATTTTTTTTAAAAATTAAAAATATATTTGATTAGTGTAGAGTTAGAAAAAAATGGAAGAAAATTGGTAAGTATATTTTTTAAATTTAATTTTTATGATTTTGAGTATTTATATACTTAATTGTTTAAAATATTTAAAAATGTGTAGATGTAGTAGTATAACAAAATAAGTTGAAAATATTTGTGAAATTAAAATGGCCGAAAATGGTGGATTCATGCATTTTTTTGCTTGAGACACGTCGGTGTGTATGTCTACGCGCAACTGGCGGATGTCGATGTAGTATAACAAAATAAGTTGAAAATGTTTGTGAAATTAAAATGGCTGAAAATGGTGGATTCATGCATTTTTTTGCTTGAGATGTGCCGGCGTGTATGTCTACGTGCAGTTGGCGGATGTCGAGTAGACATACGTGCCACCGTGTTAGGCGCACGCAGTTGGGTGCGCGCCAAGCGGCGTACGCTTAACGCTGTTGGGCGCACGCCACACGGTCGGTCGCCGTCTGCCACATGGTCAATTTTTTAAAAATTAATTTATATTTATGTTTATTTATAATTATTTAATTTAATAATTTAAATAATTTAATAATTATGTAAATAAATTTTTATTATTTATTCAATATTAGGTTAGGTTGTTAGTTGTAATTAAAAAATTTTGATTTAATAGTTAGTTATATGTTAATTATTATTTTGTCAATATTAATAATTTTTTTAGGAAGAAGAATGTCTCAAAAGAATATATAATTGCCGAAAAATATTTATACCGAGCCAACGTACATACTTACTCGAAGTTATGGGTTATGCGAAATATAAAAACAAATTGATTTCGAGGCACGTAGAAATATTTAGAACCATATGTTTTGGTGGTTTTTTTGAATGTATCAGATATTCCATTCTCAGGCATTTTAGCACATGAGATTTTATTAAGACGTGTACATACAAAAAATTTATATGAAGAATTATGGTTCTATATAGACAAAAAACGTATTAGATTCTCTCGTTAAGAATTTTATTTGATTACTGGTTTGAGGATGATGGACTATCTTGTAGTAAGTGAGTTAAGTGATAGACTATGCCATAAATATTTTTTGGGTAAAAGTGAGTTGACTTATAAGGATTTGGATCCGTGGTTCGTGAGCGTTACATTTGACGATGATGTAGATGCAGTAAAAATGTGTCTATTTTATGTATTTCATAAATTGTTAATGCACATGATCGGAATAGAATCATACAATATTTTATACTTCGTCTCATAGATAATTTAGATGAGTTTAATGTTTATCCTTAGGGAACGATTGCATGGACTGTATTTTACAATAGTTTATGCACAGCTCCAATTAAAAAATTAGCGAAGGTAAAAAAAGCGGGTGCTGGGGATAAGGAATTATATAACTTATACTTATTTAGTCACGCATTCTTAGTGAGTAATTTTATTTTTTCGATTCATTAACATATTATGATAGAGAAAAATTTATTTTATTGACATTGTAATTTTTAAATTTATTATCATCTCGGTGTAGATATATGAGGCGATCCTGAGGTGTGGAGAGTTATTTGCCGATAGGAATGGAGACTATTTTTCTCGTATTCTAAATTGGTCTAGTACAGGCACCCCATTATACGAAAAATTGTAGATATCATCTTCGAAGATGTTGGGGTATGCTTTTATGTTCAACAAAAAATAGATATAATTTTTTTATAATTCGTGTTATATTTTATAATAGTGATTAATAAATCTAAAATATTATAAAGACTTTGAAGGTTTATAGGAAGTTGGTACCCCACAAACATGAGAAGACTGTAGACTATCACGTGGCGGTAAACTTTCGCATTCCATCAGAAAAATTGGGAGGGAGCCTTAAGTTGGAGACAATTGATATCTTGGACACCCAATTCATCGGTGATCTACAGCCTGACCACGAATTTAAATCCCCGCCAGTAACTGAATCAATAGTATAATAATTTAATTTTTTTTCTTGAACTATAATTACTTATGTTACTGATTAGCATTAGCTTGTGAAAATTGATTATAATAACTTATGTATAGTTTCAGTTTGGCACGTCAACATTATAGTATCATATCCTGGAGAAGAGGATGGATGATCTTGAAAAAAAGATATTTACCAGGATTGATAAGGCTAACTCAGAGCTTTCAGCCAAGATTGATAAGGCTGAAGAAAATATCTTGCATCAAATATATCTCTTAATGCAACAGCTTAAGTCAGCCAAGATCTCTAAAAATGCAGGGCAGAGTATGATATATTTTAAACTTAAATTATATTAGGTACAAACTTTAACAAGTCAAGACATTAATTAGTATTGTTTGGTTTTGTAGGGTACCGAATTCATGGCTATTGACTTTCAAATATTTGCTTCTGCCAACGAGTCTCACCATCAGTCATTTGCTCTTGTAACTGATAGCCCTGTAAGTGTAAAAATTATACTTGCTCCGTTGGGTGAAAAATAAACAGGTATGGGCGCCTTCGTAAGAAGATAACAGCCCAAGTCAGTCCATATACCAATCCATTAAAAAAACCTGTGAAGAAGAAACTTGTGGAATTGCAAGTAGCACCTACAATTGATGTAAACAGGCAACTGATTCCTATTGATCAGGTTAAATATGCTGAGCTTCTGGATTGGATAAAAAACAATGACCTAACAAAACAGGTTCGTTTGGACGGACTCGATCCGAACTACACATGGTTTAATAAGCTACTACAAAACTGGCTTGACGATTTGGTGAGGACTTGTTTTTACTTTTTTTATTTTGTGAGTTGTCTAATAGTATCAAAACTTATACATATTCTTTGTGTTTTACAGCACATAAATGAATATTTAAAAGTTTTTCATTTGCGTCAAAGAACGTTTTTTGACATGTACTTACAGGATTGCACAACTGCAAATGCATATTTTTATATGAGCAATTATGTTACTCGTTTATTATGCATATAACATTATCATACTGTTGTGTATATTAACTATTATTAAGTTTAACAAGTATCTTTTATTTGTGTTTAGGAGTACATTCTACAAATGTGGCAAATGTCCTTCATCGCTAATCCTTTAGACAACGATGAATGGTTAGAAATGTTGTTGGCTTATGCATTTGGAACAAAGACCGAGTTACTTGGTGCTAAACTGTGGGTATTGGTCAATAAGGTACTTTTTAAGAACAATAATGACTTTTTACTATGTATGTAACAACATTAAGTTAAAAATAATATAATAATAATTTTTGTAGGTATATATTCCTCTGAATATCAATCAAGAACATTGGATTATAACACAGCTCGACCTTGTTCGGTTTGTAATTGTTCTTTATGATTTCAGCATGAATGACCATTCAAATGAGTCCATCATGAAATTTATAGAGCCTCTGTGTGTTGCAATGCCTTTGTACCTTTAGAGGTGTAGACTTTATAGTTTGAAGGGCATACAAAGCTCAAATTTGTTTCCTTGGTCGGTGATTCGTATTCGGGAGAATGTGCCGCAACAAGAGGTCGGGAGCGGGGACTATAACGTCTTCGTCTGTATGTATATTGAATATCTTATGTTAGGTCGGCCATTTGACTCATTCCTTGACATTGGTACCTTTTATAGACAAACGATGGCCGTTGATTTGTGAACTGCTGCTTCATAAATATTTAGTATTATAATTTTTTTATATGCATTGATTTAGGTGTATGTGTGCGGAAGTGATTTTTTAGTCTGATAGAAGTGTGTTTATTCAATATGGCAGGTTTGGGAACGTCGATATTATATGGGAGATTCTGTCAAAAATTCGTGAAAATTATCAATATCAATACTAAAGACAAATGCATTAAAATAAAATAAATATTTAATATAAAGTACAAGTGCATTACAAAATAAGTGCACAGAAGTGACGAAGCCTGACTCTCATATATAATTAAGCCTCATGGTATAGCTCTTTCCCACATTTTTTCAGATCCGTCTAAAAAAATAATATTAGCCATATATTATAATAAAATTAAATATCAATAAGGTAGATTTTATAAACGAATATACATCACATGCTCTGTAAAGGTACAGGGTTTCGACACGTTTATCGGTTATGTCCATGTTGTCTACAACAACTACATATATTCTTTGATGGTTCTTCTCCTTCAGATAGAATCTGATTCATCTGACATCTGCCTGACTGATGACGTGCTATCGGAGGCTGAATGTCCATAATTTTCAAATACTCTGGAACTATCCAATCTGACACTTGACCCACCAGAAGTACTGGCTTGCTTTAGGCATAGAATAAAGTCTTAGATGTGTAATAAGTCAAACAAAGATTCTCGTACAATAATCTGATGTATCTGCATGCAGCGAGTGCATGGGAACAAGGCAGTTGTCGATAATCAAACTTTCGATAGTTGCATATTCTTTTGCCAATGTCTACTATCCAGTTTACTCTACCATCCGTAACTGTAAAACGTAAATCATCAACAGGAGAAATTATCATTCAACTTACGTCATCGTTATGTTTTATGACTTTATGATGTATCCAGTTTGTCAAGACATTTGTCATATTTTGTACTGTCAAGCGTCTATGGTAAAACCACAATTGCATTAACTCTCGCATCTACTCCACCAAATTAGTCACTGGAAGCTTTCTTGCTTCTTTTGTAACTGCATTAATGCTCTCAGCGATATAAGTAGTCATAATGTCATACCTTCTGAAAGCACCAGATGATCATGCTCATCTCATTGTACCAACATCTTCCTCCAAATATTTCGTTGTCAGGTCTCATTTGTCGCATCTTATTTAATTGGTATTAAAAATCAGGGACACGATAAGCCTTGGTAGCAGAGAAGTAGACAGATAAGTATACCCATTTTTTTAGACTTATCTGATGGTAACTTGTATTTTGTCATCAAATTTCCTTTCAAATGATAGATGTAGAACCTATGATATGCATGAGAAAACACACCCCGTATAGCCCTCTCAATACTGGCATGTCGATCAGATATAAAGACAAGATTCTGATGATCTGTAATAACTATTTGCAGTTTAACCATAAACCACTCCTAAGAAGTATCATTTTATGAGTCAGCAATTTTCTAAGCCAATGAAAATTTTTGATTGTTTCCATCTTTATAAACGGCCACAAACATTGTACCAAGATAGGAATCTTTCAAAAATATTTCATCCACTGCAATCACCGGTCGGGTTGATGAAATAAAACCTCTGATGCAGGGTCATAATGCCATAAAGAAATACTTGAAGTGATTATCCGTGCCTGTTTCCAAATGAGTAACCGTACCCAGATTATTTTGTTGCAACATATAGCTGTATGCAGGAAGCAATCTGAACGTATTCTCTAGAGTACCTCTTATCAATCTTAATGCATGTTGCCTAACATGCCAAGATGTAGTATACGTTATCTGAACACCGAATTCTTCACATATGTCTGTTCGAATGTCTTTCGGCCTATAGTTTCTATTGACCGATGTAAACTTATTTTTTATTACTTTAGCAATAATTCGGCTCTTGGCTTACCGGTGACCATCTCGTAATTCACTTAAAACACAAGTGTGATCTGTATCCACTTGCCTAACAATAAAAAAATATCGGCCTTATGTCGACACTGCCTGTAATTTACACTTGCAGCTGTCATCATCGCATTTTAACTCGAAATGATCTTTGGTGGATTTGTAAACTCTAAAGCTCCATTTTCCCTTCAGTGCAACCATACTTATAGTTTCATGAATTTTATCTTTGTTGTTATATAATTTTCCTACAAATACATTACCAATCTCAATACAAGATATTTTTTTCGATACATTCAAGTTAAATGATGGTATTTCAAGTTAAAACTGAAATAGGTTTTCTACCTTAACCCTTTCTTCTCTACCATAATCATTATTATCATTGTCATCATTATCACTATCCTCATCATCATCATCCTCATCATCATCATCACCAGCATCATCATTTACATCCACATTCTCTTTATAATTATCATCACCAACCTTGTAACTATAATTATCATTCTCATAATGTTCCTCATTTTTTTCCCTTATTACTTACATTATATCAAATATCTTGACCAATATCATAGTCAAAATCAATGCCAACATCTTCATATATCTGACTATTATAATATGTGTAGCCTCGTTGTTCGTTGAACATCAAAAGAGAATAATGATAATCCTCTGGGGAATTTGAAATATAAACAAGAGTTGTCGATATGAATTGCTTAGCATAACCTTTTTTTGCTCCATCGGTGCTTCTGCATTACTTTTAGGTCCTCGAGCATCTACTGTTACACAAAGAGGTGTAGCCATATTATTCTATAAGCTCAATTATAATATTGCATTATCGTCATTTTCAAGTGGAATGGGCCTCAACTTTATACTACTTGAAGGAACCTCAAACTTTAGATTTACTTTATAATGCACCTGATCAACTCCTAGAAGATGACAAATTTTTCTCAACAACGCTTTGTATCTAATATTTTTTGGAACAACCACGTGCATATTTTGATATCCGATGTATCTTTCAAAACCATCGCTACAACTTTTCCATCTTCTCCCAAAACATATAATGGTTGAAATTTACGACATGATTAACGACACTTGAAAAATGCAACGTAATTTTAATTTAATTATATATACAACTAAATTAAAAATAAAATGGAATATATAACTATTTATATATATAAATAAATATTTAATATAAATATATAAAATAAATAAATAAATAAATTTGGTGGTGGTGTGCAACTATGCGTGCGCATGAGCGCCTTGTTGGGACTAGTGCTCATGCTTGTTGCGCATGATTGCAACATTGCGCATGAGCGCCTTGTTGTGACTGGTGCGCGCATAAGGCAGCGGCCCAGCAACAGCTGCATGTGCAACCATGGCCCAGCAACAGCTGCACGCTCTCTCACGCACCGTCCGTGATAATCAAGTTTAATCATCTATTATATTTTTTATCTATTAAATTTATTTTCAATAAATATAAACATTACTATCATTTAAATTAATTAAAATAAAAACTTACTAGTTTTCAACTTCAACTATTTTTCTAAATCTTCAAAATATTGTCGCATCAAGAAATATCTTTGAAATTGGCAACAGATCTAAAGTTTATCTTAGAAGTGGGTTTGAGAATAACATGAGAGGAGAATGATATTATGAGGGGTAAAATAAGAGAAAATTATATATATATATATTTATAGGAAATATATTTGGTTTGGTTTATATATTTAAATCAAATAAAATGAAAGAAAAAACTTGCGAGAGCATGCGTTGGGCGCACGCCTAATGCATGCGCTCAAAGCAAAGTCTTGTTGAGCTCATGTATCGGGTGTGCGCCTCATGCATGCGCCCAAAGTAAAGCGTTGTTAGACGCATGCCTTAGGCGCGCGCCCAATGCATGCGCTCAAGGCTTTTTTTTAAAAAAATTTTATTTTAACTTATTTTTAATTTTTTAATTTATATTTAATTTATTTATAAATAATATTTGATTAATATATAACTATTTATTTTAAATAATACTTTTATTTTTTAAATTTATTTATTAAAAAAATAAATCAAAAGTTGGTGGGTGCTTGTTGGGCGCGCGCCCAACAAGTTTTTTTTCTTTTATAATTTATATTATTATTTTTTAAACTATTATTGTTATTATAAATAATATTTTTTTATAATTAATTAAAAAATTAGTTATTTAAAATTTATGTTCTTAATTAATTTATAAAAAAGATAAAAGAAGATAAAAAATTAAATAATAATAAAATTATTAAAATTGTAAAAAAAGTAAATAAGTCCAAGTAACATATATTTGGTTAATAAAATTTAAAATATTTAACTTCGATTAAAATTTTTTTTATATTAAATTAATGATCTAACCTCAAAAAATTCCCAAATATATAAGATGGTCATACCAAAAACATTAGTAATCCTATTCGAAACTTCCCCGGTTCCTACCACTTATAGGGCTAAAGCCAATTTCTAATAATCTAAATTCATAGTTTTTGGTTCTTAAGGGAAAAGGATCAACAACCCTTAATTTTACATAACTTATTACATGATTATTTATGTTTTTTGATTAATTAATCCATTTTACTGGTTGAGATTAAATATCAGGTCATAATGTCCGTATGTGTAAGATACAATCTTAACTATTCAAAGAAGGATTTTAATGTTGTAAAAATTATGAAATAAATTGTGTAAAAAACAGGATTCTTGATCCTTTCCCTTAACTAAAAGGGCTTGCACGATCTTTAATCAGTAATAAAAATATTTAACATAATGAATGCTTTAATTTGATGTGTATAACTTATAAAACATATTATCAAAATCAGTTGTGGGAAAGCACTGTCTTTAAAGAATAGATTTCACACTTCAAATGATAATTTTTTAGTACAAAGAATGTTGTATGTATGGCAATTTAGTAAGGTTTAGTTTCAAACATCCATACATGTTGGGTTGTTTTTTTTTTTTTTTTTTCATATATCTTAAATCTGAATTTGCTTATTTTCAGATATTTAAGTTTTAATAAAAAAAGTCACTTTTCTTAATTTATTTAAATGAAACAATATCTAAATATAATATATATTTTTCTCTTGCAAAAATACCTCTGTTAAATTTATTAATTTCCCATATTATGCAACCTAACACTCTAATCCAAGACAACATTAAGTTGGGACCAAAGCAAAAGGCCCCATTCGCCGGAATATATGCTACATGCTTAAACGATGTCTTTGGTTTCTTTAGTTATATTACAATTGCCGCAATAATAAATAATTTTGAGCTCGAAAGCAAACATTACATTCACATACAACAATTCTTTTATGATTTAAGCACGGAAATAATAAAAATAAAAACGACACATCTCCTAGTAATTAACATGATTTATTGGAATAAAAATAAAAATTAATACATATAATGAAACGACCAACTCTCAATTTCTTAAACTTTAAGGTGAACCTCTACTGCTATCATATAGGCCTCCATATAGATCCCCATAATAGAAACTTCATTGCATTTTTTTTTGGCAGAGTTTCTCTATTTTTTGAACAATCCTAAACATGCAACACATAAAATCAACACCTTTATATGCTTCATGAATGCGGCCATATGTCTAAACTTCTCTTTTTTTTTTTTTTATCACAAGAGAAAATCATTATTATCAAAGAATTTACATCTATATAATCTATCCATCTTTGCATCTAAGATAAAAGTAAACAATATTCATGGTATCAAACACCGAAATAGTGTATTACATATATAAAATCAAGAGAAAATGATATTTAAACTTCTAAGGTTTTAAAAAATAGACATACAAACTATAATGATTTTAAAAATTTTATTTATACTTCTATCAAGTAGCAGTTTTCATTAACTTTAATGAAAAAAGTGTAAAAATAGTGAAAGTAGGATTATACCTTATTTTAACCTAAAAAAAGTTTAAAATCAATCAAAAACTAGAAAGAGTGCTTGAATCTTTGACTTTATGTTTATGTTAAATATTTAACTAACACAATTTAATCAACTAAGATATTTTAAGTTTATGTATGGGTCTGTAAATTTATTAATATATTATTTTTAAAATTACATGTTAATAATTTTAAAAATGTTAGTGATAGTGTTTGAATCTTGATCATCCACATGATAAGTAAAAGAACACATCACTTTGCTGCAATAAATTTTATTGATATAATGTAAAAACAAAAAAAATATAAAAATATAAAATGACAGGACCTTAGCCATCGTCTGTTGCCTGCTAGCCACCACTTGCCTCCGATGGCTGCGGTAATGGTAGCGGTGGCAAATGGGTGGTGGCCCTGTTGTTTCAAATTTTTGTATTTTGTATTTTTATATTATATTAAAAATATTTGTTATAGTTTAGTGGTGAGTAATCTTACTTGTCATGTGGGTAATCAGGGTTCAAGCTTTGTTAATAACGTTTCTAAAATTATTAATATGTGGTCTTAAGGACAATATATTAATATATTTGTAGACTCATATATAAATATAAAATTAGAATAGTTTAGTTGGTTAAAGTGTGTGGTTCTTATCCATGAGATCAAAGGTTCAAGCCATCTTTCTAGCATTTGATTGAATTTAAAATTTTTTTTAGTCGAAACAGGGGTGAATTTTTATTTTTATCCTTTCTTCCATTAAAGTTAATGGAAACTATTACTTGATAGAGTATAAATGAGATTTATAAAACACTAGGATCTATATGTCCATTTCTTAAAACTTTAAAAGTCCAAATGTCTTTTCTCCAGAATTAAATACTCTCATAAAACCCAAAATTACAAAAAAGTTCATGAGTCTTGAACTCTATTAAAAGAAAACTACATAAATGTACCAACTCAAAAAAAAATAAAAATTTCTTGCAATACGACTTGACTTAACTTCTAACATTAAACTCTACTGAGCTAATTAATTCCTACTTCACCTAAAGAGGGAAAAAAATATAATAAAAACAGGGTGTCTTGTGACTTAGTGAGTGAATGTAATTTTTAGATTTAAAAGAAATAATTCTTAAACTTATAATATACACATAAATAATAAGTAATCATAAATATGCATTTCTTTTACATTTCTTTGTTATAAAAATAAATTGTATAAATTGATTTTTAATTAAAATATATAAAATCATTATCTAAAATCATTTACCATATACACATACATTTATAAGTCTTTGTGTACAAATATAATAATTCGATCACAAATAATGATAATAGTTATAAAATCGTATGCTAGAGTATAAATATTTGAGCCTATTGTCATATCTCTTCTAAATTAATCATGATAAAATACATGAGGTATTTGAAATATCATATACTATACTTATATTAAAAACCATACTAAATTAGTACTAGAAAAAAGTTCGTTGTACTCGAAATACTTTTTGGTGAGAGCATTAAAAGTACACATTTTTATCTTATCATTTTTTATTGTCTTATGCATGTGCAGAACAAAACTTCCAAAGAGCAAAGCACCTATACACGCAGCCCAAAGCCTCTATGTTGTACAGATAGGTCTCAAAGATCTTAATATCATCTTTAAATCTAAAGCGAGATGATACAGTCTCATAGTTTCAAAACTATTTTCATTACATAATGTATAAACTTATAACATTTTATTTTGTCATATCTATACACTTTAAATCTTAATTCATTTAAAAATTATTACTACTGATATAAGTACGATAAGCCCCAACTGTAAATATATCAAGAGCCAAAACTAAAATATAGATGCTTTCCCTATAATACAAGATAAATTATTTCATGATGTAAAGCATAGTTTCAAGATAAATAGCAGTTAAAGGAGAATATATATTATTAACTATAAAAACCATGTCTATCGTGCTTTAGATATATATTTGAGATAATGAATTAAAAATCATAAATATAGTATAAGTATCCACTCATAAAACTTTATGCACATTAATCTAATTCAATATAAAGTGTCTCTTCCATAATAGGGGTTCAAGCTTGTGAGCTCAAAGGATCTTGTATTCTTTGACCCAAACTATAAAGCCTAATTTTTTGAAGTTCTATTTGTTAAAACATTTGCTGTATGTGGGATATGTAAAACCAAAGATACAACAAGTGAATATGAAAGTCAAGGCGTGCTAAGCAACTGTCTTTAAACTATTTCTACCTCAACGATAATAAAAATATCAATACACAATAGGGTTTGCATGGGTAGGATAGTTCTAGGATTCAATAACTTATTAGAAGTTGTAAGGATGTACACCAAATACAACTTCTTTGGACAACAAGTAAAGACTTTTGATACAAGTTGATAGAAGAGAGATATAAGATCAAAGTTGAAGAAGAGAAGTTAATTCATTCAAATGAAGTGTGCTTAAAGTATTTATAGAGCTAATGTATCTCTCTGAAGAGATAAAACATCTCTTCAAAAGGCCATACTTATTAGAAGGGGTAGATAACTCTTCAAAGAGTCATTTTTTCAGGTCTGGACACTGCGGCACCCAACGACTATATATTCTTGAAGCCTGACTTAGAGCCGTAATGCTCAGTCCATAGATCGGAGTGCTACGGCGCTCAAAGCTTATGCCCTGATACCCAAGCCTCATATGGCTTAGGCGCTTCCCTCTCATCCCCATTCTCTTCTCGGCTCTTTCTCTCTACTATAATGCTTGATTTTACTTTTGTTTATTTGAAATAAACTCTTAAATACCAACAATCTCCCATATATTTCAAATAAACTAATGTGAATCAATTAACTACATATTAAAGTAGAATTTAACTTATGTGAATTGGTGCTCTTCCAAGCTATGAATCAATCCATTAATTAAGTAATCGTATTTTACAGGAATTAGGTGAAACTAAATTTTTATCAACCTTCATTGTCACGCCCCAGACCCAAAAGATCCGACACACGACATCACTTACATTCATTCACTGCATGTGCACTCATAAATAATATTACACAAAATTTTCAACTTTCATTCAACACAGAAATCCTTAGCAAGTTGCTAGTAAGTTCAACACTAAAATCAACCATAACCTAACATATAAATATAAACTTCTCTTGACAATATTTAAACATTCATTTCAATTTCTTTCAGAATTATAGCAATTGAATTATGACTGGGACAATTATTAAACCGGAGATACGCAGAGTTTTCTCAGAGATTAACACTCTACTACGTCACCAGTAGCAACTTTGTTACCGGGAGCCCAGAATATATCCATTGCAAATTCTTACTTAAAATCATCCAATAACCACACTTTATAAAACTTAAACCAAATCCAATCCACACACAATGAAATAATACATAAGTATTTATTCAATAGGGACAAATCAAATATCATATCCCACGTGTCCCCAAATGAAACACTCGGTAACCTAGCAACTTAGGGAACCCAAGGAACAGTAGAAGCCTTGCCAAATCCGCTAAGCACACATGTATCTTATTTACCTGAAATCACCATAAACTATAATGAGTATAAAACTCAGTAAGCATACTTGTTTTTCATATATCAAATACAAATACATATATGTACACAATGCATATGTATGATATGTTGTGACCAATCAAAATCATAATCTTATCAAATCACATATCATGTAAGCGCTTACACATTCTTTCAAAACACATAATAGGAATACCATCACTCAACTACTACTTAGTAGGACTTACACATCACATATCACATAATGAGCCAAATGTCACTCGTAGGTGACATACCGTATGAGAGGAATAGTACAAGTGAGGTCTTGAATAACACATATATAATGCTCATGCCCGAAGGTAAAAGCCAAACCCTCACCCTGATCATCGGTGAGTCCTCTCACATGCACCAATACGCCATCACACGAATGTGATAACTCACTCTTCCTTTAGGTACCAATAGGATCCTCCCTACATACGGAACACATAACATATACCTATCCCGAAGGAAAGGCCACACATAAAGGCTCCACAAATCACATAAGATGCCTACTAAGTCAACAGTGAGTTCAAGCATCCTCAAAACACAAAATCTTTCTCATGGACATATTGCACTTCAAAGCTTTCTTTGTCAAACACATTTCATTTTGAAAGCTCGCTTTCAAAAACACATGTATGTCCATGTTCAATGTCAATGCTCACATTCATAAACATATGTCTTTCACATTTCATATCAAATACACTTTGGCATAACATAAACATATTTTTAAGCACATTTACAAAATCATACATAGACAATTACTATGCTTATAGTGATTTCAGTAAAAGTCTAGTATACTTACCTCTTAACACTTTCAGCTACAAGGTTTCTCAAAACCTGTCATTCTGACCACTTACACTTAACAAAATTTTCTAATACATCAAATGATGTCCAATTACTCCAAAATCAGAATATACCATCCTTAACTCATATATCCTTCTTATATATGAATATTATATCAAATTTCCTACACAATCCATTCCATACACACCATCGAATCCAAACTACAAACCTGACAGGATCAAGATACTTACTGAACAGTATTCAATCTCCCAATTTTATAAAATCATATACTAACTCAAAAATTATAAAACTACCACATAATTACTCCTGACACATATCTCAGTCCATGATAAATATTTGGCTTCCAAATAACTGCCAAAAGTATTTTAAAACTATTTTATTCCATAACTTTAAAAATCTGTTAATCAAATACTGTAATGAGCGGATATACTTTAGAAAATCATAACATTTCAACCACATTGATCCAAATTCTCAATTCCGAGTATATCATATTAGACATATAAATTTATCATATTCCACAAATTCGTAATTTTTAAAGATCATTCAGCAGGTCAAAAATTATTTTCCACTGTATCATACTGTTTACACAGGAAATTTCCAGAATTCTAGGGTCATTTTGGTAAATTCACTACAAATTCAATTTCAGAGATTTTCAGTCGATTCAAAGTCTCAGATGATCTTAAACATGTCTAATTTCATATACTCAAAATTCAAAACCAGAATCGATTCACAATAATTTATAAAAGTCTTAGATCAAGAGACTATCAATCAGAAATTTTACAATTCATCATGATTTATCAAACTATCTTATAGATCATCATCAATTCTCATATGATCTTACGAAATACACAACAAATCCTCAATTATACATATTTTCAGAAATCAAAACTTAAAGGAATTAACTTAATTAATATCAATAAATTGAGAAATACGTATGATATACCTCTTGAAATTCAAAATTCCAATTTCTTCTTCTTCTCCTCTTTCTCTCTCCTCTATTTCTCTCTTCTCTCTCTTAAAATGGGTAGCTCGACCTAAAAATGGTAGAATTAGGGTTTTAAAAGTGTATTTTTATACTAAGTGGCTAATTTTTGGTATTTACGAATTTACCCCAAAACTTTCAAAGTATTACAATTTGGTCCCTAAAATAAATCTAAAGTATTGCAATTAAACCCAATGCTAATAGTATGACCTTAACCTATACAAACACTACTAATAACAATATATAAATCAAGTATCACCAACATACAAATAAAATACGTATATTTATACATATATAAATACTTATTCTTACCAGTCGTGGATACTGGTTACTACAATTCTCCCCTCCTTATAAGAATTTCGTCCTCGAAATTCATGACTTGAGCAAACATATGAGGATACTTAGATCTCATTTCTTCTTCTCATTCTCAATTTTCCTTTTCAACTGTATGGTTTATTCATAAAACATTTACAAAGCAATCTTCCTTGTATATAGGATTTGCTCATTGTGGTCCAAAATCTTAATAAATACTCATTCATATGTTAGATTATCTCTAAGTTGGCTCATAGCTGAGTATACGAGAGGAGTACGAAACATATATCCATAAAATAAACATATGACACACATTATGGACTTATAAAATTATACACACATATTTTTATTCTTTTTTTTTTGTTCCATTCGTTCAATATTTAATGGGCATCTATACACTTCACATTTTATTCATTAAAGAATAACATAGATGTAGAATATCCATACTAATCTCTTAAATAAAATTCTTAACTCCTCTGAAAATTTTAATCCATTCAACATATACTCATACGTCATAATATCATTCACTACCTTGATATCATTAAAAAAAAAATGTAGCATTTCTACGCAACTAAGTTGTCATTCAAATCAGAATATTGAAGGTATTATCTTAAATGATCAATGATTCTTAAACTATAGATCTCAACATTATATCTCTTACTCTAACTCTTTAAAAAAAATAGTCCACCTTATTGGACATCATTTTCTCATTGAGACTGACATGTCTGTTTTTTTTTTTTCTAATATGCTCAGTTTCAAACAGAAAAGATTGTACTAGCACAATTACTGCAATAGCAAATATGGTTTTTCAACTATTCCTTTAACGTCATCCACGAAAAAAGGAAAGAATAAAACGATTATTGATTTTCTTTCACAAAACTCTATAAATAGCCTAAACCTCATAATCACTTTTCTAGCAATAAAGAAAACCAACCCTCATACCATCTTCATAATGAATCCTATTATCATAACTCCTCATGTTCCTTTTACTCCACCACAACTTCCAGACCTAATCAGAACCAGAACACTCCATTCCCGTGCCAAAGAATTCATCAGACACTACGCCATCTTAGCAGTCCAAGAACACGGCCTCACAGTTCTTGGTGGCCCTTTGTTCAACTTAGAATACCCTTTCTTTCACCTGCACTCTTTTTTCCCATTTTCCCAATGGTCCAAACCTGTCCTTTACTTGTTATGGTACCTGTTGGATCTGTATACAATCGCCATGGAATTCCCATTACTTAGAACCCTCCAAAAATTAGAAAAATGTGATGAAGATCATCCAACCCTGATTTTTCTCCAATGGTTTTACCCAAAGACATGGTGGATAACTAAATTTTAATACATGATTGCAAACAACACAAATGCTGCAGTCCCCAGACAACATCTTTGGTCTGTCTTACTTCTCCAACGAAAGGGTATGATTGTTTCAGATCATGAAATCCATTATTACCCCACTGTCAAGGATTACCTCACTTTTACCCTTTCACTAAAGGGATCAATTAAGCTCTGGCCTGAAGAAGTAATCCAACAAAAGAGAGAACTTGAAAGAATTCTTGCTCAGGAAAATCAGATAATTCCTCCATCTGTTTGGATCTCCCTAAAAGATGCTGCACCTTGGGAACAGGTTGAAGATGACTTTGCAGAAGAATTGAATTCTGCCAATCTACACAAATCCCGACAAAGACAAAAACATCATCTTTCTCATCATAGAAATACAGATTACTCTACCCACCATCACCATATCCCAAACATGACTTATTATGCCAGATACAGACAAGAAATGGATAACCTTCACCAATGGCCTCAGCCAGCTGTCCCGACAGAACCTATCCAATCTCAGCCAGTTGTCCCGACAGAACCTGACCAACACCAACCCAATCTTGACTTATCCCTCTTTCAAGACTCCCAACCTTATCCAACCGACACCCAAATCCAAGAGGAAGCCAGCACATCCCTCATCCAGACCAGTTCACATGCAGAAGATCAAGATATGGTAGACCCACCTTCCACTCAGCCAGAGCCCTCATTCAATATATGGGAACAACAACTCCATAAGTTCCTCTCTCACGGATACGACACAGATGAAAGCGACCAGGGAGATTCATTTTGATCTACCTTGCTCTTTCTATTTTTCACAGAAACTAGATCCGTGCCGCTTTATCACATCAAAGAGAGACTGACTACTGCTTTATCTTTATGTCAAGTGTCATTTATCTTTCTTCATGTCCATTTTTAATCTATCAGCCAAAGATCAATGTTAAGACCACAAAATCCTTGTAATTAATAAAGTTAATTTGGCCTCATGTCCAAAGTCCAATTGTTAGCTCAAAAAGTCTTCAAGTCATAGATGCATTGTCGGCCATTAGTGCCAAAACGGCAAAGTCCCTAAGCCCATAAAATATGCCTTTATTTGACTTTTCTTAATCATCTTACCTAACTCATCACACTTCCGACACAATTTTATCACACTTACATATCAAAAATATTTATTCAAATTTTGCGGCCTATTGTCCCTTATAAAATGATAAAGTAAAACTCATTCTTTTCTTTTTGCCTCACAAAAATCGAGAAAAATATATACTTGAACATACTTACACATATGCTCCACAGCTATTATAAATTTGTTTCTCTATAAATACATTGTTTTGCATCCTTATACAAACTCGAAAATATTTAAAGATTAGGGTAAGCGTAACAATGGAGGAAACCTCAGCTCGTCGATTCACAAAAATTTGTGTCTTTTGTGGATCCAACCCTGGAAATACTGAAGAGTTTATAAAAGTTGCAGAAAATCTTGGTAAGGTATTAGCTGAGCGAAATATACATTTAGTATATGGAGGAGGTAACCGAGGGTTAATGGGGTCTGTGCCAAAAGCTGCACACAATAAAGGTAGTCGAGTTTTGGGTATCATTCCAAAACCTCTAGCTATTGAAAATATTGTAGGAAAAACAGTTGGGGATGAGTTACAAGTCTCATCTATGCACGAGCGAATGGCTCAAATGCTTAGGCATGCGGATGCTTTCATAGCTCTACCAGGAGGTTTCGGGACCTTAGAGGAAATTTTTCAAATTGTCTCATGGGCACAATTACAAATCCACCAAAAACCCATTGGTTTGTTAAATGTTAATGGTTTTTACGACGGGTTGATATCTTTTCTTGACTATGCAGCGGGAACACAATTCATCCCACTTTTAGCACGACGGATTCTTATTTCAGCTCCAACTGTTGATCAACTGATTAATCAATTGCAGTCTTTTATTCCTCTGTCTAATCCAACATTGCATCAGTTAGATTGGTCTACTCATGACAGTCAGAAGAAGCGCAAAATAGACTTAAATCTCACTCCGTAGCCTATATTGTATTTTTGTTGCTGCTATTGTTGTTGTGTTGTTGTTTTCCTTTTCAATAAAAGTTGTTTCAATTGATGTCTTCAATACTCTACTTCTCTATATTTTGTCATTGAGAAAATTATCTCAATTTGCTCTATCACATGCAAATTATCATTATAAGATATTCAACATCACTCTTACTAAGCATATTAGTCATAACTTAAAAGAAAATCTAAATGGTAACATTAAGATCCACAAGGTACCATTATCCACAACAACAACAATCTTAGCAGCTCTTGGATACTATGTCATCTTCACAAAATCATACAAAATTTAAGGAATATGTCAAACTTTTACACAACAAAGATACAAATACAATCCTAAGGATTTGGCATCTGCTCGGTTCCCTTGACTCGACACTTAAAAGTCTACAGAATCATATCTTAGCTCTGATACCAATAAAAGCTGTCACGCCCCAGACCCAAAAGATCTGACACACGACATCACTTACATTCATTCACTGCATGTGCACTCATAAATAATATTACACAAAATTTTCAACTTTCATTCAACACAGAAATCCTTAGCAAGTTGCTAGTAAGTTCAACACTAAAATCAACCATAACCTAACATATAAATATAAACTTCTCTTGACAATATTTAAACATTCATTTCAATTTCTTTCAGAATTATAGCAATTGAATTATGACTGGGACAATTATTAAACCGGAGATACGCAGAGTTTTCTCAGAGATTAACACTCTACTACGTCACCAGTAGCAACTTTGTTACCGGGAGCCCAGAATATATCCATTGCAAATTCTTACTTAAAATCATCCAATAACCACACTTTATAAAACTTAAACCAAATCCAATCCACACACAATGAAATAATACATAAGTATTTATTCAATAGGGACAAATCAAATATCATATCCCACGTGTCCCCAAATGAAACACTCGGTAACCTAGCAACTTAGGGAACCCAAGGAACAGTAGAAGCCTTGCCAAATCCGCTAAGCACACATGTATCTTATTTACCTGAAATCACCATAAACTATAATGAGTATAAAACTCAGTAAGCATACTTGTTTTTCATATATCAAATACAAATACATATATGTACACAATGCATATGTATGATATGTTGTGACCAATCAAAATCATAATCTTATCAAATCACATATCATGTAAGCGCTTACACATTCTTTCAAAACACATAATAGGAATACCATCACTCAACTACTACTTAGTAGGACTTACACATCACATATCACATAATGAGCCAAATGTCACTCGTAGGTGACATACCGTATGAGAGGAATAGTACAAGTGAGGTCTTGAATAACACATATATAATGCTCATGCCCGAAGGTAAAAGCCAAACCCTCACCCTGATCATCGGTGAGTCCTCTCACATGCACCAATACGCCATCACACGAATGTGATAACTCACTCTTCCTTTAGGTACCAATAGGATCCTCCCTACATACGGAACACATAACATATACCTATCCCGAAGGAAAGGCCACACATAAAGGCTCCACAAATCACATAAGATGCCTACTAAGTCAACAGTGAGTTCAAGCATCCTCAAAACACAAAATCTTTCTCATGGACATATTGCACTTCAAAGCTTTCTTTGTCAAACACATTTAATTTTGAAAGCTCGCTTTCAAAAACACATGTATGTCCATGTTCAATGTCAATGCTCACATTCATAAACATATGTCTTTCACATTTCATATCAAATACACTTTGGCATAACATAAACATATTTTTAAGCACATTTACAAAATCATACATAGACAATTACTATGCTTATAGTGATTTCAGTAAAAGTCTAGTATACTTACCTCTTAACACTTTCAGCTACAAGGTTTCTCAAAACCTGTCATTCTGACCACTTACACTTAACAAAATTTTCTAATACATCAAATGATGTCCAATTACTCCAAAATCAGAATATACCATCCTTAACTCATATATCCTTCTTATATATGAATATTATATCAAATTTCCTACACAATCCATTCCATACACACCATCGAATCCAAACTACAAACCTGACAGGATCAAGATACTTACTGAACAGTATTCAATCTCCCAATTTTATAAAATCATATACTAACTCAAAAATTATAAAACTACCACATAATTACTCTTGACACATATTTCAGTCCATGATAAATATTTGGATTCCAAATAACTGCCAAAAGTATTTTAAAACTATTTTATTCCATAACTTAAAAAATCTGTTAATCAAATACTGTAATGAGCGGATATACTTTAGAAAATCATAACATTTCAACCACATTGATCCAAATTCTCAATTCCGAGTATATCATATTAGACATATAAATTTATCATATTCCACAAATTCATAATTTTTAAAGATCATTCAGCAGGTCAAAAATTATTTTCCACTGTATCATACTGTTTACACAGGAAATTTCCAGAATTCCAGGGTCATTTTGGTAAATTCACTACAAATTTAATTTCAGAGATTTTCAGTCGATTCAAAGTCTCAGATGATCTTAAACATGTCTAATTTCATATACTCAAAATTCAAAACCAGAATCGATTCACAATAATTTATAAAAGTCTTAGATCAAGAGACTATCAATCAGAAATTTTACAATTCATCATGATTTATCAAACTATCTTATAGATCATCATCAATTCTCATATGATCTTACGAAATACACAACAAATCCTCAATTATACATATTTTCAGAAATCAAAACTTAAAGGAATTAACTTAATTAATACCAATAAATTGAGAAATACGTATGATATACCTCTTGAAATTCAAAATTCCAATTTCTTCTTCTTCTCTTCTTTCTCTCTCCTCTATTTCTCTCTTCTCTCTCTTAAAATGGGTAGCTCGACCTAAAAATGGTAGAATTAGGGTTTTAAAAGTGTATTTTTATACTAAGTGGCTAATTTTTGGTATTTACGAATTTACCCCAAAACTTTCAAAGTATTACAATTTGGTCCCTAAAATAAATCTAAAGTATTGCAATTAAACCCAATGCTAATAGTATGACCTTAACCTATACAAACACTACTAATAACAATATATAAATCAAATATCACCAACATACAAATAAAATACGTATATTTATACATATATAAATACTTATTCTTACCAGTCGTGGATACTGGTTACTACATTCATTCCATTGGATGTAAAAAAATGATTAAATGATTAAGTTAATTTCTCTAGTAACTTTTCTTTATCTGTGGTTTGGCACTATTAATGATTTTGTGCCTTACTGGTTTCATAAGTGCTCTAAAAATGTCTGTCTAGCTTTTATAAGAACTGACCTAATTTCACACTCATATAGGTGACACTATATCAATTGTATCTTGTAGGTTTAACATACCCTATAAAGGGCCGTGGAGTTTATTAAGAGTATTACTTTTTTTTTTATTGTAGATGCACTGCCTCGCCATAAGGAGGGACTCACACAATACAATTGATAATAAAATAAGATAATAAATGACTTGTTCTTACCTTTATGTACATACTTCAATGAGATTGCCAATCACATAAGTAGGGTTACCATAACTCTTGTCTTATGCTTTAGGCAGAAGTCTCATCCTCCTTGACGTGTGTTTTACTAATCTCCTATTTGGTGCATTTGTTAAAGGATTGACCAAGTTATCTTTGACCTTATATAATATAGGTTCACCACCTCAGATTCTAGCAGATACTTAATAATGCCATATCTTAGACGAATATGTCTATTTTTTCCATTATAAATCTTACTCTTAACTTTAGCAATGGCTGCTAGGCAATCATAATTTATAGAAATTATTATAAGAGGGTGAATACTAATGGGAAGATCACTCATGAGTGTCCATGTCCACTCAACCTTAAAACATGTTTTTTCTAAAGCTATCAATTCCAATTCTATAGTAGATTATGCTATATAAGTCTGTTTATTAGATTTTCAACATATGGCTCATCCACCAAATGTGAATATATATCCACTAGCAGACTTGACCTCATTGAATTCAGATATCTAATTAGCATCACAATAACCTTATACCACAGGTTATAATCTATAATATGAAAGCACACATGTTTTAGTACCTATCAAATATTTTACAATTCTATCTAAAGCACTCCAATACTCTTTTCTTGGATTCTGAGTATACCTACTCAGTCTTCTTGCAATATGTGCTATATCAGGCCTAGTATTGTTTATAAGTACATAAGACTACTAATAATCTGGGCATAACAGTTCTGATTGTTACTATGTTCAATATTCTTTCAAAGTTTAATACTAGCATCATACGGTGTTGCCACTAGTTTGTATGCTGTGTTCCCAAACCTCTCAAGAAACTTATCTACATAGTACATTTATGATAAAGTAAGGCCATTAGATGTTCAAATAATCTTTATCCTAAGAATGACATTAGCTTCCCCTATATCTTTCATATCAAACATAGTTGATAGAAATCTCTTAGTCTCACCTATAACTTCTATACTATGACTAAATATTAGTATCTCATCCACATAAAGACATATGATGATATAACTATTAGTATCAAAGGTTTTATAGTATACACATTTATCAGAATCATTTATCATAAACTATTTGATACTAGAGTATTGTTAAACTTCTCATACCACTATTTGTTTGGTGTTTGTTTCAAGCCATATAAAGACTTCACTAACTTATATACTTCATGCTCTGTACCAATACTGACATAACTTTCTGGTTGTTCCATGTAAATTTTCTCTTCTAAATCTCTATTTAGAAAGACGGTCTTTACATCTATTTGATATGTGAACAAATCATAAATTGCAGCCAATGTAATCAAAATTATAATAGATGTAATTCTAATTATAGGAGTACAAGTATAAAAAAATCTAAGTTTTTTTTAAGTGAACCCTTTGGCAACTAACTTGCCTTATTCTTCTCAATAGTACCATCAGCCATTCTTTTTTTTTTATTTTAAAGATTCATTTACATCCAATGGGCTTGGTACCCAGAGGCAAACCAACCAAATGCCATACATGATTACTCATGATTGAGTTGATTTTATCATTATTTGCCTTCTTTTATAAAGAAGCATTATGAGAAGTCATAGCTTCACTATATGTTTTAGGGTTCTCTTTTATAAGAAAAATATAGAAATCATTACCAAAATTAGTGGCTTCCCTCATTCTTTTGCTTCTTCTAAGTTTATTGTTAGAGCTTTTCAAAAGGTCATCATTAACCTTTATACGAGTTATATATATATATATTTAATTTATATTGGCTTTCTTAGGAAAGATAAATTTAAAAAATTCTACATTTTTAGATTCTATTATGTTGTTTATATTAAACAATCTCATGCTATCTTCTGATACAAAGAATCTATATACAACACTATTTTGAGCATAACCTATAAATATACAATTAATTATTTAAGTTCTATCATTTTTCTTTTACAATCAGGAATGAGAACTTTTGCAAGATACCCCAACACTTAGTGATATGTAAGATTAAGAGTATAACATTTCCATAACTCATATGTTATAATTCTCCCCTCCCCCATTTTTTATAAGGAATTCTATTTTGTATATGGCAAGTAGTCAAAATTGCTTCTCCCTACAAGTTCATAGGTGCCCTAGAATTAATTAAGATGTAATTCATCATGTCTTTCAAAGTTCTATTTTTCCTTTCAGCCACCTTATTAGATTCAAGTGAGTATAGTAGTGTAACTTAGTGTATAATTTCATAATTTTCACAATAGGAACTAAACAAGTTAGATACATACTCTCTTCCTCTATCAGTTTTTAATCTTTTTATTTTCCTACCAAATTGATTTTTAATTTCTTGTTTATAAATTAAGCAATTTTCATATGACTCATCCTTATTTCTTAACAAATATACTTTAGTATATTTTGAGAAATCATCTATAAATGTTATATAAAATCTTTTTTTCTCCTCTAATCATGATATCTTTAAGATCACCTAGGTCACTATAAATCAAACCAAGCAATTCAGTTTTTCTAAGTGTTATTGGTTTACAACTTTTCTTAGTAGAATCTTTCTCCACATATATCACATTGATGCATTTCATCTAAACTCATGTTAGAAAGTAAACAAACTCTTTTTATTTTTCTCAAATAAAGATAATTCAAGTGATCTAGTCTATCACCCTATAAATTTAAAGGCTCAACAATATAAACTGAAGAAATATCTTTATTGATTGAAACATCAAGTACATTGAGTTTGAATAATTCATTGAAAGAATATCTATTTCTAACAAATGTTGCATCCTTAATCATTACAACTTTGTCATCTTCAAAGGACACTTCTACATTTGCTTTTTCCAGCATAAATACAGAAACAAGATTATATCTAATGTTTGGAATATGAAGTACATTACTTAATACAAAAGGCTTCCCAGAAGTCAATTTAAGAAGAACTTTTCTTTTCTCCACTACTAGTGCTGAATGGGAATCACCAAGATATACTTGTTCTTCTCCATCTCTCACATAGACATACTCCTAAAAAGTACTCTTATCTCCACATATGTGTTTAGTGGCTCCAGAGTAAATCACCCACTCTTTGTTGCCATTTGCAATTATGTTCACTTAGGAAACAACCATTGCA
Organism: Ailanthus altissimus; assembly: GCA_946807835.1. NCBI lineage: Eukaryota > Viridiplantae > Streptophyta > Magnoliopsida > Sapindales > Simaroubaceae > Ailanthus > Ailanthus altissimus. Next base: position 21,509,454 of record OX327702.1, on the reverse strand, counting down.
GCATTTACTATTGGGGATCTAATATATGTGGGTGTATGCATGTGCAATAGTATTTATTATATAAAATATGTATCACATATATATTTAACGCTGAAAAAATTAAATCATGTAATAAATGCAATAAATAATATATTAATCACATTAATATATTTAAAGGGTTGAGAAATCACCAAAACGTGTAATGTTATACACGTGTATCCTCAGAGTCCGCTTGGAGACCAACTCGTTGACAGTTCTAGCCAACAACTCGATGAACTTGGTAAGCTAGAACAATAGCTCCAAAATCTAGTATGGGTTTAACTTTTAACCTCTTAAAATGGCTGGTTGTGTGTATTTTTTATTTTCTCTAAAAAGAAAAGAAATGAAAATTGAAGCAATTCACAATTGCTTCTCTAAGCACCAAAATGAAAATTTCATGAAAACACTTTCATTTGTTTTCCCCTTTCTCGGCACCAAAGAGAAATGAAATAATTTCATTTCCTTCCAATTTCCGTCCTTACTCAACTCTTTATAAGAAATGAAACAATTTCATTTTCTTTCTATATTGCCAACACACACACACACACACACACACACACACACACACACACACACACACACACACACACACACACACACACACACACACACACACACACACACACACACACACACACACGCGTACACACCCTCTCTCTCTCTTTGCACACATTATCTCAAAAACAAATATATGTAATAATAATATTATATAATATAATATATTACACATGGCACCCATTTAGAAAAAGTAATATTATTATAATAAATAATAATATAATATAAAAATAATTCCAACTATTTAGCAATATATAATATAATAATATTATATAATAAAATAATATATTATAATATATAATAATGAGATATTTTAATTATTTAACAATTAAATAATCAATGTGTGAAATGACCATTTTACCCCTCATAAATAGTTACCACGTCTACTTCTTAGTGGGTCTTATCAAATCCCATACTTGGATAAACTCAACTGAGGGTCTACAATATGCCACGTATCATTATACAATTAGTAAATAACAATTATTGACTAATTGTTGTATTTAATACTTATATACAAATACGCACGTATTTCCGTGGTAGTGTTGGATATTATTAGATTAAACAATTTAATTCGGTACACTAGGCTAATGCACAACAAGTACACTCCATATCACGGGACTTCCAAGGTTCACGCCCGATTAGTTAAATAAAACTATTTTATGAGTTCGTAAAGATTGCCATACGCACACATCACAGATATTATAAATCAGCGCGTTGAACCATTCATACTAAGGTTACAATGCAATGCATACGTATAGTCATTTCGTCATGATATCGTGGATGTGCTAGGAATATAGATTATCACCGTCAAATCCCCATGTGCTCATCCATAGCATATCCCCAGACTTGTATCTCACTGAACAATATATGCAAACTCTTTTGCTATATTGTTCCACCATGACGGAAACTTTTTCTCAAGATTAATGCTTGTGGTCACAAGAATTTTTGAGATACAGTCTCGAAGTATCTGGATATTTAACTCCCTATGCGAGTTGATGGATCCCATATCTGTACACACCAAACTCCATAAGCATCGGACCATACCCAGTGATACCCAACGGTCACACCATGAAAGGTCTGTGACACGAGTGGAATCAAAGTATAGTGGATCACTTACAAGCCCACCGTGGCACTCAGGTCAAAAGACCACGTATACTACTCAACTCGAGAGGACCTTCTGTTGACGGCTTACATAGGGTGTTTATCAGAGGTCCTTGTGAGTTTGTCCTATATCCACTCCTAACGTGATACCCATATGTCAATACGAGCTCCAAGCTCACAGTCGGCTAGGAACGACCATCTATACCCTATAGGTACACATATGCTGATCTATATAAAAGTATCCACCGACAGACCCGTATTGATAGAAATAGATCAGGAATAATATTTGAGAACATACTTGTGCAACTAGCATTTCCTGATACCTGATTGTAACTTTTGTAACTATGCAGTTACTAGTATATTCCAAGGTCTATGTCCCATTACAGACAAGGCTTCAACTCTTGGATATTCGCTGAGTATTATAACCATCTAACAATTAGCTATGCTAACACTTAGCATTTATATTTCTTAATATGGCCAAATGTGAGCCCTTATCTAAACTCCTTTAGATCAGATATAAACTCCTTTCAAATCATACAATGTCTGTAACATTACATTGCATGGTACCATATAAATAGGCATTAGCGATTTAATGAGAATGTACACATGTGTTAATACATAAGTATATGTACATTCAGGGATGACACGTAAGCACCAACCCTAACATTTACATCATCTCCTTAAACCAAATTAGCCTTAGGAGTTTTATAGTTTCTCTTATTATTTTTATACTTACAATGATATGCAAAATAAGCACCCTTTCCATAAGCATAAAATTTACATTTCTTTTAAATGAGGCTTTATTTTTCTTAAGATAAGAGTTGCTTGTAGAATCTCAATGTTGTTTATCATAATTTTTACCTTAAACAAAATTAGCCTTACAAATGCATTCTTTGGTATTTTCTAAGTTCTCTCGTTAACGATTCTTTTCTTTTATTCTAATATGCACAATAGAATCTTCTAGCGTTAAATTCTTCTTTTTATACTTGTTGCTTTTCTTATAATCTTTCTAAGATTCAGAAAAATTTTCAATTAAGCAACCAATCACAAAAGGTTCAAGGAGAACTATATTTTCATTTTTCAAATCATTGATTAGAAGGTGAAAATTATGTATCTGTGTTGTAACCTCTTTTTTCTCAAACATTTTAAAGTCTATAAAATTTGCTATTATATACTTTTAGGCACTAGCATCTTCTAAATATACATTTTCTTAAGCTGTGCCTAAATTTCATGTATATCTTTATATGTGGAGTATACATTATATAAATTAGACAATGTGTGTAAGATTGTGTTTATGCATACCATATTTGCCTTAATTTATTTTGGGAACTCTTCCTTGTAACTCTTCGCAGTAGCCTTTAAAGGAGTGAGGGTAAGATATTCGGCCAGACTTATAACATCCAAAGTGTCAAAAACCCGGTCTTGCCATCTCTTGAAGTGTTTTTCATCAAAAGTTAGAATTTTTGTAGCCTTTAAAAGTGATTTGACTATTGCCAATAAGATGAATCTCTTATAGCATCCATATGTGTCTTGAAATGGTTTAAGATTGTTAGAAAATTTTCTATATATGGGATGTGTAAAACAAAGGATACAATAAGTGAATATGAAAGTCAAGGCGTGCTAAACATTGTCCTTAAACTATTTTTACCCCCACGATGGTAAAATTATCAATTTGCAATAGGGTTTGCATGGTAGGATAGTTTTAGAATTCAATGACTCATTAAAAGTTATAAAGATGCACACCAAATACAACTTCTTTGGACAACAAGTAAAGATTTTTTATATAAGTTGATAGAAGAGAGAAATAGGATCAAAGATAATGAAGATAAGTTAATTCATTCAAATGAAGTATGCCTGCAGCACTTATAGAGCTTATATGTCTCTTTTAAGATACACAACACCTCTTTAAAAGGTCACACCCATTGAAAGGGGTAAATGACTTTTTAAATAGTCATTTTTTCAGGTTTAGGCACCATGGTTCTCATTTTAGACGCCACGGCTCCCAACAGCTATATATTCTTGAAGCTTGACTAGGCGCTATAGCGTCTAGTTGATAAGGGCATATTTGTTATATATATTTTTATCTTGATATTTTATTTTATTTATGAGAATAAATGGTTATTTATGTGCATTATTATTATTTATAGGGACTTGAACGAAATGCAAAGTTTTTAAAATATGGACCTGTCGCTCTAGTGCCATAAGGATTTTCACCTCAGCACTAGAACAGTGATGAAAATAAGAAAAATAGAAACAATGGCCTGTTTAAGTTGCAGATCAACGCTCTAGCGCCAACTCGCCATCGTGCTAGTGACAGTTTAGTGTTTTAGTTCTAGCACCTTATCGCTCCAGCAGTGAGGCCTTTTACACACAGCGCCCTAGCGACAGCAACATAGCGCCCCAACGATAGTGCGTTTCCCAATCCGACAAGAATTAAGGTTTTCAAGCTTAAATCAATCCCTATAAAAGGCTATTCGTCCCCAGCCTTTAGAGAATATCTAAGAACATCAAGAACATACAACACAAGTCTGAAAAAGCAATTAAAGCAGCCATAGAGAGAGATTCAAAGCGTTCTTCAGCATTAAGAGTTTCTTAGGCAACGCAATCAAGAGCAATTTGACGTCTATATCGATTTACTATTGATTGTATCATGATTTCTTATTATTTTTGCTATTGTTCTCTTGTAGTCATGAACTAATTTTTTTTTCTAGGGTTAATACTTGAACTCAATATGTACGCTTACTTGCCATATATTTTAATATTTAATGAACATAGTTCTTTGTTATTCAAATTACTTGTTCTTAATGCTTCAATATATATTGCCAATATATGGTGAATGAAATGGTAATATTTTGATAAACTCAAAAGAGGAATCATTATATTTAAATCTAAGTAATTTGATGCATGATTGTAGAGTAACATTCAATATTGCATATGCAAGTTTCAAATTAGGATAGGAATGAACCTAATTGGCATATGATCAATAAGACTTAATTCTAATGAATCTTAATTTATTACAAGTACCATAAGAATATAGGTATTTGATAAATTAAGGTATACTTGCATGACCTTAGAAGATGCTTGTGAATACATTAGTATTTTGATCAATAACAAAAACTAAAGAAATTAAATATTACAAGATTAATCATTAGAAAGCATATTGAGGGATAGTATTAATGCTAAGTTTTCTTTATATTGCTATCTTCCAAATCTCTTTACATTGTGTCATTACTTTTATATTTTCTACATTCATTCTTAGATTTTTATTTTTCTGAATAATTATTAGAAAGACATAATTTTAGTATTCGGTTAAAAAAAAGAAATTATCCCTGTGGGTTTGATATCCGATTCTTTTGTCATTTTATTACTCGCATATGATAGTGTATACTTGTACTAAATTTTAAGATATAGAAATATTGCATCACTTGTCCAGAGGCTGAAGTGTCACGATACTTATTGCGTAGCGCCATGATGCCTAGTCCATAGATTGGAGCGCAGCGACGCCTAAAGCTTGCGCTGCGACACCCAAAGCTTGCACCGCAGTACTCAAGTCTCATACAGCTTAGGTGCTTCTCCTTCATCCCTGTTCTCTTCTCAGCTCTTTCTCTTTACTTTAATGCTTGATTTTACATTTGTTTATTTGAAATGCACTCTTAAATATCAATATTATTATGATGTTAAAAGGATGTAAATATCAATGTAAATATCATAATAATAATAATATCAATATTATTTTGATTTCATTTCTTCTTCTTCTTCTTAAATATCAATATTATTATGATGTTAAAAAGATGTAATTATCAATGTAAATATCATAATAATAATAATATCAATATTATTATGATTTTACATTTCTTCTTCTTCTTCTTAAATATCAATATTATTATGATGTTAAAAGGATGTAAATATCAATGTAAATATCACAATAATAATAATATCAATATTATTATGATTTCATTTCTTTTTCTTCTTCTTCTTAAATATTAATATTATTATGATGTTCAAAGGATGTAATTATCAATGTAAATATCATAATAATAATAATATCAATATTATTATGATTTTACATTTCTTCTTCTTCTTCTTAAATATCAATATTATTATGATGTTAAAAGGATGTAAATATCAATGTAAATATCATAATAATAATAATATCAATATTATTATGATTTCATTTCTTTTTCTTCTTCTTCTTAAATATTAATATTATTATGATGTTAAAAGGATGTAATTATCAATGTAAATATCATAATAATAATAATATCAATATTATTATAATTTTATATTTCTTCTTCTTCTTCTTAAATATCAATATTATTATGATGTTAAAAGGATGTAAATATCAATGTAAATATCATAATAATAATAATATCAATATTATTATGATTTTACATCTTCTTCTTCTTCTTCTTTTCCTTCTCATTTCTCTCTTCTCTTTGTTTTCTTCCTTTAATAAATGGGTTGATCAGCCAAAATGGAGTTTCTCTTTGTTTTCTTCCTTTAACAAATGGGTTGATCAGCCAAAATGGAGTTTAATGTTAGAAAAGAAATCTATTTATATTATTTGGATAATTTCATTTAGCTCCCTTCGTAGATATTATCAATCAAAGCTAAGCTTTTACATTTTTTCTCAAAATAACCACTAGTCTTTTCTTAGCATATCAATTTGGTCATTGAAATAAATTTAAAATTTTTATAAATTAACCCAATGCTAAATATTAAATTATAGTCTATAAATATATAACATGCACCCCAAGGTACAAACATGAAAATTTTCACTTACTATAATTACACGGTCATTATAATTCTCTATTCTTTAAAATGTGGTGATAGATTATTAAACATAAAGGTATAATTGTCAATGCACTAAACTTTAGATGCTTTTCAATTACAAAACAAACAACTTAATACTTATAATTAGAAATTTAAAAAAGGAAAAACAATCATGTCATTCAAACATATTAATTAAAACTATTTAGGTTTCAACTAAATTTAAACCTATTCAGATTCAAATAAAACAAAAATGCTTAGTCCTTTAAGATGACATGGTTTTATAAAAGCATATTCTTAAATCTTGAACCATAATTTAAAAAACAATGTATAAGAAAAGAAAATACAATTAGAGAGTTTATATAAAAGTTAGTTTTTTTTTTCTAATTAAAAGCTTATTAAAAATGCATAAAGAATAAATAACAATAAGGGAGTTTGTGGATGGTTACTAGAGAGTTTATGGGTGATTCAATTTTTTACTTTAGAATTAAAAGTTTAAGCGATAGTGTTAAAATAAAAAAATTAGAAAGCTTGTGGAGAAATTATTTATTTTCTTTTAGACTTTAAGTTTATGTAAAATCGAAAAAAGTAATATCTTGAAAATTCTCTTTCTAAATTTTTGATCTAGAGATGAACTTTTTCATTAACATTTTTGGTGACTTTTTTGTTCTCTCAACGTGATGACTTAGAATCCTTTGGCAATCTTTTTCTATTGATGGCGAGCATGGTGACAACATTTTAGGCATGGATGACTCAATTATTCAGAGGTGTAGGCTTGATGCAAAACATGTGCTTTTCGTGAAATTTTTGACGTGAAAGCATTATCATTGTGATGCTTTTCAAAACACTTTGCATATTAGTTTAAAACCTTTGAAGAAGCCTACAGTTTCAATGGTTGGGGGATGGTATTGTTCTTTGGAAATTCAACAAGGAGATGGATAGGAAGAGGGTTTTGTTAGATTATGTCATAATTATGGCCTAATAATTAGATAAATAAAGAATATTAAAATTTAATAGTTAAATTAAATATCATTTGTTCATTTGGCTATTTGATGAACGTACTAAATTAATGTCTACTAGATATATAAATTAGTTCTCTTCTTATCTAATAAATTAATTGAGAAGTTGCAAGTTATATTATCTCATAAAATAATAATAAATGAGACATGATAAGACAATAAATAAAAAGCTTGAAAGGTACTTTTTATTAATATTTCTTAAAAGCTTAGAAGTATTTTTATTAATATTTTTAAGAAGTTTAAAAATAATTTTATTAATGAGTGCTCGTTCTTATTTATAATTTATATAAGAAAGACTTTGCAAAGAATTAATAATCAATCTATCATTGAAGATTTTGTTTTTCAAAAAAGTATACATTATTCCATATAAAATAATTTATATAAAAAAAATAATGAATTAGTAAGTAAATAAAAGTGAGAGGAGAGAAATTATAAGTATGAATAATTTTTTTGCGTCAAATATATTTTTTAAATAACTTTGTGAGAATTATATTGTTTAAAATATTGACTTATGATTTATATGCATCCATACAAACACTTAAGTTTATATTAGCTGGTTTTACTTATTAAACCTTAGATCTTTAATTGATTTTTACTTGTGTTGGAAGAGGTCTCAAAAGTAGCCAAAAGCTCTGGATTTTCTTTATTCGTTTTTGGATACAAGTTTATAACGTACTAATAATTCACATGAATGTGGATATTACAAAGCTGACGGGGAATAAAATAGGTATATTTCAAGATGTGATGTTGATGGTGCTGGCTTCTGTTCTGAATGATTTATGCGTATCCAAGTTCGACTGATGTTCGTAAACCTATCCGGAAAAGATTACATATCAGTTTAAAGGTCTGGAGATCAAGTAATTTGGGTGGGCTTCAAGTACAAAAACCGTCAAATTTTTGTACTTTATGTGGATCCTTGGATCATACTTTCGGCGGTGCCTTGAAAACTTCCTCACTAATTTTAGAAAAAAATCTAGGAATCATAGATATTCAGATTCTCTTCTTGCCCTGTCCTATTTTTGGGGAAAAACAAGTTGTCGGGCTGATCTCAAGATCTTTTCTTTGGAAGTTGGGCATGCTGCTACAGGTTTGGATGACTCTCTTTCAAATATCAGCGAGGGATTGAGGCTTTCTAAGCCTAGTTTGAAATCGAAAGTTTTGATATGTCTAGCGATGTAGTGTCTATTCTAGAGGTGATTTTTAAATCTGTAACTTAAATATAAACATTTCTGAAATAATTATACTTTCAAACCTTTTATTTCTCATCTATAATGGATAATTAATATTATTAAATTAAAATATATTTGTAAATCATTTATTAATATATTTTAAATATCTAAGATAATGTTAACAATATTATTATAAAAATACCCTAAATAGAAAAATACTTATTTAAAATCAAAAAGTCTAATATAATAAATTTTTATAAGCCCAAAAATAAATAGAGAAAATTTTACATGACTCAGTAAAAAACCTATAACACCACCACGTAACCCATCTCAACTAATTATTGAGCTAAGGAAGTTTACCATCTCTTGACAGAGAAGAAAGTGAAGACGGGAGCGAGTTTTCACAAACCTAGTGAACGAAATAGTTTAAATGAATAATAATAATGATGATGATTATGATAAATATAAATTTTATACTATAGATTTTAACTTTAATGTATATGATATAAATATTTCAAACTCATAAGAATCATCAAATTATTTTCATTTTATTCATACTAAATATAAAAGTTTTACAAAATTTATCGTGATCTCGTAAATGATTTTTATAAATTTGTTCATATGTAATACATATAATAAAAATTATATATTTTCTAAAATCTTAAACTAAACTAATATTCAGGAGAAACCTTGTCCTACCTAAAATACTCTTCGAGTAGAGTACTGAACGTACACATTACTCGCTAATCATATCATTGTTTTATAAATATACAAAGCAAAACTCTCAAAGAACAAGACGCCCAAACATATAGCTGAAAGCTTTTGTGTGTGTATATGTGAGATCAAATTCCTATGAACATTGTAGATACCTAAATTTTGAAGTATCGCGATAAAGATACTATAGGGATAATTAATTTTGACCCTACTGTAAATATTTTTGTGTGTGATACGTATGAATAATATTTTAACGTGGTTATATTAATTCATTAGAGTGGTAATGTAGGACCCGTATGAGTGATCGATAGAACAAGTTAAATGGTAGTAGAGTAAAATTACATATTTATTATTTTATTAATTTATTAACCTAACCATAGTTAAGAAATAACTAAGATAGAGTTAAAAGTTAACTATAGTTAGTATACATTAATGAACATTTATCCAATTTTAATAATATAATAATAATAGATATTATGAATATTTTATATTATTATTATTATATTATTTTAAATGAGATAAGTGTTATTAAAATGGGATAAGTAGTTAATGGTGATTGGTTATGAAAAAGTAAAAATGGGGTAATTATATTATGTTGATTGGTTTAAAAAGAAGAAGGGAAAAAAAAGTGTTTAGAATAAAGGATGAGTGCACGTGAGAAATGGGAGAGGGAGATAAGTGTTAGCAAAGAAGGGAGAAAAAAGAAGAAAGAAAAAAGAGAGAGGAAGAGAAGTGGTCGAAAGAAAGAAAGAAAGAAAGAAAGAAGAAAGAAGAAAGAAGAAAGAAGAAAAGAAGGAGAAAAGGGAGAGGTAAGAAGAAATATTTATTTTAGTATTTATTTCATGTTTTTGGATGTATATAGATACATATGTATATACATCTCTATGTGTGTATACATGTATTTATGTATGTATAAGTGTAGATATACATATATATGCATTAATGAGTAGAAATACATGTGTATCTTTGTATGTATTTATGCATGTATACGCATATATGTGTGAACATATGTATAGATTTATGTAAACATACAAGTATGGTACTATGTATATATGTATATATTTAGGTATATATATATATTTATATACCATATATGTATATGAATATATTTATGTTGTGTATATGTATACTGTATAAGTATATATATATGTGGGTGAATGTGTAGAATTAGGGTTTTTGGTGATTTGAATATAGAGACTTCAATTGGTTGTAATTAAGGCATTAGAATGAAATTGGCTTGATTTTAATGTAATTGGAACAAGAAATTGAGAAAAGAAATGTGTTGGAACATAGGGTGAAATTTTGCCACTTTAGAAAAGTTAGGGATTGAATGGTGTTTTGATTAAGTTGTTGTGTGTAAATGATGCCTTATATATGTTGAATGTATATGGTTGATGGAAAAACCAAAAATGAAGAGAATTAGACATAAATTTCCATTTTGGAAAAGTGAAGGGCAATTATGTCCAACCAAGTTATAAGGCGTTTAATAATTTTCAGGGCGCTAGGTGGTGAGTTAGATTAGATTAAATGACTCCGTAAAATAAAATTGAAAAGTAGTATGCATCCGGGCTTTGTATGCCGATTAGGGCGTTTAGTAGTTAAATGAGATTCTACCATTCGATTTGGTTCTAGATGTCATTTATGGCGCGTAGGTGAAGAAAACCGAGAGCGGTAACGGGAGCAAAAATTCGAAACGAAATTAAGCGCAAAACAGTTGTGAGTGAAAATCATTTTTTTCTGTTATCTTTTGTTTATTATGTTTTTGCATAATGAAAATGTATGTTTTATGAGCTTTCAATGCATAAACATGATTTATGATCTTGATATGTATCCATAGATATGCATTTACATGTTCGGTTTAAGAAACAGTTTTAAAATTTCTGCATTTGTTTTAAAGGCCATTAGTACCCTCAGATTATAGTAGTGGTGATTGTATTAGACCCGGCCGGTATATCCCATGCACATGGCCAGGTCTTGGGGGTGTGTCACTAACTCTGAGAAGTCGGGAAGTTAGGAAGTCGGGATGTTGAGTCATATGAGTCGCTCTATGTGTACGGGGTATTGTCTCGCTATATGTATGCGATGTAGGATTCCGCTGCATAACCAGTGAGATGTCTTGAGATGTCACTGTGGGTGCTGCTAGTTGAGGTGTCCCATGACCTACTCACGTGTGCGGTGCTAGTTGAGTTGCTGCGTGAGTATAGAGTTTGAGGGTTACCATTGGTATAGTTTAGAAAGAAAATGGCCGAGCGAGGAATGCACTAATTTTCGATTTACCAATAGCATTTATGCATTTATATGCATACGGTAGTTATTGCGTTATACAGATTTTGGATATTGTTTTTCAAAGACGTGGATAAAACCCGCTCGACAAGATTTCATCAGCATATGATATTAGAAACCGTTTTACAGCTTTACATCAGTTTTAGAAGCATGATTTATACATGTACTTTAGAATTTGCTATCTATGCATAATGTTATTTTATTTGAAATCTTAATTGCACTCACTAAGCTCCTTTAGCTTACTTGTTTTGTGTTTTATATTTTCTAAACCCCCTTCCCAGATGCAAGTCTCGGTACACAAGCTGCTGATTCTCTTATTGCCATATAGTGGGCCAAATCTAAAGATCATTTTTGTATCTGTAAATGTGCTAAATAACACCATTTACTTTATGTATAGTGGTTGTAGGCATGTATATTTGTATGTATGTTTTGAACCAACAAGAAGAGATTTCGATATTATGATGATCGTTTTTACTTTTTATGAGTATGCTCATTTTGTGATTCAAATGAAACTATTGAGTTATGTTGAATTTGATTTGGAGAAGACTAGAGGTCCGAATTGATAGTATTGAGCAATGTTTGAAATAGAAGTGAAATTTGTTGGCAGGTTTTATATGAATTTTTTGAAAAACAGGGGAAACTTTGCCATTTTTTTTAAAATTCAGATGTCATTTTTCATATATATTACAAAATTTTCTTAATAGTAGCAAGAACTAAAAAGGATTTCGCCTGGTGAAAATTTCTCAACTTACCTGGCTATTTTAGGAGGAACTTCCGTTGAGGTGTTCGGCAGGGCCGCTGTGACCTACAGTAGAGGATCTCGGGGCAGGGCTTGTCAAAGTGGTATCAGAGCACGGTTTTTGGTGTTTTTAGTTAAAAAGTTCATTTTTAGAATGAGATTCTTGAAATTGCATGCATATTTTTCTAATTTTAGTAAGTTGAATTCTTTGCATTTAATAATCATTTGCATCACTAAATTTACAAAAAATATGCATCTTCGTGGAGGCCTACGTACTAGGAGAGCAGCTGCGGAGGCTGTTGCATCTGAAGAAGAGCAGGAGAATGAGTCGGTAAATGTTCCTACGCCTCAGACCCCTTATGAATCATCTCAACCTGCTGAGCCAGAGGGTGGAAACATGAATATAGCTCAGATGGCCCAGATACTAGTAGCAGTGATCCATAAACCGAGAGAGATCGGAGTGTCCATTGAGCGCGCCAAGAAATTGGGCGCTAAGCCTTATGATGGTACCAGAGATCCCGAGAGAGCTCTATCCTGGTTAGAGAGCAATGAAGAAATTTTTTAAGTTATGGGATGTACTGAAGAATAGTTTGTGGTACTTCGCATTTCTTTTGAAGGAAAGAGCGAAGGATTGGAGGAAGGCCTTGCAAAGGAGGAACGCCGATGGGGTGTCTTGGGCGCTTTTCAAAGAGGAATTTCTGAATAAGTTATATCCCAAAAGTTGTAAAGATGCGAAGATAGAAGAGTTTTTCAAATTCGAACAAGGTTCCCTCTCGGTGGCAGAGTATGAGAAGAAGTTTTTAGAGCTCCTTTATGCCGTTCCATTTATAGCCGATAATGAGGAGTAGAAGGCTAATCGGTTTGCAGTGGGTCTCAATCTTCAGATTAGGACATACGTAGTATCGGCAGCCCACACTCAGTATGGAGCATTGGTGAAAGCCGCAACTCGGGTTGAAAGAAGCATGGCGGCCATCCCTAAATCGAAATAGCAGGGCTAGAAAAGAGGTTGGTCAGGTGGTTCTCGAGGAGGGCTGAGTAAATTCACACGAATAGAGGAGAGATCTTCATGGTCCAGCAGTCGAAAACCAAGCCAATGAGCTCAATCCAGTCAAGCTTCCGTTCGGCAACCATTCGCCGAATTGCAAAGCACTAAGGAGAGTTGGAAGAATTTTTCTGTGTGTAATAAATGCGGCAAGGCCCATTCGGGGGATTGTAGGAAAAGGACTACCAGTTGTTATAAGTGTGGTCAAGAAGGCCACTACATGAGAGATTTCTCGAATGATAGAGCTAACAGTAAGCCAGATGATAGACCACCAGCTCCGGGACATGCTAGTGGTGGCCGAGGACAGATTTGAGGCTGTCCCCAATTCAGAAGATCGAGCGGCTCGAGTCAGTCTAGTAAGGGAGCCGGTCGAGGAGGATCATCTAGAGGACTGCAAGGCAGACCGCATACCCAGGCTAGGGTATTTGCGGTGACCCAACAGGAGGCGGATACGGCCCCAGAAGTTGTGACTGGTACAATGTCAATTTTTGATCGAGATACTTATGTACTGATAGATCCTGGAGCGACCCATTCTTTTATTTCTTTGGAGTTTGCTGCAAATGCTAGTATAGCGCTCCAGTTATTAGATTGTGCAGTAGCAGTGTCTCTTCCTACAGGAGACTCTATTCTATCAGAAATGGTGTATAGGGGTAGTAAAATCAATATTGAGAGCCAAGAGTTTATGGCGGATTTGATTGTGCTGGCCATCAGTGAGTTTGATGTGATTTTAGGGATGAATTGGTTGTCTAAATATCGGGCCTCAGTAGATTGCTTCCGGAAAGAAGTCAGATTATATAGCCCAGGCGGAACGGAAGTTATTTTTCGTGGGGTGCGGAAATCACTTTCCGCCAGTATGGTGTTGATAATGAGGGTAAGAAAGATACTTCGGAAGTTATGTCAAGGGTACTTAGTCTATGCCATAGATATAAGAGACGATGGAATGACATTGGAGGATATTCCAGTGGTTAGAGAGTTTTCAGATGTATTCCCAGAGGAATTTTTGGGCTTGCCTCCAGATAGAGAGATAGAGTTTAAAATAGAAGTAGCCCCTAGAACGCAACCAATTTCTAAAGTACCCTACAGAATGGCTCCTTCAGAATTAAAAGAACTGAAGGTTCAGCTAAAAGAGTTGGTGAATAAGAGTTTCATCAGATTGAGTACTTCTCCTTAGGGGGCACTGGTTTTATTTGTAAAGAAGAAAAATGGAAGTATGAGATTATGCATTGATTACAGGAAACTGAATAAAGTAACGGTGTGTAATCAATATCCACTTTCGAGAATTGATGATTTGTTTGATTAGCTACAGGGAGCCAGAGTATTTTTCAAGATAGATCTGAGGTCAGGCTATCTTCAATTGAAGATCCGGGAGGAAGATGTTCCTAAGACAGCCTTTAGGACCCGATATGGGCATTATAAATTCTTGATTATGCCTTTGGGCTGACTAATGCCCCAGCTACCTTTATGAATCTCATGAACAGAGTTTTGCAATCCTATTTAGATTGGTTTGTGATAGTATTTATTGATGATATATTGATTTATTCAAGCAGTGAGGAAGAGCATGCAAAACATCTGAGGATAGTTTTACAAACCTTAAGAGAGCATCGGTTGTATGCCAAACTTAGTAAATGTTAGTTCTGGCTAGATAGAGTTGCAGTTTTGGGGCATGTAATCTCTGCAGAAGGGGTAACAATAGATCCTCAGAAGATTGAAGCAATAGTGAATTAGAGATAGCCCACGAACGTGACGGAGGTCCGTAGTTTCTTGGGTTTAGCTGGATATTATAGGAAGTTTATAGAAGGGTTCTAAAAAATAGCCGCTCCTCTAACTAAACTAACCCGGAAAGAAGAGAAGTTTGTATAATTGGAAGCATGCCAGTAGAGTTTCGAAGAGCTAAAGCGAAGGTTGACTTTGGCCCCAGTGCTTACACTTTCGTCGAGAAATGACGGATTTACCATATATTGTGATGCTTCCAGGTAGGGTTTAAGTTGTGTGCTGATGCAAAAGAAGAAAGTAATAGCCTATGATTCTAGACAATTAAAGAAGCATGAACAGAATTACCCTACACATGACCTAGAACTAGATGCAGTAGTTTTTGCTTTAAGATTTTGGATGCATTATTTGTATGGGATTTCTTGTAAGATCTTTACGGACCATAAGAGTCTGCAGTACTTGTTCACTCAGAAAGAATTGAATATGAGGCAGAGAATATGGATAAAGCTTATTAAAGATTATGCGTGCACTTTAGAGTACCATCTGGGAAAAGCTAATGTAGTACCAGATGATCTCAGTAGAAGGCCTGTCGGTTCAATAGCTCACTTGAAAGTCGCATATCTATCAATGTTGGTAGAATTGCGATCGTTAGGTGTAAAATTAGAATTGTCAGATTCGGGAGCACTATTAGCCACATTTCAGGTCCGTCCAATACTGGTTGATCGGATCAAAGAACTACAGATTCAAGATCCGCAGGTAATTAAATTAAAGGGTGAAATCGAGTCCGGGCAATAAAAGGATCTTTCAATGATCGAGGATGGTGTAGTAACCTTGGGTCGGAGGTTATGTGTTCCGGATGTAAATGAGTTAAAACGAGAGATTATGGAAGAAACTCATTCTTCTGCATATTCTATGCATCCGGGGAGCACAAAGATGTACCGTACCCTAAAAGAGCACTACTAGTGGAAGGGTATGAAGGAAAATATAGCTGAATTTGTCTCAAGATGCCTAACTTGCCAGCTGCTAAGCTCTTGCAACCCCTTCCGATTTCAGAGTGGAAATGGGAAAGAATAATGATGGACTTCATGGTAGGACTTCCGCGTAGCCAGAGAGGCAATGGTGCAATATGGGTGATTGTTGATAGGCTGATGAAATCTGCCCATTTCCTACCATTGGAAGCAATTATTCTTTAGATAAATTGGCCTAGTTGTACGTAAATGAGGTGGTACGACTCTATGGAGTTCCAGTATTCATTGTGTCAGACATGGATCCATGGTTCACTTCTCGATTTTGGCCCAGCTTACAGAAAGCTCTAGGCACAAAATTGAGTTTCAGTACAGCCTTTCATCCATAGACGGATGGTCAGTTTGAGCGAACAATTCAGACACTCGAAGATATGCTTAGAGCGTGTGTTATGGAGTTTAAAGGGAGTTGGGATACTCATCTGCCACTAATGGAGTTCGCCTACAATAATAGCTACCAGACTAGCATCGGGATGGCACCATAAGAAGCATTATATGGAAGGAAGTGAAGACCTCCAGTTTGTTGGGATGAGGTAGGTGAAAGGAAGATGATTGGCCCAGAAATTGTCCAGATTACTTCGAAAAAGATTCAACTTATTAGGCAGAGATTGAAAATAGCTAATGATAGACAGAAAAGTTATGCAAATAACAGGAGAAGAGACTTGGAGTTTGAGATTGGTGATAAGGTCTTTCTGAAGATATTGCCATGGAAAGGAGTACTAAGATTCGGGAAGCGAGGAAAGCTTAGTCCCCGATATATTGTGCCGTACGAGATAGTTAAAAGAGTTAAAAAGGTAACATATTGTTTACGGTTACCCAAAGATCTGGCTAGAATCCATGATGTGCTTCACGTTTCCATGCTTCGCAAGTATATAGTTGATCCTTCGCACATCCTAAGGGAACAGTTAGTAGAATTGAACAAGAACTTGACCTACGAAGAGAAGCCTGTGCAAATCCTAGATCGAAAAGAGCAAGTGCTACGTAATAAAAGTATTCCCTTAGTGAAGGTGTTATGGATGAACCATGGTGTAGAAGAAGCCAATTGGGAACGTGAAGATCAAATGCGAGTACAACATCCTCACCTCTTTGAGACATGTATGATTTAAATTTCGAGGACGAATTTTTTTTAAGGAGGGGTGAATTGTGAGATCCAATTCTTATGAACATCGTATATGTTGGGTTATGGGGTACATTAAAACTAGGGTGCTTGCATGTGGGTTGTGTTCATCATACAAACAATATACATATCTCATACATACATGTGCACAGCGGAAGATTAAATATAATGAACACAGAAAATAACATTTGATTAAACTGAAATTCGAGATTGAGAAAATATCACCAATGAAGCCTTTGGATTAATTTTCTTTGAAGTCCACCATGAAATGAATCTTTGATCAATCCTAGCAATCAACAAGGGTGGGTTTGATTGTCTAGAATGGCAGCATCTTAATCCAGCATATATGTTTAACTCTTAAACATTTTTCAAAGTTAAACAATTTAACTTAATCAAATTTGTTTTTTCTTTTATTCAACTCTTGAATAAATAAAATAAATCTTGTTTTTAGTTATTACATTTAGTAACCATTTATCTAGTTTGTTTTGTTGTTCTAACGCTTAAAACACAAAACAAACAATTTCAATTTCTCAAATTGAATTGGCTCCCAAAATGCAAAACCTAAAATCTAAAAACATCTTTTGATTTTCAATTTCATTTCACTTTATATACAAATGCATTAATCTCAAACTAATTTGAATTTCATTTGGCTTAACCTAACCTTAGTTAACATTTAACCTTAGTTAGATTATTTTAACTTAACCTTTAAGTTAATAAATATTTAATTAATTTAACCATAGTTAACTAACTTAACCATGGTTAGGTTAACCTTTACTTAACTATTAAGTAAAGTTAACTAACTTAACCTTTAACCTTAGTTAAGTTAAATCATTTATTTAACAATTTAACAATTAAATAATTATAAAGTAAAATTACTATTATATCCTTACTCGGTTACCAAGTTAACCTAAAGTGGGTCCCACTATTTAACCATATGCTTTAGTTAACGTAACCTTATTAATTGCTGAATTATACTGTATTGAACAATTCAATACGGTACACTGCCCAAGTGCTTAAAGAGTACATTTCATATTGGGACTCTCTAGGTCTACACCCGATTTGTCAAATGGAACTATTTCATTAATCCGTAATCGATGCCCCACGCACACGTTACAAATATTACAAATCAGCGTGTCAGACCATACAAGTTGAGGTCATAACGTATACTTATAATCCTTCCATCATTTATACCCTGGATGTGCGGGGATATAGATCAGCACCATTAAATCTCCATTTGCTCATCCAATAATCTTATCTCTAGATTCGTATCTCAATAAACAATATACGCAAACATTTTTGCTATATTGTTTAACCCTGTGGGAAACTCTTTTCCCGGGTTTATGCTTGTGGCCACAAGACTTTATGAAATACAATCTCGGAGCATCGGATATACAACTTACCTATGTAAGTTGATGGATCCCATATCTACGCACACCGGACTCAATGAGCATCGGACCATACCCAGCGACACATAGCGGTCAGACCATGAAAGGTCTCTGACATATGTGGAACCAAAGCATAATGGATCACTCACAAGACCACCGTGGCGCTCAGGTCAAAGGACCACGATTACTACTCAACTCGAGAGGACCTTCCTTTGACGGTTTCATAGGATATCTATTGGGGTCCTCATGAGTCTGTTCAGTATCCAGTCCTGACTGGATACCCGCATGTCTATACAAGCTCTAAGCTCATGGTCAGCTAAGAACAACCATCTGAACTAGTTAGATATAGACATACACTAATCTATATATTGTGAATTCACCGATAGACCCGCATTGGTGATCATAGATCAGGAACATTATATTTGAGACATACTTACATAATGATATTTCTTAGCTCCTATTGCAACTCTTTGCAACTATATCATTACAAGTATACTCTCAGGTCTTTGTCCTATTATAGACAAGGTTCTAACTATTTAGACCTCGATGACTCTTATAAACTGATAACTATTAATAGTGCTAAGTCTTAGCATTTATAACTCTCAGCTTTGATAACTATTAGTTCTGATCTAAACTCCTTTAGATCAGATCTGAACTCTTTCAGATCAAACAATGTCTGTAATGTTACAAGCATTCTACCATATTAATATGATATTAACAATCTTTATTCGAAATATCTATTGTATAAATATTAACAATTAATATTCATACAATATTGGAATGGCACGTGAGCACCAGCTCTAACAGTATATACCTAGATTTTGAAGTATCGCGATAAAGATACTGTAGGGATAGTTGATTTTGACCCTACTGTAAATATTTTTAGGTGTGATACGTGTGAATAATATTTCAACGTGGTTATATTAACCCATTAGTGTGGTAATGTGAGACCCGCATGAGTGATCGGTAGAACAAGTTAAATGGCAGTAGAGTAAAATCGTATATTTATTATTTTATTAATCTAACCGTGGTTAAGAAATAACCAAGGTAGAGTTAAAAGTTAACTATGGTTAGTATAAACTAATTAACATTTATCCAATTTTAATAATATAATAACAATAGATAATATGAATATTTTATATTATTATTATTATTATATTATTTTAAATGAGATCAGTGTTATTAAAGTGGGATAAGTGCCTATAACTAAATGTTATTTATGGCGCGTAGGTGAAGAAAACCGAGAGCGGTAATGGGAGCAGAAATTCGGAGCGAAATTAAGCGCTATTTATAGTATAGGGTCTCGGGTCGAGTCCTGTCACCTATAACTACTATGCATAAGGTAAAGAGTGCTATTTAGTACATTTGCATGTACAAAAATGATCTTTGGATTCGGCCCACTACTCGACAATAGGAGAATCAGCAGCTTGCGTACCAAGATCTACACCTAGGAAAGGGGTTTAGAAAACATAAAGCACAAAACGGGTGAGCTAAAGGAGCTCAGTGAGTGCAAATAAGATTTCAAATAAAATAACATTATGTATAGACAGCAAATTCTAATGTACATGCAGAAATCATGCTTCTAAAACTGAGGTAAAACTGTAAAACAGTTTCTAATATCATATGCTAATGAAATCTTGTCGAATGGGTTTTATCTACATCTTTGGGAAATAATATCCAAAATCTGTATAACATAATAACTGCTATGTGCATATAAATGCATAAATGCTATCAGTAAATCGAAAACTAGTAAAATCCTCGCTCGGCCATTTTCTTTCTAAACTGTACCAATGGTAACCCTAAAGCTCTATACTCACGTAGCGACTCAACTAGCACCGCACACCTGAGTAGGTCACGGGGCACCTCAACTAGCAGCACCCACAGTGACATCTCAAAACATCTCACTGGCTATGCAGCGGAATCCTACATCGCATACATATAGCGAGACAATATCCCGTACACATAGGGCAACTCACATGACTCGACATCCCGACTTTCCGGAGTTAGTGACACACCCCCAAGACCTGGCCATGTGCACGGGATATACCGGCCGGGTCTAATACAATCATCACCACTACAATCTGAGGGTACCAATGCCCTTTAAAACAAATGCACAAATTTTAAAATTGTTTCTCAAATCGAACATGTAAATGCATGTCTATGACTATATATCAAGATCATAAATCCTGTTTATGCATCAAAAGCTCATAAAACATACATATTCTTTATGCGAAAACATAATAAACGAAAAGTAAAAGAAATGACAGATTTTTACTTACAACTGACCCGCGCTTAATTTCTCTCCCAATTTCTGCTCCCGTTATCGCTCTCGGTTATCTTCACCTACGCGCCATAAATGACATTTAGAACTAAATCGAATGCTAGAATCTCATTTAACTACTAAACGCCCTAATCGGCACATAAAACTCGGATGCATACTGCTTTTCGATTTTTATTTACGGAGCCATTTAATCTAATCTGATTCACCATTTGGCGCTCTGAAAATTATTAAACGCCTTATAACTTAGTTGGACATAATTGCCCTTCACTTTTCCAAAATGGACAATTATGTCCCATTATCTTCATTTTTTGTTTTTCCATCAACCATATACATTCAATTTATAATATGCATCATTTACATACAACAACTCAATCAAAACACCACTCAATCCCTAACTTCTCTAAAGTGACAGAATTTTACCCTAAGTTTCAACACATTCCTTTTCTCAATTTCTTGTTCCAATTACAACAAAATCAAGCAAATTTATTCTAAAGCCCTAATTACAACCAATTGAAATCTCTACATCAAAATCACCAAAAACTCTAATTCTTACCTTGCCAATTTCTTCAAATTGATGACTCCTTCAAGCTCCACACTAGAATTCAACTCAATCTAAGCCAAGAATACACATAAGAATATCAATTTAAGCATTCTTGAAAGCTCACTTATCAAACTCATAAAACAATACTTTTCTTACCTCTTTTTTTTGAATTTTCACTAATTGAGGCTTCAATTGAGCTTAGGGATTGGTATGTAACCTTATTTTGGCTTGATTAAGCATGAAAAATCATGAAACAAAAACTTGAAAGGTCACTGTAGCAACACCCCCTTTCAAGCTCGAATTTTCTCTCTTGTTGCTCTAAGTGTTTTCTTTTAGTTCTCTTCCAATTTCTACACACTTCCAACATATATATAGTGCTCCCTTAATTGACTATTTTGCCCTTTAACTTACTTAAAATTACAAATTTGCCATTAGTTGAAAACTAATTATGTATTTAGTTCATTTGTAACTATCTAGTTAGAATAGTCCAAAGAACTAACTAGAAATTTCAATTTGGCAATCCATGAGATTTCTTCTAATTGGTCCATTCTCTAATATATGGATTATGTTTTTCAACAAAGGCTTGTTCCATACATCACCCTTAAATGGAAATTCATGTAGTAAATTAGGATTTTCTTTTCCAAGCCCATGGAGAAAAATTCCAAAAATATTCTAGGGTCGTCCGGCGCACCGATCGAGTGTGAAATTATCAAATTAAGTCTAATATCTCTCACGTGCACTATAAAGAAAATATTTCTAATAGGGTTAAAATCGAGTAACCCTATGGTATCTTATTTACTCTATACCGAAATTTAGGCCCCAAGACTACTAATAGGGATTGGATATTATAGTAGGCATGTATATTTGTATATATGTTTTGAACAAACAAGAAGAGACTTCAATATTATGATGATCGTTTTTGCTTTTTATGAGTATCCTCATTTTGTGATTCAAATGAAACTATTGAGTTGTGTTGAATTTGATTTGGAGAGGACCGGAGGTCTGAATTGATAGTATTGAGAAGTGTTTGAAATAGAAGTGAAATTTCTTGGTAGGTTTTATATGAATTTTTTGAAAAACAGGAAAAACTTTGCCCATTTTTTTTTAAAATTCAGATGTCATTTTTTATGTATATTACAAAATTTTTTCAATAGTAGCAAGAACTAAAAAGGGGTTCGCCTGGTGAAAATTTCTCAACTTACCTAGCTATTTTAAGAGGAACTTCCGTCGAGGTGCCCGGCAGAGCCGCTAGGACCTACAGTAGAGGGTCTCAGAGCGGGACCTGTCAGTATAAACAGGTCCCAAGACCTTAATCTCATCTATAAATCTAAGGCGAATGATATTGCTTACTAATTTGAAAACCACTTCTATTTATGCAAATATAAACTCATAGAACATTATCAATCTCGTATATAATACTTTTCAATCCATAAACTATTAAACTCATTTCTACTAGTATAAAGTTGAGTATAATCTTAATTACAAATATTTTAAAGGTCAAAACTATAACACAAATGCTTATTTCATAACGTAAAATAAATATTTAAATATAATATTACATAGTCCAAGATAACTATTCATTAAGAAAATAAATCTGTTTTCTATAAAACAATTTTAACATGCTTCCATGTACTTTCATAAAATAATGAGTGAAATAAATTAAATGCTTCATATAAAAAATAAAAAATATAATTAAAAATCTATATTCCACTTGTATAAGTGATGTTGCTAATACAAAATGTATTTTGAGATATGTTACATATGAGAACCCTCTTAATTAAGAGAAAATATATAATTACTCGCCGAAATAGAAATTAATACTCAAACTAATATTTTTAAATAAAAATCTATTAAAAAAAATGGTATCATGACAAGTAATACACATACCAACTCGTGAAACTGATGCAGCTTTATGACATAGGGTCCAAGTCATTCCATTGATCTCTTACTGGTCCTAAAATGAAGAAAATAAATAAATTGGGCTAATGGTGTAATAAAATTCAAAATTAGACCAAAATCAAAGGGTTAGAGTTTTTTAAAACTTAAATCTCTATCTTTCACATGAAATTCAAAACCCTAACAAATATATATAGTTAAATCTTTTAATTAAAATAACAATCTTACTCACATAAGTTTGAACACTATTTCTTATATTTGCTTCCTTTCTCTAAAACCCTTAGCATCAAAGTTCCACTCTAATTGAAGATATTCTAACATTTTAAGAATTTAAATCATTTTTAAAACATCACTACAAATTATTTAGGTTAAAATTATAAAATTTTACGAATTTCCATGAAATTTACCTTGAAATCTATAATTCCCTTGTCTCCATCACTTGGAAAAGGGCATGTTCACTAGGAATGATTGGATTGGGTGTTAATGTATTTTTTTGGGGGTTCTTTGTTTTAGCGTGCTAGAGTGTTTTTGTTGCGCTAAGAAGTGTTCAAATAATAATTAACTCTATTACTAATTGTTATGCGGAATATAATTTTTGGATAATCGAAACATAACTAATAATGCTAGCAATATAATACCACAACGAGGCAACCATCCATCCAATACAATATGTAAAAATAGAAAGAACACCAAATTTAACGAAGTTCAGTAATGTTACCTACGTCCTCGGATGCTGTTGGAATAAATCCACTATTTTAAAGAGAAATTACAAAGTTTTTAAGCTACAATATAAAATTTTAAACTATTGGGTCAAATTGCAAATATTCAAATAGTAAGACTAATAATATAATTACCTAAATAGAGGGTATTACTACAAATGTCCAAAAATTAAAGAAAAAATTAAACTATTACAAACTTTAGGGGCTTAAACGTAAAATCTTTAAACTATAAGGTTCTCATAAAGAGATCCTACAAATTGAGAGGGAAAGAAGAGAATTATTCAAAGAGACAACAAATAACAAAAAGGCCTTATCTTATATAAGCTCAACCAAGCCACCTTCATGCCATCTCCCACCAATGTAGGATTGGCTCAAATTAGCATATAAGCTAATTTCAACAAATCTCCACCTTGGTAAATATGCTAATCATCCATAAAGCTTCACTTTTTTTCAAAATTCTCCATCCAAATCCAACGCCTCTAAATTTTCGTCCAATAGCGCTATCAAACTCGAAATATATTGATCAAGTTTAAACAATGACTAAATGTGATCACTATCACCACCTTAGTCAACATATTTACGGGATTCTAGGCAGTCCCAATCTTCTAAAGTAAGATTCTTCCTTCACTAATGATCTCCCGCACAAAATGAAACTGAACAACAATATGCTTCGTTTGAACATGGTACACTAGATTCTTCGATAAATGAATACCACTTTGACTATAAGAATAAATAGGAATCTTCTTCTGACCAATTCCTAACTCATTCAACAATTCCTGTAACCAAATAACTTCCTTCAAAGCCTTTGTAACTGCCTTGCACTCTACCTCTATAGTAGATAAAGCAACTGTAGACTGTAAAGTAGACTTTCAACTCACAGATGCTCTCACAAGAGTAAACACATAATCGGTTGTTAATCAATATTTATCCAAATCACCAGCATAATCAGAATCAATATAACGAATAACATATTGATCACATGTATCATCTCTCTTCAAGACTAAGACAACATCTACGGTCTTCAATAAATACCGTAGAATTTATTTCACAGCTTGCCAATGTCCTTTACCAAGATCATGCACATATCTGCTCACTACTTTAACCGCATGTGAAATATCAGGTCTCATACATACCATAGCATACATCAGGCTACCAACTGCATTAACATATAGAATGCGAGACATATACTCTTGTTCCTTATCTGAACTAGGAGATAAAGATGCACTGATTTGCATATGAGGAGAAAGTGCGGTACTTACAGGTTTTGACTCCTCTGAAATGCCAAAATCTTATAATACCTTCTTTTAGATATTGCTTATGAGTCGAACAAATTTTGCATCCTTCTTTGTCTCTACTAATATCTATGCCTAGTATCTTTATATTTTTACCCAAATCTTTCATCTCAAACTCTTGGTTTAACTGAGTCTTCAAAATTTTAATTTCTTCGACATTCGTTAAAGATATCAACATGTCATCAATATACAAGAGTAGGTAAATGAAAGAACCATTATATAGCCTCTGAAAATATAGACAATGATCAAATTTGCTTATTATGTACCTCTGCCTCATCATAAACTGATCAAACCCCTTATACCACTGCCTCAATGATTATTTTAAACTATAAAGCGATCTTTTCAGTTTGCAAACCAATCTTTCATTTTCAGCAACTTTGAATCCCTTTGGCTGAGTCATATAGATTTCATCTTTCAAGTCACCATGTAAAAATGTAGTTTTTACATTGAGTTAAACTAGTTCCATATTTAACCGAGCTACTAAGGCCAATAAAATTCTAATGGAAAAATGCTTCACAACTAGAGAAAATACCTCATTGTAGTCAATTCCTTCTATTTGTGCATAGCCTTTAGCCACTAACCTTACTTTATAGCGGACATCTTTCTTGTTAGAAAATTCATCTTTCTTTGCATATACCCATTTACACCCAATTGCCTTCTCACCCTTCGGTAGTTGAGCTAGCTCCTAACTCTCATTCTTCTGAAGAGATTGCGTCTCTTCCTCCGTAGCTATCTTTTACTAATCAACTTCAGAATATCTAAATGCCTCTCTATAAATGAAAGGAACATCATCATCTACAATTAGAAGTGCATAGGCCACCATATCAACAAATCAAGCAAGTCTCCGAATCTCACATCTTGGCCTATTTACTGCAATAGATTCTTGTTGTTGTTGAGGTTCCTGAACAAAACCTTCTCTATCATCTCTCAAAACCTCCTTTGTCATAGGAGTACCATTATCTGTCTCTACAGATCTAACTGGGTTCAAGGTAGTTGTTTTCAACTCTATCTGCCGCTGAATACGCTTCACCTATTATGGAGTATTATTCACTATTGTCTAGTTTTTTGATTTCTTTAACATAGAAGACTCATGAAATGTTACATCTCTACTGAATATAATATTTCTCAAACACAAACACCAAAGACGATATCTTTTCACTCTTAAAGAAAATCTCAAGAAAATTGCTTTCTTAACTCTCGAATATAGTATTGATTCTTTTACATGATAATATGTAGTGGAACCAAATACATGTAAAGACTCATAATAAAAAATAGATTATCTAGACCAAACCTCTAATGGAGTTCTATCGCCAATAGTAGTTGATGATAGACGATTAATGAGATGACACGTATAGATTACAGCTTTAGCCTAAAACTCTTTGCCTAATCCAGTATTGGACAACATACACCGAACTTTCTTTAGAAATGTCCGGTTCATGCATTTTGCCACCCCATTCTGCTATGGTATACCTTTTACAGTAAAATGACGTACAATACCTTCATCTTGACACAATTTCAAAAACTGATCACTGCAATACTCACCACCATTATTTATTCTGAGATGCCTGATCTTCTTGCCAGTTTGTGTTTCAACCATCTTTTTTCCATTTAAGGAAAGAACTAAGTACATCATTTTTAGATTTCAAAATGTACACTTAAGTTCTTCTGGAAAAGTCATTAACAAAAATAAAATAGTAGCGCATACCTCCCACAGATGTAGTCTGAGAAGGTCCCTTCACATCTGAGTAAACATAATTAAAGATACCCTCGATATTATGAATAGTGATGCCAAAATTTACTCCCTTTAACTTTTCCAGAACACAATGCTCACAAAAGTCTAGCTTACAAGTCTTCGCGCCTTTCAATAAACCTATTTTCACTAAACTGAATAAGGTTTTCTCACCTGCATGCCCCAACCGTATATGACATAATCTAGTGATCTCTAAATTTGCATCATTATCGAAAACCATGGTCGCTGATCCAATCACTGTACTAGCATTATAGTAATAACAGTTGTTCGGCTTGATGCCTTTCAAAGTCATAAGAACACCTAAAGTGATCCTCAGAATTCTATCTTGTATAGATATAGTACAACTTTTAGATTCCAAGGCTTTCGA
Organism: Ailanthus altissimus; assembly: GCA_946807835.1. Classification (NCBI taxonomy): domain Eukaryota; kingdom Viridiplantae; phylum Streptophyta; class Magnoliopsida; order Sapindales; family Simaroubaceae; genus Ailanthus; species Ailanthus altissimus. The sequence goes on along the minus strand of OX327702.1, from coordinate 21,481,964 downwards.
AGAGATGAGATTCTTCTTTAACTTCGGTATATACCAAACATCTGTCAGAACTCTAGTTGATCCGTCATCATTTCTCAACCGGATTGAACCTATCATAGCAGTATGGCAACAATCATTATTGCCCATATATATAACTCTACCATTAAGCTCTTCAAAATTAAAGAACCATTTTCGATATGGATACATATGATTAGTGCAACCCAAATCCATAATCCATTCGTCAGAACGAGATGTGGATGAATGACTACTAAAACAAAAATCTAACACACTATCATCACTTACACTCTCAACAACACATGCATCAGAAACAGACATGCCTTTTTCTTTCTTTTTCAACTTCGATCAATCTTTCTTCTAATGTACTTTCTCTCAAAAAAAGGCACACTCATCTTTTCCTACTCTGCTCATCGACTTAGATTTTCCCTTTTTTCTCAATTTTTTTATTTTGGCTACGCTCTTACTATCAATGCTTCTACTGACTTATCTTTATATTCTCTTTGATCCTTTCTACGAATTTCATAGTTTTTCAAAGAAGAACAAACTTCTTCAAACGACAATTTATATTTTCCATGGATAAGAGTTATACATAAATGATCTAATTCATCCGAAAAAGAACCAATCAATGGTAGAGCCTTTATTTCATCTTTAAAGGTTTCCCCTAAGTTTAATAAATTAGTAATTAACTTATTAAACTCATCAATATGAGAATTGATAGTCGCACTTGGTCTTAACTGAAGTCGAAACAATCTCTTCAATAAATATAGTTTGTTCTCATTGCTTGTCTTTATATATTTATTCTCTACAGCCTTCCACAATGCACTAGCTGACTTCTCTCTGATAAATGGATACTTTTGCTCTCTACACAGACAAGAATGAATCAACCCAAAAACTTTTATATTAAGCCTATTCCAGTCTGTCTCCTTGATATCTTCTGATTTTGTTTCTTCTAGAACTATATCCAAATTTTATTGACACAATCCGTATAACACTCCACTCTCCCATAAGCCAAAACTTATTCTGGCCATTAAAAGTTTCTACATCTATTTTTGCACTAAACATTGTCACTATTTTCATCAATGTAGATGCGATGATGCCATAGTTACCTCACACAAATGAGCTTAATACATAATATTATAAATAACCAAGCTCTACCAAATAATTATATCTAACAACTAGCAGTCCAATTTTAATAACCCAAAAAAATAGTAAGTGCTCAACAGAAAATAGCCACTCACTATCCTAAACCTGGGGATTTGATACCACTTGTTATGTTAAGAAGCGTTCAAACAACAATAAAATCTATTACTAATTGTTATGCGGAATATAATTTTGAGATAATTGAAACACAACCAATAATGCTAGCAATATAATACCATAATAAGGCAATCAACCATTCAACACAATATGTAAAAATAGAAATAACACTAAATTTAATGAGGTTCAGTAATGTTACCTACGTCCTCGGGCGCCGCTAGAACAAATCTACTATCTTCAAGAGAAATTAAAAAGTTTTTAGGCTACAATACAAATTTCTAAATTGTTGGGTAAAACTATAAATGCCCAAATAGTAGGACTAATATTGTAATTATCCAAATAGTAGGTATTACTATAAATGTCCAAAAATAAAAGAAAAAATTAAATTATTACAAACTTTAGGGGCTTAAATGTAAAACCCTTCAACTATAAGGTTCTCATAAAGAGATCCTACAAATTGAGGAGAGAGAAGAGAATTATTCAAAGAGACAATAAATAACAAAGAAGGCCTTATCTTATATAAGCCTAACCAAGCCACCCTTATGCAATCTCCCACCAATGTGGGATTGGCATATAAGCTAATTTCAACAGTCTCATCATTGACTTCTTTTTATCTGATCATCGAGGAATTCAAGTTGAAGTTGAAAGTGATGTCAAGGGTCTCAAGGACTAGAGAACAAAGACATTTTCATTTTGAGCCACGATGGTTTAGGGAAACAAGATGCAGTGAGTTTATACAAACTAATTGGCATACATTGGATGGTCTTTCGGTGTTTTCTAAACTATCAAATTGTGGTTTAGCTTTATGGTGCTGGCATGTGAGTGGAGGGGTGTTACTAGCTTGGATTGGTAAGGTTTAGTGGACAATTGATTCACTTTTTTGAATTCATCAAATTTGGTAGACCACATAAGAATTAAGGACCTTGAATTTGAATTGCTATTACAGATATCATGCCATACTCTTAAGTTTAACACCTTTATAGTATCAACTAAATCACAACTTTGATATCTTTTTTGACTCTATACACAGTGGAAGACATAACTCACACATAAGATCAACACACCAATAAAGAAAAAGAAAAAAAATCAATAAACAAGATATATATGGTTCGACCTATAAATGCCTACGTCTATCGAGGATCTATGATTTAGATTTTATTATTGATATAGATCATTAAGTATCTTCTTATATCTTCAATGATCCCACAATACCTATAGTATCTCTAATAGATTACCGTATTATCTCTTATAGAGATCCCTAAGTATCTACCATTGATTATCATAAATTCTCCAAGACTTCTTAGTATCTCCATATAAGATATTTCTACTTGAAATATAAGAATAGATCGATCATCTAAGCCAAACGAATTTGTGGTGTTTCTTTTGTTCACTCAAAAACCAAAGAAAAATACTCCCCAAAGGTTACACCCTAGTGCACCACACACTTAGTGCCTACCTAGCTCTTCTATTCCCTTTTATGGTCTACTTCCTAAAACTTTATGCTTGTCTTTCTTCTTGTATTAATAAGGGTTGTATAATAAATAAAACACACCCCTAGAAACCTTAAACCAAGTTGGAATAAGAGTCCACATGTTTTAAACTTCAAAACCCCTTCAAAGAAGTCAATCCAAATAAGAAACAGACTTTCTTGAACCTGGGCGTCGTAGCACCAAGTGTCTAGTGTTGCGGCGCTAGTTATAACTGCTTAAGCATCCTGGCGCTGTGGCATTGAAGTTTCTGTTCCCAGCACCGTGTGGGCAACAGAAACTCTATTTTTGTCGCCTTTCTTCGTCTTTCAAGTCCCATTTTACTCATCTTCGTGTATCTCACACATCATCGACTTTAATGTGACTCTCCTATTAGTATTCTTTATGATTCTTGCCTATACAAGATTGTTGAATCACCAATATCGGACAATTATAAATTCTTCTTGAGTGAGAAGAGGTTTTTAGGTTAAATGGGCACAGGTGAATTGGATGAAATGAGGAGATTTCAATACAAAATATTTTCACCAAAAGGCTCTATCAAGCGTGCAAAAAATGAAATTCAAGGGCTATTTGTAGAAGATAGTGTTTGGTGTGATTCTTAAGAGGGGATATCTAACATTATTACTGGGCATTTCAAAATCTCTTTCGGTAGAGTTATCCATCTGGAATAGAATTTGGGGCTATCTTAGATTATCCGGCAAAGATTTTAGGGTCTGCTGATATCTCTCTCTTTTATTTACCTTTTACAAATGAAGATGTTCAGACGGCAATTTTTAACTTCGGATTGGATGGTTTAATTCCATGCAATCTTTTTCCAACATTTCTGGGACATCGTTGAAATTGATGTGGTGTGATTTGTGTTAGAGATGCTGAATGAGGGACATTCATTGGCCTCAGTCAAGTCAACATTGGTGTTTCTTCTCCGTAAGATATCTTCCCTTACTTCTATTTTGCAATTCCGTTTGATTATGTAATGTATTATATAACCTAAGCAAGGCTGGCAAATTGAATGAAGCATTTTTGCCTAATATTATCTCCTTTAATCAAAGTTGTTTGTTTCGGGTAGACTCATCTCAAATAATATTTTGCTTATCTTTAAATTGATGCACTCTTTAAAATGGCACAGTTAGAGAAAGAATGGGTATGTGGTGTTGAAGTTGGACATGAGTAAGGCATACGATTGGGTTGAGTGAGATTTTATTATGGTTATGTTGCAAAAGATCAGATTTTTTGAAAATGGTAGCAATTGATTTTGGGGTATTTGAACACTCTGTGAGTTTCTTTTATAATCAATGGACGTTTTACCAAAGATGTAATTTCGTCCAGAGCATTATGCCAGGGCTGTCTTATTTTCTTGTGTTAAATATATAAAGAAATTAAGATAATTGATTCTTACCATATATATATATATTTTATAATTAATAAGTTATATTTAGTTTTCTTATATATATTTATGTTCCTTATTTATATTAACCTAAAGCTTATATAAAGGCTATCTATGTAGCATTTGTAATACACAGAATTACAGAAACAATATAGTCCTTAGAGTTTTTCAGTTTCTCATTATTATTTTTGCTGTCTTTTTATTTTATTTTTATCTTTTCTCACATGGTATCAGAGCCAAGTTACGATCATTCTCAGAGCCTAATATAGAATTTCTCAACGCATTTGCACTCGCAACAGTTGATTTCCTATCTCCTTATCAACGCGTTTGCAATTATAGTGGTTGATCTTCTCAACGCACTTGCACTCGCAATGGTTGATTTCTTATTTTCTCTATCAACGCGTTTGCAATCGCAGTAGTTAATTTTCTCGACGTGCTTATCACTCCGACAACATTGTCACTCTACGACAACTTTGCCTCTCTTCCACAAGGGTTGTCTCTCTCCAACAATGGTTATCATTCACCGACAACGGTTGTATCTTAACAAACACTATTACAATCAAGAATATTCCTTTTCAAATTCAAGCTTCTACCATATTAAATTTGAGGAGGAATATTAAATATATAAAGAAATTAAGATAATTGATTCTTTTCATATATATATTTTATAATTAATAAGTTATATTTAGTTTTCGTATATATATTTATATCCCTTATTTATATTATCCTAAAGCTTATATAAAGGCTATCTATGTAGCATTTGTAATACACAGAATTACAACAACAATGTAGCCCGTAGAGTTTTTCAATTTCTCTTTATTATTTTGCTGTCTTTTTATTTTATTTTTATCTTTTCTCACACCTTGTATTTATTTCTAGTCTATGCAGAAGGTCTGTCATTTTTTACTTTAGCAGGCATAACTTCAGAGGGCGTTAAGTGGTTTCATGTGTTTGTCTATAGGTCCGAGAATCACTCATCTTTTCTTTGCTGATGACTTTTTGGTTTTCTATCAAGCCATTTCTTCATATTGTAGCATTAATGTGCTTTGGAGTGTTAAGTAGTTTGTTAGGTCAGAAGCTTAATTTTTCTAAATTAGCTATAACTCTCAGTATGAATGTATCGACTGATGTACAGGGTTTCTTGTCAGGTGTTTTGGGTTCGACGGGGCAACCTTCTTCTCAAGGTGTCTACTTCGGTTGCCTTATTTTATTGGAATAAAGAAACAGGAAGTGTTTCAACATATTGTAGATCGTGTCTGGCAATGGTGGCGGTAGTTTTTGGTTGGTGATTAAGCGGTGTTGATCAAAGCTGCTGCCTAAGTTATACCAACTTATGCGATGTCAATTTTTCTACTTCTTGTATCAGTCTATGACTGACTTACTCAATGTATTCGTTTGTTCTAGTAGGGTAGGAAGAATGGTCACAATAATATGTGTTTGTTATAATGGGATCAGCTTTTTTTGCCGATTGGTTTTAGGGGTTTGGGTTTTAAAGACTTGATTCTTTTTAATAAAGCATTATTGGCCAAACAATGCTGGCGGATTTTGACAAACTCGACTTCTTTAGCCTCTCAAATCCTTAAGAGTAAGTACTTCCCACACTCCTCTTTCATGCATGCCTTTTAATTATAGTAATATTTCTTTTGCGCGGGGAAGAATTTTGTAGGGTCGGGAGTCGTTGAGTTGCGTGGTTAGGTGGTGGATTGGGAATAGGGCTTTTATTGCTGTTTTTACCGATCCTTGAATTCCTCGCCCTTTGTCCTTTAAGCCTATTATTCCCAATTTCGGACAGGATCTCTATCAGATTAGTGATCTTATTATCGTTTCTGGATTGTAGGATACTGATCCATTTCGTGCCTTATTTTGGGAAGTTGATTTGGCATTAATATTATCGATCTTGGTGGTCAACATTGCAGTGTAGATGTACCATTATGGAATTTCTCGTCAAGTGGTTAATGTACGATGAAGTCAGGGTACAAATTAGCGGCCTCTAAAAATGGACTGCTTTACATACATTTCTTCTCCTCTACGACACTGGGGACACTTTATAGACCTTGTTAATACTTCCTAAGGTGAAGTTTTTTTGTATGGCAGGCTGTACATGATATTCTTCTAACCTACTTTAATTTTCATCGGCGACATTTGTTAGTATCTACGTATTGTCCGTTGTGTGAGGTTGAATGAGAAACTCTATATCATTCTTTCTATGGTTGTGATGTATCTCGACCTATGTAAGAGTTCTCTAGTTTTGGAGATGTTGTCGTTGATAAAAAAACACTATTAACTCAAGAAATTGAAAATAAAATTTCAAGAACGATGACAGCAAGATCAAACACAGCAAAAACAGAAGCTTAATAGTAAGAACTTAAAGAACAAAATAATAGAAAAAAATAAAGAGATAGAGGCAGCTTTAACGTGGTTTAATCAAATGCCTATATCCACGATTGAATACCATATGAAAAGTTTTATTGATAACAAGAAAGAATTACAATGCGCCAAGCATAAGTATTAGATCTCTATTAACGAAAATTGGTTCATATAGTGAAAAATCAAAGTCTGTTATGGTGTTTGGTCCTTTTATGGTGCATTGGGTTCTTTGAAAGTTGAATTGCACTTTGGCTTTCACAATAGACTATTAAAGTTTTGTGTTTCAAGTCTAATTCATCTGTAAATCCCTTCAACCAAGGTGATTATTTAATTGCCTCTATAGTAGCAATGTATTCAACTTCTATGGTTGAAAGTGCAACAACAGACTATTGTGAGGCTTTCCAGCTTAGAGGCTTTCTAGCTTATAGCCCTCCTATAAAGAGTAAAAATGTAACTTGTTAGTGGCCTTTTTTTTTTGTCAAGATCACCACTAAAATCTGAATCTACAAACCTAGATACTGCTATTGCCTTTTAACCTTTAACTCTATACTACAATCCAAGATCAAGTGTACCATTTAGTTACCTAACCACCCACTTGGTTGTAGACTAATGTGGTTTTCCAGGTTTACTCATGAACTTGTTGACTAAGCTTATTGAAATGTAATATCTGGTCTGGTAGAGACTATTGCACATATTAAGCCTCCCATAAGGCTTGTATAAAGGGTTTTAGCCATGAAGTGTTGATCTTCTTCGATTGTTGGAGATTGAGAATTGGAGAGCTTAAAATAAGAAACAATTGAAGTCCTAACACGTTTTCAACAAAGCCATATTGAATCTTTTAACCACATTACTTAGATAATCCTCATGAGACAAGTATAAGGTTCCACAACTATATTTTTTATGGATTTTCATGCCTAATATTCTCTTTGCTATCCCAAGGTCTTTCATCTCAAACTCATTTCATCTGATCTTTAAAAACTTCAATTTCATGTTTATTTTTTCTGGCAATAAGCATGTTATCTACATAAAATGAGCATGTAGATTATATCACTTGCATCCAGATGCTTAAAGTACACACAACTGTCATGAGAGCTTCTGTTGTATTCTTGATTCAACATAAAGTCGTCAAATCTCTCATAGCATTATCTAAAAGACTATTTCAAGCCATAGAGAGATCTTTGTAAGTGACATACACGATCTTCTTTGCCTAGTTCATGGAATCCCTTAGGTTGGTACATCATTACTCATCGTCTAGTCTTCCATGTAAGAAAGCATTGGCATCCATATGCTTCAATTCCATGTTAAACACTTGTACTAAGCCCAATGCTATCCTAATTGAGTTGGATTTAATCACAAGTGAAAAAATTTATTATACTCTATCCATTGTTTATGTGTAAATCCCTTTACAACTAATCTAGCCTTATACTTTATTGGTTTAACATTTGAGATTCGTTGTTTCCTTCTGAACACCTATTTGCAGCCTACAATCTTTATATTTTTAGGCTTTTTAACTAATTTCCATGTATTGTTCTTTACCAAGGAATCAATTTTTATTACTTCATTATAGCTATCCATTTCACTATTTCTTTATTGGCTATTGCTTCTTTATAGCTCTGAGGCTCGTCATCATTCAATTCTTCTAATATTGTTAAGGCATATGCTATTAGATCAACATATTTATATCTTTGCAGTGGTTTAGTGAACCTTCTGGGTCTGTCTCTGGTTAACTGATAGCCTTGCAGGTTTTGATCCCCTTTAATTTTATCAATTAGTTCAAGGCTTGATTCTTTATCATCTACATCAGTAGTATCAACTTGATGACTTTTATCATTACCAAGCTGAATATCTAGCTCTACTTTTTGATAGTTCATTATTGGAACACTATATGAATTTGAACGTGTCTTAAACTCATCAAATACTACATCTCTAATAATGATGAATTTTGATAGTTTACCATTAACACACCGAATCTTATATCCTTTTACATCATCTAGATAACCATTGAAGACCCCTTAAACAACTCTAGACTCTAACTTTCCTTTCCTTTCCTTATATGTGCATATGAAATGTAGCCAAAGGCTTTAAGTTTTAACAAGTCAGGTGGATTTTCAAACCAAACTTCTTCTAAAGTTTTAAAATTCATAGCTGTGGAGGGACATCTATTAGTTAGAAAGGTAGTTGTAATTACTGTTTTTTCCTAAAATGACTTAAGAAGGCCTGAGTAGCTTAACATACATCTCACTCTTTCAATGAGTGTCCTATTGATCTTTTCAGCTAGGCCATTTTGTTGTGGTGTATTTGCCACTGCTTTGTGTCTTGCAATTTCATGACCTTTGCAGTAATTGTCAAACTTTCTACTGCAGGATTCAATGTCATTATCTGTCTTCAGTCTTTTCAAACTTTTCCTATTTGTTACTCAATTAATGTCTTCGAAGTCTTAAATCTTTCAAAAGTTTCATCTTTAGTTTTTTAGAGCATATATCCGAACTTTTCTTGGAAAATAATTTATTATAGACAAAAATGTTTACACCACCCATTGATGGTTATTGTGTAGGCCCCCATAGATCAATATGAACATAATCCAAAGTTCTCTTTGTTCTATGAAAACCAGTTGAAAAATGCACCTTACTTGATTTTTCCATTACATAGTCCTCACACAACTCTAGGTTTTGAATTTTGTCTAAACTAAATAATCCTTGTTTCTCTAATTCTTTGAGTCCTCTCTCACTGACATGACCTAGCTTGAGATGCCAAAGTCTTGTTTTATTTCTACTTTGATTATACGTTATAGTAATTTCACCAATAATTGTATCTAATCAATATGTAAAGCTATTCTTTCTTCCCATTTCATTACTACCATAGCTCTATTTATAACTCTCAAAATACCATTCTTAACCTTAAAGCAATGTCTATTCAAGTAAAGTATCGCCAAAGTAATAAGATTTCTTTTTAATTTTGGCACATGCCTGACTTTTTTCAATTCAAAAATAGTATTACCATGCAATTTTAGCCTAATAGTGCTTATCCCTACTACTTTGCAGGCTGTATTATTTCCCATCAAAACTTTTCCACCATTAGTAGCATGATAAGTTGTAAACAAGTGATAACTGTTGGGGTTTTAATACAGATTGGGTGTATAAGTATGTTTGAGTAATGAAATGCAAGTATGTGTCACATACCATGCAACAAAAGCATATTATGCATTTCAAAACCAAATAAACACAAACAATTCCATCAATAATAGAAAATATACATTTGATGAATCACCAGTGATGTTGTTGGACAAATAGATCTTAAAGTCTCACATTGAAGTATTCTCGTAAACAAATCTAGTCCTTGACACAGGTAGGATCAAGAAACTAAGATGGTAGCCTTTTAATTCCAGCAAGATTGTTGAAGTAACTCTTTCTTTGGTTTATCTTAATTTGGACAAAAATGGGACTTAGAAGAAAATAGCAACACTTGCTTATTTGTTTCTTCAAAATGGTCGAATGTGTTTCTTGTAAAAGATGAAGGCAAAAACTAATTTTTGTCTACCTTTCTCTCATGTAGTATATCCATGAGAATAATCCTAAGCCATAAAAAATATATTTCTTAAGCTTTTTATTATTTTAAGTTATTAAAGATACACTTATCACCATCTTAAACAATGCTTAAGCATTAAGCATTATTAAAATAATCAAGTGATTGACAAGTGTCCAACACTTGTTTAAGTATTATCCAAAGTTTAATCATTAAGTTTTATTAAAATAATAATGTACATGACAAGTGTCCCATACTTATTCAAGTACTATACAAAGCTTATCCTTTAAGGTTTAATGATGTGTCAAATTCTAATAATTAGATTTTTTATTAGAATTTGACATGTATTCTTTTCGAGAGGTCCCAATACTAAATCTTTCTTATCCATAATTTTGTCGAATCAAACTCTTCGACTCAGTCCGCTACCTTAATGCTCAACGAGTACACTTCATATTGTGAGACTCTCTAGGTTCACACTCTTTTTATGGAATGCTTCCACAAGTCTGTGAACAATGCCCTACACACATTATGGATATTACAAAGCAGTATATTGAACCATACAAGTTAAGAAAAACATATTGGTATAATGCCCCATACCCAGTCCACTACCTCAATGTCTAACAAGTGCACTTCATATTGTGAGACTCTCTAGGTTCACACTTTTTTTTATGGAATGCTTTCACAAGTCCGTGAACAATGCCCCATACATATTATGGATATTACAAAGCAACATATTGAATCATACAAGTTAAGGTTAAAACATATTCGTATAATCTATTCATCACCTATATCCCAGAAGAGTAGAGACATAGATCTTTACTGTTAAATATCTATTTGCTCGACCACGACTTATCTCTAGATTTGTATTTCTATAAATAATATCTACAAACACCTTTGCAATATTGTTTAACCTAATGGAAAAATTTTTTTTAGGGTTAACCTTATAGCCTTGACTTCCTAAAATACAATTTTAGAGCATTAAGATATATAACTTACCAATGTTGTACTGATGGATCTTATATATATGCACACCAGACTTCATAAGAATCAGACCATACCCAACATGGCATTCAGGTTAAAGGACCACGAATGCTACTCAACTCAAGAAAACCTTCAATTAATGACTTTATAAAATGTCTACTGGAGATCCTCGTGAATCTGCTTAGTACCCAGTACTAAATACTTGTATGCTTATACACGCTTCCACTAAGCTCACGGTCTATGAAGACTAACCATTTAGACAATCTAGATATACACTAATCCGAAGGTATACCAATCGATCCCTATCGGCAACCACAGAATCGGAATGAAATATTTGAGAATATTACTGCATAATGACATTTCTTAGCTTTATTTGCAACTTTTGCAACTATGTCATTACTATAATATTTACAGGTCTTTGTCTCAATTCAAATAAGGTTCTAACTCTTAGCATTGACTTAAACTCCTTTAGATTAGAATCTGAAAAGTAATAAACTTAGTACCATATAATAAAATATTAATGATTTATTGAAATATTCAGTGTATAAATATTTATATAAAATTAGAATGGCATGTAAATACATCTCCAATAATAACTTGGACACATATGAAAACTACAACCTGAATCCATGATCCACTGACCTATAATCTTGCTATTTGAAGCTATTAAGGCTCCAATACTGTTATAACCCGAATCTTCATCAGAAGCCACAATAGCACTGCTATAAGAATCACTTTCTTTTGCTTTAACATTCTTTTAATGACAATTTATCTTGAAATGCCATTCTTTATGACAAAGGAAACATTTCTGTTTCTTGACTTAAATCTTGACTGTCTTTTCCCTTTTAAATATATATATTTTTTTCCGTTCTTCTCCTGACCATCAGACCCTCACAATTGACTCTTTCAGATCTATCTTCTTATTTAATTCCTTAGAGTTCAATGAAGATTTTACATCTTTCATTGACAATGATTCCCTCCCATAGAGCATTGTATCTAAAGAATGCTCGTATGTTCTTGGCAAAGAGGTTAGCAACAAAATAGCCTGATTTTCATTATTGATCTTCACATCTATATTCTCTAGGTTAATAAAAATCTTATTAAAATTATCGATATATTTCTTCATAGATGTTTATTTAGTCATGAAAAGGAATACAATATTTTCTTAAGAGACAATATATTGGCCAAGGATTTGGCCATATAGCTTGCTTCCAATTTCTTTCATACTCCAAGTGTTATTGATTCTTTAGTCACTTACTTAGAGAACTTCATTATTAAGGCTTAAGATGATGGTGTTGTGGGCTTTCTTGAAAATTTTAGCCATTTCTTGTTCATTTCTACTGCACTTTTGTGTTGATGAACCAATATTCTTATCATCTCTAATAGACACTTCCCGAGAGCTTTTTCCAGGCCTTCTTACACAAGTCAAGTCTTGAATTTAATCTTTTAAAGATTAAGGTCATTATTTTCATTAAATTTGTCAACTTTATATTTTGAGTGAGAGCCCATTTTCAAAACACAAGTTCATATACCAGTTTGTTAACTTTAGAAACTGAAAATAAAATTCCAAGATAAATGACAACAAGATTAAACACAACAAAAATAGAAGCTTAATAGCAAGAACTTAAAGAATAAAGTAACAGCAAAAATAAAGAGACAAAGGTAGTTTTAACATGGTTCAACCAAATTCCTACATCCACGATTGAACACCGTATGATAAGCTTTATTAATAACAAGAAAGAATTACAAAGCACCAAGTACTAGTATTGGATCTCTATTAATAAAATGAATGAACTAATTTTGTAGAAAATTGATTTATATAGTAAAAAATTGGAGTCTGTTACTGCTATAATTTTCCTTGCCATTTTAACTAATTCCTTGAAACTGACTAACTCCCAGCTAACTTAACGGCTTCAACTAGCTGTTATCCATGTCAGCAAAAACTTCCACAACAACTTGCTTTTATTGCCACATCAGCCAGTCTCATTGAAGGCAATTTCAGAATTTTGAATCATTTCTTCTCATCTCAAACACATGTCTATTGCTGACTTGATTTTCTTATTATACCAAGAAGTATGTTGCATGTTGTTGTATCTTGACATGTAATTATATATTTTTATGCATTTTTTGCTAATATTTTCTTTATAAAAAATAAATTTAAATATAATGTTATTTATTATTTGTCATTTTGTAACTATTTAATGTTATTTTAAATTTTAAATTTAATTTTAAATTTAATTTTTTATTTGTTATTTTAAATTTAAATTGAAAAGTAAAAAAAAATCCAAATCATCCATAAAAATTAAGCACAAAATAATATAACGAGTATCAAAATTATGATTATTGTATGCATTATATTTATTTCGAGGTATGGGTCCATAGTTTTATGACCATCTCTTGTCTAAAAACAATACCATTCTCGGGTCTCAAATTAAATGGTCGACCCAACATTAAATACTCAATGAACTCACAAACAAATATTCTATAGTCTTTATGCTGGACCTTCTATTGAGGCACACCCTCTTTTAATTGAATACCACTAAATGGTGATAAAATCCAATAACATACCATCTAAGACCATAAAATCTACATGACTAAAGATAATGTGGCATAAGGATACATAAAAGAATGACATAAGCCTCCAATATGCCATTAGCATGTCCATTAATGCTAAAATCATATATAATGATATTTCGATGCAACAAATCAACCTCTGTTGCAATCCAATGCTTGCCTTTATAGTAAATTAGAATATAAGCTTACATAGAGAGTTGTACACTGTTATATGAATTAATAGTATAATAAATAAAATAATTAATTAACAATGTCAATTAATTTTTTAATCTCAGCCCACAGTTTACCACTAAGTAATTTTTATTTTCAATCTTAATCCATAGGATAACAACACTAGGTCCTATGTAATGCTAGATAGATCATAGCAAATTCGTCATACATAAGTTTATAGGACACCAATTGTACGACATAAAATTAATTAAATAAAAGTAAGTAAATGTTAACATAATGTCAATGCAACAATTTGCTAAAAAAAGAACTTAGAAAAAAAATTTGTATCCGTAACTATGCAACCTTATGGTAATGCTTACTCATATTTGCACTGGCCTTGATTGATCAACTTCAAGTACTCATTAATATACAACAATAGCCAATATATATATTACAAATATTTTTTTTACCATTATTTATACTTTTAAAAAAATACAAGAATACTTGTGTCCTTACAAAATCATTTAGCTAGTTATTTAAGAGTTGAAGAAACCATAACGGGTCAGTATCAATCCTAAGTAGATTGACACGCCCTGACCATCGAGAACCCAAGCCTTAAAATTTACTTAGACGATCAAGTCTATCAGTAATAATGGATCTATATCCACCTTAGTCTTATTGCATAGAGGCTTAGTCTAGAGTTTTGTCTTCCTTTACCTAATCTTCTTTAGTATGAGATTAGTAAAAGAGGTGTATTTTACCCTTTCAGCCTTGTAGTAACATCAATACACACTCATACTATTTGCAGCATCATGCAAGATTTATATATTTGCAAGATTGGTAGGTTGGTACTATATGTCTAATTGTTGGTCATTTCTATACCTACTTATTGAAGTCTAAACATCATTAATCATGCCTTTTTCAAATTGAAATAAAATAACACTAGTGGATATGTTAGGTTAGGTAATTTAATTTTTGTAAGCTATATTTTCTAACTATTAGCTGACCGAAAAAAATGATGCCATTAGTGTCATCTAATGAATAATATCTATTGCCCTGCTCCATCATTTTCATTAGCTCTGATTAGTCCAACCTTATATGTTCTCATAAATCACTAATCTTCTTTACAATAATATCATAATTTAATGAGGTTTATATTCAAACTATACATAAATAATCATAATCAACCTATAATTTAATGTACTCATCCAAATTAATTTGCCAATAAAAGAAATAAACATATAATAATATAACTGTTGTGTGATTTCTATGCTAAATGTAAGCGCACGCTATCGAGAACAAGTAATAGAGTGATGAGTTGAGTGTCAATCCCACGAGGAATTGTTATTATTTTTAACCAATTACTAAAATTATGTCTTCTTGCTATTATTCAGACAAATGATAAATTTGATTTTGTTTATGTTAAAACTAATTACTAATTCTATGAATCAATCCTAATTATACAAACTGTGTAAAGTGCAATCATTATATGAAGAGAATCTAGGATTATAACTATCTCTCAATATGATTTTATTATCCCATTATTATTCACTTAATTCAATTATTGGCCACAACACGTATTTTATCACAAGCCTCTTCCGATAGTCGAGTGGTTAAACCTTGGTTAACTAAATTCCTATATTCCTATGGTAATTCGAATAAATCAAGATTTATTACAAATAGGTTGTATTAACCATACATATCATATAGGTATATTCATATTATATATCGAGATTTGTAGATATTACTCTACAATTATGCATCAATTTGTTTAGGTCTAAACAGGAGGATGCATTTTTCAAGTTTATCCTAATGTTCCATAATCATTAAATCACTATTCTTACCATATTGAAAGCATTAAGAACAACATAAATTGAATAAAAAATTGAATTCATAATAATGAGAATCAAATAATTCAATTAAGCCTACATATTAAGTTTAAAACTACAACCCTAGACAATAAAATTAAATCAACATAACAAGTGTTTATAAGCTAAATAAAAATTATAAAACATGATACAACGAAATCCAAGAAAATATGCCCTCTAATCAATCTTTTCCTTGGTTGAATCCTTTAATGGATAGCCAAATTGCTTTTGAATGTGCACTTCCTCTCCAAAATAGCTTCAAATGTTATTTTTGCACAATATAAGGATGATTTTTCGGTTAGGAACGTGTTAAAATTGAGAGAAAAATAGGTTAGAGTTAGGTTATGGTAAAAATTCCCTATTTGAAGGAGAAACAAGGTATTTATAGAATTGACTATAGCGATTTGAACATTGCTACAATGCTCTAGCTGTTGCTACAGTACTTTACTAAAGTACTTCAATAGTAATTTAACAACAGTGACGTTGCTACAATCATAAACAGTGCATTGCTACAGTATTCAATCATTGTTCACAGCTGTTATTCATAATACTTGTAATACCCCAAATTTTTTATTTATTTTAATTGAATTTATTAGTCAAAAGAAATAGAAGAATTTGATTGGTTGAATAAGTGTAGTATGGTATAAGTGTTTGCATGGAATTAAAACCTATGCTATAAAAACTTTTCCAACATTTGGACCAATAGAATTTTGCCAACATTGTTAAATAGAATTTACTAGAATTAGTTAGATTTAAACTAGAATTTTTTATTTAGTTTAGTTATGAATAGTGTTTAAAATTTTTGGACCAATCAACTGCCACCATTTCTAACCAATGGCATTTTTGTAATTTTGGGTTTAGTTGGGGGTATTTTTGAAAAGAAAAATAAAGGCTATAAAAGGGGGAATAGTATTGAAAACATTAGAGAATTCAAAACCTTTGGCTGTCCACTCCCTTTTGCATTTTCTCTTCATTTTTCTTTTATCCCCCTTTAAATTCAACAATTTTCAATACTTTCATTAGTAAATTAAGCCTCCAAATCCTTAATTAAAGCCCTCTTCATCAAGTTTCAAGGATCAATTTTAAGGTATAAGGTGTTATTCAAGGTAATTTGATGCTAAAAATTCTATTGAATATGGATTTGGGGTTTCAAGGGTTAATAGATGAAGTAGCAATGTAGAATTTGTGAATTATGCTTTTAATTTGGTAAATTAGAAATTTATTCATTATTTGTGTATTTTGGCAAATGAAGGTGAAAGCTTGGCCAAGGATATCCAAGGGAAGGAGAAGGAGAAGATGTGAGTCAAGTGGAGGAATTAAGCTTATAAGGTTGGTGTACACTTTAGTTTGAAACTTAAATTCTTACCTTAGGAAATTTAGTGTATATTTATGTATTTTAATAATATGATGGATGAGTATGTTGAACTATGGCATTGAATTTATAATTATATTATTTCTAAATGTATTAAATATGTTTTGAGTATTGGATATTAATTGGTGGTCAAATTTGAAAAGAAAAGAAAAATTGGGCATAAATATGAATTTTGAGAAAATAGGACTTATGTGGAAAATTCTGGACTAATTTGTAAATATTTAAAAATTTTATGTCTTTATGTGAATTAGTATGGAATTAGAACTTCTATATAACTTGTTGAAGAAATTGGGGCCTATGGCAAATTTTTCGAACAAATGGGCCTATAAGTAGAAAATTAGAAAATTTTGGGTTGAATTGTTAAATTTGGAACTTATTTGGGTATTTTTGAATATTCTGGACCTATATGAAAATTTTTAGCACATTTGGGCTTATGTATAAAAGTTTAAAAATTTTAGGCATAAAAGTGAATGGTGAAAAAATTTGGGCCTATTTGTAATAATAAAAAAATATTTGTGTCTAAATATGAATAATTAAAAATTTTGAGTAAACATGAATTTGTATAATAATTTAGTTTAATAATAATAAATTTGTGTTAAAATATTTTTAAAGGAAAATAATGTATTAATAATACTATTGAGACGTCCTAAGTAAACTTGAACATTAGTAGGGGAGGATTGGTAGTTGGCATGCCAATAGGGTATTATAGCAGTACTGCGCCGTTTGCTTGTCCGATGACACTACTCTGTGTATCCGATCTGTTATCTATTCTGATCTGTTCTACATCCGGTGGGTAGTCATTGAGTGGCCGATGCTGGATCGTTATCTGATATTTGTTAGTCCATTAGCCAATCCATGGTATCGTGTCAGTGTTTATTTTGGGCGCCTACTTGGATTAATTATAAATATGATATTTGTGTGTGTGTGTATATATATATATATATATATTTGATTAATTGAAATGAAAAATCGAATAATGTTTTGGTTTAATGAATTGATTAACTAATAAATTTTGATTTATTATGATATATGGCAAAAATTGGTTATTACTAAAAATTTCATTGTTTATATATATGGTTTATTGCAAAAGGATAATAAAATTTTATTACACTGTTTCATCTTTTGTGTACACCCACTAAGCTGTTGTGCTTAGCGCGTTGGATTTACCATGTGCAGGTAGTAGAGTTGCCATCACTAAAGACTGAAGAGTAAATCTTTCTGCAGCTGCTCAGAGTCGCTCACATCCTCTCTCTATATATAATTATTTTGGTAGATATTTTGTTTGTCTATAAACTGTTGTATTATATACTATGGACATTAAGTGTATGTGCATGTATATATGTATTTCTTTAGAACTGTCTCCTTTAAAACCACTATGATATATGATATCTATTTTGATAATATATTGGATATGAAATGGTTTAGTGAAGGTTTGATACATTTAGATTGCAATATGAGTTGTGAATATTTGCTGAAAAATAAATATAGAAGTTGGTTAAGAATGGATATTGAAATTTAGGAGTGTTTCTTTTGTTACAGGTAGTGTAAAAATCTAATTTTTAGGGGAGACTCTGTCAGTTTTTCTCTGTAAATGTTTATAAAAGAAAAATATTTTTTTTTAAAGTTTAAATAATCATTATCATTGTTTTTATTCAATGCTATCGCAGCACCCCCTGATCTCGTGTCTCGATGAGAGGCGAGTGAAGAGGGTGTTACAATACTGTAGTGATTTATTGTAGCAATTTTTCTTCTTTTGTTCCAATTTCATCTTTTTCCATCTTCTCTTGATTTGATCCTGTAATAATAATATTCAATACATAATAGCTCTTAAGTCACTCAAAAATGCACAATTACTAAGATAAATGGTGTCGGATTATAGATATAAAATACATTCATCAATATTGTTGCTCTAGATGCTTGCAAGACTTCTTCATTAGGGCCACGCTTAACATCCAAATCATCCCAAAGTTAATACAATGGACATTCCTTACAACATCATCTAATTTAAGGTTCATTGCACAAGTCTTTGATAGAATCCCCAAATTACTCATCAACATCATAACCTGGACATTCTTTTTATTTTCTCTAGTATTAAATTCTAATGTATCTCTAGAACCCACAAAAGATTATATATCATAAAATTATTAACCGCTAACAAAGATTAATATATGTGAAGGTGGTAATACGAAGTAAAAATATACAAGATTCTTTTTGAAAATACATTCTTCAACTTCTTTCTATAGTGGAATCCTTTGCTTACCAATTTAGAATGTACGGGAAATTGTCATTAATTTACCGTGCAAACATCTTATCACAGACTGTTATTACCTCGTAATTCTAAATCTAAGATAATAAAAATAACAAATTAATCTCAACAAAAGTTAGTTCAACCATTGATCTTTTAAAAAATATTGATGAATCACTAAAATTACACACTTAGAAGCTATAAAAAAATTCATATATATATTCTATTTATCTAGTTTGTCGTCCTTAGTAGGGTTGTCCTGACTTCTCTAATTTTTGCACCACCGTCATGCTAAGTGAGTCATATGTTACCTTCCATATGATGTTGCCCAATGGATAGTTATTAAACTTATCTAAATCATTAACTATCCTTAGCCCAAAGTTTTGAATATTTCTATGATCATCATGTGGCACCAAAACACGATAAACAAAATAAAATAAACATAATTTTTGGGTATCTTTATCGTCTTATTGAGTCATATTAACTTAACTAAACTAAATATCTAATTCTTCAAATGTCATCCTTTTCTACTATCAAAATATTTCTCTTACAATCGATTACTAAGTTTTCTTCTCAACTCTGAAACTAACGAATAATCTTCCATCTTCAACTCCATTATCAATACAAAAACTTTACAAGAGAATTGAAAGAGATTATTCGACAACTACATTTCTTCATTTAAACTTGTAGTTTGAACTTGCTTTAATAAAACTTCATACACCAAAATTCCAAAAAATAAAATATTCTACAAATCTAAAAAATCTGCAATACATGTCGCCCTAAATAATTTCGTTTGAGTGGGAGTTAACTTATATCTTATAATGTCTAAGGCCTACATCTTTGAGTAGGATGTTACTAACGCTCGAAAGTACTTATCAACCAAAATTGTAAAAGATTTGGACACATTATACTTCCTGAAAAAAAGAATAACAAAACAAATTAAAACCAATATAACAAGAATTCAAAACAGAAAAGAAATAAATTAAATATACTAACTAATCAAATAAATATTAATAAATAAAATTATAATTAATATCAATTAAGTAAATTAATTTAATATAATACACTAACTAAACAAATATAAATTGCTAAACTAATTAATTTAAATACAATTAAATTAATTAATTAATTAAATATATGTACTAATAAAATTAAATATATATACTAAACATGTTAAATAAATAAACATACTAGCCATACAAATTGAATATCAATTGTATTAAATATATAATATTATAAAATTTTAAATATTCTATAAATTAATTAAACCAACTAAACAATTATTATATAACTTATATCATATTACACAATTGTTTTTGTTAATTTTTGTGTATGCATGTGCAACGCCTAATGAAAGCGTGCACGTGGCACTATTGGGCATGGCATCAATGGGTACTACGGACAATGGTTGGGCACTGCGTACACATGCAACATAATACTAGCTCATGCGTAACTCCAAGGTATGCGTAAGAGACCCTTACGCATGTTTACTATCGTGCAAAGTGGACCCCCACCTCTATTGTGCCGTTGATAAATATTTTCTCAAAATTTAACCATTTTTCATGTATTTTTCTCATATATACATGTATTACACTAACAATTTACTAATGTAATGTCATTTTCACGTGACTCGATAGTACCAATTTTATGAGCATCTAGTGCTAACGAACCTTGTAGAGGAACTCTTAGGTTTTTAGGGCATTGGATTCTTACCAATATTTGTGTTACTCAAGCTGACATTCTTGCTTTCGTTTCATCCACCGCCACTTGCGCGGGTGCTTTTCCTTAAGGTGGAACGCTCTTCTACCGATGCATTTGTACATACAACAGCTTCGGCAAATTGCTTTGTCTCGTTCATCTTTGACGCAAGAGCAATTGATCAATGAGCTATTACACACTATTTCAAGGGTGGTTGCTTCCAAGCAAACCTCTTAGTTGTCTATGCACCCCTACCTCTTTTATCACTAAGCGGTCATTTAGAAACTTGTTTAAAACTACTGGCAATACTTGGTATTTAGGTATCCATTTTAAAAGAAACTTGTCTAAAACTACCTATAGGTGGTAGGGGTTGAGTTATTGATGTGATATGGATTCAAAAATGGGGGGTTGAGTTATTGATGTGATATGGATTCAAAAAGGGGGGGTCGGGTTATAATCAAAAAATGATTTGTGTATATATTTCACAGAAACATGAAATCAAAGTAGGTGATAAAGTAGTTGGAAGAATATAAGCTGAAACATCTCTAAACTGTGTCTCAACTATTGGTAAAGAGGTTATACTTCCTTCATCTAACTGCGAACTTAATTTAGCGGCTCTTTCCAAAAGAGGTTAATTCCATAAGATGAGTTTAAAATTTGACTTTTTATTAAATTAGAAATTAATAAAATAATTAGCTTTCATTTTATCTTTTCTCCTACCATCAGAAAAATAATATATAAGCATTTTCACTATGGTCAAAATTTTCTAAAAGGTATCTATCTTGATGGATACAACTTTTATTAGCAATTCTATTTCTATAATTTATAGAAAATGAAAAAATAAATAAAGAAAGAAAGGATTCGAAAGAGATACATCGAATCAAAATAGAAATGGTGTTCTTATAGGCATTTTGGATGTCGTTATTGAAAAAGCCTTTCCCCCTCCATTAGTTGATACTTCAAGGATCGTTTGCCTAGAATGAAAGAAAAAAATAGATTCATCAATGTTTAATTACTGAATCACTTACAAATGTTATATTTCGAGGGACAACGAGTATGAGAAATGGAAGTTTAGGCTCTCAAAGGCTTTGGTATTGCTTATATTTTACAAGAGATGCTTGCTTAGAAATTTAATCATATTAGAGCTCGCCAAGAAGTACTTAATACTACAATCATTGGAGGAACAATACCTAAACCCAAAGATGCTCAACCTTGGACACGTGGTGGAAACTATTAAGTTGGAGTACGGTAGGGTCAAAGGAAATTTCTAATGGAGCGGTGAAATGCTTAGAAATCAGAAAGAACACCAATGGAAAAAGCACTCTGCTGGGCTAACACTAAGAGAAAAAAGCTAGAGGAATAAATGGGATTATATACCCCAATAATCTGAGCCGTAAATAATAGATACTAAGCATTGTGTGTATCGACCCAGTGCAGTGCTGTAGATAACGTGTTAAGTATCCCACCTGAGGAGTACGTTCGTGAAACTCAAAGGAATTGACAAGGGGCCGCACAAGGGTGGAGCATGTGGTTTAATTCGATGCAAAGTGAAGAATCTTACCAGGGCTTGACATGCCGCGAATCCTCTCGAAAGAGAAAAGTGCCTTCGAGAACGCAGACACAAGTGGTGCATGATTGTTGTCAGCTCGTGTCGTAAGGTGTTGGGTTAAGTCCCGCAATGAACGCAACCCTTGTGATTAGTTGCCACTGTTGAGTTTGGAACCTTAAGTAGATTGCCGATGATAAGCCGAGGAAGGTGAGGATGAGGAAAAGTATAGACAAGGGTAATTATGTCCAATTTTTAATTATTTAACTAAAAAAATGAAAAATTCATTGGGGTGTAAAAAGATAATAAACCTAAATTTTAAGTTAATACTGAAAATTTTTCTTTTAAAAACAATTAGGAATTATTTATGATATTTTCAATTTTTATTGCGTATATTAATTGAGTAATGTTAGGTATTTTAAATTATATCTCAAAAAATGATGTGTCAAGTAACCATGGGGTGTAATAAATAATTTTAAAATTTATACTATTTCACCTCTTAATGATTATTTAACACATCACTTTTTGTGATATAATTTGAGATGCTTAACATTACTCTTATTAATATGAGTAATATTAACATTTCAATTTGTATCTTAAAAAGTGATGTATTAAATAATTATTGGGTGGTGAAATAATATAAATTTTAAAATTATATATTATACTAAATTACTTTGACATATCATATTTTAAAATATAATTTAAAATGATTAGTATTACTCTATAAATAAAATTCAAATATAGGATAGAAATATCACCGACGCAACAATCACGTGAAGCAAGTTGTTATTGCGGGAACCTTTAACCGAGCTCTAAATTTGAAGGGCCTTGACTGGTTTATTGGGCCAAGATATTTCGAGAGAGAAAAATGTAGATTATCAAAGCTTCCTTCACTTGTCAAGGAATTCAGAAGTAGCGATAACGAGTGGATAACTCGTGATTTATCGTTGACATAAACAAGAAGCAACACCACGCAATATTTTTGTATTATTCTATTTATGTTTCATTTTTGGCATCTCATTCCTCATTGAGCCACATACTTAAGTTTCTGCCTCATTTTCATTATTTTAATTTTTTTCATAATTTTGAAAGAGAGATGGAATCATAGATTAATTTTTAATCAATCTCTCGAAATCTCTCTACCTTTCCCTTGATAAGAGAAACAATCATTATACTTTGGTTGGCCTGCTGAATTTTGAATTTTACATCCATAGTTCATGACAGATATGGGAAGCACTTCCAGTGAAGCAGAAGCCAGTCATGTCATTAAAATTTGGGAAGTAAACAAGGATCGCTTAGATTCCATGCACAAGAAAATCTCGGAACCACCAAGATTGTTAAGCAACTCAGCCGGTAAAAATATTTGCTGCATTTTCAGAGTCCCACAGAGCTTTGCTGACATCAACGGTAAGTCTTATAAACCTCATATTGTCTCAGTTGGCCCATATCATCATGGAGAGTCTCATGTTAAAATGATTGAAGAGCACAAATGGAGATATCTAGGCTCTTTGCTCAATAGGATGAAAAATACTAAAGGTTTAGGCTTAGAAGACTTTTTAAAGGCTGTGGGATCACTAGAAATGAAGACAAGAGAATGTTATTCTGAAACTATCTGTCTTGGCACTGATGAATTTGTGGAGTTGTTGGTTCTTGATGGGCTTTTCATCATTGAATTGTTTAGAAAAGTTGCAGGATTGGTAAAATTTGAGGCAGGTGATCCTTTGATCACCATGACATGGATCTTGCCATTTTTTTACAGAGACTTCCTTCGACTTGAGAATCAAATTCCATACTTTGTTCTTGAATGCTTGTTTGATTTATCAAAATTGCCAGGAGAAGAATCTGGCCCCACTCTGGCTACTCTTGCTTTTGAATTTTTCAACTATGCAATCCAAAGGCCAGATGAAGATCTCGCAAACTACAAAAATCTCAAAGGCAGACATTTACTTGACTTGGTCCGCTCAAGCTTCATTCCATCGGACCACGCAGAGCCTAGGGCAAAAAGCAATACACCAACCCATGTAATACATTCGATTTCAAAACTTCGTCGTGCCGGAATCAAGCTCAATGCAGTAAAGGCAGAAAGCTTTTTGGTGGTCAAATTCAGACACGGGGCCATTGAGATGCCCACAATTATACTTGACGATTTTATGACCTCGTTTCTGCTTAATTGTGTGGCATATGAACAGTGCCATTCAGGCTGCTCAAAGCATATCACCACTTATGCCACACTGCTGGATTATCTGATAAACTCATACAAAGACGTTGAATATTTGTGTGATCGAAACATCATCGAGAATAATCTCGGCACTGATTCAGAAGTCGCTCATTTCATCAATAATCTTGGCAAGGATGTGGCGTTTGATATCGATTTGTGCTATTTGTCTAAGATGTTTAACGATGTGCATGATTATTATCGCAACAGTTGGCACGTTCAGTGGGCTAGCTTCAAGTACACTTATTTTGACACTCCATGGTCGTTTATATCGGCTTTGGCGGCACTGATTTTGCTGCTTCTCACCGTGGCTCAAACCTTCTTCACAATTTATTCTGCTATTTAATCTCCAAATTGAACCGCTACTCATTCTATAAATTAAATGTATTAAGTCTGGTGGACAATGAGTAATTGATTTAAGGTTTTGTTTGAAATTGTTTTTGTTGTGATTATCCAATAAAATTTATATCTATTTATGTCAAAAATTATTTTTATAAAATTCTAATTTAATTTATTTTTATCTAATAAATAGTATTTTATTTCATAAATTGTAGCTTTAACATCACAACACTCTAACGAAAGAATTTGCTTTACAATAATTTGAAGATTGTTCAGCAATTAAACTAGTAAATGAATTGAAAAGTACCACCTAACAATCAAAGGAGCCTCAACGTGAAAACCATACATTCTTTATAACTATGTTCTCGCATTAATTGTCGGTGGCAGGCGGCTGGCTACATTGAATTTTAAGCATGGACTATTCCAGGCTATGCACTGGATGACTTGATTGGGGAAAGTGGGCACATAGTGTTGGCTAAATTTTATTTTTATTTTTATTTTTAAAGAAGGTGGTGACATCGTGTCGAGAGATTCTTTTTAGTTGGAAACAATTAATTATAACTAAATATCTTGAAATGGAGCTATAAAAATAGTTTAGTAACATATATAAAAGGCTGAAAGAGGAACTGGAATCTTTCTTCCTTTATTTAAAGTAGAATCTTATAATTTGCTCAAAATTTTATTTCGTGCTTAATTATAATTTAATTATTCACATTTGGAGTATTTCAGTTTGATTATTCAACTGATTGGCAGGAAAGAGGCTAAAGAAAAAAGGGCAAACACATGATCTAAAATCCAATTGAAATACACTTTCATGCTACTTAATTTAATGTCACAATTTTAACAACCAAATGATCCTACGAAATAGGGGTCTAAGATAAATACAGAATAAACCATGGTTGTTATTTCTTCATGACTTTTTTGCATAAATTTCTGGGAATTAACTAGCTAAAGCATAAAACTTGTTCACTTATTGTTGTGAACCTTCAACGATTGAAACATACAATCAAAAGCTAGTCACAAAATGTGGTCTGTGTTTGAAGATTCAATCTAAAAGCTTAATATGTTGCATATGTAGACAGGGTCAATGGGAACATCAGTCAACCAACTTTTTGAAGTGAATTGATGTAGGAGAACATAGTATCTTTTCTTAGACTAACTTCAAAGCAACTCGAACTCTTAACCCATTGGAAAAGGCGAGGGAAAGGAAAGAATTTTACTTTTCCACATAAAGGAAAATATCCCAGGAAAATGGATGGTATATAGGAGGCATTTACAACGATACTTCCAGATGTCACAGATATTGATAAATATCATGTGTAGCTTAATTTTTATTGGACTTTTGTTTGACTTTTCATAATTTAATGCACCTTCTATGAAACTATCAAATGTTTATCCCGCGAAACTTTTCTTGGCCAACAAACAAATGTGAGGGAATTTTGACTACATCAACATCTGCTGAACCAGATTTATCCGCTGAGTTGAAACTTGTAATACATTATACATTTGTATTTTGAACCAGTAAGTATTCCAATGTTTTGAATTTTGATTAGTCAAAACTCAGAACTATTGCCCCTTCTCAGCCATTCTTATATATACACGGATCCAACATCTTAAGCCCTCCATTCCTTAAATACACAAAGAACCTGGTATCGTTTTGCTCCATCAAGTCCCATAAAGTTCTTCCAATTTCGTCATTTTGAGCCAAGCAAAATCACAACATGGATACTCGGACTTACAAGGTGGAAGATAGATTGTCGAGCCAATTTCAAAATACGGAGATGATTCAGTTTCCTCAACCAACAAGACCAATTGATAGCTACTTCGAAACCCCGCAATTTCCCTTAGAACCTTACAACATCAACAATATGGATTGTGAGTCTTCTTTTCCTGGAGAGAATTTTCCACCCAAAGATAATGAAAATCATGAACCAAAAATATCATCAGGAGAAGGAGAAGCCGAAAAAGAAAAAGAAAAATTAGAGCAAGTACGCGAGCTCATAGCAGAATTATATGATAAACTCCCCTCAAGCATAAGAAATCAAGTGAATTTGGATATGCTCAAGGGTCCAAGCGACAAGCTGAAGAGCTTGAAGGTTCATTCAATTACAACACGTGGTGGTAATATTAGATCATTGGAAGAGATGAAGCAGAAGCTTGAGCGTTTCAAAATAAGGACAGTACAACAGGGAACAGTTGTACAGGATGAGGAAGAAGAGAAGTGATGACGCAAATCAAGTAATGAACAGTTTTTGCTCAAGCTTGCACAGGCTATATCTCAGATTTATTACTGCACATCTTTGACTTCTAAATTATTTTCAATACCTTCATTCGGTTTATTCTAGATTGCGGTATTGAGATATTGTTTCTAAATCCAATTCTAACATTTAAATT
The DNA here is from genome assembly GCA_946807835.1 of Ailanthus altissimus. Lineage (NCBI taxonomy): Eukaryota > Viridiplantae > Streptophyta > Magnoliopsida > Sapindales > Simaroubaceae > Ailanthus > Ailanthus altissimus. The sequence goes on along the minus strand of OX327702.1, from coordinate 21,454,568 downwards.
CTTGCATTCAACCTTGGATTTGTTATCGAGTACTTATTAAGTTTGTTTTTTCTTTAAAAAAAACTATTGAGCCGAATATGGTTAGTTGTAGATGTACAAGACGCTCGCAGTCAGTCGAAATTGTTATCGAATATTGTATATTAAGTTTGTTTTTAAAAACATTCTTGAGGGTAGTTTTGATTGCGAATATGCAAAATATTCACACTAAATAATGTGCAAACGATGTTAGTGGATGTTAAAAACATTTTTCTCTTTATCTGTCAGTGTGTGTATTTTTTTTTTTCCAGCAAAACTGATCCTACTTATAAATGTTCCAATGTAAGTTTGATAAGTAGTAGAATTTTAATAGAGTAGGAAGTTCTTTAAGACTTTTCGTTCTTAAATTTAAAATTAGAGTTGTTCAAATAAAGCTACATCTTTCTTAGTTGTGTAAAATTTATATTGAGATTATAAGAGTTTCTTTTTTATAAAAATATATTTTATTTATAATTTTTAGTGATCGAATCTTTTTAAAAATATCTAAACATGACTTGGATAATCAGAGTTATGATTAGGGTAGTCAATCAAATTGAGGAGTGCACCTAATAATCAAAGATGGTATTAGTGAGAGGAATATAAACTAGTCCGATGACATTCATATACTCTTGTATTTATTGGGGCCTTGTGGACTTCAGCAGATGGGATGAGGATACATAATAATTGGTCCTTTAAACCTAAAATCTAAGGAGAACAAATGTAATTTTGTATGTTTATATATTTCTTATAGAAATAAAATCCTTTTTAACTTGAAAATCAATAAAAGTATAGAAATTTTTAACTTAGAACTTAAAAATTGAGAATATTGATGAATGCCAAGAGAGAAAAAATAAAAAATAATAGTTGTATATTTAGATAGTCTTCACACGAGGTTTCCAGCAAAATCACGCTTCGAAGCAGATGCAATTTCCTCAACCTTCATCTTTAACAAATAATGAGTCCCGAGTTGTCTTGCATGTGTGATGTGAAATTCAAAAACTATTGTGATCTATCTTATGTGTCTACGGCCAAGCCAACCTGACAACAGTTGTAGGGAAAAAAGAAAATGAAATAATTAGGGAAATTTCCATATTGTATAAGCAACTTCGCCCAAGCCCAAGAGGCGAACTGGACAGCATAGCTAGATGTTTGATTTATAGTTTGTTGTCGATGCACGGTCGTCATAGACTAGTAGGCGGATTGTGAATTTGAAGCTTAATCGATAACCAATATTTTTTTCCCAATTTTAGCTGAGGCCCTTTTATTATTACTTGCCCTTCAAGAGCTTCAATGCCTCTTTCGCAAGCTTATTATATATCTTCCACTAAAATAAAAGGCAATATTAATGAACCCTTTCACAAGAGAACCTCAAGGGTCTAGCTTATTTTATATCTTCCATTAAAATAAAAGACATGATTAATGTATTGAAAACATATTTCTCAATAAACTCAAAATTTAATATTTTTATCAACAACATATGAGTATTTAAGAGTTTAAAATGTATACCTAAACTTGAAGCCATTAAATTTTTTTTGATTTAGTTGAATTTTGGTGGCGGTAGAGAATTGGTTTTGTTACCAATTCTTTTGGTTGAGAAAGAAGAAAAGAAGGAGCCTGCGGGAGAGGAAGAGAGAAAAGAAAAAGAAAAGAGAAAAGAGAGAAGAATTTCTACCTTTTATCTTGTGTAACAAAATTATGAACTCAATGGGTTAGTCTCATAATATATAGGATGAGGGTAAGAACCTCATCTCAATAAAAAAATACACAATACCCATCCTATTATGGGTCACAAATAATATTTATAAATGGTTATACTTGTCCAAATAATATACTACTAAATATGGGTGTACTAAAATGACTTATTAACAATATTGTGATCACTAACAAAATAAGTCAGAAAAAAATGCTCCAAATTATTGAACATCAGTCATGTAATAATCTAACTTTGTTTAACAATAAAATGAATTATTATGTCAGTCTACCAAAAATAGAAAGATTAAATAATATATTCTAACAATCTTCCACTTGGACGGCATAAGCCATTCTAATAAAACAAAGTCTGTATCCAATTAGTTTATATGTGACTTAATCAAAAGATGTCAAATGTGAGCATATCACCCAAAACACAATAATGTCCAAATGTGTCTATAAGCATTAAGTTACATGGGCACCGATAGGATACTCAACATACAACAAAATACCTATAAACACGTGACATAATAGTAATATACAAATGTGATATGAAAATAACATGACAAAGTGATCAACATGTCTATTTCCACAAGGTCCTTGCATCTCACCAAAATGAGACTAATACAAAATGTCTCTAAGATACTCACACATCTTTTTATAATGAGATTACAACAAAATATCTCTAAGATGCTCTACTTCCTCATATTATAATATCCTTACAATATAATACCATATCCACAAAATGCGCACATAACAATATATATGGCAAATCAACAATATAATATGTATGCACAATCACACAAACCTATTACAGTTGCAACTGATTTACATAATCCAGAGCTTTTATTATCATATTACAATAAAAGACTATTAATTCCATATGAGTCACATGCTCACTAGAGACTTTAGGAGCTAAGCTTTTAGTTAGTGGGCCGGCTAACATAAGCTCTGTAGGAATATGCTCAATAATAACAAAAGATTGAGCAACTTTCTCTCTCACAAACAGATACTTAATATCAATATGCTTGGAGCGTAAGGAACTCCTAGTGTTACGAGAGAAAGCAACTGTTGCAGAATTATCACAATAGATCTTCAGCGGCTTTGGTATAGATAACATAAAATCCATCCCTGAGAAAATTTCTGCAGCTAAATGGCATGATATGTAACCTCATAACATGCCATATACTTTGCCTCCATGGTTGAGGAAGCTATAAGTGTCTGCTTGACACTTTTCCAGGAAACAGTTCCTTAAGCCATCATAAATATATAAGCAGAAGTAGATTTTCTGTCATTTGAACAACCTGCATAATTAGCATCAGAATATCTAATTAAGTTAAGAATGTTGGATTGATGATATACCAACACAAAATCTTTGGTACCCTTTTAAATATCTTAGCACTTTCTTTATGGCTTTCAAGTGACTAATGCCCGGATCGCTCAAGTATCTCCCAAGTACACCTATAACATAAGCTATATTAGGATGTGTACAAACTTGAGCGTACATCAAACTACCCACAACTGATGTATATGAGTCCTCTCACTATCACTATGTGGATACCGAGATCTTGACAAAATGTCACTTTTCACAATAAGTGCTTTCCTAGAAGCATATGACTGCATATTGAACCTGTTTAAAATATGTTCAATATAGCTCTTTTGAGACAATCCAATAACACCTCTAGATTTGTCATGAAGAATCTCAATCCTTAAAACATAATAGGCCTCTCCCAGATCCTTCATATCAAAATGACAGAACAACATGTATTTTATCTCAAATAAAATATCAGTGTCATTAGCTACAAGTAATATGTCATCAATATAAAGAATCAGAAAAACATAACTGCTCCCATTGATCTTTAAATATATACACTAATCTGCAACATTCTCTTAAAAATCACAAGAGGTGACAATCTCATTAAACTTCAAATACCATTGTTGCAATGCCTGTTTAAGCCTATAAATGGACTTCTTAAGCTTACATACCATATGTTCTTTACCAACATCAATAAATCCTTCAAGTTGCACCATATACATGTCTTCAGACAAACTTCTATTGAGAAAAGTTGTCTTGACGTCCATCTAATGTAGCTCTAATTCAAAATGAGCTACTAATATCATAATAATTCGAAATGAGTCCTTGGTAGAAACGGGTAAGAATATTTCTTTATAATCAACACCTTCTCTCTAACTAAAGCCCTTGACCACAAGTCTGACCTTATACCTTTCTACTTGACCCTTGGCATCTTTTTTGTTTTAAAAATCCATTTGTAACTAATTGGCTTACAACTATCTGAAAAATCAACTAAATCTCAAACATCATTATAACACATAGATGCCATCTCATCATGCATGGCATGTACTCAGGATAAGGATTTAGAATTATTGATTAACTCCCCAAATGTAATAGGATCCGAGAATATATTAATATCAAACTCATGTTCTTGCAAGTGACCACATAGTTATAAAAAATTACAGGTCTCTTGATCCTGTTAGATCTCCTTAATGGCATATTATCAATATTATCCTCGACAACCATGTCTATTGTATTATGATGAGACTCTAATTGAGGATGAACATTATCATAACCAGCTTGTGGTGATTCTGATAAAGGTATAATTGTCATATATTTTCTCATATTTTTATTTTGATATTTTATTATTTTATGATAATAAATGACTTTCATGTGCATTATTATTATTTATAGGGACTAAAATGTAAAATTTTTAAAATATGGATTTGTCGCCCCAGTGCCACAAGAATTTTTGCCCCAATGTTGAAACAGTGATTAAAATAAGGAAAAAAAAATTAACCTATTTAAGTTGCAGTCTAGAGCTCCAGTGCCAGCACTTCATTGCTCTAGCGATGATGCCTTTTTCACGCAACACCCCAGTGGTGTGATTCCTAATCTAATAAGAATTAAGGTTTTCAAGCTCAAATCAATTCCTATAAAGGTCACTCGTCCCCAGCTTTTAAAGAATATCCAAGAATATCAAGAACACATAACACAAGTCTTAGAGAGCAATTGAAGCTTAATTGAAGCAGCCATAGAGAGAGATTCAAAGCTTTCTTTGGCATCAAAAGTTTCTTAAGAAGCGCAATCAAAAAGCAATTCAACGTCTATATCAATTTTATATTGATTGTATCATATTTTTTTATTATTTTTTTCGCTGTTCTCTTGTAGCTATAAACTAAATTTTCTTTCTAAGGTTAATACTTGAACTCAATATGAGCGCTTAATTGCCATATATCTTTTTAATATTTAATAAACTTAGTTCTTTATTATTCAAATTACTTATTCTTAATGCTTCAATATATCTGGCCAATATATGGTGAATTAATTAGTAATATTTTTTATAAACTCGGAAGGGGAATCATTATATTTAGACCTAGGTAATTTGATGCATGATTGTAGAGTAATATTCAATGTTGCATATGCAAGTTTTAAATTAGTATAAGAATATACCTAATTGGTATGTATGATCAATAAGACTTAATCTTAATGAATCTTAATTTAGTATAAGTACCATAGGAATATAGGTATTTGATAAATTAAGGTATACTTGCATGACCTTGGAAGAGACTTATGAATACATTAGTGTCTTGATCAATAACAAAGACTAAGGGAGTTAAATATTAAAGGATTAATCATTAGAAAGCATATTGGTGGACAGTATTGACCCTAGGTTTTCTCTATATTGTTATCTTCTAAATCTCTTTACATTGTGTCATTACTTTTATATTTTCTATATTCATTCTTAGATTTTTTATTTTTCTGAATAATTACTAAAAATTCATAATTTTAGTACTTGGTTAAAAAGAAAAAATTATCTTTGTGGGTTTGACATTCAACTCTTTTATCCCTTTATTACTTGCATACGATAGTGTATACTTACATTCAATTTTAAGATATAGAAATATCGCATCAGATCCCACTATAAGAGTCAAAGATAATGGAATAGGCAAAACCACACGATCTTCTCTCAAGGTAATATTACGAGACTCAGAACTCCCACTGTTATAATCATCCTCAAAAATAAATAGCGTGATCAGACTAAATAATTTTAGTAGTATGTGAAGGACAATAGAACTTAAAACCCCTTGAGCCTATACAATAGCCAATAAAATGACTAGTAACAGTTTTCGGATCAAGTTTCTTTGATTACAAATTATAAGGTCTCACTTCTGATCTGCAGCCCTAGACATAAAAATGATGTAAGCTAGGTTTCTTACCTGGCTATAATTCATAAAGGAGTTTTAGGCACTGACTTACTAGGTACTTGATTATGAACATAGGTTACAGTTGTCAATGCTTTACCCTACAAAAAATCAGGTAAAGTGAAGTTATTAAGCATACACCGCACTATATTTAGAGAGTACGAATTTTGTGTTCTGCAATCCCATTCTGTTCAAGTGTCCTAAGCATATTATATTGAGCAACTACACCACATTCTTGGAGAAATCTAGCAAAAGGTCCAAGATTATGCCCAAATTCATTATATCACCCATAATACTCACCACTTCTATCAAATCTTACTGCCTTAATCTTCTTCCCTTTTTGGAGCTCTATCATCCTTAAAAGCTTTAAAGGCATTTAGAGAATTAGATTTTTCTGTAAGAAGCTCAATATGACCATAACGCGAAAAGTCATCTATAAAAGTGATAAAGTATCTATAACCTTCTATAATAGTAAGAGTAAATGGTCCATAAATATCAATATGTATTAACTCTAAAACCTCTTGACTTGTACTAGTTTTATCTCTCTTGGTTTTAGTAGTGAGCTTACCCTTGATACAATCAATATAGGTGCCAAAATCAGAGAAGTCCAAGTTATGAAGAATACCATCTTTAATAAGCTTTTCCATCCTATGTCTCGAAATATGACCCAAACGCTTATGCCACAACATAGAGGAATTATCATTCATTTTCTCACGTTTCGAGCTAACAACATTCATAACATGAGCATTAGAAAGAGATTGACCCATATCATGAGATAAATCAATTATATACAAGCCATCATATAAAGTACCAAAACCAATAAGCATGAAATTATAAAATAAAAGTACTTTTTTGTCACCAAAATAAAAAGTATAACCACACTTATCCAAGATAAATATAGATATCAAATTTCTCCTAATGGAGGAAATATAAGTTGTATCAGATAAGTCAATAAATTGGCCAGATGCCAAATGTAGTCTGATAACTTCTATTCGTTCAACATTGGCTTTCATACTATTGCCGATGTTCACAATTATCTCCCCTTCAGTGGGTTCCCTGTTGCTTTTAAATTCTTGTAAAGAATTCGTAACATTAATGGTCGCACAAGTATCTAACCACTAAGTATTAGAACGAACATCAACATGGTTGGACTCATATATCATAAAGGTAAAAGAAGTACCTTTCTTTTCAACCATACCTTATGTTTATAGCAATCCACTTTCTTATGCCCACGCTTGTGACAAAATAAACACTTTCTTTTGAATCCCTTTTAATTGGATCTAGTAGCAGTGGTGGCATAAGATTGTAGAGTATTCTTTCTAAATTTTGTCCTCTTAAAGGACTTACCAGTAACCCTTGAGAGATTTTTCTTTATACTCCCACTATCTTGAGTAACCATTATGGCAATGTGAGATTAATCTTTTCTTAAAGTTTCCTCTTTCTGAACTACATAGGCTATCATTTCATCAAGATTCTAAACCTCATTTCGGGTGTTATAATTGCTTGTCAAATTAGAAAACTGAGGTGGAAGCGATTCAAGAATCTTGTAAATAAGAAAATCATCTGCCAATTGAATACTCATATCTCTCAACTGTTTATGATAACTGGTCATTCTTAATATATATTCTTTGACCCTAGAAATGCCATCATATTCTATTTGAGAAAACAACCTCATGTAGTTGACTTTTTCAGCCTTATCAATTTTCTTAAAGCTTCTACAACAACATCTAGAAAATCCTTGGCATACTCACAAGAAGAAATGTTACTCATAATAGATCTATCAATGGTGTAGTGCATTACATTAAGGCACACCTTATTAGAATAATCTCATGCCTCCCAATATGCTTTCTCAACAATAGTACTAACATCTATAAGCATAATGAGACAATCCTTCCTCATTGTTAAGTCTTTGTCCATAAGTGATAGATAAAAATAATGGATTTATGCCAATCATCATAATTAGTCCTAGTTAAATTCTTAATGGAGGCGAGTTGGAGAGACAACAAAGCATCAACTGATAAAGAATCAATAGTAATATTAGTAAGCATATGAAACAAAATCATGCAATTGATATGATTCGCATGCTTTTCAAAATGTCTCTCCATCAACAATATTATATGTTGGAGCATATAAGAAAAATGAGAAAACTCCAAACTTAGATAAAACAAACTAGTTGCATACAAGACTAACAATGATCTGTCACTGACAGGGCAATAAGGTCACTCAGTACTAAATATCCAACCAATCTCTTTACCAACCTAAGCATCCTACTAAGTAATGATTTATCGATAGGGTAATACCACACCCGTATAGATCTCAATATATATATATATATATAATCCACAATATAACATTAAGTATTTACCAAAAATGGGCATAATAATATAAAAGGCCCAAAAACTTTATCATAATTGATCCCACGATAGGTGAGTACATAACCACTTTAAATTGTGGCCTTTATCAATAAAATTGTTATGTAACTTTATCTTATAATGCTTAGAATAGTGGATAATTAATGTTGGCAAATCAAAATACCAACAAAACCCCAAAAATTAAACAAAACAATAATGTTGACGGGTTCAAATGCCAACAAAATTCAAAAGATTTGGCATCGTATACTTATAGCGAGTTAAATTGCTAACAAAACAGAAATTGTGGACTAAATTAAAAATATCACAATAGTATAGCCAATTTGTAAATATTAATAAAATTTGGGCGATTGAATAATTAACAAAAATTTTAGGGCTAAAATATAATTAACCAAAAATATTTGGGTCAATTTGTAATTATTTAAAAATTATAGGGTTAAATCATAATTAATTATAAATTAAGGGGTTAATTTATAATTATCTAAAATTTTAGGATCAAATCATAATTAATTATAATAATTTTTAGATAATTTTTAGATTCACAGTACTTTTCTTTCTTCCTCACTCGAATGTTTGTAAATCGAGTTTCAAAGCGGGTTTTAACGTAAATTTAATATAAAACTCATTTTTTGCCTTTATAAATTGTGAAAAAAAAATCAAATATATAGCCTCTATCAATAGATCATTGCAAATATTTAATGGATTGGGCCATATATTCAATGTAGAACACAAAATAAATTTTGGTCAAAAATTTATTTTGTCGAAAATGGAGTTTTAAGCCACCCAACACAATATGGTAGCAAATTCATGGTTGTTGAATAAAATTTTCATTTTGGCTCTGATACCAATTGTTGAAAAATAATTTCTCAATAAACATAAAATCTAATATTTATATCAATAACACATGAGTATTAAGAGTTTAGAATGCATACTTGAGTTTGAAGCCATTAGAATTCCTTTTGATTTGGCTGAATTTGGGTGGCTGCAGAGAATTGGTTTTGTTACCAATTTTTTTGGTTGAGAGAAAAAAAGAGAAGGCTGCAGGAGAGGAAGAGAGAAAGAAAGAGAAAAGAGAGAGAAGAATTTCTACCTTCTATCTTGTGCAACAAAATTATGAATTCAATGGGTTAGCCTCATAATATATAGAATAAAGGTAGGGACCTCATCTCAATAGAAAAATACACAATACCCATCTCATTATAGGTCACAAATAATATCCATAAATGGTCACACTTGTCCAAATAATATATTAGTAAACATGAGTGTACTAAAATGACTTTTAACAATATTGTGAGCACTAACAAAATAAGTCAGAAAAAATGCTCCAAATAATTTAACATCAGCATATAATAATCTGGCCTTGTTTAACAATAAAAGGAATAATTATGCTAGTCTACCAAAAATAGAAAGATTAAATCAAATATTCTAACATAGTGAACCCATCTTCCACTCAACTAAAAGGCAGGATTAATGAACCCTTCCGTGAGAAAACCAATAAGGTTTAGGTGAAACATTCCATGACAAGGACAGTGTTAGTCTATTCTTCTTACTTTAAGTGCACGAAAGTCCCACGAAGGGCATTGAAGCCTTAGGTCTATAAAGGGAAGTCTAAGATGTAGGTATCTAACTAAAAAAATTAGTTATTTGGGTGGAGTGACTATCCTACTTATAAACTCAAGTATCAGCCCTTTTCTAACTAATGTAGAAAAACTAATTCACTCAACAATCCCCTTCTTGAAAGAAACTTTTGCCTGTGGGAATGTAACATCAACCCTTCAACTCAACAGGGAGTCTATCTACATTCTAACTTCCAAGGTCTGTCTCTAATACCACTTGTTTTCATCGATAAAGATGCAACAATAGCCATTTCATTTGACAGTGAGTCCATCCACATTCTGGCTACCAAATGTCACGGGCTGGGTGCTTGCCATTAACCCAAAAGACTAGCGTGTTAGGTAATGCTGCTTACCTACCCATATATACTTAAGATCCACCAAATTTCTATCTGATATAGGATGTGACATTCTCTCCCACATAATTATGTGATGTTCTTGTCACGATTTAGCCCAAACTCAGGAACTACTTGGCTTGTATTACTGATCCCTCACAGGCATAGGGACTCAATACTCTTATGACAATCTCTGTTAGGGATAAAGATACAAGATTTTTCATGGCCTACTTAGCCCATAATGCCCATCCTCACCATTCTTGGAGAACCCACATCATATATAACAATTTACATTGGGGCGATTTTAGGAGCCCATATGCGAATCTACTCTAATATCACTTATCATGGGCCGAAAGCTTACTATTGACTCAAATGATTAGCCTGTTAGGTATTTTTACTTACCCACTCATATAAACCTAAGATCCACCCAATTTTATTTGATGTGAGACATAACATAGGATTAGCTTTGATACTGCTTGTTGGGGTCTTGGGCCTATAAAGTGTCACGCTTTAAATGTTCTTAAATATTTTCTCAAACAATTGGTGTGTGAAAAATCCCCTTAGAGGCTAAATGGGCCGATGGAGCTATAGACAGGTTAGAGCTTCTAAAAGACCCACTAATATGAAGGGAGAGCTGGGTCAAGCTGTAATATCCAATCCCTATTAGTAGTATTGGCGCCTAGATTTCGGTATAGAGCAAATAAGATACCGTAGAGTTACTCGATTTTAACTCTATTAGAAATATTCTCTTTATAGTGCACGTGAGAGATATTAGACCTAATTCGGTAATTTCACACTCGATCGATGCGCCGACGACCCTAGAATATTTTTGAAATTTTTCTCTATTGGCTTAGAAAAGGAAATCCTAATTTACTACATGAATTTCCATTTAAGGGTTATGAATGGAACAAGCCTTTGTTGAGAAACATAATCCATATATTAGAGAATGGACCAATTAGAAGAAATCTCATGGATTGCCAAGTTGGAAGTTCTAGTTAGTTCTTTGAGCTATTCTAACTAGATAGTTACAAATGAACTAATTATATAATTAATTTTTAACTAATGGAAAATTAGAAGTTTTAAGTAAGTTAAAGGGCAAAATGGTCAATTGAGGGAGCACTATATATATGTTAGAAGTGTGTAGAAATTTGAAGAGAGATCAAAACCAACACTTAGCCAAAAAAAAAGAGAGAAATTCGAGCTTCAAAGGGGGGTGCTGCTACAGTGACTACTCAAGTTTTGTTTCATGATTTTTCATGTGTAATCAAGCTAAAATAAGGTTACATATGAATCCTTAAGCTCAATTGAAGCCCCAATTAGTGGAAATTCAAGAAAAAGAGGTAAGAAAAGCATTATTTTATGAGTTTGATAAGTGAACTTTCAAGAATGCTCCAATTGACATTCTTATATGTATTCTTGGCTTAGATTGAGTTGAATTCTAGTTTGGAGCTTGAAGGAGTCATCAATTTGAAGAAATTGGCAAGGTGAGAATTAGGGTTTTTGGTGATTTTGTGGTAGAGATTTCAATTGGTTGTAATTAGGGCTTTAGAATGAAATTAGTATGATTTTGTTGTAATTGGAACAAGAAATTGAGAAAAGGAATGTGTTGGAACCTAAGGTGAAATTCTGCCACTTTAGAGAAGTTAGGAATTTAGTAGTGTTTTGATTGAATTGTTGTGTGTAAATGGTGCATATTGTAAATTGAATGTATATGGTTGAGGGAAAAACCAAAAATGAAGAAAATGGGATATAATTGTCCATGTTGGAAAGGTGAAGGGCAATTATGTCCAACCAAGTTATAAGGTGTTCAATAATTTTTAGGGCGCCGGATGGTGAGTTAGTTGTGATTATGACTCCGTAACTAAAATCAGGAAGTAGTATCCATCCGGGCTTTGTATGCTGATTAGGGCGTTTAGCAGTTAAATGAGATTCTAGCTTTCGATTTAGTTCTAAATGTCATTTGTGGCACGTAGGTGAAGATAATCGAGAGCGTTAATGGGAGCAGAAATCGGGAGCGAAATTGAGCGCGGAGCGGTTGTGAGTGGAAATCTGCCATTTCTTTTACTTTGCGTTTATTATGTTTTTGCATAATGAATATGCATGTTTTATGAGCTTTTGATGCATAACCATGATTTATGATCTTGATACATATTCATAGATATGCCTTTACATGTTCGAATTGAGAAACAGTTTTAAAATTTCTGCATTCATTTTTAAGGCCATTGGTACCCTAAGATTATAGTGGTGATGATTGTATTAGACCCGGCCGGTATATCCCGTGCACATGGGCAGGTCTTGGGGGTGTGTCACTAACTCCGAAAAGTCGGGAAGTTGAGTCATGTGAGTCGCTCTATGTGTATGGGGTATTGTCTCGCTATATGCATGCGACGTAGAATTTCGCTGCATAGCCAGTGAGATGTCTTAAGATGTCACTGTGGGTGCTGCTAGTTGAGGTGCCCCGTGACCTACTCACGTATGCGGTGCTAGTTGAGTCGCTGCATGGGTATAGAGCTTTAGGGTTACTATTGGTACAGTTTAGAAAGAAAATGGCCGAGCGAGGATTTTACTAGTTTTCGATTTATCGATAGCATTTATGCATTTATATGCACACAGCAGTTATTATGTTATACAAATTCTGAATATAGTTTTTCAAAGAGGTAGATAAAACCCGCTCGACAAGATTTCAATAGCATATGATGTTAGAAACCATTTTACAATTTTACGTCAGTTTTAGAAGTATGATTTCTGCGTGAACTTTAGAATTTGCTATCTATACATGATGTTATTTTATTGAAATTTTATTTACACTCACTGAGCTCCTTTAGCTCACCCGTTTTGTGTTTTATATTTTCTGAATCCCTTTCCCAGGTGTAAGTCTCGGTACGCAAGCTGCTGATTCTCCTATTGTTGAGTAGTGGGCCGAATCCGAAGATCATTTGTGTACATGTAAATGTGCTAAATAGCACCCTTTACTTTATGCATAATAGTTGTAGGCATGTATATTTGGATGTATGTTTTGAACTGAGAAGAAGAGATTTCAATTTTATAATGATCGTTCTTTTTACTTCTATGATTACGCTTATTTGTGATTCAAATGAATAATTGAGTTGTGTTGGATTTGATTTGGAAATGATCGGAGGTTCGAATTGGTAGAATTAAGATGTATTGGAAATAGAAGTGAAATTTCTTTGTAGGTTTTATATGAATTCTCTGAAAAATAGGGGAAACTCTGTCCGTTTGTTTTTAAAATTAAGATGTCGTTTTCATGTATGTTACTAGACCTTCTTAGTAGTAACAAGAATTAAAAGGGGTTTGCCTTGCAAAATTTCTCAACTTATCTAGTTAAGTTCGGAGGAACTTCCGTCGGGGTACCCGGCAGGGCCGCTGGGATCTATAGTAGAGGGTCTCGAGTCGGGTCCTGTCACAAGCCCACAACTTATTAGGGTTGTAGACCTATATTTGGAAATGAATATTCTATAAGATATGTGATAGCATCTTGGAATATGCTTTGGAATGTGTTTCCATCTGGTATATACACTATTAGATTGTTTAGATTTCAACCATTGATTGTATAAGACTGTTAGTATATAAAGGGGTGAACCTCAGTTGTAAAAACCATCTTAGAGCTTGTAATATCTTTCAGTTATATAGAGAGCATTTACTCAAACGCCTTGTGTATGTGCTTCTCTCATCTCTTCTTTATATAGTGTTTTCTATACTGACTTAGTGCACAATGCGTTTAAAGCCTTACGATTCTAAAAAAGGATCGAGACATTTAGTATTAGAGTAGACCTAAATTCTCATTCGTATGTGAGCTCCCAAAATCGCTTCAATGAAAATTGTCACATAGGATATGGGTCCCTTATGCTCTCGAAAGATGGGCAATACAGGCTAGTGAGCCCTAAAAATCTTGTCTCTTGAGCCTTAATAGAAATTACTACATGGATAATAGGTCCTCTAGCTTTAAAGGTATGGGTAATATAACTCAGGTTGACTTTTGAGTTTGGGTCAGACTGTGACGAGGGTGTTACGTGATTAGGTGGAGGAGAATATCACGCCCCACGTAGAAAACAAATTGGGTATAACTTGAGTATATATGAACAGATAGGCAACATTACCTTATAGGTTAGTCTTTAAGTCAATGGCAAATGCCTAGCTCGTGATAAGTGGTATCAGAGCAAACCTGTAATAACCAGTATCCACGACCGGTAAGAATATGTATATTTATATATATAAATATACGTATTTTATTTGTATGTGGGTGATCCCTGATTTATATATTGTTATTAGTAGTGTTTTTATAGGTTAAGGATATACTATTAGTATTGGGTTTATTTGCAAGACTTTGGAATTATTTTAGGGACCAAATTGTTATACTTTGAAAGTTTTGGGGGCAAATTCATAAATACCAAAAATTAGCCTCTTAGTATAAAAATACGCTTTTAAACCCTAATTTACCATTTTTAGGTCGAGCTACCCATTTTTAGAGAGAGAAGAGAGAAATAAAGGAGAGAGAAAGAGAAGAAGAAGAAGAAGAAAAAGAAGAAGAAATTGGAATTTTGGATCTTTAGAGGTATATCACAACTAATTATCAATTTATTGGTGTTAATTAAGTTAATTTATTTAAGTTTTGATTTCTGGAAATATGTATAATTAAGGATTTGATGTGTATTTCGTTTCATGTTGTGAGAATTGATGATGATCTATAAGATAGCTTGATAAATTATGATGAATTGTGGAATTTCTGCTTGATAGTCTCTTGATCTAGGAATTTTATAAATTGTTGTGATTCGATTCTGATATTGAATTTTGAGTATATGAAATTAGACATGTTTAGGATCATTTGAGACTTTGAATCGACTGAAAATCTCGGAAATTGAATTTTTAGTGAATTTACCAAAATGACCCTGGAATTCTGGAAATTTCCTGTGTAAACAGTATAATACAGTGGAAAATAATTTTTGACCTGCTGAATGATCTTTAAAAATTACGAATTTGTGGAATATGATAATTTTATATGTCTAATATGATATACTCGGAATTGAGAATTTGGATCAATGTGGTTGAAGTGTTATGAATTTCTAAAGTGTATCAGCTCATTGTAGTATTTGATTAACAGATTTTTAAAGTTATGAAATAAAATAGTTTTAAAATACTTTTGACAGTTATTTGGAAGCCAAATATTTATCATGGACTGAGATATGTGTCAAGAGTAATTATGTGGTATTTGTATAATTTTTGAATTAGTATATGATTTTATAAAATTGGGAGATTGAATACTGTTCAGTAAGTATCTTGATCCTGTCAGGTTAGTAGTTTGGATTCAATGGTGTGTATGGAATGGATTGTGTAGGAATTTTGATATAATATTCATATATAAGAAGGATATATGAGTCAAGGATGGTATATTCTGATTTTGGAGTAATTGGACATCATTTGATGTATTAGAAAATTTTGTTAAGTGTAAGTGGTCAGAATGACAGGTTTTGAGAAACTAAGTTTTTAGACCAATTTGATGTGATAAATGCATTGTGTATAATTTTGTAAGCTATTTAAAGTATTTTGTGTGAATTGTGAGGCTTATGAAAGGATTAATCTCCATTGATAGGTTAAGGAGATTTAAGCCTTGTAGCTGAAAGTGTTAAGAGGTAAGTATACTAGACTTTTTACTGAAATCACAATAAACATAGTAATTGTTTTGTATGATTTTACAAATGAGGTTAAGGATATGTTTATGTTATGTCAAAGTATATTTTGATATGAAATGTGAATATATGTTTCTGAATGTGAGCATTGACATTGAGCATGGACATACATGTGTTTTTGTAAGTGAGCTTTCAAAATAAGATGTGTTTAATAAAGAAAGCTTTTGAAGTGTAATATGTCCATGAGAAATATTTTGTATTTTGAGGGTACTTGAACTCACTGTTAACTTAGTAGGCATTTTATGTGATTTGTGGAGCCTTTATGTGTGGCCTTTCCTTTGGGATGGGTATATGTTATGTGTTCCGTATGTAGGGAGGATCCTATTGGTACCTAAAGGAAGAGTGAGTCATTACATTCGTGTGGTGGCGTATTGGTGCATGTGAGAGGACTCACCGATGATCAGGGTGAGGGTTTGGCTTTTACCTTCGGGCATAAGCATTATATATGTGTTATTCAAGACCTCACTTGTACTATTCCTCTCATACGGTATGTCACCTACGAGTGACATTTGGCTCATTATGTGATATGTGATATGTAAGTCCTACTAAGTAGTAGTCGAGTAATGGTATTCCTATTATGTGTTTTGAAAGAATGTGTAAGCGCTTACATGATATGTGATTTGATAAGATTATGATTTTGATTGATCACAGCATATCATACATATGCATTGTGTACATATATGTATTTGTATTTGATATATGAAAAATTAGTATGCTTACTGAGTTTTATACTCATTATAGTTTATGGTGATTTCAGGTAAATAAGGTGCATGTGTGCTTAGCGGATTTGGCAAGGCTTCTGCTGTTTCTTGGGTTCCCTAAGTTGCTAGGTTGTTGTGTGTTTCATTTGGGGACACGTGGGATAGGATATTTGGTTTGTCCCTATTGAATAAATACTTATGTATTATTTCATTGTGTGTGGATTGGATTTGGTTTAAGTTTTATAAAGTGTGGTTATTGGATGATTTTAAGTAAGAATTTGCAATGGATATATTCTAGGCTCCCGGTAACAAAGTTGCTACTGGTGACGTAGTAGAGTGTTAATCTCTGAGAAAACTCTGCGTATCTCCGGTTTAATAATTGTCCCAGTCATAATTCAATTGCTATAATTCTGAAAGAAATTGAAATGAATGTTTAAATATTGTCAAGAGAAGTTTATATTTATATGTTAGGTTATGGTTGATTTTAATGTTGAACTTACTAGCAACTTGCTAAGGATTTCTGTGTTGAATGAAAGTTGAAAATTTTGTGTAATATTATTTATGAGTGCACATGCAGTGAATGAATGTAAGTGATGTCGTGTGTCGGATCTTTTGGGTCTGGGGCGTGACAAAACCCAACTTCTCATTCATATGCAGGCTCACAAAATCGCCTTGATAAAAATTATCATGTAGGGAGTGTGTCCCCTATGTCGCCGAGGAAGATGGACATTACAGACTAAGTGGGCCCTAAAAATCCTATATATTGAGCCCCAATAGATATTGCCACGTAGGTAGTGGGTTCTTTAGCTCTAAGGGATGGGCAATATAGGTCAAGTTAGCTAAAACATTTGGCTAAGACCGTGATCAAGGCGTTACATAATTGGGTAGAGGAGAATGTTACATCCCATATCGAATAAAAATTAAGTGGATCTTGAGTATATATGGGCAAGTAGGTAGCATTGCCTAACATGTTAGTCTTTTTGGTCAATGAAAAATGTTTGGCCCATAACAAAGAGGAAGTCTATAATCCAGGCATTTAATTCAAAAGGCTAACTATTTGAGTAGAGTAAGCACTTATAAACCTAAATATTAGCTATTTTCTAGTCAATGTAGAAGAACCAATACACTCAACAAATACCATATATAATATGTAGAAATGAGCACCAAAATTTTTCTTCAACCTCTTACATATGCAATAATAATCTTATGTTGACTTTATATCTAATTGACATTCTAAGCACGTTTTATTCCTTCAAATTTGCTTGAAAATCTTATTGAATTCTAAAAATTGATCATATCAATTATGTACAATCCTAATTAAAAAGGGTCTCGAATGTCTTTGCATTAATTATAAGCTAGCTACATGCAACAAGCCTCCATACATGAACAACGAATTGTCAAACCTATGCTTAAGCGTGAGCAAAAAAAATTAAGAATCGAAAAACCAGCTCGGACTAAACCGAACTGGCTAGTTCGATTCAATTTTACTAATAGCTTTCAGAGAGAAAAAATTGAATGGTTCGCTTTGATTGAAAACCGAACCGAACAAAAAACTAATTTTTTTTTAAATTTTAAGTATTAGTATCTATACTTAAATATAAAAAATGTAATTAATAATATAAAAAACAGCTTTGTTCAATTGGCATATGGCGCTTATCTTTTGTAAGAGTTCCATGGTTTGATTCTTGCTGGGTGCTTTTTTCAAAATTATTAATATGTTAAAACATTTATATAAAAAAGAAATGTCTTTTCTTCAGAAAACCAACTTTAGCCCAATGGTAAACTGAATAGAAAAATTTCTTATAATTCCAGGTTCAATCCTACCAACATAAAGTTTTTTATAATTAATATTTTAAAATGTAATATAATAAAATAGATTGTATTTTGGTTCAAAAACCTATTCTAGTTCAATGAAAATGTAGACTTATTCCAAAATTGAATCCTACCAACATAAGGTTTTTTATAATTAATATTTAAAAATATAATATAATAAAATAGATTGTATTTTAGAGCAAAAACCTGTTCTAGTTCAGTGGTAATGTAGGTTAATATTAACATTATTGCATAGGTTTGACTCTTGATAATTATATTTTGTCATTTATAATATTTTAATTTGTTCCCCCCTGCAAATTGTCATAATGCCTAGGATAATCGAGTTCCTTAAAGACATCTTTATATGGACCTATTGTTGAATCTCAGGCCTATTACGATATAAACTATCAGAAACTGTTGGCAATAGACCTAAAAAAGAGGTCGCTCATAAGAAACTGGCTTGGCCACTTAAACATAGTCCGATTTAAAATACTTGCGCATCAGCCCATGTAATCTCGACCAGAATTAGAAATACGACGACTAAGGCAGATAAGGAAGATCGGTTTGGTATGAATCAATGAACTGCTTTTACAGCAGAAAGGATACTAAATGGTTACCAACCCGACATAAGAGCAACAAGTTTTATTACGGAAACACTCCTAAAGATGAAACTAATGTTATAAAGGAAATAGAAGTTTAAACAGAAAAGAATTGTGAGGTTCTTAGGAAAGAATCCTTACAATCATGCCAGAAGACTGGGATAAACTAAAACTAAGATAATCTAAAATTAGTAAGACCTACCTAATTCAACCACTACACCGGTAAGGATAAGCACAAGGAATATTTTCAGAAGACTGATGCTATAAATATATGAGGTTAACGCAACAAGGAGGACACACATTTTTTTTCTTTTACAATAACTATTCTCATATTCTTACTGAACCTTTTTCTCACCAAATAGCTTTTTCTGACTTAAGCATCGGAGAATCTTCACTGGAATCCATCTCGGCGAGGTCTTAACGATAATTTTTAGTATTTTGCAGGCGTTCAACCGTGATTGTCAAAGAAGAAGGAAGATGAGATTTAGCTTTCGAGGCCCAATAAAGTAAAGCCCAGTACACTGATTCCTACATCAAACAAATTCAAAACTCGTTGGTTTAAGAAAATTATTTTTTCTAGTCAACATAATTCAAAAAGAAAATTAATATTATTATAGCCTTATATCTCAAAACTAACTCAGCTCAGTTGGCTAATTAGTAGTGTTGTTTTATCACAGGCTATGGTTCGATTCCTTTAGTTGTGTTACAAAAATTATATAATTTATTAGTTGTGTTGCCAAATATTATATATAAAGAAGCTAATTCTACAATAACTCAAAAACAAACTTGGTTCAGTTGGTTAATAGCATGTTTGTGTGCATATAGGTCAGAGATTCAATCATTCTAAGTTGAGTTTCATTTTTTTTTTTAAAATTAGCTTAGAAACTAAAAATTGAACCCGATCAAACCGATTTTTTCTTGTTCGGTTTTATAATTAATCCGGTTTAATTTCGATTCTCCTTTAAGGAAAGCCGAAAAAAACGAGGCTTGATTCGGTTCCGACGAAAAACGGACTGTGTCCACCCCTATGCAAAAGTGCAAGAATATTGAGATAAACATAATACATTTTTATTTTTGGAAGTTTGATGTTCTCACTAAAATAAGAAAAAGAAAAGTCTGATGTTTGGACTTTTAATTACTGGTCACCGTTTATTATTATAAATACCAACGCAGAATCCTTAAAATTTTCGAACTACTGCTTGTGCCCTTTTTCATCTTTGCTACAGCAACGTATGAGTTCGCGGTACCAACAATTTCCTCTGCCTCAAGATCTTTAAAAAATTGCAATAGAAATTCATAGCAATTGTCTTAGCCAACTGCATCAGCAAAAAGCTAATAAATGAGCTCTATTTCTTGCTTCGACGATAAAAAAAACTCCATACAACCTTGATCAATGCTACTCTCAAGCTGCAGCCCAGATAACAACAGCTAAAGGACAAGCAGATAACGAAAACATGATGGATATTTCGGCATTGTATGAGAAAATTTTTGCATGCCCAAATGGCCAATTTGATACATTAAATGTTCAAACTCCAGAAAAAGAAGTGTGAAGGTTGGTTCAAAGTGAGGTCTTCGTGGATTATCAATATTAAAATTTGAGCGATTCAAGATTCGAACAATTCGTTCTGGAGAGGTTGTTGAGGAGAACGAACACAAGTGATCTATGAGCAATGATTCAATCAACATATGTAAATGAACATCCCTCATCCTTCGTTAATTTGTATCATCATATTTTTTTTAATTTTTACTACGTTTTAGTTATATATGCAACTGTTCACATTTATAGTTTGTTCGGTCTTTAATGTTCTGCTCTTGGATATGGCTATCTCCAAAACCCTAGCAATAACAAGAAACAAAAACGCAAATTTATTAAATGAAGTAACAATGACATCTGATTTTTATAGTACGGAAAGGACTCCTTCAGTGATGTTCTATAAATCGTTTTATAAAATAAAAACTTAGTGAGTAATTCAAAGACACTTAAATGAAGGAAGAAATAAGAAATTTAAATGATCCGTAATTTAGATAGTCATAAATGCACTTTACGCCCACAACTAGATTCTTATCCTTTTTTTAATTTTTTAGAGTTTAATGACGCTTTAATATTTGTCACTATTAAAGTCTCCCTGTCATATATAAGTGTGTCTACGAAATACTTATAATTTGAAGGTAGAAAATACAACAAAAATATTACATTATCCTCGTCCTCAATTTTAATGTCTATAAATCAAAATCCATAATAATCTTATTGAAAGCATCTATGTGATCTTTTATGGATGTTCCCTCAGTCGTAGACAGCTGATATAACATCTTTTTGATATAAAGACGTTTCGCTAAGGACTTCGTCATGTAGATAGCATCAAATTTATTTTAAAGACCCAATGTCATCTTCTCTCCAACTACCTCTCTCAAAATTTCATCACTCAAAGATAATATTATAGTACTATATGCTCTTTCCTAAATGGTTTCTATATTTAAGTCACTAGATTTTGGAAGTTTTTACTCTTTACTAGTTTGAGTTTCCTCAAGTGCTGAATCTAACCCTTAACTCACTAGTAAAGTCATAACATTCATCTTTTATAGATTGAAATTATTTATCTCATTAAACATCTCTATCTTATGCTTATAAGTTGCCATTGTTAAACTAACCTATGCACTGACACCAATTTTTTGTAAAGTTTCTTAGTGTGCACTCTAAGAACTCTTGGTGCTTTATGGAAGTTTTCCTTCACAAGCAACCATGAATAATAAAAATCTCACAACCAAGAAGATGAAAAATCAAGCAACCAAAGAAAGCACACAATCAATGCATATGGTTCGGCAAATTACCTGCATTCACGGTGAATCTCAAAATTCTAACTTCTTTTATTTTGTTCTTTATACACAAAGAGCCATCCAGAAGAGATACAAGGAATACCCAAATAGCCTAGAACTCTTAAAGATCTATACTATACTATTTTGTGTGCTCAAAATACTCATGTGTGACCTAAGTTCTCTATTCTCTCTCTTCTTGATGATTTGGTGCTTAATAAATTATAAAGGGTTTTAAGAGTTTATATAGTGTTAATACCAACTTTAAAAATCCTAAACCCAATTGGAATAAGAGTTCACATGTTGTAGAAGTCCAAAATCAACTCTAGGGAAAAATTCTACTTAAAAAATAGAATTTTTTTTAAACAGACAATGTTGCGACATTCAATATCCAACACTAGGGTGGTAATGCGATTATTGAACCAACACCACGGTGTTCATAAACTAATGCTAGTTCTAAATCTAACGCTAAGGCTTACAGCTTTCTGGAATTATCATTGCAGCATTAAGATGTCATCGTTGCGGCGTTTATGCGTCAAGTCCCTTCTTACGTTCCTTCTCATATTTGACTTCCGTTTTCGGCCCTTGCTCATCTATTCAATATATCATTGATCTCATCTCAACTCTTCTTTAGTTTTCAACTCAAAATCAAACTTGTCCTTGATTTTGAATCACTAAATTCTAATAAAAATGAAATAAAAGATTACAAAAATATTAAGGTGTAAATTATTTGTAACAAATAACTTCATTAAGTTGATGCCAGTGTAAAAGAAAATTTTCTAAATTTAAGTACAATTTGGGAATATAGTGACAAATGAGTGGTGTTATTGGCACCCTTGTCACACTTAATTTTTATACTACATGAAACATTTGCCTAAAAACTTTATTTTGTTAAATGATATCAATAAAATTGGTTTTCCAAAAATGAAAATTCTCTTTATGGAAAGCAATATTCTTCCAACATCTTAAATATATTCTTTGTCCATGATCCTACCTCTTTATTGATTCTACTTTTTGTTTGACATTAGAGATAACTATTGATGGTCCTGTAAAGATACTGTAAACGTGCATTAAAGGTGCATGCATGTGAAAAGTGTGTTCATTAATTAATTTAAATTGCATATCTAACAAGCATTTACATAGTGGAATAGTTACAAAATTAATTATCAAACACACTTAGATTTGAAATAAAATAGTATGAGAATCCAAAACATACCCTTGAAGAACTTTGGCGAAGAATCAAAACCAAAGCTCACACCAAAATAATCCCGTGAACAATTCTAGTCCTTCAACAACCGATGGGATTGAAGAATCTAGAATGGCATCCTTGTTAGAAGTTTCCAATAATAATTCAAATTTTTGTTCAACGAACAAGTTTGTCTCTTTTTTGCATATTATAAGTTTGTGGACTTAAATGAAACTTTTTCAAACTTTAACTTAATATACATAGCCAAAATTGAAGCTCTTTGCAACCTTTGCAAAGTTCATATTCTCTCATTCTTTGCATGCTTGCCACTTGTCATATATGCATATCATTCATGGGCTAAGTGTCACTCATGCATTTCATGCATGTACCATTTGTAACATAAATGGCCATGCAACATGCCATATGTCAAAACCCCATTTTCATCCAAAAATGGAATTATTTATAACATTTGCAAACTTTGTTTCCTATTTTCTAAAGAGATATTGAAACAAATTCTACTTTTCGAAATTCTTTTGGATCGAACCTACGTTATTCAAAGGTATCTGACCATTCATAACCAGATGGATCAAGCATCTCACACCTATGACATAATCTCATATGCCACAATTCTGTTTTATTCAAAGTTTCCAAACTACTACCTATATTTATCTATCCATCCAAGACATTTCTTATTGTATCTAAACTATAATGACAATTCATCAACTCACACTCACCTAATAAAACATTATTCGTATTACATAAGTACAAGGAAAGATTTCGAATAAATACATGATAACTTTCAGTGTCTAGATAGGAAGGGATATAATTTGGCTGATAATGTTTGGTATAAAATAATAGTTATAAAACATTAAAGATCTACCACAAGGTAGAAACAACTTAAAATGTTCAATAACTTCGACTTGTAGGAAATTATGATTTCTAATATGAAGCAGTATTTCTCTACACTACAGTTGTCTAACTTTCTTCAGACCCTGCAACATATTGCAAATATGAGAAGGACATACTGTATCTAATACCCAGCCAATGAAGCATTAAATGCTAATAAAATGTTAATGATAAGTAAGCATATATATAAGGGGTTCTTCTTGACTGTAGTATGGTACCTCAGACAGTTACGCTTTCAATGTCTATCTTCGCTGCAATGGAAACACTTTTTTTTTTGCCTTAGATTTTATCTTGTTGTTTGGATACTAATTATTTATGTGGACCAGCGTGTGGTGTTTACTTTTTTTTTCTTCTTACCTTTAGACTTCCTAAAGCCTTTGAGGAAGAAAATGAAGCACCACTCTATATATAAAAAACTATACCTCCTTTGTTTATGTCCTCTTAAGCTATCTTCAACATATTGTGCAGCTCAGCATATGTGGGAGTCAACCCTTGTATATTAAAATTTATAATGAACTATGTAAATAACCTCGACAAAGACTGTAGAATCAAGCTATTCCGTAAGCTATTCTTCAGAGATATATCTATAGTCTCCAACTTCTTGACGTAGAAAATTATCTTAAGCACATGGAAACTTACTAGATTGCCCTCAGCCAACTTGAACTGAAAAAGTGTCTTAGAGATCTTGTACAAATCAACCTGTGGTCTGTCTCTAATCAACTCCTTCAAATTGAGTATAATACTGCTTGCAATATCCATGTGCACATGCTCCCTCCAAAGTTTAGCCAACATCAAAAAGAAGATGTATGATTTGACTCTCAAATTATCATCAACCCATTTCTAATATTTCAGTAACTCTTCTAAAGTAGCATTACAAAAAAACATCTATGGGCATCTTCTAATCAATTATATATACAAGCTTCTCTAAATTTAGAATAATTTTGAGATTCATTAGCTATAGTCCAAGTAATTCTTGATACCCTTTAATTAGTGGTTCATCAAGTATGTGAGCCAACAGATCTTTCGAAGCCATCTTATCTTCAAAGATAAAAAAAAGGAATTGTTAGTGGAATTATTTCAAATTGTTAAATAATAACGCTTTAGATCATGGATATAACTAATATATATATATATATATATATATATAATCTAATACGGCCTCCCATTGCTTTACATATTCATTTTTAATTTCTAAAATAAGAAAAAGAAAGTTTAAACACTTTAAACTTTACAATGACAAGTTCACCCAATCGTTATTCTACTCCAATCCTCACGCTTTAGCAATATTGGCCTTTGCAAAATCTAAAAGGTAGACAATTATTTTCAATTACATCTCATGTACTTTTACGATTGATCCTAAACATATTTTATCCTCACGCTTTAACAATATTAGGTAAATGTGTTCTATATTAACTTGTTAATGATCAAATATAAGTTATTAATACTACCCTCATGCTTTAGCAATATTTAGTAAAACTTTGGCTTATATTTGCCTCATTTTATGTTTAACTAGCGTAGTCTAAATCACACCGACCATTCTCTCACACTTTATCAATATTAAAAAAGATTAAAGTGATCTGTCTAACACCGTATTGATAAGACGGACCATATATAACATTATATCATAATGAAATATATTTTAATTAGATTAAAACATATTTTGCAATTATTAGCATCTCATGATGATTGATTCATAATCAACAAATCTTTTTTATGCAAGCATAACTAACTCCCACCAATAAGGCTCCCAATGTAGTTAACAACGCAAATAAATTATTACAGTTTATAATACAATAATATAACAATTATAATTACATTAAATAAACTTCACATGCATAAAAATGTAAAAATAGAGTGTACTGCTTGGAACGGCTTAAAGTTATACTACTTAAACGTCCCAGCATTCTGTTGCATTGAATGCCCTAGCGTTATTCACGCAACGCCCCAGCGTTCAACCAAAATTTTGAACACCCCAACATTCATCCATCATCTTTTCTATAGGGTTAAATAATATCCTAAAGTAGTTTGTGGATATTTTTTATAAAATACAGATCTGAAGATAAGTTCACGATCGAGTATATAAAGATTTGACAATGATTATTTATATTTTTGCTCTTCTAGGATATAAGTGATGGAAGAACTATATGGATATGGTTGACCTCAGCTTGTATGGTTTAATGCATTATTCTGTAATATCCGTAAAAAGTATGTAGGACATCATTCACGGACTTTCGAAAGAATTTTGTAAGACAAACAAGTGTGAATTTAGGAAGTTTCACAACATAAAGTGTATTCATTAAACACTAAGGTAGCAGACTGGGTCGAACAGTTCATTTCGGGAGAATTTCAGAAAGCAAGATTTGTTTGAGGATCTCTCTGAAAAATAAGGAACAAAGTTTGCAAGTATTGCAAATAAGTCCCTTTTTGCCTGGAAAATGGACTTTGACATATGGCATGTTACATAGTCATTTGTGTGACAAAATACACATGAAGAAAATGCAAAAATGACACTAGGCCCATGCATAAGATGCATATATGACAAATGTCAAGCATAAGAGAATATGAATTTTGTAAATATTACAAAGAGGTCCCCATTTTGGCCATGTATATAAGTTAAAGTTTGGAAAAATTCAATTAAAGTCCAAAAACTTATAATTTGCAAAAGAGAGAAAAAATTTCAAGTATTGAACAAAAATCCAAATTATTGCTAGAAATTCATAACAACACTGCTGCTAGATTCTTTAATCCCATTGGTCTTTGGAAAACTAGAATTGTTCATGAAATCATTTTGGCGTGAGCTCCGATTTTAATTCTTTTACCAAAGTTCTTCAAGGATATGTTTCGGATTCTCATAATATTTCGATTTAGTTATGAATGTGTTTGATGATTAATTATATAACTATTGCATTGTGCAAATGCTTGTTTGACGTGTATTTTCAATTAATCAATGAAACTTTTTACGTGTCTGCACCCTTAATACACGTTTACAATGGTATCAAAGTATTGTGGATTACTCACAAGCCCACTTTGATGCTTAGGTCAAAGAATCATAAATACTACTCGACTTGAGAAGATCTTTCACTGATGGCTCTATGGAATGTCTATTAGCGGCCCCTCATCGAATCTGTTCAGTACCTAGTCCTCATTGAATATTTGCATGCCTACATGAGCTTCCGCTAAACCATGGTCTGCTAAATCATCTGGACAATTCAGATGTAGACTCACATTAATCCAGAAGAAATACCAATTAACCAGTGTGAGCAACCATGGATCAAGAACGATAATTTTTTAAAACTAATTGTTTTATAATATTTTTTAGCACCATTTGTAACTCATTGCAACTATGTTTTCATTAATATATTCTCAGGTTTTGTCCTTATTTCTAATAAGATTCTAACTCTTTAGAATGCTAATTAATAGCGCTAATTTATACTCTTTTAAATCAAATTTAAATTCTTTTAGATTAATAATATTTGAAAAAATAACAAGCTTAACACCAAATAACTAATTATCAATAATTCATTTAAAATGTTAATTACTTAACTATTAAATAAATGAATATTCATATAATAATTTGAATGGTACGTATATACTAATTCCAATAGATATTCTAAATATTAAGTTAATGTTTGAGTTTTATAATGTGAGAAAAAATAATAAATAAGAAAGAAAAAATTGTTAAAGGGTATGGTAGAATAATAATAATAATAATAATAAAGAGATATTTCCTATTTTAAGAGTTTGATAGGGAATGACTGATTTTTACACAATCTTGTTAGTTTGGATCGGCGGTTATTTGCAACGATTAAAGATTCTTTCTTAGGATTTGCATATGACTTGTGTCACGTATTTTTTTTATTTTTGTGAGGACTTGTTTGATAAGCTGAATGTTAAGAGAGAGGATTTGAATTGGAGACCTTCTTTAAAGTAAAAATAAATGTATTATCAATTATTAAGCTATTGATACAAGTACATCGAAACCCATACAATGAAAGTTGTCTCCTTTTTTTTTTTTTTTCCTTCGTTTAATCGATAATTCTTGTTTTGTGGCGACTTGTGAGCCGGTTTCCTCTTTCTTAAAGTAGACAGATTTGGTTCTTACACTACATAAATATTAAATACCAAGACCTTCAAATTATTACCAATGATTTCTTTCTAATTTGCTGCTAATTCCAGGAAAGCTAGTTCTTAATTCTTGTCGATTTACCCTTGCTAAACTTCTAAAGCTCTGTGAACAAAATTGCCAAAATCAGGACTCAAAACTTGAGAAGAAAAAAAGAGAGAATGAATGGTAATTTTCAAGATAAATATATGCAACTTAAAAGTATAAAGATGCTTTTAAATAAATAAATAACAAACAAAATATATGTTGTGGATACAATATTTCGGATTGACACGCAATAGTCCCTTTTGTGGGCTTTGGGCCTGGCTCATACCATGTTGGTTTGGTCTAATATCCACTTCCAGCTTTGGGCCCACAAAAAGAAGTGAAAAATTATTTTGGATTAGAAGTATAGAAAGAATAATCTTTAGTTTCCTAATTTTCAATTCTGACTCAAAACAATTTTTTAATTAATATGTCAAATATTTACTAAATAGTAAAATAAAATAATAGATAATTTTAAATTTTATAAAATTAATCATTTAATAAAAAAATTCATATTATTTAAGATAAAAAATGTTTAAATTATTAAGTTAGTGACTTGATTAGCATATACAATTTCAATCTTTTCCTAAAAGTTTAAGGCTTCAAGTCTAAATATTTTTACTAATACGTTATCAAAATCAAAACCCCTTACTCAACGATAAAGAAAAAGAAAAAGTCATATTTTGTACCAACTACTTTCAACTTAAAGGTCTTGTAGACTTGTTTTTAAACAAACGTCAAGCAATTGCCTAAAAACTTTATTTTGAGAAAAATCATATCACTAATATTGGCAGTCTATCAAACTCTTTTTACATAAATACCAAGCCAATTCTTTCAAACTGTTGCCTAGGTTTTCTTCCAAATTCACTAACAACTGAAATTCTTTTCCTATACCTCAGTCAGCCTCAGACTCCCAGGCTCCTTCATTTAATCCTTTATATTTATTATTTGATTTAACTAGCTAGCTCCAATTTTGAATATTATGTCCAAAATAATTTGATATATTTGATAAAACATTTTTCTTGATGCCATTTTTTTTTTAATGTTAATAAATTTTTTAATTAAGACTTTATCAATTTTTTATTATTATTATAAATTTACAAAAGTTCAGTTAAAAAAAAAAAACCAACAACAACCACAATTGCAGCAATAAAATATCATCATTGAAGTCATTTGATTTATTCATCGGACTTCAAATTATCAAAGATGTAATATCAATCAGTAATTTGAAGTTCACCACTAAATTTCATTGAGTCAATTTTGCTATAGAAATTTGGAAGAGGCTCGATTATACGGTGTTGACAATTTCATGAACTATGAAAATGGCGGCGTTAGAAAACTACAGTCATAACTAAAAACCAAACAAAAAAACAAAAAAAAGAAAATTACAATCATAACTTGAATTGAAGAAAAAGGTCTTTACAGGGTGAATGTCAAATTGATATAACATTTTAGAGGACTTCATTGCCAAATTTTATCTTCAAAATTCAAAAAGTACCAGAATCCTTAACCCCTTTCGCTGGGATTATTTGATTACACATCATCCAATAAGTGGGTTTTATTCCGCCCACTGAAATTGAATAAAATTGTTTTATAATAAAACTTGCATGGAGATCAATTGGTGTTTCAACCTAATCTTTAATGTGGAATCGATTTGAGAATTAGAAAATAATTAATAAAGAATAATCAAAAAACACAAAAGAATTTGTGGTTCGGTAGAGCTTAAATCTACGGACCAACACAAGAAAAATCTGATATTATTATTTGATCAAAATTAAAGATTTTCAATCTTAAAAGACCAAGCTCATAAGTGTTGGCAACGACAAAAGAAAATGATGAAATCAGAGATTACAGAGAGAGTTTCAATTAAGCTTCCCAAGTTAGGGTATGTATATAACACAGAAATGGACTTTTTCACCTAAACTCTAATAAATTTAATAAACTCGATGTCACGTATCAGATTCGAGTTATACCCCTTCAGTAAACTAGTGCGTTTTCAAAACCTTCTAAGTACTTTTTCATTCCAATCCTTCCTTCTTTAATTAATTACTCTAGAAGCTCTAAAGTTTGTTGCCATTAACATTTAGGCCTTGAAAACTTCATTCCCTTTACAATTTAGTTCTTAACACAATTCATTTGACTCTGTCATTAATTTTCCATAAACATTTTACAATCTCTTCCTTGATTCTAAATCAATAAGCATCTTCTAATATTGGTCGTTCCCACATTAACTTTATTAATTTGTTACACCAGCCAAGCTGGAACAAAGCTTGAACTTTGTGGTGAGAAGTACCTTCGTCATCATATTCGCTAGATTTTTAAAATTATAGATCTTAACCAGATTTATTACTCCCTTAGCAATTTGATTTTGGATAGCTTTTATATCAAAGTGTTTAGTCATTTTATGGAACACTTGATTTTAGCTCAAGTATATGGCACTCTAGCTATCACATAACACATCACCTACGACTAGCTTTACGATCAGATCCTTCATCCAAATTGCTTCCTTAACAGCTTCTGCAACTGTCACATACTTTGATTCTATGGTGGACAATACTACAATTGGCTGCAACACAGCTTTTTGGCTAATGTAACACTCTTTTACCATAACAAGTATCCCGTTAAGGATCTCCTATTATCTAAATCATCAGTATAATTAACATCCAAAAATCCCTTTATCCATTCAGTTTCTAAACTATCTTTCTTGAACACTAAGCTACAATTGGAAGTTTCCTTCAAGTATCTTAGGATCCATTTTACAACACTCCAGTATTCATTTCCAAGATTAGCCATGTACTAGTATACCACATTTATAACATGGGCAATGCCAGGCCTTGTACATATCATCATGTGTTTCCTTTTGCACACTAACCTGAAATAAACGTAGCTACTATAGAAACTTATTGTGAAGCTGTTCTAAAACATGAAGCCATCGAATCTCTTGTACCATTGTCTCATAGATTGCTTAAGTCTTCCTAAGCAAACATGCATGGTCTTCCTTCCGAAGAAACTTAAAACCTGGAGGCTAAGTCATATAAATTCACTATTCCAAATCCCCATGTAAAAATGCCATCTTTACAACCATTTATTTTAAATGTAATCCTAAATTTACATATAAAGCTAACAAAACATTTATGAAGCAATATTTTACTACTAGAGAGAAGATTTCATTATAGTCTTCATCTTCCCTTTGTGAAAACCTCTTTGCTACCAACCTCCCCTTGTATTTTGCTGACTCAACTCCTTCGATTCCTTCCTTTACTTTAAAGATCCATTTTGCAACCATTAGTTTTCTTTTTTGGAGGCTTTGGAACCAATTCCCAGGTTCAAGTTTTCTTAAGAGATCTTATTTCTTTCTCCATTTCCTTCTTTCAGTTTTTGTTGTTACTACTCTTAATTGCTTCTGCATATGACTTTGATTCTTTAATTTCCACCTTATCTGCAACATTGAATGCATATGTGATCAAGTCAGCATACTCGAATCTCTCATGAGGATTTATTGTCCTTTTAAATATGTCCCTCGTCAATTAATATTCTTCTAATTATTCTTTTAGAGACTTCTACTCATGTACATGAGAATGAACTTAAGTTGTTTGCTTCCTGAGTTGGGATTTTAGGGAAGTAGATTTCGAGTTTGAGTTTGAATTGTAGCCTTTAGTATCTAAGCTTTTAGTTCCTGGATGCTCCACTTTAAACTCAATTACTTCATTATTTTACTAATTTTCACTTCTTACTGCTTTAATGTTATTGACTTCCTTCAACAGCAAAGCCTCATTGAAAGTTACATTTATACTGATCACTACTTTTGGTGGATTTAACTCAGTACACCATACTTTATAACCCTTAATGCTTTTTGGATAGCCAACAAGCACCCTTTGATTGCCTTTGGTTCTAATTTTCCTTGTTTAGCATGAATAAAGTCAAGAGAACTAAATATCCTCAAGTGTTTGTACCTTGGAACATATTCAGATCATTTCTCCTCTAGTGCCTTGAATTCCATTATCGAGGAAGGACATTTATTTATTAGGTACGTTACTGTCATTACCGCTTGCGCCTAGAATTTCTTGGGTAATCTAGCATTTGACAATATAAATTGCACCTTTTGCAGAATGTTCATGTTCATCTTCTCAGCAAGGCCATTTTTTTGTGGAGTTTCCTTTACTGTCTTGTGCTATAAATTCCATGCTTGGTGCAAAAGGCATCAAACTCAGAGTTATAAAATTCCATCTCATTGTTTATCTTGAGCCTTTTCACTCTTTTCTGGTCTGATTCTCCATCGACACCTTCTGTGATTTGAAAGTATCAAACACTTGGTCTTTACTCATCAATACATACATATAGGGCTTCCTTGAAAAATCATCTATTAGGGTTAGAAAAACCTAGCTCCACCTAGAGAATTAGTTTGTATAGGCCACCAAAGATCAAAATGTATGTACTTTGGAGTTGATCTCATAGTGTTTCTTTGTGCTGAACTTAATCTTATGGGTTTTTCTTAACACACAATGCTTACAAAACTCTAGATTTTTTAGTTTGTCTTTTTCAAAAACTCCCCGATCTTTCAGTTCTTTAACTCCTTTTTCATCTAAATGTCCTAGCTTCATATGTCATATTTTAGACCTATCCAAGCCATTTCCCACTGATACACCAACATATCATTTAATAGCAGTTCTATTCAGTATATGTTGATCATTAATCTTGGTCCCTTTCATCAATACAAGTGACGCTCTTACCACTTTCAAGATTCCTATTTCTTCCTTGAAAGTACAGCCATTATGCTTTGGTTCCCTAAGATGTATCTCACATTCCTTAACTCTTTGATTACCCCATCATACATCTTCATTCTTACAGTCTTTATTCTTACACTTTGTATACTAAATTAATTCTTATCAATACTTTACCACTATTTATTGTATGGTAATTGACAATCAAATTCAAATTAGGATTCATGTGAAAAGTGCATCAAGAATCTAGGATCCACTCACTTTCAATAGCATCTTTTGATGCATTCAGGGTTATGGAACTATCATAGCCATCATCTGAGGCCACAACTGCATCCCTTTGTTGATATTTTATCGTCAGTCTTGCTTTTGTTTAAGACAATCTTTCCTAAAATATTTCTCTTTCTTATAAAAGAAACATTTATTTCCTTAGACTTTGATCTGTTGTTCTTTTCTCTTGATTTCCTCTTTTTTTACCTTCCTCTAGCAGTTAATTCCTCACCATTGTATTCTTTACCCTCAAATTTCTTGGCCAATTCTTTCGAATTCAAAGAAAACTTTACATTGTTCATTGTCAAAGATTCGTTGCCATACAAGAAAGTAACCACACAGTGTTAATAACTCAGTGGTAGTAAGCTTAGCAAGATAATTAACTTATCTTCATTATTAATCTTTACATCAATGGTTTCAATATTGATGATAATCTTGTTGAAGCCAAGAATGTGATCTTTGATAGAGCTCCATTCCTTTATACTTAACTAGTAGATATTTTTCTTCAAATGTAACCTATTGGCCATATATTTGATCATATATAAGGAATCCAGTTTCTTCTATAAACAAATGGTTGTCTTTCCTTTTGCCACTTCCCTTAAAACTTATTCACTAAAGCTAAGAACGATGACACTTCTTCCTTTCTTCATAATCTCAATATGATCAATATCTGCCTTTGAAGATTTTAATTTCTTACCATCTGCATTAGATGCAACCTCCTCAATTATAGATTTAAGCCCCTAACTAACCAAGAGCGCCTCTATTTTAATCTTCCAAAGATTAAAATTATTCTCATCATTGAACTTCTGATATTAAACTTATGAGATGCCATTAAGTTCCCATCAAAAGCTCTGACACTAATTGTTGGAACTGAGAATTGAATCTAATCTTTAATATGGAACCAAATTTAGAATCAAGAATAAGTTAACAAAGAGTAATCAAGAAACACAGTAGAGTTTATATAGTTCCACTGAGCCTACATCCACAGGCCCACATAAGAAAGATCTAATGCTATTATTTAATCAAGATAAAAAATTTACAAACTTGAAAGACTAAGCTCATATGTGCTCACAAGAATTAAAAAAGATGATGAAATTAAAGATTACAGAGAAAGTCTCCATTAAGCTTCCCAAATCATGGTATATGGCCCAAAAATGGACTTCTCTGTCCAAACTCTAATAAACATAATAAACTCAATAGCACGTGTCAACATCTGATTCAGCTCAGACCCCTTAAGTAAAAAGGTGCATTTTTGGACCTTCCAATGACTTAATCATTTTATCCCTTCTTTTTTTAACTAATTACTCTGAAAGTCCTAAGGTTTGCTTCTGTTAATATTTAGGTCCCCAAAAACTTCTTTCTATATACAATTTGGTCCCTGACACAGTTCATCTGACTTCATCATTGATTTCTAATCACCATTTTAAAATTGGCATAGTAGTGTATACTGCCATAACTAGCATTATAATCAAAGAGAGAGTGGGGTAAAAAAAGTAGAAAGAAAAAATAACATAAATGTCCAAGCATATATAGAAGCATAATAAAAATGACATACATCAAAAGTTTGGGATGTCACCATCTAGGCATGTAGATTTATAGTCCAACGTGCAATATTTTTGATAAAAATGTAACTTATTTTAATTACAGTTTGCTGATATAAATCTTGGTATCAATACTAGTAAGAATGTAAAATCAATGATATTAGTAAAAACACTAGAACGTTATACCAAGAACTATAAAGAGTAATAACATAAAATATCATGTGATGAATACTTAAAATTACACATTTAATAAGAGTTTTACATGATTGTTTTGTATTACTAGTGTATTTAATTTTCTTAACTTAAGTATGTTTACAATATTGTACTTAATTATCGTATAACTGTTTTGTGGCAGGTTCGGTAAAATGGGCATAACTTTCTACCTAAAGATCCAATTGAGGTGATTCTTGATCCTGTGCAGAGCTGACTCAATGGGATAACATATTGTATTTCACAAAGCATTGGAAATTCGAGTGTTTAGAGGGTGAAAATTGGCCTAGAACAGAATTGATCTGCAGTACAGGCCCAGTTTGAACAGTTATCAGTATTTGGCCCATAACTATAGAAATACGTATCTAATACGTATGAGATTACTCAATTTGGAAAGATAAGATACTTATCTACAACTTTTATGTTTTGAGTGACAGTTAATTCGGATCACATCAATTCCAAATTGGATAATCAAGTGGGTGCCCAAGTGATAATGAATGCAAATTATTTTGCCACCATTCTTGACTTTCATCAACCAAGTGGTTCCCTCCAAATTTGTCTCGATTTATCCATGTTTTTCTATAAATAGGTGGCTTGTTTATACCTAAAGAATGTAATTAGAAAGTTAGAATTTAGTTCAAAATACTTTTCCTTTGTATCCATTTCCTTGTACTATTATTTCTCTTGTTTACTATTAAGTCATGTTATTTCTTCTTCCATTTCTTTTCTTTTCATTTAGTTTTATTCTATCCAAATAATTTTGTTTAAGCTAAGGTGAAAGGGTGAAACTCTTGGCAAGGTAATAAGATATGTTTAATATTTATTCATGAATTTAATGCTTCATTTTTAAGTTATGCAAATTTATATATGATGTATTTATTTTGTTTGTAGAATTAATACTCTTTCTTCTAAAGTGGTGATTCTTGATTTATTATTGATAAACTTAATACTTGGCACAATAAATTCTTGAAACCATTTACAAGATTTGGTTTATATAACCTTTCTTGTAAAGTGGGAGTCTTGATTTATTGTAGACAAATATAAAGATTGGCATAATAAATACTTGAACCCATTTATAAGATTTGGTGTATAATAATTGAAAGAAATAAATATTAATCAATATATAAATGATAATGAACTTTAATTGCTATATTTTCCGGTTGGAACCTCCTTTGTGTGAGGATTCTAATTGAGTTATAAAAAAATAAAAAGTTAAATATATTCTTACTTCTTATGCCAAGAGTGAATCCCGTAACCTTAGCTTTTTATTTGAATTGGTTAATTGAAATAATATTTGCAAACATCTTATACTGCATTAATTATCTTTAAAGTGTTTATAATTTGTAATTTTAATTCTACTTCCCTATGGATCGACCCCGTTTTCATTGGGTTATTTATTACTTCGACAATCCTGCACTTGGGAATAACTTCTATATTCTGGACGTGTCATCATGCTAACAATATTATTTAACAATTAACATTCAATTAGTCACACATGTAATATTAATATTGATTCCATATTATGCTTATTACTATACCTATCAGTATCTTTTAAGATATCTAGTGTATGGATCATTTACATGTAAAGTTTTAAAGAGAAGGAAAAATATTGTATTATATTCTCATTAATAAATACTTAAATTTATAGAGTTTACAATAAACTAAAATAAGAAAATATAAACTTAAAAGATAAATAAACCTAATAGGAATAAACCAAAATAAGAAAAACATAAACCTAAAAAGAAAATAGGCCTAATAGGTTAAAAAATCAAAAAGAGTAATTCCTGAAACAAATAAATTTAAATTAAACTAAATATTTTAATTTCCTTTATTATGTCCTCACAAGATAGAGCTCCAAAAGGAGAGTATAATCTTGTCCGTCAAGTGGAAAAAGTCGGAGGGGAGAATTCAATATTGTTCTTTAAGATGAGAAATTGAGTGTGTATAAAAGGTTTAAGGAGAGCATCGTGGCAGTTAGAGTAGGCAGTGGTGTAGCAAAAATGATGCAGAAAAAGGGTGTTTACAAAGAAAGGACATTGGGTAACATATGCGCTAACTGTTATGGAGACTACTGAGAAAGGTTAAAGCATTTGCTGCTAGATAGAGCAGGTAATAAATGGGTTCAATGGGCAATAAATTGTAAAAAACAATAAATAAGAAGTTTGTGTCATTGGCGATTCTCCTTCATTGGAAGGAGTATTAAAAGTAAAAGAACAATCACAAAAAATGAGAGAGATATAGAAAAGAAATTGAAGATGAAAAAGGAAGTTAAAGACTAAGTCAAGTTGTTGAGCTTAAAGGATTTTGAAACTAGAAGAAGAAGAAGGAAGTAATAAAAAGGAAAAGAAACTTTTTTTTTTAGAATTAAAGGGGGAAATCCTTAGAAAATAAAAACTTGTTTGGGAATGGAAAGGATGAAACCTTTAAAATAAAGTAAAAAAAATAAAAAACCTATTTTGGGAATAGAAATAAGTTAACTATTGAAATAAAACATAAAAATAAAAGACTTGTTTAGGAAAATGAGGGGGGAGATAGTTTATAAAAGTTTAATTCCATAACAGAATAGAATAAGAGAGATATAGTTTATAGAAATTTGATCTCATAATAGAATATAAGGTGAGAGAGATAATTTATAAGAGTTTAATCTCATAACAGAATAAAAGAGGAGAGAGATAGTTTATAAAAGTTTAATTCTATAAAAGAACTGAAGTAACCTATAGAGACGGTGAGAGACGGGTTTTTTGTTTTGATATTATTGGTGT
Source organism: Ailanthus altissimus (assembly GCA_946807835.1). Taxonomy (NCBI): domain Eukaryota; kingdom Viridiplantae; phylum Streptophyta; class Magnoliopsida; order Sapindales; family Simaroubaceae; genus Ailanthus; species Ailanthus altissimus. The sequence continues at coordinate 21,416,961 of OX327702.1, read as the reverse complement.
TAAGAATTATAAAGGGTTGGTTAAGTTTTTATGTATTGTAAATAACAATTTAGTTATTTGGGACAACCATAGTTAAAGGATGGAAGGACGAGAATAATGACTGACCAAGCAGCGATATTGTTTGCGGTGGTAATGTTTACAGGGGTACTATTCATGCACATAGTTTATGGGTACTGTTCATAGTTACTATTTACATGCACTATTAACGGGAAGAAAGAAACATATTGATAGAGGGAGAATTGAATATAGTGTTAAAAAATTGGATAGTGCTTAAAATTTAAAAAGATAAAAAATTAATAATAAAACAAAAAATTAATTATGAACTCATTTGGTTGTTGCGCAGTAGCCATTACTTAGCTATGCATAGCATCGCGGCTCTGCTTGGCCACTGCGTAGTGATTTGGAGGCAAAAGATTAACTTAGAAAAAACTCTGATGCCATATAAAGATTTAGAAAGAAAGAAAAATATTATATTATATTCTTATTGATGAATACTTGAATTTATAGAGTTTACAATTAACTAAAATAGAAAAATGTAAACTTAAAAGAGAAATAAAATTATAAGAAATAAATAAATATATATATATATATAATTTTTTTTTTTAAAATAGATCTAATAAATTAAGAAGTAAAAATAAATTTCTAAAATCAATAAATTTAAATTAAACGAAATCTTTTAATTTCTTTTATCATTATAATTATTGTGTTTTAGCTTAATCTTAAAAGCATAAATTCAGGTCAACACTTTTATCATTTTGGTTCTAAAATCAATTTATTATTGACATAATTAATTTAATACCTTCTGACAACACAATAATTTTTTATCTATAATCAATGGCGAGCTACAACAAAGTGTTACCACCTTTAAGTAGTTCAACCTGGTTGGGATTTTTCTTCTTTTTTATCTTTTAGTATTTTTTTTCTCACTTTTCGCTATTAATTTTGCATATAGTCTCATCCTACTTATGAAAATATCAAAACTCCTCAAATTATATTTTTGTTTGAATTACTTCCTTCTAATAATAAGAATTCTTGTTCTTCAAGACGGTTAAATTTTAATATAAAGAACCCATTTTAATACCAAATGAAATCCTAAATAGGCAACCGAAGAGAGAGAGGTGAATTAGGTATATAAAAGAGTATATTCTAAAATGAACAATGTAAGTACTAAAAATCTAAATAAATTAAAGCATAAGAAATTGCAATAAATAATAGAGTAATGGATAGAGACAATAACACCCAGTTGTTTATATATTTTGACACTTCACACGACCTACATCCACGCCTTGAATAACTAGCCTTGAGGACTCCACTAAGTTTACCTTAAACCAAGGCCAAAAATAAATATACTTGACTTTCAAGGTGTTAAGAAACCTTTACAACAAATTAGTTTCTAAGGTACTAATATAATCCTTACAATTAATGTGTATATCCTTCAACTTTTAAAGTGCTTCCCACAAATATGTGAGTAAACTCAATACAAGAATTGGTATAAGTAAAAAATATTTAAACTCTTAAATTAGTCAATGATAAGCGTAAATTATATCTATTATTTTTACTCCCTTAACTTGATTATTTGCTAATTTTAATAAGAATATTAGGCTTTTTATATATTTTATAATTCTTTTATAGGTTTGGAGTTAATTGAACTATTGGAGATGAAAATCTAAGAAAAACAAGGCTAAACATCAAATTACTACAGTATATGCCACAATGATTTACTACAGTACTATGAACAGTGCTTTGCTACAGAACCTTCACCCCAATGATGAACAATACTTTGCCCCAGCGAAATTCCAACTCCCAAAACTTTTCGCTCCAGTGGTAAATAGTAACTCATAAACAATGCACAGAACAGTAATCCTCCATGAACAATGACCGTTCTACAATAAAAAAAATAAAAAATACAACTCAAATAATTCAATCAATCCCTATATAAACGCCTATTATTTTTAGACCTAAAGAACAAATAACTTAGGGCTCTTAGAACCACAACACATAGAGAAAAAGTAATTTTAGAGAGAGAAACAAGGGGAACTCAAAGAAGTAAGAGATTATTGGCGAATTTTTGACGTATCAACCAATTGCAAATTAACATTTATATTGGTTTGCTTTTGTTGTACAATATTTTTTTTTTTAGTTTTCAGCCATAATTCTTTGTTATCATGAGTTAATTTATTTTCTAGGGTTATTACTTAAATTTAATATGCATGCTTAATTGTTGGATCTTTTTAATACTTATTTAAACTCAATTATCTATTATTCAAATTATTCATTCTTAATGCTTCATTATATCTAATTAATATTGTGAATGATTTAATAATACTTTGATAAACTCGGAAGATGTATCATTGTATTTAGACCTAGATAATTTGATGAATGATTATGGAGTGACGTTCTAGTTACACATGCAAGTTTCAAATTATGATAGAAATATACCTAATTGGCATGCATGGTCAACAAGACTTGTTCTTAATGAATCTTAATTTATTATAAGTACCATAAGAATATAGCTATTTAGTAAATTAGGATATACTTTCATGCCCTTGGGAGATGCTTGTGAATACATTAGTGTCTTGACCAATAATAAGAATTGATGGATATAAATATTAAATGATTCATCTTTAAAAAATATATTAAATGATAATAATTAACTCTATGCTTTCTCTATATTGCTATCTTATTATTTTATTCGAGTTGTGTCATTTTATTTTTTGCACTTTTATTTTACTTAAATTTATATCAAAATTAAGATTTAATTTTTCTGAATAATTACAATAAAGATATAATTTTAGTACTTGGTAGAAAATAAAAATTATCCTTGTGGGTTCGACATCCGACTTTATAAGTCCTTTTATTACTTGTTGCGATAGTGTATATTTGCACTTAATTGTGTGTTATAGAAATATTGCATCAAGTTTTTGGTGTTATTGTCGGGGATAATATTTTATTTTTTTCAATATTAATACCAATCTTTCTTTTTTATTTTAGAATTTTTTTAATTTTATGAATAGTCATCTTTTCTTTTATTTTTATTTTTGTACGGTTGTTTTTCAATTCTTTTTCATTTTTGATTTTTTAGGATACTTTTCAGAGCTATCTCATGGCCTATCAATTTTAGTTTCAGCAGTAAGTGGCAGAACATAGATCTTTAAGAGATTATTCAATCCTAATGATTAACAATATTCAATCAAGCATATATCAACCAACGATAAACACCAATTACTTTGAAATTCATTCGGAAATAATTCGAATTTTAAAAGATTCAATTCAGTTTAGTGGACATCCATGCGATGATCCAAATGACCATATCATAAATTTTCTAGAGGTTTGTAATTTGTTCAAATATGATGGAGTCTCGGATGATGCAGGACGATTGCAGTTATTTTCTTTTTCACTTCGAGATAAGGCGAAGAGTTGGTTGATGTCAATACCATCAGGATTAATTACAACATGGGATAACTTGACCGAGAAATTTCTATCTAAATTCTTTCCATCGGCCAAGACAGTAAGGATGAGGAATGATATCACTTCTTTCATGCAGTATAACTCAAACACTTTATGAAGTATGGGAGTGGTATAAAGATATGTTGAGGATATATCCACATTATAGGATTCCAAAGTGGTTACTTATGTAGACGTTCTATAATGGCTTAATGAGGCAGTTGAGGACCATAATGGATGCCGCAGTAAGGGGAGCATTAATAAACAAGTTAACTAATAAAGCATATGACTTGCTAGAGGAGATGACATCCAATAGCTATTAATAACCAGTAGAGAAAACAACCCCAAGAATGATCATAGGCATATATAATCAAGGAGTACTCATCTAACTAGCTGCACAAATTAACATATTGACCAAGAAAATTAATGCCATTACAAATAATGCTATGAAGAGAGAACCTGTCATTTGTAATTTCTGTGGTGACAACCATCAAATAGTAAATGCATGGAGCCTATGTACTACATAGAAAACTATCAATTACGGCAACATAATTAATACACTAAATTATACAATTCAGATTGGATAAACCCTCATAGCATGCTAACACAACCTCAACAATAGATTAAAGAGAAATTAGGCCTAGAAGATATTTTTTTTTTTTTTGCAATACATAAAGCAGATAGATGCCTTCCTTCAAATCCAAGTAGCCTTTTTAAGGAAGTTAGAGATGCAAGTGGGCCAATTAGCCACATCATTAAATAATCATCCATAAGGCCCATTGACCAACAACACATAGGTGAATCTAAAAGGAAATAAAAAGCAATGACAAGTAATCACTTTAAGGGCTAAACAAGAATAGCCAACAGTTGCTGAAATATCTCAACCTAAAGAAAGTTATGATAGAGCAACAAAGATAAAAGAAGATAAGTCAACTACAAAAGAAAAGGAATTAGTGGCACTTCAATCAAAGACAATCCATACATTCTACACCACTTTTCCTATAAAGACTCTAAGAGAAAAACCTTGAACATCAATAATTTTCCAACATTATCTATCAATGTTTCAAGGTTGACATGGTAATTCTTGAAGATTCACTACCACCTCCTAAAGTAAAACTAATAGAAGCCCTTCAACTATAAACTCATACAAAATTATGAAAGTTAAAAAAAAAAGAAGGGGCATAACAAGATAATGAAGAGGTAGATTGATTATGGCCAACGAGGTATAGTATTTCAGTTTAAGATTAAAATCCTTTTGGTAAGGCTCAAATTAAAATGGTTGGGACCATGTCTACAAGATTTTTTCATGGAGCTATAGAAGTAAAAAAAAAAAGAAATATCAAAGTTCTTAGACATCGATTGAAGTTTCATAGGTGAGACACTGCTGACATATAGTTTGATCCTCCATAAGTACAGGGAGACATCAAGCGATGGCGTTAAATAAAGCCCTTTTTGAGAGACAATCCAAGTAATTTTTAATTTTTTTATATTGATTTTTTTATACTTTATTTTATTTTCTTTTAGTGTTAAAATAGCAAGACAAGCATTTAAGGAGCAACATAAGCAATTTGCAGCATTAGAAGATAGAAAAATTCAACACTGTCACATTAAGGCACAATGCTAAGCCTTCATCTACTGGGAAAGTTTCTTACTCTCATTTTTATTTTTGACATTAGGGAGGATGTCTAATTTAAGTTTGGGGATGAGAAATACTTTTTTGTATTTATTTTTACTATATGACTTGATTGGTTATCTTGTTGGTTAATTTTGTTTAAAGTTTTATATTGTTAGGTTGATTAAGATGATCATTAGTCTATTATAAGAAATAGATACATGGCTGAATTTATTTTTACAAATCTCTAAGGAATGATAGATACTTGAGACAGTTTTAGTTATCTAAGTTTAGGAACAAGTTTGACCTTATTTATAATCGTCGTTCTTTTTAGCACTTTATAAGCATGAATAGTTATAACTATTATTTAGAGATACTTATGCTTTAGGGAGTACACCACAGTCTCGAAGATCGACACTCTAGAACTTGTGTTTAGTTGCTACTTGAGGCAAAATTCTAAGAAATACATGACTAGAAAAATGACATTAAGCTATTTTTAGACTGGTTGACTTTCTAACCTACCTTTTATTATATATTTATCTATAGTACCATATTTTGAGTCTAATTACTCAATCTTTGATTTAACTACATTACAAGCTCAAGACTTAAAGTTTATTTATTCAGAAATTTACCCAAAACACCATAAACCTTACATTTGCTTAGAAATACTCTTGAAAAGAAAATGTTGTGGTGATATGAGAAAAATAAGTTTGTGTGATTTTTGTCAATCTGAGTTTGGGGGTATTCAAAAAAAAAAATGTAAAGAAAGAAAAATACCCCTAGCTTAATAAAAAGAACAAATTCTTTGAAAAATAAAGGTTAAAAAGAAATATGGGAAAAACAATAAGTTTGAGGGAAGAGATAATACAAAGAATAAAAGATCAAGAGGTTTCTAGGAAAATATAAGTGTTCATAATATGACTTAACCTAAATTGGTTATCCTTTTATCACACCTTAACTATAACCTTACGTTATAAGCTAAGTAAAACTCTAAATAAATTTCTAGACATGTGATTTTCTACAATGGAGAGTGATAGTAAAGACAAGCCTATGAAAGTGTCATTATACAAATCAAATGCCGAGACATCATCTTTTCTGTACAAACTAAAGTATAAAGTAAATCAAAGTATAGTTTTAGCACACACACATGGTGATTATCTTTGAGAAAAAATGAGGGAGTAAATAAATTTAATTAAGATTGTTAATAGTTATTTATCTACCTTAAGGATTTGTGTCATTTAAACAACTTTTAAGACAATTATTTTGATCATCTTAATAACCTGGTATATTATTTTTATTTTAAAATTTTCATTTCATTTTGAGTCAAATATAATCTCTTTAAATTCTCTCTTTGATTTTATTATTTTATTGCTCGAAGACGAGCAAATGGTTAAGTTTGTGGGAGTTTGATAAGTGTAAATTATATTTATTATTTTCACTCCCTAAACTTGATTAATTGCTCATTTTAATAAGAATATTAGGATTTTTATATGTTTTATTGTTATTTTGTAAGTTTGGAGTTAATGAAATAATTGGAGATAAAAATCTAAGAAAAACAAGGCAAAATATCAAATTGCTACAATACATACTACAATGATTCGCTACAGTACCTTCACCCCAGTGATGAACAGTACTTCACCTCAGCAAAATTCCAATGCACAAAACTGTTGGGAGTTGTCCATTCATGGGGGTATGCATGTGGGTTTTGTATTTAACAACAATATATACATATCTCATACATATAATGAAGCAGCGGAAGCTTAAAACATTGCAGTAAACACAATCAAAACATATTAATTGAATTAATAGAAACGAAATTGAGGAATAACCTTTGAAGCCTTTGGATGGAGATTGTTGAAGTCCACCAAAATGTTGTCTTTGATCAATTCTAGTAATCAACAATGGTGGGTTTAATTATCTAGAATGACAGCCTTTGATCCAGCAGAAGTTTAACCACTTAAACTTATGATATTAATTTTTCCTTTTTGATTAACAATTAATCAAAACTTATTTTGCTAAATTGGTTTTATGCCTTAAAAGAAAATAATGAATTCAACTCTTAAATCCATATTTTAGAAAACAATTTCTCTTTTTTCTCTTTGAATTGGCAGACCAAAATTTACAAAATTAAATTAACAAAAAGACTTATGAATTTAATTTACATTTGTCTTATTTATACAAATGAAATTAATTTCATTTCATTACAATTAATTTCACTTAATTTCAATTTGTATTTAACCTAACCTAATCTTAGTTAACTCTTAACTTTAGTTAGGTTAAATTAACATTTAAATATTCTAACTATAGTTAACACTTAACTTTAGTTAAGTTAAAGAACATTTAAATATTTTAATTATAGTTAACACTTAACTTTAGTTAAGTTAAAGAACATTTAAATATTTTAACTATAATTAACTAACTTAATCATGGTTATGTTGACTTTTACTTAACTATTAAGTATTGTTAATCTAATTTAACTAAATGGTTAACTCTTAACCTTAGTTAAACATAAATTATTTATTCAACAATTAAATAAATAAATATTTATTAGAATTATTTAACAATTAAATAATTATCAAGTGAAATTACAATTATGTCCTTACTCGGTTACTAAGTTAACCTAAAGTGGGTTCCACCATTTGACTATATACTTTAGTTAACGTAACCTTAGTAAATTGCTGGATTTTACTGTATTGAACTATTCAATACGGTACGCTGCCCAAGTGCTCAAAGAGTACATTTCATATTGGGACTCCCTAGGTCCATGCCCGATTCGTCAAATGAAACTATTCCACAAGTCCGTGAACGATGCCCCACGCACACGTTACGGATATTAAAAATTAGCGTGTTAGACCATACATGTTGAGGTTACTCCATATTCGTATAATCCTTCCGTCATTATATCCAGGATGAACGGGATACAGATCATTACCGTCAAATCCCGATAATTTCATCCATTACTATATTATCTCCAGATTCGTATCTTTATGAACAATATACGCAAACACTTTTGCTATAATGTTCGAACCTGTAGGAAACTCCTTTCCCAGGTAGATTGCTTATGGCCATAAGACTTTACAAGATACAATCTCAAAGTTCAGATATACAACCCATCTATGTGAGCTGGCGGATTCCATATCTACGCACACGGAACTCCATGAGCATCGGACCATACCCAGCGACACGTAGCGGTCAGACCATGAAAGGTCTCTGACATACGTGGAACCAAAGTATGATGGATCTCCCACAAGTTCACCGTGGCGCTCAGGTCGTAGGACCACAAATACTATTCAACTCGAGAGGACCTTCCTTTGACGGTTTCATAGGATATCTATTGGGGTCCTCTTGAGTCTGTTCAGCATCCAGTCCTAACTGAATACCTGTATGTCTATATGAACTTCAACCAAGCTCATGGTTAACTAAGAATAACCATCTGTACAATACAGCTATAGACATACACTAATCTATGTGTATCACCGATAGACCCACATTGGTGAACGTAGATCAGGAACTCTTTATTTGAGAAGATACTTCCATAATGACATTTCTTAGTTTGTATTACAACTTATTGCAACTTTGTCATTACTAGTATATTCTCAGGTCTTTGTTACATTATAGATTAGGTTCTAACTTTTTAGATCTCGTTGGCTATTATAACCTGCTAACATTTAGCATTTATAACTATCAGCTTTGCTAACTCTTAGCCATGGTCTAAACTTCTTTAAACCAGATATGAACTCATTTAGATCATATCATGTTTATAATGTTACAAGCTTAACTACCATTTAATAAAAGTTATCAGCGATTTAATAAAATATGCATTGTATAAATATTACAAACTAAATATTCATACAAACTGGGATGGCGCGTAAGCACATACCTTAACAAAAACTTTTCATTCCAGCAGTGAATAGTGGGCATGAACAATAACTCGTAAACAGTGGGCAGAAAAGTAACCATGAACATTATCCTGTGAACAGTGATCTCACTATAATAAAAAAAGAAATACAACTCTAATACTGCAATCAATCCCTATATAAAGGTCTTTTATTTCAGACCTAAAGAACACACAACTTATGGCTCTTAGAGTCACAACACATAGAAAAAGAGTAATTTTAGAAAGAAAAGTAAGGGGAATTCAAGGAAGTAAGAGATTATTAGCGAATCGTTAGCATATCAACTAACTGCGAATTAACATCTATATTGGTTTACTTTTAGTTGTATTTTATTTTAGTTTTTAGTCATAATTCTCTTGTTATCATAAGCTAATTTATTTTATAGGGTTATTACTTGAACTCAATATGTATACTTAATTGTTAAATCTTTTTAATATTTATTTGAACTCAATTATCTATTATTCAAATTATTTGTTCTTAATAATTCATTATATTTAATCAATATTGTAAATGATTTGGTGATACTTTGATGAACTCGTAAGAGGTATCATTGTATTTAAACCTAGATACTTTGATGCATGATTATAGAGTGATATTGTAGTTACATATGCAAGCTTCAAATTAGGATATGAATATACATAATTGGCATGTATGGTCAATAAGACTTGTTCTTAATGAATCTTAATTTATTACAAGTACCATAGGAATATAAGTATTTGATAAATTAGGATATTCTTGCATAACCTTGAGAGAGTCTTGAGAATACATTAGTGTCTTGACCAATAATAAGAATTGATGGATATAAATATTAATGGATTAAGCTTTAAAAAATATATTGAAGGATAGTAATTAACTCTAGACTTTTTTTATATTGCTATCTTCTTATTTTATTTGAGTTGTGTCATTTTATTTTTTGCACTTTTATTTTGCTTAAATTTATATCAAAATTAAGATTTGATTTTTTTGAATAAATGACAAGAAAGATATAATTTTAGCACTTGGTAGAAAATAAAAATTATCTCTGTGAGTTCAACATCTAACTTTATAAGTCTCTTTATTACTTGTTAAATAGCATATACTTGCGCTTAATTGTGTGTTATAGAAATATTGCATCAGTCAATATAAAGGTTTTAGTACAATAGCCCTCAAAGATATTGAACGATTCTGTCTTGATGTATTTTGAGCTTTCTTAAATTAGGTATTTATAGAGAAATTTTAAAACTAGCTATTGGAGCTTTATTTCTAGATGTTAGAAAATTTCAAAAAAATGCAAAACCGCTTCAGCAGATTTAGAAAGCAACTTAGTTGGTTTAGAAAGCGGCCCAACTAGTTTGGAAAGTAGCTCGATTAGTTTGGAAAGCGGAGTGGCTGGGTTAAGCTTTGGATATATCGGTTACCTTTTACGTGACAGTTATGAAGTTGGATCTCAAACCACACAATCACTTTTCACTTTTTATTTATGCAAGGTTGAATGATTCGGCCATAACTTATTGTAGACAACTTCAAATTGAATTCTATAAAAGTGCTTAGAGTGTTGACATAACTATCTTTCTAATGACATTAATTTTGTGTGCTAATTGGGTCTCATGAAGTGCCATTATAATTTTTAATATGCCCTTCTATTTTATTGAAGTCTTAAAGTTTTTAAGTTACCATAAGTATTTTGCTTTCTCATAATATGCCCCCCTTATATACTTCAACCTATAATGTCTAATAGACTAATATATTACAATCAATATGAGATTTTCTACCATTAAAACATTGATTTATATAACCAAAAAACCAACAATACTCATACTAATAGTGTAATTTAATATTATGACTTTGAACCTTCATGTATAAATCTATCTCAATGGATTTTCATTTACACATCATTATATAAATTCTATTAAATCATACTTTATATATATTTTATTTTTATCATATCATTTGATTTTGAACTTCTAATTTAAATATTTTAGTGGTACGTCATCTATCTATTTGATAATAAAATAATATAGTAAATATTTTGCAAGTTTTTCAGTTATGAAAAATGTTACGGATTAAACTTTAATCTACTTAAAAACAAGAGCAACAAAAATTATAAAAGAATAAAAGTGAACCATAAGATAAAAAAAAACACATACTAATTATAGTGGTTCCCCCTTAAGGTTGCATCCATTGTCACTGCAGTCTTTAACTATAATGAGAAAAAATTATAAGTTGATATGCTTGCTTTTATACGACCCTTTATATAGGCACACAAGCACCTTTATAAAATCCCATGCTTTGTAAGAAACAGATTAGGATACTACCGTTTACTAGTAGAAAACAAAATAGGGTGTTATCTTTTTATTAATAGAAAATATAATAAGATAATTTTTCTTCACTAATAAAAGATTAAATTAAGAAAAGTACAAATGGGATGATTAATTATACTCCATAAATATCTTAAAAAATCTCCCTCTTAGAGACTAATTCATCTTTAACTAGTTCATTTATAGTGACAACCACTCCTCTATCCTTAAGAGAGAAGTGCAACTGAAGTTATACACAGCTTCAGTTTTTCGATTGTGACGGTCTATATTAGTATATGGGGTGCGATTTTACTTAAGTGCTAAGAGTCCACCTTCCAAATATGATCTTATAAAATGATATCAAACCTGAATGTGCTTTGTCATAACATGATAAACAAGTTTTTTTGCTAAGTGAATAGCTTTCTAACTATATAACGCAACACACTATTTTTATGATTTTAATTTTTCCATAAAGGTCTATAACAATATCATCTCTTTACTAGCTTGTAACTGTAACATATTTCACTTATATAGTTGAAAGGGAAATAAACTTTCATAGCTTTGAACCTAATTAATTGTTATACCACCCTACGTAAAAACATAACTAATAGTACTCTTTTCTACCGTCTATATCACCAACCATGCTAGGATCAACCAAACCTTGTAAACACAAGTCTAATTTTTTATAGGATAAGGTTGAGTTTGTAGTTTGTCTTAGATACGTGAAAATCTATTTCATAGCTTTCCAGTGTTGTTTCCATGGATTACTCATATATTTACTCACAACTCCCACTGTATATGTTATATGTGGTCTTATGCTCACCATGGTATACATGAAACTTTTAATAATAAATGTATATGGTACTTTGGTCATGTGTGCTCGCACTTGCTTTGGTGAGGATGATTGCTCCTTGGATAATTTAAAGTGAGCAGGCAAAAGAGTGCTCACGGGCTTTACTTTATCTATATTAAATCTGTTGAGAACTTTCTTTCACATACTCTTCCTGTGATAGCTCTAAAATCTTTTTTCCCTTATCTCTGGTAATCCTTATCCTGAGAATTTACTTTGTAGCTTCTAAGTTTTTTATTACAAATCCCTTTGACAATTTCCTTTTCAGCTTATTGATCTATTTTATGCAAGCCTCTACAATGAACATGTCATCTACGGAGAATAGTAAAATGATGTAGAAGTTATCAAATTCCTTCATATAACAAGAATGATCTGCTTGACATCTCAAGAATTCATTACTATACCATTGCCTTAGCACTTGTTTTAGACTATACATGCTCTTTAAAGTTTGTATACCATACTCTCTTTCCTCTTTACTTGAAAACCTTGTGGTTGTTGTATGTAAATTTCTTTTTTAGGTTATTATGGAGAAAGGATGTTTTTACGTCTAGCTACTCTAGATGTAAGTCTTATTTTACCATTAATCTAAATATATTTCTAACTGTTGAGGATATCAAGCCATGCACTTTAATTTGACACCCCAATAGTATCAATTAAGCCACAACCTTGATACCCCTTACACCCTATACGCAGTGGAAAATCATAACTCATACCATAAGCAAGAACACATAAGATTAACACACTAATAAAGATAAAGAAAACAAATCAATCACAAGACACAAGATATACGTGGTTCGGCCCAAATTGCCTACGTCCACGGAGGATCCATGATCCAGCTTCTTACTATTGAAATAGATCAATAAGTATTTTCTTACATCATCAATTATCCTACAAGACCCCTTAGTATCTCCCATAGAGACCTCTAAGTATCTACTCTTAATCACCATGACTCCCTAAGACTTCTTAGTATCTCCTCATAAGAGATGTTTACAAGAAACATAAGAATAGCCCGAGCATCTAAGCCAAAACAATCTATGGTGTTTCTCTTTTATTCACTCAAAGAACCTAAAGAAGAAAATACCCCCAAAGGTTACACCCTAGTGCACTACGCACTTAATTCCTACCTAGCTCCTCTATTCTCTTTTATGGTTACATCTTGAAACCTTAGATGCTTCATCTTAAACAAGGGTTTACAAATGTTTCCAAACCAAAACGGACATCCTGAAGCGTCTGGGCGCCGCGGTGCTTATCCCTGGGTGCTGCAGCACTGGTCTTCTATTTTGAGCGCCTCGGTGCTAGAAGCTCTCTCACGATTTCTTCGTTTCCTTCGCGTCTTCAAGTCCCGTTTCACTTCCCCCTTCGTATCCCACATGTCCTAGACTTCTCCGTACGTGTCTCATACGTTCTAGAATTCTTGTGACTCTCCACTTTAGTATTCATCTCAGTTCTTGTCCAACCAAGATTGTTGAATCACCAATTTTCCAACACTAACTATATTCATCTTTATCACTAGATAGAAAATCTCAGTGTAGTCAACACCTTTCTTTTGTTGAAAATATTTTTCCACCAATCTTGCTTCATATCTCTTAGTGCCATCATATTCATCTTTGACTCGATAAACCCATTTTTTTATACAATGCCTTCGTTTCTTTAGGTAACTCTATCAATTGCCATATTTAATTAGATAGTAGAGAATCTATCTCATTTTTCATGGCTAGATCATTCTTGGTTGAATCATCAACTTATATTACTTCCTAACTTCTTAATTCACCTTCATCAGTCGATAAGATGTAGTATAGTGGCAGTGAATATCTTTATGGTGGTCTAATAATTCTGGTAAATCCCTTAGGTTCAAATACTGGGGTGTGTGGCTCTTCTTTTATGGTAGTGCATTATCTTAATCTTATCTATCATCATTTTACAATTCATTTACTAGGAAGTCTTCTAATTGAACAACTTCCATCTTTTTTACTTTAAAACATGTTCTTGTAGTTTTTGTACCTAACTTATCTTTGTACAAAAGTTGTTCGTGGAAGAAAACATTCATACTTCTAATAACTTTTTGATTTTGGTCATCCCATAAAAGATAACCAAACTTAGTTTCACAATAGCCAATAAAGCAACGCTTCTTAGACTTAGGATCAAGTTTATTTGTATTAACAAATCATCAAGAATATAAAAAGCACAACCAAACACTTCTATAACAGAAAGATATACCTTTTTACTACTCCAAACCTGTTTTGGTATTCTACAATCCAATAGTGTTGAATGTCCTCTATTGATCAAATATGTCGTAATGTTAATTGCATCAGCCTAGAACATATTTCGTAAGTCAAAGTGTAATCTCATACTCCTGGCACATTTATTTAAAGTTTTATTCATCCTTTCAGCTACATCAGTTTCTATGGATTTCCTGGAATATTCTTCTCCATCTTGATCCCATTATCATTACAATATTGTTTGAACCCAGCATCTATATATTCTCCTTTATTATAGAAACACAAGCATTTAAATTTTAAATTTGTTTTATTCTAAACCATAGCTCTCCATTTTTTAAAGAAATTAAAGACATCATATTTGTTTTCTGAAAATATACTCATAGCTTTCTACTTGAGTCATTAGTGAATGTAATATAGTATCTTAAGCTTTTAAAGGATGCTACATGGGTAGGTCTCCATACATCTATATGAATTAACTTTAACTTCTTTGGCTTCAATTTACTGGTAACGTTTGAGAAGCCAACCTTCTTTTGTTTATTAAGAATGCACTTTAACAAAAGTTACTTTCAATAGTCTACAGATACGATAACTTCCCCTCTAATAGAAGCACTTTCATTCCTTTTTCACTCATGTGCCTAAGTCTACAATGCCTTAAATTTAATTTAACACTTACATTAATAACCACAATAGTATCTTTGCAACTAGAAGTTATGTAAAGAGTTCAAGTTTTATTTCTTTGAGGAACTATTGTAGATCCTTTGGTGACCTTCTATGTATCACTAGTAAAGGCCACATTATGACCTTAATCATCAAGCTGCCCTACTGAAACTGGATTATTTTGTTGGAAGCATAAGATGATCATATTGATTATATTACATGTAAATTAAATAGTAAAAGAAAGAAAATTACCTTAGAATATTTTGATATAAAGAAATTCCTTTAGCTCCAAACTTTTCTTCTTTTTTTGTAGAGAGAATTTTCTTTGGCTCTAGTCTTCTCTACTATTCTCAAAATTTTATCTTTTAAGTGTGTGGGCACTTAATTCCATAAATGATTCTAACTATATGCCTCATTTTAAACCATTCCACTTTTATGAAAAAGTAGAAATTAGGTCGCAACTTATTTAAATCAAAAGAGACAAATAATTATAATTGTGTTTCCTCTTTTCAACCATCATACTAATATATAAAAATTAAGCAGTAATTTATTTAAATAAAAAGAGCCAAAACACTTATGATTATATTTTGCATAGTCATAATTTTAGGTAAAAGATAAAATAGTAATTTGAGCTAATAAAGAAACTGAAGGCTCATGGGCTTTCTAGCTCTAAATTAGAGACCCGAATTTTAGTCATCTCATGACCCATTAAATCTTCTAAATTAACCCCAGGCTATTCCACTAAAAGCCCAAGGTTGCACTTTACTTTGCCCATGTAATAAATAAATCTAAATGTTAATTAAAATTAACATTAATATTAATATTAATCCTTTGACCAATAATACTCACTCAATTAACCCTCTATATGATGTCATAATTAAAGTTAGGCCATTATAAAATGTCATGCCTCTTTAATTAATTATTTACCTCAAAGTCACTGAATGCCCTAATGATCATTTTTAATATGTCTGTATTTGTATATATAATTTTATAAATACATATTATTATTCAACAACTAATTTGTTGAATAAAGTACAGCCACATATTTAAATGATCAAGTACTACAAACAGCTTAGGTGATTCATTTAATATAGATTTCATATTGTAAGTATATATTTCCACGATCCATAAAATTGTATCTCCAAGTCATTGAGATTTTGACCGTCCAATTGGGTCTCACCTCGTGATAACTCAAAAGAATACAATACATAAATGTAAGTTCATTACCTACTCAGGAGTAAGTTAATTAAACTTTATGAATTAAGACCAATGACATTTAGTTAACTATATCAAAATTCATATTAATTCAACTAAATGTACCATATACTAGTTTTTATACTTGAAGTATCTACTTTAATAATCAAGATAAATTCACATTAGTTCAGTTTAATATTAGTATCAAAGTTATAGTTGAGGTCAGTGGTTTAGTATATGTTGTTCAATCATGTGGACTCATAAGTACGAAAATGAAAGAATAATGGAAAAGATCAAGAGCTTAGGAGTGCAGTAGGTTGACTATATGTGAAAGGCTAAAGAATAGTGATAGAAGAACAATAAGAAAGGAAGGTAAAGAAGGGTGACAAAACTACGATTAGTCTATGAATTAGACTTAAAATTGTAGAATCCTTGGTGGCTTTTTTATATGATAAGAACAGTTGAGGCTATGTGCTTGGAACAATGTTATGGGGTATAAATATGAATTTATTAAGGGATGCACCCCAAGGGCAGCATTATAGTTTATCTCACTAGAATGGCAAAAGTTGAAAGAGAATGTATGGCAAGAAAAGATATAGCTATGGAGATATTGTAATGGTTTCTAATCATTATATTATGCCTACTTGGAAAATGATACATTCAGAATCTTTGAAGACCATAGTCATGAAGCTTAAAGGAGTTAAGCTAGGCATAGACATAACTGGAATCAATGCTAGGGTAATTTAGCGTTGGATAAAGAGTGGATGGTTACTTAGGCAAGCTTCTTAGAGAGATTTTCAATTAAGGAGTGGTTAATTAGAATTTTGGTTATTTAAAATTAAGGATTAATTTGATTTTAAATTAGAGACCAAAGAGGAGTTGAACACGTGGACAAGGACATGTTGGACATATGAGAAATGGACAAAAATAAGGTACTATTCACACACCAAGATACTGTTCACGTGACAACTTGTGGGTGTTTTATATTTTGGCTCAGTTTGACTTTTTTGAGTGAGTTTTTGATTTCCCTTATACAATTCTTATTTCAACAAGAAATAATATTTCCAGGGAATTTATAAGCACTATATAAACCTTTGTAATTCATTAGAATTGTCAATGCATCAACAAGAGATAATAGAGGTATGAGGTAGCTATAGGGCACTGAGAATACCATAGAATGTTTGAATGCTAGGTGCATAAGCGTAAGAAAGCACTGGGTAGATCCTCTAAGAGTTTCTCTATTATTCTATTCCTTAGATTTTTATTGTGTGAGGTTCTTTATGTATAAAAGAACTGAATAAAAAAAGCGAGGATCTATGATCCACCGTAAAGGTAGACGGTTATTGTTGAACCACGTATATTCTTGTGCCTTATGTGTATAATTATTTTCTCTATATTTTGGTTGATCTTGTTTATTATTGTTTTACTTGTGAATGAAATTTTTTGAAAAGTGCTAAGGTTTTTAGAGCATTAAACATCAAACCAAAAGAATATTAGGACGCGTAAAGATCTCAACAAACTGGTATTAGAGGTTATAGTTGAAGTTAATGGCCGAGCATAGGTTGTTCAGCCATGAGGACTCATAAGTATAAAGATGGGTGAATAATGAAAAAGATCAATAGCCTAAGAGTGCAATTAGTTGACTATATAGGATAGGATGAAGAATAGAGATGAAATAGCAATCAAAAAGAAGGCAAAGAAGAGTGGACATACTGCAATTAGTCTACAAATAAGACTTGAAGTTGAAGAATGGCTTTTTAAAAAAGGAATATGGAAGTATATTAAAGGTCTATAGGTGAGAAGCATAATTAAGGCTTTATGCTTGGCAAAATGTTATGGGGTCTCAACATGGAGTTGTTGAGGGGATGCATACCAAAGGCAACATTGAAAATTATCTCACTGGAATGACATAGGTCAAAAGAAAATATATGGTACGGGAGAATATAGCCATGGAGATATTGTGATGTTGTCTAATCATAATATGATAGCTACCCAAAGAGAGATACATTCAGAATCTTTGGAGACTATAGTGTAAGTCTTCTAGGGTAATTTAACGTTGGCTAAAGAATGGATGGTTCCTTAGGAAAGCTTTTTGGAGAGATTTAAATCAATTAGGGGTTTGTTAGAATTTAGGTGATTCAAAATCATAGTTTAGTTTGATTTTGAGTTAGAGACCAATTAGGAGTCTAACATGAGGACGATACACATTGAACGTATAAGAAAGGGACAAAAACAAAAAGTTAGAAGGTATTGTTCACATAGATACTATTTACATAAGGGTACTGTTCACATGGCAACTTGCGGGTGTTTTCTATTTTGGTTCAGTTTGACTTATTTTAGTGAGTTTTGGACTTCTCTTATATGTGGACTCCTATTCCAATAAGAAATATATTTTCTAAGGACTTTGTAAGCACTATATAAGCCCATGTAATTCATTAGAATTGTCAATGCATCAATAAGAGAGAAAATATATGACTGGTTAGCTCTAAGGCGCTAAGCGTAATCGCAAAAAAGTACCATAGAGTGCTTGAGTACTGGATACATAAGTACAAGAAAGCATTAAGTAAATCCTTTAGGCATTTCTCTATTATTATATTCCTTGGGTATCTCTTGTGGGGTTTTTTAAATAAAAGAAGTTTAGTCTTGATCTATCATAGAGATAGGCGGTTTTTCTAAACCATGTATATTCTTGTACCTCGTGTGTATGATTATTTTCTCTATTTATTAGTTGTTCTTTGTTTATTCTTGTTTTACTTGTGAGTGAAATTTTTCACAAGATATATGAGATTATATGGTGTTAAGTATTAAGGAACATATACCTCTAGGAGTGAAATCCGTGTTAAGGCTAATTATTGGTAATAAGATTCATGCTACGACTGATTTTCCTCAACAACTACTTTATCAAGGAGTTTCCAAGTGACTTTTGACATGGTTATTGGTTTTTCTTCCAATAGAGGTTCATGCAACTTCTTACTATAAAGGCACTCTTCAATTAGTATTCTACAAAATGCATAATTTGAATCATTAAACTTATTAATTCCATGTCCAAACACAGTCTCAATTTTATCTTCGCAAGCCATTGCTCGTTACATGAATCTTAGACCCTGATATAAGATGTTGCAATTTAAACCTTAATCTACTTATAAACAAGAGTAATAAAATAATAAAACTAAAGCATAGAGGAAAATATACACATGAAATTTATAGTGGTTCACCATTAACTTAGGTCTATATCCACTATCGTTGCAATCCTTAACTATGATGAGAAATAATTAAGAGATAAAATACTTACTTTTATATCACCCTTTATATAAGGACACAAACACGCTTATAAAATCCTATGTCTAATAAGAAATGGATTAAGTCCAACCTTTTACTAGTAAGAAAAAAATAAGGGTGTTATCTTTTAATTAATATGAAACATACTAAGAAATTTTTTTTCACTAATATAAAAATAATTTAGAACAAGTACAAATGAGATGATTAATAGATTCCATAAATATCTAATAAACAAATTCACAATATAATGATATAAAAAATTATAATAACACTTGAAAGAAATTGTGTTAATTTAAGGGAAATTTTCGTAAATAGTCATAGTTTTGGGACACTTAACTAATTTAGCCATCAATAAAATTTTCTAACTTTTTTAGTCCATATGAATTAATGAATGAATAAAAATGTCATTTTATTATTTTAACAGTATCACTATAGTAACCTTTTTATTCTAACTTAATTTTGTTTGCTTTATTTTATAACTAAGTTATTTATAATTTTATTTTATTATGCATAATCTAATTAATTTATATCATTTTTAAAAATAATTTATAATAAATAAAATAATTTTAATTTTAATAAAAAAATATAAGCTTAAGTTTAAATAAATATATAAATATAATATTTATAATAAATAATATAAATTAATTATAATATACATAATAAAATATATATTCTAAATGCAGCTCAATTTTATTTTCACAAGCCATTGCTCGTTACATGAATCTTAGACCTTGATAAAAGAAGTTGCAGTTTAAACCTTAAACTACTTATAAAAAAGAGTAATAAAATAATAAAACTAAAGCATAAAGGAAAAGATACACATGAAATTTATAGTGGTTCACCATTAACTTATGTATATATCCACTATCGTTGCAATCCTTAACTATGATGAGAAATAATTATGAGATACAATACTTGCTTTTATATCACCTTTTATATAAGGACACAAACACCCTTATAAAATCCCATGTCTAATAAGAAATGGATTACGTCCAACCTTTTACTAGTAAAAAAAAAATAAGGGTGTTATCTTTTAATTAATATGAAACATACTAAGAAAAAAAAATTTACTAATAAAAAAATAATTTAGAACAAGTATAAATGAGATGATTAATAGATTCCATAAATATTTAATAAAAAAATTCACAATACAATGATATAAAAAAATTATAATAACACTTGAAAGAAATTGTATTAATTTAAGGAATATTTTCATAAATAGTCATAGTTTTGGGACACTTAACTAATTTAGCCATCAATAAAAATTTTTAACTTTTTTAGTCAGAGAGTAAAAATGTTATTTTATTATTTTAACAGTATCACTATTGTAAACAGTATCACTATAGTAACCTTTTTATTTTAACTTAATTTTGTTTTGCTTTATTTTATAACTAAGTTATTTATTATTTTATTTTATTATGTATAATCTAATTAATTTATATCATTTTTAAAAATTATTTATAATAAATAAAATAATTTTAATTTTAATAAAAAATATAAACTTGAGTTTAAATAAATATATAAATATAATATTTATAATAAATAATATAAATTAATTATTGATAATCTAATTAATTATACTATTACGCACCCAAAATCTATCGATGCCTTTAGAATATATATTTTATTATGTATAGTAAAATTATGAACGTAATAGTTTATATCACACCTTATATTGGGTGCGATATTTTTTATCATGCCATTAACATGGGCATGATATTTTTTATTGTGCCTTTAATGTGGTGTGATTAATTTATATTATTTATTTAAAAATTATTAAAAATTAAATATATTTATTTAAATTTTTATTTAATTATTAATAAATAAAATAAATATAATTTTAATAAACAAATATAAATTAAGTTTGTATTTATTTATGAAAATAATTTTTTCATTATTTTTATATTTATATTATTAATTTAATTGAATTTTACTATATTAAATAATTAATATTTATTTAAAATTTGTAGTAATATGATTAAATAATTAATGAATAATATAAATAATAAAATAACATAATTTTAATAATTAAATAAAAATTTAATCTTAATAAATGAAAGGTACTATAGTGGATACTGTTCACTATAGTAGGTTCTTTTGAAATAGTGAAAGAGTATTTTTGTTTAAATTTATTTTTTTATTAAATAAGTTAAAATTTTTAAATTATAACTGAATTAGTTAAATGACTCAAATTTTTAATTATTTGCAAAATATCTCTTATTTTAATCCAAAATTTAATTAAGGAGATTTCTGGGATTCATATCAGTTAAAATAAAAATGTGAAGTGTCTTGTCACTCAAATCTTATTTTCAGATGATTTAAATTATTAAATATAACTTATAAACTCAAAAGTATATATTTGAGAGATAATGGATTGATTTGTAATCTACTTAGTTTTTGTTCTTTTAAAATATAAAAGAAAAGTTTAAGCAAATTTATTTAAAGAAGTCTATAGGAATTCCATGTGAATATAACTTCAAAACTTAATTTAAAATCTAAATATAAAAAAATTAATCTTGTAGTAATTTGAATATGAATATCTTAAAATTTTAAATCTTCTTATATTCTAAAACATACTCATTACTTATTTGAAATATTAATATGATTAATATAGCAATGAAATCATGGATAGACTCAAAAGCTCAAATTTATGAGTTTGAGTTAAATTGTTTATTAATGTTAAATAATTTTCTAACTATTCCGGTTGGGTTTATAGTTGAAAAAGTTCAACATGATCTGCGAGTCTAATTAAAAAAGTTATTAAATAAAAAAAATCTAAACTAAGAAATTAGATTTGATTAGAGTTAACAAATTGATAGATTAAAATTAGGACACACGAAGATCACAATTATTAAGATACCATTTAAAAATGAAGAATTCAAATCCAAGTGCAAAAGAAAAGTTTAATTCAAACTCAAACTTTTTTTGTGTTTTCCTAATTGAGAAAGAAAATACACGAAAAACTTAAGTAAGATTTAAATTTTATTCTCTTTATGATTATTCCTTATCACATGATTAATTGATATTATGCACAAAAAGAATTCTTATTCAACTTCTCTCAAAAATAACGTAATTTATTAAACAAGCAAATTGTATAAAAACAGTGTCATTATAATTCTCAAACAAATTAAACTTTACATACTATATAAACATATAAAATTCACACCAAAATACAATAAAAAATCTTAGAAATATTCTTGAAATTTTTAAATAACCTCCGAGACATTTAAATTCAAAAAAAACAATAAACTCTTGCTTATTTGCAAAATACATTTTATACATAACACTCAATTTTTTTTTATTATTAATTTAAGTGTTGAAGTATTTATTTTTTATTGAAAGATAATTTTATTCTAAAAACGCTTTTAGAACCATTTAAAGGTAAAAAACAAATCATTTTCGAAATTGTTTCAAAGACTCAAATTCATAAAAGTAAATTATCGAAGTTTCAGAATCGGGAACTTCACTACCCATTATAATTTTTGTCCCAAAACATACGTATTATTGAATAATGGGAAATGGGAAAGTTGTATAATGGATGGATGGCTTATGGCGCTGGCTGTCTGTATCAACCTCTTATCTTCTTCTCGACAGCCACTGAACAAGCTCATGTCATCCGTAGCCACGAACAGGAAGAAGCATAAAATGAAACATCGGTTAAGCACAGTCAATAAAGGTGATAATTAGGCTTTGCTTAGTGCTTAATTAAATGTTGTGGTCCTTAAATCATTGCTCATACACATAATAATTATCACTTATCTTGACGCCACCGATTAATGGAGTTGTGCCTACTGCCATCAAGCCTACAAATATGGAGCACGGTTCTATTGTCTGCGATCGCTGGCGTGTCTCCTTTTGATTTGTCAAACATGTATTGATCAGAGTTGGTCGTTCCAACTTTCAGTGGATTTGTCTACCCATGAAAACGGAGTACTGGACCGTACACAAACCGTTGGACGGGGCAGCGTCCGAACTTGGCTAATGGAAATTACTAATTAAAGTAGGCAGCATCATATAGAAATTAATTAGCGTTTTCACATTTTTAATTACCTCAAAATATTTGTTCATTATCAGTATTTGTTTTATAAACAAGATATAACAAACTAATTAATGAGATTGAAATGGCTCCTCAGTTTTTATTTACTTTATATTTTTAGAAAGCCACTAGTTTTTTTTTTTTAACTTTATAAAAATAACTATCTTAAGAGTTAAGAATGATCGGTTAAAAATATAGAATAAATTATGCAAAAAATCTCTTTGATTTTTCTCTCTTTTAAGATTTCATTTGCTCACTATATAATTATTGATGATTTGATGCTAATAATTTGCAATGAGAATTTATCATTTACCCTCTTAACAGATTTTTTAATTACCAAAAACTCTCTTAATGTTTGATAATATTAAAAAATTCTACTATTATAACTATAATAGTATAAATTAATTTAATTTAAAAGAATATAACAATTTTTTTATTTAAAGAGTCATAATTCTATCTGTATAGTATTAAACAGTAACAATTCACTGTATAAATAATAAAATTAGTATTGTATAACATAATTTAAAATAGTTAAATAGTATTACACAAAGAGTAAATTTATATCTAATTAATAATTTTTCTCTATATGTTAGATTAATATAACGACTAATATTGAATATATATATATATATATAAAATAATAAAAATGAAGACAACTATATTACATAATAATTTATAATATAAAAAAATATTGTGTTATTTTTATTAATTATTTGATAATATAAATATAATAATTTTATTATTTATATAGTATATTTTTACTATTTGATGTTGTATAAATTAATTGTTAATTTTTTAAATAAAAAAAACTATTATACTATTCCAACGTTAATCTATATTATTATAATTATAATAATAAATAAGATTTCAAATATTATCAAATATTAAGAGAATTTTTAATAGTTAGCGAATCTGAGTAAATGGCATTTACCTTTGCAATGTGAAATTGGCCGCTCTGACATAAATTAGTTCATATTCCTAAATGCCTCGTACAGTTTTGTCCACAAAAAAAAAAATCTTCATAAAAAGAGGTGAGCATCTCCTTATGAGATATATGACCATCAACTCAATTAAAATGAAATACATCCTCCCACCCTAGATATAATATTTATTTCCATAGTTTCATTTTTAAATACTGAAATGGGTATTTATTGTGACACCCGAATTGTTGATAATATATATAATAACTAGTCTCAAAATTAATATTGTAAGGATTAATGTACTACACATATTTTTATAATTGTGTTATATTATTTATTTAGGGATTAGACCTTTATGGATTTATTTTTAGACTTTATCCCAAAAAGCCTCATACTCGTAGAGATATTATTCATATTTTATATACTCATAATTTTCTCTATTTTTAATTAATGTAGAACTTTGTTTGTATTCTTAACAATTATTTTTTCGAACAAAAGACCACATCATTCCTTATGGTTTAAGCCTCCCCTTAAACGATCACTAATTTGTCTATTTTTCACTAGGAAGACTTTACTCTACTGTGCTTGTTACTCATTTTCACTATGATAGAGTGCACACCTTACGTAAAGCACCAAACTCCGCCTATCTCGAGAGCCCGCTCTATTTAAGTCAACTCATCATCACTGCATTGATGGAGACACGTCTTACCTAAAGCACCAGAGCACACTGTCTATACAATAGAGCTCAACCACCGATCCCATCACAAGCTAACTAGGGCTCACTACCTTTGTTTGGCATCGAAAATTTCCTCCACCTAGCTGTGATAGAGTGCACACCTTACAAGAAGTACTAGAGTACCGCCTACCTCGAGAGCTTTCTTTATCCAAGTCAACTCCTCATTACTGTGTTGGTGGATGCACGTCTTATATAAAGCACCAGAGCACACTGCTTATATAATAAAGCTCAACCACAGATCCCATCGCAAGATAACTATGGCTCACCACCTTTGTTTGACATCGAAAATTTTCTCCACATGACTTATTTTGAAGCATGACTCTGATACTATTTTTAGAGACTAATGAACCACACATATATTTATATTAGTATGATATTGTTACTATGAAGCTAAACTCTTATAATTTTATTTTTGAACTTTATCCCAAAAAATTTCTTACCAATAAAGACATTATTCGTACCCAATATACCATTATCTTCCCTATTTGTAACCTAAACTTTTTTAACATTCCTAACAAATATCCCTTCTAATTTAAAGGATCTTTTCTATACATATACATTATATGCATGTGTGACTAAGACTTATATTTAAAATCTATATTTTTTTTTGTTAACTATTAATTACAAACTTATTTTACTCAAAAAAAAAAAACCTTTTTGTAAGAAATAATCCTCGTCTTCCAATCAAAATATTTATTTTTTATTTGGGTAAAAATTATGGACTAAGGTCTTTTCTTAATTTCATTTTTTATATAAATCTTTATTAATATGAAATTAATAGTTGATAGCAGATGAAGTAATTATAAAATAAATTTTTATCATAATTAATTAATATAAAACATGTATAAAAAAAATGTTAAAGTAAAAACAAATTAGAAGAGAATCTTAATTTATAAATTATACTAACAGAGATTTTGATTGAAAATTTGACTGAAATCATGGAGTTGACTTGTCTGGCAGAAAACATACATATATGAGTTTGTCGCCCCTTTCATATTCCATTCCTTTCCTAATTATTCTCCATGTTTATCATAACTTGCTTTCAATTCGTGCACACCACACGGTTGCTCACCTCTTCTCTCCTGCTCCCACTTCGGCAATATTTTTATCATTTCAGCAACAAGACATTGATATATAGGATCTGGAAGCCGCACTTTCAATATTTCAGTTAATCAGGGCCACTCATCTGGTAATCTTTTATATGATGAGACACTCGTCAAATGATTCAACTTATATGTAGTGTAATGTACCCTTATTTTGAGAATTTTTTTAATTACATAACGTAAATCAAATTCTCCTCATTTTAGTGTCAAGAGTTTTTAAACTCGAGATTTCTTCTCTTAACTCAAAATTACCGTATTAATTAAATTACTTGACAATTACAATAAATCTTTTTATTGGATCAAATTCAGTTGGTTCAACGAGAGTATATTATCTATCTATTCTCTTAAAATAAAAGAAGAATTATCGTAAAACAGAGCACATAGAATCATTCCACTCATCTTCAATAAATGCTGACTAAATCCACAAATAAAGATTGTCAGCTAAACCTCTAATATGAAAGATCTAACGACTAATAACATTTGATCTTGATAGTATGGCCAAGGAGGAATTTAGAGAGAGCCTACCTTTTCCCTCCAAATTCTTCCTAAATAAAAGGAAAAGCTTTCTCATTTTCGATTATTCGGAAATCACTCATAAAATGAGAACTTATTTCAATCATATTCACACCACATTCTCTCAAAACACCATTTGATATTTCTTTTACATTCCTTTGAATTATTTTTTAAAACTCAATCCAGTTCAAATTTTAATATCAAAGTGTTATTAATGTGTTAAGACTTGTCTTTAATATTAATATTGAATTTTTTCTCATAGTTTAAAATTTTAAAATGTGTAGTAATATAATATGATATTAGAGCCGAAGTCCTAAATTCAAACTTTCATGTTTTCACTTTCAGTTAATTTCGTTACTTATGCCTGTTTCAATCTCTAAGGATCCATCCTATTTCAGACTCCAAAATTGAATTCACATTTTATGTGAGATGGACTATTAAAATTTTAGGGATCCATTCTGTCTTGGACTTTAAAATCGAATCCAAATTTTATGTGAGATAGACTATTAAAACTTTAGGGATCCACTCTTTTACAAACTTTAAAATTGAATTCACATTTCATGTGAGAACTATTAAAATTTATTTTTAATACTAACATTAAGTCATTTTCCAATAACTTAAATTTTTAGATGGAGTGATAATCTAGCCATTGTTAAGAGCTTTATTTTATATCATTAAAAGGTGGAAAAGTATGGAACCGAAGGTTAATCTTAAAATTTCATCTTCGAGGTTAACTCCGGTAACTTTACTTTTAAATTAGCTTATCTCAAAATACTTATACATGATAATATAGTATTATTACACTTATAAATTATTAATAAAATCTCTTATATGTAAATTGAAATGTAATAAATCTAATAAAAGAAAAAAAAAAGTCAGAAAATTAGTTACAAATGTAGAAAATTAAAATGGATTTTGTGTAGGAACAAAATTATTTTAGGATAGTGTAAGAGAATTTATATAACAAATTAGAATTGTAGTTGTATTAAGTTGAATTGATCCTATGAAAAAGGGTGATCCAAGGTTTCAAGTTTAAGTGTATTTTAATGAGCCATTACGCACTTAAGAAAGCATTTGGGCAGCGCATGCACACAAATAGTGGGTGCACCTAGACATATATAGGATGCATGAGTAAAGGGACAACCATCTAAGGAAGGTGAAGTGTCTGTGTCCATATCCACCTCGACTCTCCAAAGTGACTATTTCCAATAATAGAGTGCCACGTGGAAGGAGGCCAACTAGTTGAAAATGACATGTCAACATAGGGTAAGGTGGGCCATATGCTTTTTGCGGGCGTAATCACCATGTTTATATATTGCTGAATATTTTAATTCACGGAGTATATTAGCATTTTTTGCTCGGTAATTCATGTAAAAGTAATTAACATATATGGTTGGAGGAAGTTTATCAAACCCTAAAATCAACGTTTTAATGATTCTAATTGACTAAGCCTCCAACTTGCTTACTTTTTGTACACCAAACGATAGAAGTTAGCTAATTCTTATTCCTTAACATAGAAACTAAACTCTGAAAATGGAGATCTTGAGCATCTGGGCAATTCCAAAATCTCCTCTTTCGATGCCAATAGCTAGAAATAACTTATTATTTGTTTCGATAGCTCTATAAAAAATTTAAGGAAGGGTTAAATATTATGTTCATCCAACAGGATACTCACAGAAAAGAGGGGGGGAAAAAAGTAAAACAAAAGAGCAGACCAGATGGAAACAATCGGCTGCGGCGAAGATTAATCTTCGGTGGAGCAATAATTTTCAGCTTTCAGATAATTGAAGACGAATGGTTATTCTTTCAAGTATTTTGCAGAAAGTTCTAAATATCGTGATGAATGTCACGTCAACAACTGAACATATTCTTCCAGTGGGTTGTTGCAGATTCAGTTGGTATAGTAGTTAATGGCCATAATTAACTACTTCAAGCTCACGAAACATTCCGTTGCATACAGTTTTTTATATTTGAAGAAAAAGCCATGTGACTTCAGTGAGAATTCTGCTGGTTATATTCATAGAAATCAAATGATACCAAAGATTTTACTGTCAAGATCAACGCAAAGTTTCTTAGACAATATTTATTTATACAGATCCTGAGAATCGCACATTGTACGACACTCGAAGCATCACCATATCGCAAAGTGCAACAACAGCAAACCCCAACACAGAAAAGCCTGTACAAAACAATCAAAACAAGCCACTCATACACGCATTACATTTTTCCTCACATATTTATAAGCTTGTCTCATATAACAGACATAGAGATTTAGTAGTTTTGTTTTTTTTGGTTTTTCTTTTTATATTTTTTATTTTTAGTGGTGAAGAAAAGTGTTCTTATAGATATATTAAGGGAAATTCCAAAGGTTGTGATCATCTCCAGTACTATGATCAGCAGCATCATCCCCTGCAATGTCTAATCGAGGAGGGCTAAGAAGCATCCCTTCAGCCATATTCACCAGAAGATTAGGCATATCAAAGATCAAATCCTCATCGACAAATTCAGGAACCATTGGTGCCTCTGGCTCTATGACAGTAGTTCTAGCCTGATCACCACTCTCAATATTCTCAGATAGAGCATCCTTTGCAGCCCCTATTGCAGCAGCTGCAGAGGATGCAGCCGCCTGTATATCACGTGGAGAAGTAGAAGCAGGCACAGGCAACGAAGCTGCAGAATTCGGAAAGTTAAGCTCAGCTTCTGGGCCTTTCAGGGCAAGTGCCGCCACATCATAAGCAATAGCAGCCATTTCAGGTGTACTAAATGTTCCCAACCAAATCCTATTAGTCCTTCTGGGCTCCCTAATTTCAGACACCCATTTTCCACTACTACGACGCCTTACTCCTCGATAAATTGGGTGGCGACCGGGAGCAGCAGGCCCAGCACTGGAAGCATTATTGCCGCCACTGCCGCCAGTGCTGCTGCTAGGGTTTGTACTTCTGTTAGAGTTTGAGCAATGCATGATGTCTTGAGGGGTAATGGTTGGAAGATGATGGGTTGAAGAAGCAGATGAGAGAAGCCATTTATGGAGGATGGATTTTTGGAGAGTGAATTTGGGTTTCAGAGTGAATATTTTGCAGAGTTGTAAGTGCTGAAGTGCAAACCAGTTGTTGATGAACTGCTGTCTGTAAAAGGTTGGGGTGTAAACCAGCTTCATGTTGGACATCTGGGTTGGCCTGCGTTTTTAAATGCGCAGCAATATAAACTGCCTATCTTAACGTCAAAAATAGTGATGCTTTTAGGCATTATGCATTACTTTATATCTTATATGGATTCGAGTAAATCATAAGAGTCAAGAACGTTAAAGAAAATTTTGCGATGTACTGGGATGTGCTTTACTATCCTAGGGTTTTTATCCTCTACAACTCTCACTCGTTAAAATTTCCATAGCGGTTGCCTATGTGACAACTAACAAGACCATACGCGCAGTTGGATTTGCATAACCATATAAATACAGTTGGAGTCTGTTTAAAGAGAAAATCTAGAATACTCCTCAAGTATCGTCCCTTTTTTATTGAATGTTTGTCATGTGTATTAACCCGCCAATTAAAAAAAAATTGCTATTTACAAGTGAGATTTAGACCTCGATTTGAACTTTATGTAAATACTAATGAGATTGTGATACCTAATGAATTGACAAACTATATATAATTTAAAAAAATCAGATAAAACTCTGATTGAACCTATTGCATAAATGTATGTATATAAAGCACGTCAAGAGTATATGGATGTTTCTAATTATACATCATGTCTTTATTTAGATGCGTTTATGTCAAGGCTCAGGCGCTACCATGACTTGAAAGATTGTGTGGCATAAACAAGTTCAATTACATTAGAAATTTCCACATATTAATTGATAGAGCATGAAAGTAGGATTGGCCGATAACAAAAGCTAAATAAAGAATAGTGTGAAGTAATATAAAGATGACTCGTCTGTTAGTATGAAAAAATTCATATAGATAGTTCTTCATTAATTCATTAAACTAACATTCACATAGCATTTACTGAAGATATGATGATATCGCACGTTATCAATATATAATTGCATATCAAATTTAGAACACTGCAAATTGAACAAACAAACTCTGTATAAATAGGGTAACAGTATACATAATAATTTCATAAAAACATTTATTGTACGGTACATAAACACACACACACACACACATATATATATATATATGATTTTTTTTTTTTAGATGAACCTCAACAAAACGATGGAGAATATATTAAAAAAAGAGAAGAAATACACCAAATTAGAGGGGATGTAATAAGTTTTACCCCTCAACAAATCAACCATGCAAGGGAAAGACACAAAACAGAAAACAAATGATTTTAAAAGAATATGCATTAGAAAATCTATAATAAAAAAGATGATGGACATTTCTAATCATAAAGGATCTAATCTCAAATGATGGGACAATAGAATGAACTTCAGAGGAACCCTAAATTAGCCAATTTTATCAGTGGTAAAATTGTTCTTATACACACACACACACACAACAGTTAAGAACATAAGAGAGTTGAAACCCTAGCATTGTAATGCTTGACTTAATTAGGAGTGAAATTATGGTGCTGGCAAATTAAGCATGATATGTTTTCTTCAACTCTACCCTAGGATCAAACCACATGAAATGTCTTTATTTTGTTCATTATGTTATCATTTTGCTAAATGACATTGGTTCCCAAAGTGCTCATCCCAATATCGCGCCAAACATGATCTTTTTGATCAAACAAAATATGGAGAGAAATGGACAAAACTGTTGCAATAATAAAAGTGAAGAGACACTACCTACCAAGTTTGGAGCATAATGATCATCATCATCACCAGTTGATAAACTGTAAACGAGACATGACTCACTTATATGGGAAAGGCTTTTTATGTCATACTTTGATAACAAGGGTTTTATCATAGATAAATTGTATTGTTAGTTTTAGTCCAAGAAATTCCTCGAATGTAATACTGTGAATTTGTCGATGGTTGCCTACATTAAGCTGAATCAAAAGCACTTGTGGCATATATATGATGCCCGTAAGCTGAAAGTAATTCCCTTTAGAAGTCGCCATCCTGTACCAACTCACTCAGTTGAGAGCACGTCTAATACCTCATTATGAAGATATTTTAGAGCATGAATTTGGTATACATGATTTCGCTTTTGACCAACTAGTTAGAGTGAGCTAAGTCACCAACCTTTAATGCAACCAACCTCTAGCCAATTAAAAAGCAAAAATACAATTTTAATAATAATAAGTGAACTCAAAATCTTTGCAATAGATTAAAGCACGAAGCTTTTATGGTTTCTAATTTGGGGAAAGTGGAAACAAGAACAACTTCCACCTTTTGAAAGCCTTGCCGCTTATATTAATCACTTGAATATTTAAACCTATTCATTTCAAAATCTTACTATCTACCACAAATTTTCTCAAATGATGTATACTTAAGAAGATTTTCCCATATATATATAGGAGAACGTTAAGAAACCCTAATACACTTTTCTCTCACTTTTCTTTGAAGAGCGCCGCACACCTTAAAACCCAGCCCTTGTCGGAGAAGGGGCTTCTGCCTCCTCTCCGAGGTCCATTAACTCCAGTAGCTTAGGCTTTCGTCTAACTTTAGCTTTTCCGTTCTTTTATTTTGCTTCAGCTCAATTTTTTTCTATTAGTCTCTCTCCCCCCTCTCTTCGGTGACTCCTCGACAACATTTGGTCAAGAGCACACATTGTCGTCAAGTCTCAAAGCATGATCGCAACACTGGTGAACGCCTCCTTGCTGTCGTGCCCCCTGACAGTTGAAAAGTTCATTGTCTGAACCACCGTACAAGCGTCATTCTTCTCCAATTTCATAGCTTCTCCTCCTCCGGCACTTGCTTAAATCTAACCGACATTGCTTCTTTCTCGCTGCCTCCCCCTGGTGGCATTGCAGCACTACGCTTTCGCCATGGAGGTCGTTCCTAAAACGGTTCTGATGAGACATTGCTGCTGGCGAGCTATCGTTGAACATTCTAATTTTGTTTTGCCCCTCCTTTTTAAGCTCCAAACTCGTTGCTATAGTTCTGTCCACCAAGCTTCGCCGCCGATCATCTCTCAGGGCTATATTTTACAGTTATGTGTTTGATTGTTAAGTGTTGTAGTTGGCTAAGTTTTGGATGTACTTGATTGTGATGTTGTGTATGGGTATTTTTGTAATTTCTCTTAAGATAGTCGTTTACGTAATAATCCTCTTGCGTGAGGTAGTTTTTCCTCATGTGTGAGGTAGCCCTCTTCCTTGTAAGGTTAAAGCCCTCTTGTTTGAGGGTTGAATTTTTTCCATCCGTAATAATGGTAAATATCCCTTTTGGGATAGGTCATATTTTGGGACTTTGTTGTATCTTCGCTGTCAAAAAAGTAGGTTTGAACGTGCTATAAAAGTCCTATCTTATCCCTGTGAAGCGTCTTGGTAAATGTATGATGTATATCAGCAGACTTACCGATATAATATTGTGAAGTTCTTTATAATATTACATTTGATTTTTTTTTTAAGAAAAAGAATAATTTTCCCATAATTTTGAGCCTATACCCATTAAACTAAACTTGGGAAGTAGTGCCATTGATTTATTTATTTCTAATTACTTGGCCAAGAAAAAGAGTCACATAAACACTAGAAGTCCAACACCAACATCATTTATATATATAATGATATGAAACTTAGGTCAAAATTACCTAGCTAGATTATATATCAAATAGTTGATGTATTATAAACAATTGCTTAATCCCATGAATAAAAAATTGAGCCCTAAATCTATGTTCAAAATTAGAGATGGCAATTAGATCATGTCATTGAGACATAGTTGGGTCTAGCACGTTATTATAGTATGTTGTGGGTCTGGCACGGTACGCTATAGTAGCGTATTGTGCAGCACGGTCTAATTTTATCGTGTTGCGTTAAAATTTTTAACTCAGCGTGTTGTGTTAGCACGAGTTTATGATGGGCCCATGCCAAACACGACCCATCACATGCTCGATATGGATGAGGCCCACAAACTCATTCCTAGTACGGTTTATGATGGACTTTATTACACAATTTAAATTTTATGGTCTTGAATCTAAGACCTCGTGGCCAAAATCTCAATTAAGTAAAGGCTACCAACCACTAAACTAAACAACACTTTTGTTTATATTTTTAAATTTAATATTTGTGATAGAATATACAATTAAATAAATAACTACCTTTTAAATATTTTAATTGTAATAATTAAAATTATTAATTGTAATTATATTGGAATGAAGTTTTTATCATAACTGAAATTGCATAATAATTATGATTTTAATTAGAATTATTGTTAATGTAAATGTAATTAAAATTATAATTATAAAAATTTAATTTTAAACATAATTTTATTATGGGCAAAAAATTTGGTACTTGGTAGTATATGTTGAAATATAACTTTATTATGGCAAACAATAAACTTGAAATAAAAATTTAGCAAATGATTCAACAACATTGTATTTATTTATATTATTTAAATTTAAAAATTGGATACAAATACAAAAATAAAGGGTCATATTTTCATCACTATAATTACAAATATATTCCAATTAAGTTAGCATTTATTGAACCATCTATCATTTGCAAATTTAGCATTTTTATAATAAATTACAAATTTCTATTTCAAATTATCAAATCTCAAAGTTTTAAAAATCTCTGATCTTGGCTTCTTACCCATTTTATTTTTGGTCCATTGTATCTTCCTAATCTTTTACAAACACTAAAGTCTTCAAAGTATTTTATGTCAACCTTAATCACTTTTCGTCTAATATTTTGCCTCCTATACTAAATATAGATTTCGATGCTACAGTAGACACTGGAGGAGTCAGTGAATCTTGAGTCATAATGGACATACATATGGTAAATCCATTCATTTGATTTTCGCCATGAAAAAATATCAAATTCTCTTTATTGTTCTGTACTCAACATAGAAGAGTAACAGTATCCATAAATTTTTACAATTCAAAAGCAGTAAAATAGTGGAACTAGAACCAGCTTTTCTTTTACCTTTTAACAAAATACTCCAAGCAGTCTTATCATAAACAGGCTTTTCATTTATTTCTCCTATAGATAAACCTGATCCAAATTTATTTTCATAATAAATAAATAATTGTGTAATAAAATTATAAATTTGGTCAAAATCATGAGAAAGTCTAGAGTCTAAATTTTCTGAGATTCCTACAATTAAAACTTCTACACTAGACCAATTGATTCTAAAATCTACTATAGCTACACAAATAAATAACATCAAATTTTTTCTATAATATTTTTAAAAGTTAATCTCCATAATAATGTATATATATCAAAAAACATTGGATTCTCTATATTTAATATAAAAAATTACTAATACTATATATATGAGATAAAGCAATAGAATATGAAGACTGATACACAAATGAATATACTAATATAACATCATTAAATACTTCAAAAAATCAATATAGTAAAATACAATTTTACCATCATATATGTAACATTCCAATGAATTTCACGTCAAGTTTAAACATTTTACTATCTATTCTACAATTATTCAACAAAGCTTTAAATTCTTGTTGTCTAAAAGATGATGAAGAAATCATTTTTATTGCTTCTCTAATTTTTTCAATATGAGAATTAATTATATTCAAACAATCTTGCACAATTGAATTGAGAATATGACCTAAATGCCTCGCATGAAAAAAAAAAGTGAAAACACGCGCACATGTTAACTGATAAGAAAACAAATCTATAACATCAGTATATGCATTTGTATAATCAAAAGTAATATAAATAAATTTTTCAACAATTTGAATTTTTAAAAATATTCATTAAAGAATTAAAAATAACATTAGCTGTGTCTTGATATTTTAATTCACGAAAAGTAATAATTCTTTTGTGAAAATATTAATATTAATATAATTCAACGTCACATAAATATATCCCAAATTATTAGTACCTGTGCAACAATCAAAAGTAACAATAACATTCTTTAAATTATGAGATTTCAACAATTATATTTTATTTAGTTTATTGATCTATAGAGAAAATATCATTTTTAACTGTATTTCTAGAAACACGAGAGAAATTGAATTGAACGTATCTTTTCATAAATTTTTCATGCCTTTTATCTTCTGTGAATGAGAAATGTTGTTAACTAGCTACAACATATCTGGCCAAATTACTGTGCATGCACTGTCGATTATATTTAAATCTAAAATAGTTTTTTCCATTGGTACTTTGAGTAAGTTTAGTTTAAGTTGGCTCCTTTAAATTATATTTTTGCAAACATACCTTGATATGTTGATTCAAATGCTAAATGCTACCTGCATTTTTGGCTTCTAAAACTTTAACAAAAAAAACTTACAAATAGTTTTTTCTTCACTTTTTTTTAGAAACTATACGAGTCTTTGGCATAAAATAATTCTAAACATTTAATTTTTGACCTCTTTTTTATTTTCTAATACTTCTAATATTTTCAGTTATTGAAATTAATTGACTATTAAAAATTTATAATGACATTGAAATATTTATTCAAATTCATTGGAATATTAAAATTTGTCATTGTATAGATAAATAACAATTGTATTGAGAATTTATAGTTAGATAAATAAAAATAATTTAAGAGATTTTAAATAGAGTTTGAATAATTTGTGCCTAAAAAAATATTTAAATGTCTTTGCATTCCTATTGCCTGCAGCCTATGCTTTAAAGCAACAAATATTAAAATATTATATATTTTTATTTTTAAATATTTTTAAAATAAAATAAAAATTGTGTCAACTGATAGGCATAGCCCAAATGGACTCGCATGCCAACACGGTACAACATGCCCATGGATCGTGTTGGGCCAACCCGTAGCCTATTATGCCTAGACTAACCTAATATGAATTATTTTTGGTCTCCCACTGACCTAAGCACAAAAGTCCACTTGAACCAATTTTTTGTGAGCTGTATCAGTCCGACCTACTTGCCACCTATATGAATCAAAATGACAAAAAAATAATAATAAAAAGAATCTTTGTCTATAGTACGTAAAATACGTGATAATCAATCTGCGGCCTGCGCCGAATTTTTAATTTTGCAAGTGGGGCATGCGCTAAAGTGGAAAACGTTAATTTGGTCTTTTGGAGATATTAAAGGAGTTGAGCTGTAAAGTGTAACGAGCATAAAGTTTCTGATGGGCAAAACAGAACTTTGTCGCAAACACCCTAAGCGTGTTGCAGTTAACGGGGTTGCCGCTGCCGCGTTGCCGTCTGTAACAGCCTACTGGATTAATTTGAAAATGTACGAATGAACGTCCATCATATTATAACCAGTGAATTTGATATGATTTAAGTCTGAATACTTCTTAATTTAGTCATTCACATATTCTGAATATACAATAGAGTCATTTGATATTTTGTTTCCCTGGGTTATTATTGATAATATTCTGACAAAATAACTCTTAGTATTAATATTAAGATAATTTGATTTAGATTTTGTTGAGCCAAACTATTTCAATTAATTATATAGACTTTGAAAAATGAGTTGTTGAAAATTTGAGGAGCTCTATGTCATTGTAGATAATTTGAGGATGATATTATGAGAATAATGATATTGAATATATGAACAGTATCTTTATTAATAGTAATCGTATAAATAATATTTTGATTACTGTTTTACAACTTGAACTACTTAACTTTAGATATACTGATAAGAATTTATAGTGTGTTCCTATTGTTGGTTAATTTTAGTTATAGAGTACAATAGTTGATTATGTGATAAAGAGGATATTTGTAACAAAGATCATATTTGATGAATAATTATGATATTTAGTTGATATGTAGAAAAGAATATGAAATAAAACTCTTTGTGACTTATATATTTGATATAATATTGGGTTCTCACATATTGTTACAAATACACTCCTAATTATACATTTCATAACCGACTTATGTGTGAAAAATTAAGTATATAATTTCAACACCGAAATCTTATAATATCTTGATATTTTTGACTTAATACAAAAATATTTAGATATTTTTGACTTATTACATAATTTTAAGTTTTTTAAAATTCTGATTCGATTTTTTCTTAGATTTTATTACAATATATTTTTAATATTTTCTAAATTATTCTAGAAAATACATTACATTCCAACAGGAGTCCTCTCAATATGAATGCCTTTTGTTTTCAACCCTTCTCCTATTAGGAAAGTCTTCGCTTGCGTTATTTTCATTTTTCCTTCCTTATTTCAATCTTTACATGCTCTTGTGAGTTCTGTCTTTCCTTTTTGATTCTTTTCTTTCCTCCTTTATGTCAATAGCCATGAAAGCTTTAGAAGAATTATCTTCAGTGATTACAAAATACAAATCTCTTTCGATGAATAAAGCATCCAAGGATTCGAATTAACCTACTCCATTCTCGCCAAGAAGTCTTTTGTGTTTATTCTTGGTTCTTCTTTGGATCTTTCGACACATCCTTCTCAATTGCCCCTGCCAAAGATTCGTGGGGATAATATTGTGATTACTATTAATCAAGGCATACAACTGTTGTATTGATCAAAGTAAAACCAATCTTATAAGTAGATTGATGCTTAAAAAAGGATCTCAGCCTGTCGAGGTAGATGCCCTAAAGGCTTGTCTTCACTCTCTTTGGAAGCCTCAAAGGGTGTGGGATTTATTTCCTATGCCCAAAGAGTTTTATGTTTTGTATTTCCAATGCTGAGGATATGCAACAAATTTGGGTGGATGCACATGCATTCTTACTTATGGCAATTTTTGGCTATTTCAATGAAAGGTTGATTTTAATCTATATTCTATAGATCTTCAGACTCATTTCTAGATTTAATTAGGTTCGACTTTATGGTTTAAGTTGGAAATATTGGTGTTCTAATTTAAATCATGGGTATTTGAGTGTGGAGCGTGATGGTTTTGAATTTCAAATTGAAGTTCTCTATGAGAATTCCACAAAGGTGTAATAGCTGAGGGGCATAGGGCATGAAACGGTCGGATGTAAGTTCAACCAAAACAAATCGATGGCTACGGCTTCTAAGCCATCTTAAGTAGGGGTGGGTATTAATCCCGTTCCCAACTCAACCTGATTTAATTTGTCCCAAAATTTTGGCTTCAAGATATGTTCAGGACATATTTTTTTGTACCGAACGAGTCAAGTTAGGTTTAGAAAATTTTCAAACCCGAACAACTCAAGTCATCAATCAGGAATTTTCGTACCAAACGATTTTTTTAAAAAAAATTAAAATTAAATTCAAATAAATTAAATTATAATATTTAATGTAATTGAAATTGAATTTGCAATAATAATATTTAACGTAATTAAAATTGAAATTAAATTTTGAATAATAACATTTAACGTAATTGAACTCGAAATTGAATTTATAATTATAATATTTAATATAATTTAAATCGAAAATAGATTTAAAATTATAATATTTAACATAATTAAACTCAAAATTAGATTTAAAATTATGACATTTAACATAATTGGATTAGAATTAGATTCAAAATTAATCAAATTATAACATTTAACATAATTGAAATCAAAATTAGATTTGAATTAAAATATTTAACGTAATTGAAATCGAAATTAGATTTAAAATAATAACATTTAACGTAATTGAAATCAAAATTGAATTTAAAACAATAACATTTAACATAATTGAACTCGTAATTGGAGTAACAATTATAACATTTAACTATTTGGATTTGGGATAGGATTCAAAATTAATCAACTCACAACATTTAACATAATTGAACTCAAAATTAAAATTAAAATTATAATATTTAACATAATTAAAATCAAAATTAGATTTGAAATAATAACATTTAACGTAATTGAAATAAAAAATAAAAATAGAATTATAATATTTAACATAATTGAACTCGAAATTAGATTTACAATTATAATATTTAACGTAATTGGATTTGAAATTGTAATCGAAATTAATCAAATTATAATATTTAACGTAATTAAAATCGAAATTAAAATTAAAATTATAATATTTAACGTAATTAAACTTGAAATTAGATTTACAATTATAACATTTAACATAATTAGATTTGGAATTAGATTCAAAATTAATCTAATTATAATATTTAACGTAATTAAAATCGAAATTAGATTTGGAATCATAATATTTAATGTAATTAAACTTAAAATTAGAATTTAAATTATAATATTTATCATAACTGAACTTAAAATTGTATTTAGAATTATAATATTAATGAATTTGAAATTGGATTCAAAATTAATCGAACTATAATATTTAATGTAATGAAATTGAAATTAGATTTGAAATTATAATATTTAACGTAATTGAACTCAAAATTAGATTTGGAATTCCAAAATTTAATGTAATCGAACTTGAAATTGAATTTATAATTATAACATTTAACGTAATTGGATTTGAAATTGAAATTGGATTCGGAATTAATCAAATTATAACAGTTAATTTAATTGAAATAAAAATTAGATTTGAAATAATAACATTTAACGTAATTAAAATTGAAATTGAATTTAGAATAATAATATTTAACATAATTTAAATCAAAATTAAATTTAGAACTATAACATTTAACATTTTAACATAACTGAAATTGAAATTAAATTTAAAGTTATAATATCTAACGTAATTGAAATCGAAATTAAATTTAGAATTATAATATTTAACGTAATTAAAATAAAAATTAAATTTAAAATAATAACATTTAATGTAATTAAAATTATAATTATAATTATAATATTTAATATATTTAAATTTAAATTTGAATTTTTTTTTACTTTTTTAAAAAAATCAAAATTTTTTAACCCAACCCGACTAGACTTAAACTAACTCGAAATGAAATTATGCCATTTTGTTATTTAAAAAAAATTGAGAACTTTCTGACTTGTCTTGACATAAAGAATATCCCGATCAAGACACTTTTTTTCGTCTAGATAAAAAATAAAATGGTTCAAAAAATTTCAAATCTGAAGGTACCCACCTTTAAACTTGAGTTTTCAAGCTTGTTGGGCATAAAACAGTCGAGACTCCAATTCCACCGAACAAGGTGCATTCTTTTTATGTGGACCTGATTAGCTTATGTTAACTTTGAGTGGAATAATCTCATATGTTTTGTTTCATAATAATTCCTCTTTCAATTTAAGAGAGTGAGGAGGTAGCAAACTCTCGTTAAACCAACTGCATTTGGTTCCAGCACACTCAATATTGTATGTTTTAAAAATTCATTAAAATGGACAACTATTGAAAAGCTCAGTGGTTGTCAAGTCACAGATGTTAAGCCCCTACAAGCGATACGGGGTAAATTTCTCTCCTAATGTAGGAGTAGGTCTCTCTTTTAAAAGTTAAAAATATGATACATTTAAATTGACTTTAAGGGTTTTCGGCTTAAATCTAACGAGTCTTAACAAATTTTTTACCGTGTATTGCGTCCTGCGCTATAAAACAAAAAAAAAATTCTGTAAAAAACAAATAAATAATAAATAAAATTATCAAAATATATTCTTGTTAGTAATCGCTTATTTTTTTTATTAACATTATTTATTCATAAAAAAAAATAAACAACCCAATATATATTTGATAATTACCATTTTTTAGTGAAAAAATATTCAGTAATTACTTAAGTACCCAATTAGAAAAAACCACCCACAAGTAATTAAAAATACAAAATTTAAAAAGATTAAAAGAAGAATAGAAAGTAAAAATCAAACACATGACATAAAATTTTATTTGGTTTAACAATTACTTATGTATATGATTGATCAAAATCCTCACTTTTTTTATTAATTAATGATCATAGAGATCTCTCTAAGAATTACAAGAAATACACAGCAACAAAGAACACTCTCTTGTTGATGAATAAACCCTAAAGACGAAACAAGGATTTATATATAGTTCTCGACGTCCACCAAATCCTGATAAAATAAGAATTCTAATACAAATTGAGTTTACTGCACATAGCGCCCTGGCCTCAAGTGGCTATGCCTCGGTGCAAGCTTGTCTAGGTGTTGGCGCCGTAATACCGGTACGAAAAATTAGTGGCATTGTAGTCTCACTTACTTAGGGTCGTGGTGCTGCCCTGATCTTTTTTATGACATCACAATGCCTAGGTTCTAGATTGGTCACGTTGCGACCTAAAATCCTTGGGCTGCAATGCCTAAATACGATCAGTATGGCACCACGACTTGGTTCAGCTAGGCCACAACACCTAGGTTTTACCCTATCCTATTGTTCCGGTGCTTCATGCTACTCTGCACTTCTACACGTATCTTCTCCTTATTGGTTCTTCACTTCTGAATTCTAATTGATCTCCAACAATGTCAACTCATTGAATGTCACATTAATACTAATGATACTCTTTGGTACCTTTAGCTTAGTACACCAAACTTTGTAACTTTTAACTCCTTTTAAATATCCAATGAATATTCCTTTCAAGGCTTTAAGTTCCAATTTGCCTTGTTTAATGTGTACAAATACAGGGTATCCAAATACCCTTAAGTGATCATACTCTAAAGTGTTGCCTAACCATTTTTTGTGTAATAAGCTAATTGCTGAAAATGGACTTCTATTAATTAAGTAGGCTGTTGTGATTATTGTCTCACCCCAAAATGCTTTGGACAAACTTGCACTTGTCAACATAAATCTTACTCTCTCCAGTAAAGTCTTATTCATCTTACTCTCTCCAGTAAGGTCTTATTCATCTTACTCTCTCCAGTAAGGTCTTATTCATCCTTTATGCAAGACCATTTTATTGTGGCATTGATCTTACTGTTTAATGCCTTTGTAGTATCATGTCTGGCACAAAAGTTATCAAACTCACTATTGCAAAAATTAATACCATTATTTGTCCTAAGTTTCTTGACTATCTTACTAGTTTGATTCTCAATAAATTTCTTCTAAGTTTTGAATGTCTCAAACACTTATTCTCTACTCTTCAACACATACATTCATAACTTTCCTAAATAGTCATTAATGAACGTTAGAAAGTGACAGTTTGAGCAGGACCTCAAAAATCTTAATGTTTATAATCTAGTGTAACTTTGGTCTTGTGTCCCCGATACTAAACTTAACTTTATGAGCTTTTTACACAATGCTTGCAAAACCCCATTGGTTGAATCTCTTATTTGCCAGAAGCACCATAAACATATAATTCCTTGAGACCTTTTTCATTTAAGTGAGCTAAACTCATATGTTATAACTTGGTTTGCATATTCTCAGCATCAATACCAACAAATACAGAATCAATAATAGTCTCTCTAAGTAACACATACAACCCATTACCCTTCATTACTATCATGGAGTCCTTAATCGCCTTAATTATTCTGTTTTCATTTTTGAATGAACAATTAACTTGATCTAACTCAGACAAAGTAAGTTTCTTTCAAGATCAGGAATGTGTTTAACATTTAACAGCTCTCTTACTTCTCATCATGTATCCCAACCTTATGTTACTAATCTTAATGACTTAACAGGTCGTGTCATTGCCCATTAATACTTTTTTTTCACCATTAGTAGGCTGATAATTGGTAAATAAAGCTTTATCATGACATATATAGTAAGTATAGTTAGAATCAAGTATTCACTCACTAGTGTTTTTCTCATTCAAAGATACCAGGGTTTTTGTACTATCATAGTTTTCTTCATAAACTATTGTAGCATCACTTTTTTTTGTTCTTGTTCTTTATCTTGGCCTTCTTTTTTTAACAATGTTTTATGAAGTTCCCTTCTTTCTTGCAACAATAACATTTTTTGAATTTACCATTTAATTTTGATCTAGAATTTCTCTTCTGTTTCTATTCTCTATTCTCAGCTATTTCCCTTACAATCAATCCCAATACATTGGGCTCTGATCTTTTCCTAGTTATTTTAAGTTCAAAATGGCTTTGACATAGGTCATTATTAATGAATCCCTGCTATAAATGAGTATATCAACAATGTGTTCATAAATTAATTGTTGAGAACTCAAAGAGATTATAGCCTTGTTTTCATCTTCTATCTTGACGTCAATTGTCTCAAGATCAAAGATAATCTTGTTAAAGATATCAACATGATCTTTAATTGAAATGCCTTCAGCTATGGACAACTAATACAACTTCTTCTTAATGTGCAAATGATTTGCCAGAGACTTTATCATGCACAAGTCCTCAAGTTTCTTACAAAGATCAATTGTCATCTTCTCTTCAGCAACTTCTCTGAAAACTTCATCATTCAACGACAGAATAATTGCACTATAGGCATTCTTCTAAATAGATTCCTGATTTGAGTCAGGCTTTGATATCTTAGGCTTTTTCTTATTACTTGTTGTGGCTAGAGTTTTCTTAAAAGCAGAATCAAGCCCTTAACTCACGAGTAAAGTCATCACCTTTACCTTCCATAAATTAAAATTATTTTACCCATTAAACATCTCAGCTTCATACTTGTGAGTTATCATGATTTAATCAACCTTAACTTTGATATCAGTTTGCTAGCAAAATTCACCCACAAGTAATTGAGAATGTGAAATTTGAAAAGATCAAATAAAGAACATAAAGCAAGAATCAAATACACAACACAAGAATTTACATAGTTCGACAATTGGTTATATCTATAGTGGATCAAGATCCTACTTCTTTTAATTATTAATTATCATAAAGTTCTCCCTAAGAATTATAAAAAATACACAGCAACAAAGAACACTCTCTTATTGACGAATAAACTATAAAAGAGAAATAAAGGTTTATATATAGCTCTTGGCATCATCTAATCCTGATCAAACAGGAATTCTAATACAGGTAGAGTTTATTGCACGTAACGCTCGGCCACATATGGCTACTCTTAAAGTGGACTTGTCCAGGTGTTAGCGCAACAGTGCTGGTGCGGCAAACTAATGGCGCCATAACCTCACTTACTTGGGGTCACGATGTTACCCTAATTTTTTTTGTAGTGTC
This sequence comes from Ailanthus altissimus, assembly GCA_946807835.1. NCBI lineage: Eukaryota > Viridiplantae > Streptophyta > Magnoliopsida > Sapindales > Simaroubaceae > Ailanthus > Ailanthus altissimus. The sequence goes on along the minus strand of OX327702.1, from coordinate 21,372,298 downwards.
ACGATGCCCAAGTTCTGATTCAATCACCCACAACCTAAACATGCTGGGCTGTGGCACCCAAATTCTGTCTTTATGGCGTCGCGGCGCCTAGGTTCTGTCCTATCCTATTATCTTAACACTTCATGCAACTTTATACCTTTACTACATGTCTTCTCCTTATTAGTTCTCGCCCAAATCACATTAACTCATAATTTTTAGTCATTGATCTCAATACCCAAATCCTTTTTTTTCCCTTTATAATAGCACTATAAAATCACAATTGGAGCATAAATGATCCAACAAATGAAATTACATTTTTAGTTGCATCAAATTCCATGACTCATGCCCTAACTTATTCTAATTTGGATTTTTTGTTATATTAGAAAATATTTATTCAAAAAATAAAGTATTTTATTTAACAAAGTTGATTTTTTTTATCTCTCTATTTTCCTTTTAGTTTGCATTTATTGTAGTTTCAAATTAACTGACAATGTTAATTTGGGAAAAGAACATTTTTTTCCACGAATTTGACTTAATTTTTAATTTTATCTTACGAGTTTCAAAAAACTCAATTTTATCATAATTTGTTAGTGAGATTTGGTTAGAATTGACTAAAAATATTTTTTGATAGTACATTGACAAATTTACCCTCAGTTATTATGTTAATTAGAAATAGTGATGTGAATACATTATACAATGTACACGTGTTAGTCATTAATAGGCTAATAAAAATAAAAAGGCATATGACACGGTTTAATAAATTCAAATTTTAATATTCATTAAAACTTTATTTTATAATTAAAATAAATAAAACTGAACCACCAAAATCGACGACTATTGTCGCCAACTACTATCAGTTGCTGAATTTCGGTAACGAAAATAGTCAAACTTTATGTCATTAAATTCTATTTTTTATATCTACATAATGGTGGAATTATTTTTGTCAAAAGAAAACAAAAAGGTGGCAAAAAATAGATCGAAAATAGGAGGAGTGTAGCGGCCAATCTATCCAACGGCGAGGGCGATGCACGCCACTACTCTGCAGTTCGACGACGAACGGTGGTGGCCACCGTCAACACCCCCAACGCCGATCGCGTGTCGAAGGGCAGCCCGTGGTGATTGGCGGCGACCACTACCATTTGTCGTCGAATGGCAGGGTGGTAGCATGCACCGCTCCCACCATTGGATAGATTAGCCGCCGATCTGTCCAACGGTGGGGGCGGTGCACGCCACCGCCCCACCATTCAACGGCGAATGGCCGTGGCCGCCGCCTCCCACAATATTTTTTTTTTCACTTTTAGCACATTTACGGTATTCTATTAATAAAAAAAATCTTACCATTGCATAAATTACAAAATTTTGAGTTTAATGGTGTCAATTTTGAGTTGAATAGTAATTGGTCACCTGCAGCCGGTCGACTACTGACAATGGCGGCAGCTGCTCTCTTTTTATTTATTTTATTTTATTATTTAAGTGACTAATCAGTGGTTGAAACATGGATATTTTGTATCAGTTCATTTTAAAGTTTTGTATAGAGTTACTATTTTACCCCTCTAATATTAAAATTAATAGAATTTCATTAACGGACTATGATAAAATTAAATTTTTTAAAATTCATAAAAAAAATTAAAAAATTAAGTCAAACTCATGGGATAAAAATATCTTTTACCCTATTAATTTCCTCTTCCCTTATAATTTAAATAAGATTATAATTTTTTATTTAGTTATTAATTGGTAATTTGTATTAAGGCCAAGCATGCTTTGTTTTAGTCGGTTCAAAATGCAAAATCGATTTTGAGGTAGTCAGATTTAAAATCATCCCAAAACTGAACCAACAGGGTCACAGATAGTGGGATTAATTGATTTTTAGTAAAAGAAATGAACCGAATTGAAATAGCTCTATTTGGTCTTTTTTTAATTTTTTATTTATTTTAGACTTATTAGGTCAATTTTGAATTAAATCAAATTGACTTAATTTAGTTTGATTAATTTTGTCAATTTTTTTTTTCACCTTAATTTACTCGATTTTAACCAAATTAAAATAAATTAAAATCGAACCAATCGATTTCAAATAATCAATCAAAAACCAGGCAGTGAACCGAACTGACTCAGTCAGTACGATTTAATCATTTGATTTTTTTTTGCTCATCCCTACTTTGTGTATAATCAAACCAATAAGTTTTTTGTATTCTTAAAGAAATGCCGTAACTAAGAAATTAAAATCAACTTTAAATTTGAAACTAATTTGATGCTCTTTTGTTCGGAGATACTTATTATAAAAGTTGGTGGTAGGCGTTTTTACAATTACACAATGTCATTGATCTTATTTAGTTAAACTTTTCAAATAGAATTTTTGAGATAGAGTTTTTAGAAGTAGAGTTTTTTATATTAAAAAAAAGTCATTGATCGTTTGGTTACCAATTAAAAAACTCTTTTAAAGTATAAGATTGTTTGATTATACATTATTAAAGTGGCTATTTGTTATTAAATTACCAAAAATGACTCTTAATAAAATTTATATTCAAATTATAAATAATTTAATATTTTTTATACATAAGTTTAAATTTATCTTGTATTTTCTCAAGCTCGATTCTTTAAAATACAATAATTAAGTAAAATTAATATATAGTAATTAACGAACTAATATAAATTATTGTATTTAGTACAAAAATTAAAAATAAAATAATCAACAAAAGATTTTAGTAGACTCTTGTAAAAATATGATGGCTACAGAGATATGGAGATATGATGGATTTTAAAAAAATATCATAATATGCTGGTTAAATAGAATTTATTTTTATTAAGGGTACTATAGAATTAAAAAAAATATTATGGTATATATGACATTACAAAAAAAAAAAATTAAAAACTCTATTCACAAACACTCAAATTTTGAACTTTTACAAATAGAGGCAAAAGAGTTTTTTGAATCTCTAAAAACTCTTTTTTAATTACAACTAAACATCATCAAAATTTTAAAAAGAACTTTTGATATTAAAAAGTTCTTTTAACTAGTAAAAAAGCCTAACCAAACATGCACTAAAAATTATTTTACTTTGATTTAAAGGTTTGCAAGGAATCTTAATTAAAGACTTGATATTTAGATTACAAATGAAGTATGATGATTTATATGCTAAAGTTCAAAGAATCTATTAATTGTTGTAATTTTTAATTAATGTTATTAATGTTTAAAATTAGTAGCTAAAAACTTGAAGATTCAATGTACTTTATATTTTCATATGATGTTTGTAATTTATTTTTAATATATTATGATTGTACTGGGTGAAAGATTATTTTACAAAATTAAATAAATATAAATAAAAAATATTTAAAAAATATAATAAAAAAATTGAGAATAAAATACCCATAAAGATCTCTCTATCCTACATATATTGAATATGAGATAAATATAAAAATTCTCACACATTCAATTATAAAATGAACATTGTAATCTTACCCAACTTGCCCCATTGTTACCCTTAATCTACTCCTACAAAAATTCTTTAATTTGTATTACCTTACCGATACCCAACTTTACCACAATTAGATACCGTGGAGCTTCACTAACTTTAAAATGGTAGTTTAACAGCTTGAAAACTTAAAAAATTAATTAAACCCACCTACCAAAACCTTAGATGTAGAACCCACAAAGTGCGTTAAGAGGGGATATTAACACTGTCACCCCTCAAGATTGGCACAAATTTGTTTTTGACGACGGTTTAATTTTAATTACATATCACCAGACAAAAATACTTTCATAGTTTGTGCAAATCGCAGAAGGTGACAGTGTTGACATCCCGTGTTAAGAGTTCTAAAGACTATAGCTAACTAGTACTGCTCTACAAACCTCAATGTTTGAGCTTGGAAACAACTACACGTTGTTTCTGAATGTCTTTTGCCGGAACAGTTTCATTGTACATGAGCATTTACGAAGGACAAAGCCTCATCTTCATTTTCATTTCTAAAATGTCGAGACTAAATACATTTTCTTATCATGCTAATGGCTGCTTTCGCATACAGAATTTGCCTTCTAGTTGTAGAGCATCACTTTTTGAGTACACATCTCAGTGTTGTGAATTATGGACAGATAAGTACTTAGAATTGAAAATATCAAAATCGAAAATATTAAATCAAATAAATTTAATAGGTTGGTTTAGTGTGATACTAAAGTATAAAATTTAACTGAACGAGTTTTTTATTTTAGCCTCCTAATAAATTAGGTTTATTACAGTTTTACTTTAAAAAAAAAAGATTCAAATTGAACCGAATTGAAAGACTTAAAGTTAACAAAATTTTAGAAATGATCCAAATTTTTAACCAATATTCTTGCTTAGCAATAAATTAATAGGATAAGTTTTATTAGCCAAAATAATACATAATTGACGTAATTATCCTTTTTGATAAAATATAATAATAAATAAAATATTTCAAAACAAATGCACAAAAAATTGACCGAAATTTTGAAAATCTATATCGATAAACACACTCCAACATTCAACATTTGGTGATGAAATGCTGATTATAAATAAGGTGAACATAGGAGGAAAAAAACCATAAATCTAAAAAATTTGGCTTTGAATTTTCTAAATTGAAAATTTATAATGTGAGAATGGGTGCAAGAAATGGCCTTTGTTTTATTTTTTAATTTAATTTTTTTACAAACCCTTTTAATTATTACTTCTTTTAATACATTAAATAAAATATTATTTAACTTGTTCTTATTAATATCTAAATAATTTATAATTTATTTATTTCTTAAAATAATTAGAATAAATATTAAAAAAATTCACATGCCCTTTCCTGCACATAGGAAATGGCGCACAAATTGAATGGAGGTTTGCGCCTCTTACATGTGAGAAGAAGCAAACGTAACAGGCGAGCATGGATGCATCGCGTGCCTCTTACATGTGAAGAAGCAAGCGTAACAGGCGAGCATGGACGCATTGCGTGCCTCTTACACATGCCTCTCCGCGTGCATGGAAGAAGTGCGTGACGCATCTTTCGTTTTGCAAGTTTAGTGCGATACTTTTGCACTGATTTCATGTGCTTTTTTCGTTATATGTTTTTTCTTAGTTTAAGTAGTATTTTAATAATTTTTTTAGTTACGGGTGCCATTGAATATGGGTTACTAATTGTAAGTTTTGGAAGAAAGTGAGTGAGCTCCAATTACAATAATAAGAGATATGTTAGATAAAAAAATTTGGGTATTTTAATTTCAAAAGATGTAAATTATTGAAAATTTTTCTTAATGTTACTTGTATTTGTATAACATAAATTTAAATTTAATGTGACTTCTCATTAAATTTGTTATTTCGCTACCCTGATTGTAATTTATAGCTATTAATAGCACTTGTATTTTGTTACAATAAAGTTGTAGTTGTATTTATATTACTTAACTTAAATTTAATGTTCATATATATGAAATTCATGCTAAATTTTATCTTCTTGCAAATAGATATCCAAATCATACATAAAATTTATTTATTTTGAGGCATGTGTTCACAACTCTAAAGTCATCTTCTATTTAAAAAATAACATAGTCTAAGGAGTAAATTTAGGAACTGACCCAATATAAGGTACTTAATGAACATATAAACAAAAATCCTACAATCCCTTCTCTGGGCCCTCTGTTGAGGCACACTCTCTTTTAACCTAATCATATCAAAGAGTGATAAGTCTAGAACAACATCCATCCTAAGATCATAAATCCTGTAGGCCTGGAGATAGTGTAGCATCAAAATGTATAATTGAGCGACCTGAGTCTCTATCACGGCTTCAACGCATCCATTAAGGCTCAAATCGTAGACAATGTTCTTTTACTGCATAAAATCCACCTTAATCGTAATCTAATGCTCACACTTACACTTACAGTTGACAAGAATACACACCTATATAAAATTGGACATTGTCTCGTGAATAATATGATATTAATAAAAAAAATCAAATTCTTTAACCTACAAATATAAATTTTACTTTATCAACCTCAGCCTACAGTTTGTCACCCAATAATTTTTCTGAGTCATAATCCATATAACAGCAAACACGAGTCTCATATAATAAGAGAAAAGTTTGTGGCATATTGCATGTAAATTAAATTATAGGACTCCTAAAATTTTAGCAAAACAAGTAATCAAAATAAATGAATGACACAATATAAAAATTAAAGTTCTAAAAAAATTAATAAAAAAAATGTGTATGCACAAAAACGGAGCCTTATGGCAATGTGCGATGATAATTGTACTACCATTGATGAACCAACTTCAAGTACTCCTTAATGTTTTACAAAACCCAATAAATAAATTTGAAAATTAGTTGCTTTAAAAGTCAATGAAATCCAATATATATGTAATTTTTACTTATAAAGTCATCCAACCAATTATTTAAAATTTCATGAAACTAAGACGAGTCAGCTTCAAGCCTAGGTAAACTGACATGACCCTTACCATTACAAAGCTAAGCCTTAAACTTGGCTTGGACAATTAAGTGTATCGACAATAACAAATTCACATTCACCTCTGGTTCATCGCACTAAGTATGTACCTAGTTTAGTCTTACTCTTCTTGAACTTTTGTGGTATGAGATTGGTAAATAAAGTGTGTTCACTACTACAAAAATGGCCTTCATTGACGCTAACTTAGCGTCAATGAAGGGTTTCACTGACACTGCTTTATAGTGTCAGTGTTGCTCGAGTCAGAAAATTACTGATACTATAGTATCAGTAAATCGCTAACGTTGTGGTATCAATGATTCTCTGATACTATGGTATCAATGAATTTCTGACACCGTAGTATCAGTAAATCACTGACACTATGGTATCAATAAATTACTGACATTGTAGTATCAAAAATTTTGTATTTAATTTAAAATAGTTTTTTGATAATTTCAAATTTAAATTTGAATTATTGGACTAGAATTTTAAATTTATTTATAAACTACAATTTCATATATAAATACCACACCTAAGTAAATATAATTTTATTTATTTATTTAAATTTATAAAATTACAATTGTTAAAGCATCCAAACTTAGTTTTATATATATAGTTAAACATCTCAGACTAAATCGTTAAGTACTACAGTATTTCAAAACATCCCAAAGTTTGACAATTAGTTAAACACATAGTTGTTCCATCATCACGCATCGAGGTCATGTCATCTTCACTGTAACCTCTTCGTCATTCACACCACTTGTAACAAGTGAGAGCAAATTCATCCACTCTATAAATGTTGCATTGATCAGATGATGGTAACGTGCTATTCTGAAGCTCCTGCATAGCTTTACTAGCTTGTTCATCTTCTTGAGGTATACAGATCAATGCTAGACAAATAAAGAGGAGTTTATCCTCTTACTCTGTCAAATGCTTCAATCAGAGCACAAAGTAAGATGCATTAGAAATCAAATTCAATAAAATTTTAAGTGAATCAACCTGCCATTGTTGACAGTGTGTACACATTTTGGCTGCTTTGAATCCTATTTGTTTGAGTTATCAATCTTCTTGTTGTTGACAGAAGAAGAATCAACCTGCCATATTGAACTATCTTAATTGCTAAATTTAACCTTGGCCACACTAATATTATGTATTACAAGCATTCAAGGTTTTATAATCCAGCCCATATGAAGGTGTTGTCTAGGATATTTCTCTGACTTAATCCCATCAATACTTAATTTGTACACAAAATAAAAAATGGAATAAATAATAAAAGCCTTTCTATTTTACTAAGGTAAGAAATTCAGCCACTGTTTTATAGTGAGATTAATAAACCCTATAAGAAATAGGACTTTTTGCCAAGGTCTTAGTTGGTAATTGTCATAGTTGCTCCTTATAAAATTAATAACCAAAGCTTGTCCCACATTTCCAATCGACAATGGCCAGCTGCAATTCAACTTGGCAAACCTAGTATTCTTTGTGTATTTCTCAATCACTAAAGAGAACACACACTAGAAACAAAATATGTGAGATACTTAACTATAAGACCCCAAAAAAAACATTGATGGTACCTCTTAGGCAAAGGCAAACTGAGCATCTTTTGTCATAGCATATGACTCATCAAGTAAGAACAGTTTCACTCATGACTGGGGCTGTGACAAAAAAAACTCTTTAGCAATTAGAAAATTAATTGCAATGACATTTATGCTGAAAACTTATCAATTATAAATATCTCACCATGACTATTACAAAGTTAAGATCAATGTATTACTTTGAGAAATACTAATTTCAAAATTAAAAGCAGACATATAATCATTAAGAGATAAAAAATTACAAGTTTAGCTTCAATAAACTAATATTTGATGCAAGTGTGCATGACATTTAAGGAAATGAACTTGTAATGTATTATTATCTTTGGCAGGATTAAAATGTCAATGTAAATAAAGAAAAAGAAAATTAATAAACATAAAAAAAGTATAGGAAGAAGAGACTCTTTGAGTATAGATTATTAGAACTATGATGTATGCAATTAAAGTTATAGAATGTCAAGATTCATTCAGGAGCTTCACATGACTGCACCAAAATTAGTCAAACTACATTCTTGATCTATTAGAAAAGTAGTTTAGATAAGTTTTTGTACCTTTTTCTGCATGGTAAATTTAACTATAAACATAGTGTTGCGGATATCAAGCCATGCAGTTCAATTTGACACCTCTATGGCATCAACTAAGCCACAACCTTGATACCCATTTTACTCTATGCGCAGCGAAAAATCATAACTTACACCATAAGTAAGAACACATAAGATTAACACACCAATAAAGATAAAGAAAATAAACCAATCAACAAGACACAAGATATACGTAGTTCGGCCCAAAATTGTATACATCCACGGAGGATCCATGATCCAGCTTCTTATTATTGATATAGATCACTAAGTATCTTCTTACATTATCAATGATCCCACAAGACCCCTTAGTATTTTTCATAGAGATCTCTAAGTATCTACCCTTGATCACCATGACTCCCTAAGACCTCTTAATATCTCCTCATAAGAGATTTTTATAAGAAAGACAAGAATAGCCTGAGCATCTAAGCCAAAAGGATCTATGGTGTTTCTCTTTTATTCACTCAAAGAACCTAAAGAAAAAACACTTTTCAAATGTTACACCCTAGTGCACCACGCACTTAGTGCCTACCTAACTCCTCTATTCTCTCTTATGGTTACATCTTGAAATCTTATATGCTTAATCTTAAACAAGGGTTTATAAGTGTTTATATAGGGTGTATTTCGTGCCTATTAACCCTATTCCTTGTTGGAGTAAGAGTCCACTTATTTTGAAAGTCCAAAATTTCTAAAAACTCAAAATCCAGAACCAAAATGGACATCCTGACGCGTCTGGGCGCTGCGGCGCTCATCCCTGGGTGCCGCGGTGCTGGGGACCCAGTGCTGCGGCACTCAGCCTTGGAGGCTGCGGCGCTGGCAGCTCTTCCACGATTTCTTCATTTTCTTAGCGTCTTCGAGTCCCGTTGCACTTTTCTCTTCGTGTCCCACACGTCCTAGACTTCTCCATACGTGTCCTACACGTTCTAGACTTTGGTATTCATCTCAATTCTTGTCTAACCAAAATTGTTGAATCACCAATTTTTCAACATATAGTTACAACAACTACTAGTAAAGTTCTTGACCTAAGTTTGCAAGTATAATCATTGAGAGACCATTGGTAATGTCACCATATTTAAATTACACCAATTTCCACCATAACATACAATTCATCCTTTTTTTATCATCAGTATTATGAACAAAATAATGAAGAGTTCATCCTCTTACTCTGTTAAATGGTTCAAATAGAGCATAAGGTAAGATGCATTATAAATCAAATTTATTAAACTTTTAAGCCAATAAATTTATCTACTAGCAAATTTTGGCTAGAATTTTAGTTGTTTCAAGATATTCCCCCAACATTTAATGAACTTGCAAAAACTAAAACTTACCAGATTCTGTAAGATTGAACTACAAGACCTATGTTGGTACTAAAATAGAAGTTGCTTCTGTGAATATTATGATGGCAAGCAGTACAATATTTTAAAATAAACCAAGAGGATTAGATTATATATTAGTTTTGCCTCAATAAGACAATTCAATGTTATGTGTACTTTTTGTTTTAAAACATCTTATAACAAAAAGTAGTAAGCAGAAAACCAAAAGGTTCAATAGCAATTACGTCCAAAGACGAAAAATACGATGGCAAAAATTTAACATCTAATCTGTTACATCACATGTACCATGCCGCGAAAATTATTTGGACATATGCTAGTAATTGATAAGCACATAACTAGTGTAAAATCAAAATTTTGAAATTGACAATTTGGCTTTCAATAATTCTTTTCCACTAGTTACATTTAAATGACATTTGAAAAGACAAAGTTTGTACTTACTTAAAGTCTCATGGACTGTCTATGATGCATGGTCACAAAATGTGCTTTACTAACAAAAGAAAAGCTTACTTGGTTATAAAATGTTGGCATCCATGTCAGTAGAATGAAAGTCCTCCAACTATAATAAAAGTAAGACACTATAACAGCCCATACTAGTAGTTTTGACAAGATTAATCACCAAGGTATCTTTTTAGCAGGTTCTTTGGAAGCACAACTTGTAATAATTAGCTTTTTCTCTTCAGGTTTTATTTCAGAATCCTCAAGAGGTGTACTATAAGCCTATAGCACAAAAAATAGAAAATGTGACATATAGCAAACCGGTACTTGGATTAGAGTGAACATTTATATCATAAGATTATACTCTCTAAAAAAGGCATTTAAATCTAGATTAAAAAATCAACCTAAAGATCAAACAAATGCATTAATGGCTAGAGTTTCATAGATAAGACATAATAATCAAGAAACCTTTCAAATAAATGTCGAATAAAAAGCCATTGTAATTAACAATGGCACTGAAACTTACATTGTTTAGCCATACAGCAAACCAGACTATTCCCAAAGAACCAAAAGAGTAGAAGACTAATGGCCATCCAAACTGATGTATTAGAAATGGAGAAAAGGTCAAGCCAATAGCTAATCCAAGGCACATCCCAGTGTACACTAGAGCTAATGATCTACTTCTCTCAGCTACAAGAACACATTTGAACAATATATTATTCGTGGCAGACATAACAACACCCTGGAAGAGAAACAAACTAATTAAGCTCACATCTAATAACAAAACTACCATTCAAGTCTAGGTTTCAACCTTATATAAGGAATCCTATCTTGCAATTATATAAGAAGTACATAACAGAAAACTACAAAGCAAGCAAAGTTACCATAGTATTACAGTAATCCAGTTTGATTCCTTATAGGAAACTCAAGTCTGGTCCAATAAATAATGTCTATGAGTGCCCAAAATACTTCGTCCATCAAGTTGAGAACATGTCTCTTTTGGCAATTAATGTGCCTTACCTAAGGCCACATAAAAACCAATTAAAGTAACAAAATTAACCCAAGGAAACAACAAAATAACATAATAATAAGTGTTCAGTATATGGATATGAGGATTCACAAGTGACTGATTACTAAATAATGCAAGATCAAATAAAAGTGACTGTGAAATTGCAATGATCAATTCATGTGTGAAATATGGCTCTTACAGCTCTGTTTTCTTCGTCTAACATTCTTGAAGATTGTTTCCGTATTTGTACCAACAATACTCTGATTCTTCTTCTGTCTTTAAAACCATTCCTCCTGGTTGTTGATGGCATATTAAAAGAAAATCAAATGGGTGAGTGGTTTACCTACCGGTCTATAACGTCATTCAGAGATGAATAATTGAATTGATATATAAAAAAAATTGAGCGACAATACAAACAAATCTATGAACTTAAACTTACTATCTAGTTATCACCTTCACTCCCTCTATCATTTCGAAGACTAATCCCCTCCTCCTTCTCTCTATTGTTACACCGCTATACTTATCGCTATTATCTTACAATATAATTATATCAATACCAATAATCTGTCTTAAACTGAGAACAACCATTGAACCACTTCCAGAATAGCCAGTATAAAACCCTAACTAGAAATTGACAATAATTTAATAGAAATTGAAGAAACCCTAACAAAAAATTTCAAAAAGCTTACCTTCAATTACGTTGAAATTGAAGCAAAGTCAATGACTTGAAAACTAAAATTTAATTCGAATCACAAATTTTATTTAATAAGAAAGTTGAAAAAAAAAATTATTGATATAAATAATAAAAAAATCAATATTGAAAATGAGAATAGAGAGAAGAAAAAAGAAGAGACCTATTAAGACTTCATTGTCGTCATTGATAGCAATTTATCGATATACCTATATTGGGATCGATTACAAACTGTAAAGAGAGAGTGAAAATGATTACAAACTATGAAAAGAAAGTGAAGATGAGTAGAACGAAGGGAGGGAAGAGAGATTCATGGCTAGTAATCGGCTTCTTCGTACTCACCGTCATCATCATAAACTCTTCGAATTTGTCATCAATTCTGGGTGAAACAATGTCATACTTGAGAGAGAGAGAGAGAGAGAGAGAGAGAGAGAGAGAGATAAAAGAGGGCAAGGATAGAGAGAAGTGGGTTTAAGATGTTTCAAAAAACTATTGATTATTGAAATTGGGAAAGGAAAGAATAAGAAGATTGAAGACGATGACCAAGTGGGGCTTTTTAAGTTCAATCAATTTCTCGAATTGGTTATGTTCTTTGCTAAAGTTGCAAAGAAAACTGAACGAAGAAATAAAACTTGGGGCAATTTGAGTAAATACAATGCTGCGAATGACGTCGTTTAAGGCATTTTTTTTTCATTTTCTAATCCCCAAAACGATGTAGTTTTAGTACTTTTTTAATAAGTTTAAAAGTAATTTTTTAATATTACGGTATCATTAATTCACTTACATTCCATTTGCTGATACTATAGTATCAATAATTCATTGATACTTCGTTTCACTAATACTATAATATCAGCAATTCACTGACACTATTTAAAAAAGTGTCAATGAAGCTCATTTTTGTAGTAGTGGTTTAACCTATGCTTCCTTATATACCCACCCACACACACCATACATTTATGAAGATCGTGTAAGATTTGTACGCTAGTAGGACTATCAGTTAGCTATTGCATGTTTGGTTGCATGTCATACCTAATAGGTGGAGTCTGCATATCTGCTTTATTTTCTCCAAGCTGAAACAAAACAAATAATTGGATAAGTCATGTAATTAACCTATTTTCTTGCGAAGCATATCATACTTTGCATTGTTCCCTTATGCTTTGATGATTACTTGTGAGAATATTGATTGAAAATCATCGAGATATGATTTGGATATCAAGCCAAGTGCGTAGGGTGCACGAGGATTGAAGACGGACGCGAAATGAGACAAAAAATGAAGAAAAGAGTGCCAGGCACCAACGCCGCAGCGCCTAAACCAGAACGTGAGCGCGCGCCAATGCTGCGGTGATGGACACTGAACGCCACGACGTTGGATACGTGAACAGTTTTTCAAAATTAAAACTTCCTTATTTCGTCTCCCACTTATTTCAAGACTCCTTAATATGACTCCTACACATATAGGGTAAACCTAAGATGTCCTAAAGCCTATATAAAGGCTCTCAATTGGCTTGTAAACACATCTTAGTGATCATAGAAAAGATCTTAATGATCATTGAAGAAATCTTTGTGATTAAGCCTTTTTTATGATTCTTAGTGAGAGAAAATTCCTAGATTGCGAGAGAAAGTTGTTCTTTGTGATCTTTCTTAGGCATATTTTGTGAGTGCCTTGTGATTTAATAATAATAGTGAGTGATCTTGATCCACCGTGGACGTAGGCAAGTTGCCGAACCACATAAATTTTGTGTGTTCTTTTTTTATCCCGTCTCTCTCTAGTTCCTTAATAACTTATTCTGCACTATTTGCTTGGGTGATATTGCTTATTTGTGTGCCTCTGCTTCGACATTACTAATTTAAATTACTACAATAATCTGCCTCTTCGCTACAAGGTTCACAAGTACTTTTGTTATCGCGCTTGAGTTGTACTTCTGTAAACGATAGTTATTCCCTTACTATATTTTAACTTATGTCAGCTTAAAGGAACATAATTAGAATTACTACATCAACTGTTGCATCTGATGCATAATATCACCCTGAATTCGATTAACCCTCCATAAAATGAACTCTTAGTCTCGGTCTATTCTTTGCATTAGCTCAAATTTGTCCAGCTTTATCTATTTCTACAGTTGTTCAATCATAGTTGCAATGTCATAATTTGATGATATGCTCTATTCAAATTACATTAAAAAAAAATAATCGTAGTCAATGTGCATTTAATATACTAAATAAGCTAATTTTTATGAAAAGAGAATATATCGTTACTCTAAATACTTGCGAGGCTTCTTGGCCACTTCAACATCTATATCATCTCTAGGGTTAGTAAAATCAATAAAGCTCCTCTATATTTGTGTAACACCACAATATGACAAGTCCCTAGCATAGCTTTTGATTGGAATTCCCAAAAATCAAATCAATTAGATAGCATAATGCTTTTTCTCATATTCTATCAGTAACTAACTTACAATGTATCTCTAGAACCTATAAATATTTTTAAATTAACTAATACATAATTGCGAACAAATATTATAGCATATGAATGGATTAGAAACATACCAAATCTTTTATCAAAATTATTGTTCAATGTCCGTGAACAGAGTAATCCCCTTGCTTTACTAATTCAAAATTATTATGCATTTTAAAAGTTATATGAAAGTCCATATACATTATATTTCTCCGCCCATCCTTAACAATTTTGTATATACATCCTTAACAATATACAAAATTATCTTACTTTCTCTAACTTCTAGAAGACCACTTTACTAAGTAAGTCACACAAAATGGTCCATGCAAATTTTTCTCATGGCTACTTATTAAACTCATCTACATTGTTGACTATACTTAGAATAAAGTTTTGAATCTCTCTAGGATCACATCGTGGGATTAAAACACAATGAAAAAAAATCGATAAACATAATTATACCGCATCTTCATCGTCGACCTGCTGCAAGTCTAGAACACCAAACAAACTATCTACAAAGTTGTAGGTCAAGGTCTTTCTACCCAAATAATACTTCTCTCATAATTGATTATCCAAGTTTTTTTCTTAACTCTTGAACAATGAGGTAATCTCCCATCTTCACCCTCGTGAGTACTACGAACTCTTTTCAAGAGAATTGAATGCACTTTTTTTCAATAGAAAACCACATCTCCTCGTATAGATTAGTAGTTTGAACATGTCGCAACAAAACTTCATGCACCAATATCCTTGAAAAAAATGATACTCTACATATTCAAATATCTCTCCATATATGTCACCCTAAATAATTTCGACTGGCTAGATGTTAATTTTTGTTTGATAAGACTGGTGGCTCACATCTTCAAGTAAGATGTAATTAACACTCAAAAAAACTTATTCTAAAATTTTTTATATATTTTGGAGACATTATACTTCCTGTCAAAATGAATAAGAAATCAAATTAAATGGTTTATTAAACAAATAGGTATAAAAAATAAAATTCATTATTTAATTAATTAGTAAATTAAATTATTTAATTAGTTATTATTCATTTAAATAATTAATTAAGTACTAATTACTTATTTTAACAAATAATAATTAATTAATTAAATTATTTAATTTGTTATTATTTATTTAAATAATACTCCAAATTAAATTAAATTGAAGATAATTTAATTAATAATTTATTTTAGTATTTATTTATTAAAATAATTAATAATACTTAGTTAAAATATTTATAAAAAAAATTCTTTTGGGTCGATTTTTGTTAGATTTGCTAAGATGTTATAATCGGTCAGCATCATTGCATACTTTCAATCTGGGCTTCAATAATCCATTCACTTATTCGTTTTCAGAAAGTTGCTCGATTAGAATGGTTTTTAGCTCCTCGGTAAGGGTTTTTCTATTTCAACACATTTTCCACACAATCTATCCATATTTTACCTATTTCACTCATAATCTAATTAGTTTTATCTAGTTTCATCTAAAATTTAAAAAACTTATCAATTATCAACCATTTTTTAGATTTGAAGTTAGCCACTAATGTAATAAGACATTGATCTATACAATGTCACCTTTGAAATCATCGATCTACATAATGTCAATTTGAGAGTGTATTTAAGAGAGAGAAAGTGTTGAGTTTAATTTTGAGAGAGAGTATTTTTGGGTGGAGTGGGAAAATATAATTCAGGTGTATAATTATCTAATTTAAATTTTTTGGCTACAAAAGATTAAGTTTTACATTTGGATTAGAAAAGAATATTGCCTAAAAATTTGGGTCATTTCTAAAAAAAATTCAATAAAATTTTTACACACATTATTCATATAATTTATTTGTTGTGTTTTAATTTTAATAGTTTTCTAACTTGTTTAGTTCATAAACTTTAATTAATTTGGTGCTTGAATGTCGATGGTCACTTTATTTATTTGGATAGATTTTAATTTTTAATATTTTTCTAACTTATTTAATTCATAAATTTTATTTGATTTGGTGCTTAAAATTGACAGATACTTTATTTGTTTAGAAGATTTTTAATTTTTAATTATTTTTTAACTTGTTCAGTTCATAGAGTTTAACTAATTTAGTATTCAAAGTTGACATACACTTTTTTTTTATTTTTTGCATGAATGTTATCTCTTGCATATATCATTTTAGTCTTTTTGAAAATATTTAGAAGACCAAACCAAACCAAATCACACTGAATCAATTCAGTACGATTTAGTTCCCATACATGATTCAGTACACTTCGGTTCTAAAAATAAATTTTCAAAATTTTTTGTGATCGATTCAATTCTAAAGAATACCAAATCGAACCATACTGTACCATACCCACCTCATGTAAATTATTGAGATTAAACACTACTAATCTTGTATCTGAAGGTATTTGTAGCATTTTACATACGTTGAGTGTGTGAGTTTTACATATCTAGACTCTCAAAATTTAGATATAGTTGATATGCTTAGCTACTCTTGTCTTATAGATTACACACACTACTGCACTGCTAGCCTAATTATGGAAAGCACACCATCGTTGAATTCAAAAAAAAACTCAGTGACCTCTGTGTCATCATCCACGAGCCACCAAAAGCCATCAATCACTGTGAAAAGCTCACATATTCGATTGCCACATCACCAATAATTATTAGTAAGTGATTACTCATCATTATTGTCAAAATGTTATCTCAAGTATTTTTTTATATTTTGATTGTATATATTGTAATCACATGATCTTAAATCTTATACAAATATATATATGTAAAACCTTTGTTTCTAATTTACCATTTATTCAAAAAAAAAAAAGTTCAATAATGAATATTTGTCAAGTCAGTCAAGTGTCAATTTTAAATCTCTCTCTCTATTAAATACATTTCTCATTCCCAAAATGATCTTAAATTTTTTGTCTATTGGTCAATCATGTGTTCTCGATCTTAATGTCTTGTTTATTACATTTGGTTATTACCTCAACCTCTTCAATGTCTTCTTTAAAGTCTTTGGCACTCTGAATTAGGTTATGCATATATCAATCACATATGTTCTCTGGTTTCTAATTGTCTTTTAAGTATTTTTTATGAAAACATTTACTGTTTAACTTATTCATTAATAAAACAATCTACCGTACCTTTTAATTATAGTGATTTTAATTGTCATGCTTTATTTGACATTATTCATTTAGATATTTAAGAACCCTCTCCAATTGCTACTATGAGTAGTTCTAAATATTTTGTGATTTTTGTTGATGATTATTCTCATTATACAAAGTTGTTTATCATGAAGCATAGGGCACAGATCTGAATTTACTAAAATATATTGTGATTTTTCTCACATGATTAAAATTTAATTATCTTATCCTATCAATACATTTTGTACTAACAATGCCATGAACTATAGGGATTTCGAATTTTTGAATTTTTCAGTGAAAATAGTATTACTTGTCAGTGCTCTGTTCAAGTACATTTCAATAAAATATAAGAGTTAAATGTAAACATAGACATAAGATAGACATTGTTCATGATTTCTTAATTTCTTCCTCTTACCCTAAGCATTTCAAGTGAGAAGTTACTCTCGCTATTGTATTTACCATAAACTATTGTCCCTCTTTAGTTCTAAAAAATTAGCCCCCTTATGAGAAATTTATGAGACCCTACCTCAAATTACAATCTTTTTAAGGTTTTTTGCGTATGTTTTGTTCTTCTTCAAACTTGTGAGCATACCAAATTAGAACTCCATACTCGACTATATTATTATTTTTTAGTATATGGAATAAATCATAAAGGTAATAAGTGTTAAGATCTCATTTTCAATTGACTTCAAATGCCTCTCATGTTGTTTTTTAAGAACATAAAATGTTTACGTTTATGTCTAAGTTTTACTTTGCATCCCTTCCACATATAACGTTTTTACATATACCAATGTTGGTTTGTTTCCTCATTCAAATTCAAGACTAGATACTCATTCTAAACATTATAGAAGGCAAACCTAACAAAAAAAAACACATATTCATAATCTATCCATCTCGTCTGATGGGTTCACACTAGATAAGTTAAGTACCTCTAGATTATTTGATCCTCTCTCTCTCTTTCTCTTTCTCTCTCTCTATCTTCGTCGCTCTACTCAGGAAAGAGCACTTCCAGTTCAACTTTGAGATTTTCATTAAGTTTTTAGTACTCTTTCCTTATATAAGCTTTAGGCATATTCTGAAACTAGTTCTAACCCTATTTGCTTACAAGCTATAACAGAAGAATTGCAGATTCTAGAAAAATCGCATACTTGGGATTTAGTTCTTATTCTTCCCAACAAAATTGCTACAGGTTATAAATGGATTTGCAAAATGAAGACTAAGTTTGATAAATCTATTAAGAGATATAAAGCTTGCCTTATAACTAAATGTTTTACTCAAGAATACAACATCCATTATAAAGAAACCTTTGCCTATTAGCTTCTCTCACTATTATTTGAAGCTTATTAATTGTTGTAATTGTTTGTTAATACGCATTGTATCAATGGATATGAAAAATACTTTTCTTAATAGTGATGTCACTAAGAAATCTATATGAAATAACCTTCTAGCTATTCTCATATACCTCATATGGTTTGAAAACTTTGTCATGCTTTATATGGTCTTAAATAAGTTTTGCGTGCTTAATTTACTAAATTTAACCCTACTATCTAACAACATCATTTCATTCTAGTTCTTATAACTAGGTATTGTTTATTTACAAGATTTCTCAAGGTTTTGTTCTTTTGTTTATCTATGTTAATGACATGATTATTACATGTGATGATTTGGTTGGTATCTACAATCTCAAGAGTTTTTTGTACTAAAATTTTGAGATGAAGGATCTTTAAAACCTTAATCATGTTTTTGGTCTCAAAGTGCTTTTTGATTCTATAAGGCACTAACTGTCATAAGCCAAAAAAATACATTTGATCTACTCGCTCGAAGAACATTGATAGACAACAAGTTTACCTCCACTCACTTGGAACCTAGTGTCAAGCTTAAGTCGTTTAATGAAACACTTCTCCTAATGCCACTCTTATCAGCAATTGGTTGGAAACTTAATATATCTTACATTGACTCACCTTTACATTGCTTGTGTTGTTTATGTTGTCAATCAGTTCATATTTACTCTCCATTCTTATAACTATGTCATTATTTTTTTTATAGTTTAAACTATGTCAAGGGTACTCTTAATCATGGCTTTCATTTTTCTATAAATTCTTCTCTTAAGTTACAAGCCTATTTAGATGTTAATTAAGCTAGTGATCTTATTGATTGACGACCTTCTACTTGTTTTTGTTTTTTTAAAAAGATTCTCTTGTTTCTTTAAGTAGCAACAAATAAATAGTTATAGTATGATCAAGTAATTAAGTTAAATATTGTGCCTTACTATTACTTCCTTGGAGACAATGATAGAACTAGGTAGGTATCCTAGCCTAGCCCCCAAAAATTTTTTATTATCAATTATTAAAAATTAAAAAGAATAAAAAATATTATTAGTGTTTATTTATGTAAGTCACCTAAAATGTATATTTTACTTTAATTGTTTCTATCTCTTAAATTGGTTACTCTTTTAAAATTTGCATTTGTTATTTTAACAACATAATTATTTATTTATATTTCTTAGTTTAATAGAGATTAAATTGATTTATATTTGGATGATGAGTTTCCTTGTACTTCTAGCATTTTACTTCTTTTAAAAAACCAAAATTATTTTCTTATGTGACCTTCGTCAAATACTTAAACTTGCACTCATATTTTTTTGTTTCATATTTATATATATTCTAAAATGAATTTAACTTTAATGTTTAATTCAATCTAAGTTTAGTGATTCATACTATAATAGTACATTATATAATATGAATTTTATTTTTTTGTTTTGTTATTGATATATATTTTAAATATTATATAATATTTTTATATGATAAGAATGTGCATTATCTTCTCATATAAGGTGTTTTTTTCTTTTATGAATAAATTCTTTTTGTATTGTTTTTTTTTTTTAAATGAGGGGATTACAATATTTTTCAACATTTTCGCACCATCTAGAGAAGGGGGAGTCGAACCCAAGTGAGGATGTGAGACCTTTGGGGGGCTCAGCCACTTGGCTGAGCCCCCATGCTCCAATTCTTTTTGTATTGTTAAAAGTAATGAAATGTTACTAAAAATAAAATTTTAGCCCAATTGAAAATATATTTCTAAATACACCCCTATCTGGCGACTGTGTAGTTACAATGGCTTCTTGGTAATATCAAAATTACTTAAAATAGACAGCATTATTTCATACTTTTTGTTTCAACAATATGGTTTCTTATTTCAAAAATATGTACTTAACCATTCATTTCATTAACAGTGAAAAAAAAACTTAAAAAGAATCAAATATAAATTGAAGAAACCTGCAAAAGCAAGGAACTGCATTAATTGAAAACTACAGATTATCTGCAACATGATGTGAAGATCTACGGCTATTGCATGTATTCTTTTCATAATCAGATCCATGATTCATGGTGTTTAGGCTTTAACCCCATCAACCAATCGACTTAATTTCCAGGAAATTAAGATGAGAATGAATTTTTGGTAATTATATTAATTTTATATGCAATTAGCCAATTAGGGTTTGGGAGAAAGCGTTGTATTATTAATCTAATGCTACACTTTTTTTTTTTTGACAATCAAAACGTTATTTACATTGTTCATAATGATATTTTTCACAAGTATATTATAATATCCCACATCGTTCGAGAGTGTAAAAGTAATGAGCCATAAAAGATGAGAGGTAATAAATTAAGTTAACAACAATGCGTTTAGACTTTAAGAATAATCTAGTGTAAACTCAATGTCTCAAAAAAAAAATAGTGAGAAAATAATTTGATGTATGCCCTAAAACAGATAATATTGGTACTTGGGGCGTCTCTCTCACATACTAACACATTAAGACCTATTATTACTTTATTTATCAACATATTTTTCATGATATTATCAAGCTTCACTCATTTTTCTCTAATAATTAGTCAACATATATATCTTCACTAAGTCTCTTCTTCTTGGTTGTTTTTAAATATTAATTTTCAAACTCAAACTTATTTTTATTGTACTAACTTAAATTTAAAAGAGTATATAATAATATAAATATTCGTAAATAATATCTTTATATATCGTATTGTCTTATTTAAGTTATACTTAATTATATAAGTTATAATTCTTGCATATAACATATTTCTTATATAAAATATATTTTTCTATTTAATAGGGTATAAATCTTATATAAAATACCATCTCTTATACATATTTTTCACTAAATTCTCTCACACTTGTATAAAAGGCTACTATTTGCAATGTTTCTTAGTCTTTTTGAAATAATTAGAACATTCGTTGAATGCATGCATGCAGCCTTAAAACGTCGATGAACTTTGCCATGCCTCAGTTGTTGGGCCCAACCATGATGGGCCGAGCTCGTGCAACAAGATCATGCATTACCTTCGCCTAAAGCCCACATACAAAGAGCAATGATAACTAAGACGCACATTATTTAATCACAGATATATGATAAGATGATACATGGCATAACAATTAGCAACATGCGAGTTTGTGGATGCATACACTTTTAACAAATGAAAACATATTGGAAGCCCTTCTTTTCTTTTTTTTTTGTTGATAAAAACGCATATTTGAGACACAATCTCACTCAAACATTCAAAAGCCACCAATCTAATGATGGATTATAAGTATCATGAATTATATAATAAAAGACTATTCATCTTGTTTTAGTAAGAGAAAATCTCTTTTTATTTAAAGCGAGCACAATTTAAAAAATTTTATTTATAAAATAAAAAATAATATTATATTTTTTAAATAATATTATAATTTTTTTTATTTGACATATTATTTAAAATAAAATTTCTTTTAAAAAAATAGCATTTTTTTTTATCGATTCCGAAATGAACTTAATTTCAAATTGAAGCAGGAAGCTATGAGATTGACATCTGTCCACAAATGATGAGGTATGGTGACTTAAAGCAAAGATACTTTAGCCACTAAAAAGTTGTTTAATTCAAATCCCTCCACCAACTTTCTTATGTTTGATGATTAAGATTTTAAAGGGTGACAACTCACTCCCATATTTCGATAAGACAGCTTTTAAATTAAATTACAATCAACCAAACAAAATACTTAGCCAGGTTGTAAGGCAAACCCTTTGCTTGCTCGCTCCTGTCCCATATGTCTTCCGCCTATCAATCCAATCTCTTCTTTGACTCTTCTCTCCCCCTCTCAATTCCCAAACTGTATCAATCAATCCTTCTTTAAAATCCCTTTTCTTTTGCTTTTTAAAAATAAACAAATAAACAATAATAACATTATATTCTTAGCACATATTCTTGTGTGCAATAGAATGCTCAAAATACTAATAAACAGTACAATAAATTTCTTCTTTTTTTAATTTTTGTTACATAAAATATAAATAACAATCAAATATAACTTGTCTTCAACTTTAATGTCAACGTGATTCATAAATATAGTATAGTGAGTTACTAAATAATCGTCAAACTACCAACCAATCAAACAAGAAATAGAAGAAACAATAATCAGCAATGATTGAAAAAAAAAAAAAACAAATCTTCCTAATAATATAGAAAATCAGAGAAGACAGTTTAATCAATTTTTTTACAGAACAAGTAAAACCATCTTTACAATAATACTATACATGTAAATTATTTATATTAATGACATATCATGATATGATTAGATGGGAAAAAAAATAAAAGAATTAATATAATAAATAAGAATAAAAAATCTAATAATATCTTTATTTCACTCATCATAATACATCAAATAACACAATTTATATGAATAAATTTACGTAAGCAATTTGTATATATAGCATTATCAATTACAAGATATACCAGACATTTACATGAAAACTCTAATTAATTTAGCTACCAATAACTAAGAAGATCTCGTTTAGATTGCAATTTTTAGTTTTTAACACTAATTTACATGGTCTTTTACATAACACTTGCTAACTTACCTCAGCCTCTGTCATCTGGTTTTCCAATTCTAGGATTAGAGCAAAAAAAATTCATGCCTCCTAGACTATTATTATTTGTTCTATTTTGGGATTTCGGTAGCTCAATTTCAATTCTCCAAAAGGTTCAAAGTGGCTCACGAACTTCAAACTCAAGCTTTTTTTTAAAACATATGACTTGAAACTCACAACAAAGCTCATTATTTAAATATTTTAGACTCTGACCCATTATATATATAAAAAAACTTAATAATAAACAAATGAAAGGCTTTTTGTGTCAACAGCAGTCTTCATTCCTAAAGTCCTCACCATTAAAAAGCATCCTTAGGTGTCCTCGACAACCAATATCAGCTAAGGCGACTATATAATCCCAAGGACAATCACTTAAACCCTCTAGTGGTTGACTACCAAAGCCTCTCAATGACTGATGCAAACCGACTTAATGACTCAAGCCGCCCTTATTTCTAAGAATCTCACAATTCTTAAATTCCTAATACAAATTCTACTAATTTAATTGAGATATACCCTAAATAGGAAAGACTCCTACATTCTCAAGATGTGTCTCGAATAAAAAAAATTAAAGCTTGACTTAGTCCTAAGAAGATTCTACAACCAAGCAAGATATGGCCTATAAAAGGAAATTTAAACACTGGAACAAGGGCTATTACTTCTTTAGTTTCCTCTAAATAATTGAGGGGGTTGGGATGAACAAGTTGACGAATGAATTGCACGTGAGTGATTTCATCGTCATGTGAACTCCCATAACCTGACAAACTGATGATAAACATCGCTTGATTGAATACTTTTTTTTTCACTCCTAAATGAAAGCTAAACTAAATAACAATAACATAAATCCTAATGCAAAAGAGTAGCCGCGGGTTTCCCAGCAGAACTTTGCTTCAAGATTTGGCCATTCAACTCAAACAACATAACATTAACTTTTCACTCCTAGAATATGCAAAGGTTTTGCTAGAGCCTCGCAACAGAAACAGATGTGAAGGCCATTAAACCACCTGCTGATCTCCTCCTTAGCTCTCCTCTCATTCATCTTCCAAAAGAGATGAATATTCCTCTAACCGAATAAGCAACTCATGACCCTGCAGTCTCCATCATAGCTTCATCATTGGATTCATTCTTATCATAGTCTTTAAGACTTCAAAAGGATTGTAGTTATAGTTTCATTTGTTTTATAAAGGCTTTGCCTTATTATAATCCTTATTATAAGACTTTTTTTTAATTGTGTTATATGAATAAGATCATCAATCTTGGTGAAGTAAATGTAGGCTCACATTGAGATGAACTATTATATTCTTGTTTCTTCTGAAGGATTAATTAATTAATTATTCTTAATTAAAAGTCCAAACACTGTCGACCCCACTCTGTACTAGTAAAGAATTATAAGTGTTTCAACTTATAATTGCTTGAGGGTAAACCCCATATGAAAGCAAACTCATTCTCCCCATCATAAGCAGAGAAGTAATAAAAGCCCTTCTATTGATCATAGTTTGTGCTACTTTGATAGATTTGTCGCAACTCAAGAAAGGTAAGCTCACTAAAGCCAAACTTCAAGCATATTACTTACAAATCCTACCAGTGCCCTCTATAAATTGAGACTCAACTAACACGATGATAAGTTTAGGTAGGCGAACATATGTACAAAGTAGGATTAAAATGGAAGTCTTAACCCTAAACTAAAGTAAGTAAGATTAAGGGCCACTTCCTTATCTAATGGTGCAATCACATACTTATTCTCATGAGACACCTTTTATAAGGGTGTGTAATTCGAGTCTACAGTTCTATAATGTATATGTGTGTCATGTGTTCATTATACCAAATATATCTCATACATATTAAATTATACATATATGCATCACATACATATATTAGCATTAGAATGGCGCAGCAAAAGTCATAAAACATAATTAATACAAAAAAATTATATTAATCAAATTAATATAAATAGATCAAAAAATTCACCACTGGTTTCTTTTTGAACTCTTCAAAATTTGGAACCGCTTGAAGTGAAATTCATTGGCAGTTTTAGCAATTAACAAGGTAGGTTTGACTCTCTAGAACAGCAGCTTTGTATCTAGTACTGGTTTAACACTTTAAATCCTAAGTTATGTATTTACTACGGAACCTTGATCAATAAAATAATAGCTTGAATTGTTGTAATTAGTAGCCAAAATTTCAACTCTTGAAATCCAAAAGAAAAGAAATAATTTCCTTTTCTATTTTTCTTCAAAAATGGCCGACCACCTTTTTGTTGTTCAAAACAACAACAACAATTCTTTTGTAATTTAAATTTCTTTTCTTTACATTAATCTCACACACATTTTACACATATATCTCACACACTAATATAATATTAATACATATATATACTTGGAACCAAGTATATATATAATAATATTATATCAAATAATATAATATTATATAATAATGAGATAATTTGATTATTTAACCATTAAATAATCAATATGTGAAATTATTATTTTGTCTTTTTCACATGGTTACCAATTATATACCACTTAGTGAGTCCTATCATATCATACTTGGGTAAACTCAACCAAGAATCCACAATACACCACATGTCAATATACTACTAGTTAATAATAATTGTCAACTAATTAATGTATTTAACATTTAAATATAGATATACGCGCATCCCGTAGTCATGTTGGATGTTACTGGACTGAACAATTAAATAAATACGAGTGGATATTATTTAACCATTAAATAATTAATATGTAAAATTATCATTTTGTCTTTTTTATATGGTTACCAAGTATATACCTCTTAGTGAGTCCCATTATATCACACTTAGATAAACTCAACTAAGAACCCACAATACGCCACATGTCAATATACTATTTGTTAACAATAATTGTCAACTAATTAATGTATTTAACACTTAAATATAGACATACGCGCATCTCGTAGTCATGTTGAATATTACTGGACTGAACAATTTAATTCAGTACGCTGCCCTAAATCATAACTAGTACACTTAATATCGCAAGACTCTCTAGGTCTACATTTGATTTATCAGATGAAATTATTTCATAAGTCCGTAATCAATACCCCACACACATATCACGGATATTACAAATTAGTGCGTTGACTATACAAGTTGAGGTCATAGCGCATAAGCATAGTCCTTTCATTATCTATATCCTGAATGTGTGGGGCCATAGATCATCATCGTCAAATCCTCATGTACTCATCCATAACCTATCTCTAGATTCGTATATTAATGAACAATATATGCGAACACATTTACTATATTATTTACTGTATTGTTCAACCTTATAAGAAAATCTTTTTTCGGGTTAATACTTATGGCCATAAAAACTTTTGAGATATAATCTCAGAACATTTGGATATACAACTCTCAATGTGAACTGACAGATCCCATATCTACAAACATCAGACTCTATAAGCATCAAACTATACCCGATGACACCCAACGGTCAGACCATGAAAGATCTCTGACATGCATAGACCCAAAGTTTGGTGGATCACTTACAAGCCCACTGTGGCGCTCAGGTCAAAAGACTACATATACTACTCAACTTGAAATGACCTTTTACTAACGGCTTATATAGGATATCTATTGGGGTCCTCGTGAGTCTGTTCGATATCTAGTCCTAATTGGATGCTCGTATATCTATACGAGCTCCAAGCTCACGGTTAGTTACGAACAACCATTTATATCCTACAAGTATGACATAGGCTAGTCTATATATAAAAAAAAGGTCTACCGATAGACTTGTATCGATGAAACTAAATCAAGAACATAATGTTTGAGAACATGCTTGCATGATAACCTTTTCTAACACTCGATTATAACTTTTTATAACTATGTCATTACTAGTATACCATAAGGTTTTTGTCCTGTTACAGACAAGGTTTCAACTCTTGGATATTCGATGACTCTTATAACCTACTAACTTTTAGTAGCGCTAACTATTAGCAATTATAATTCTCAGCAATGCTAACTCTTAGCGCTGATCTAAACTCTTCCAGATTATACAATGTCTGTAGCATAACAAGCATAGTACTATATAATTAAGTAATTAGCAATTTAATGAAAATGTTCATTTATATAAATTACAAATATTTATACATACAGGGATAAAACGTAAGTACCAATCCTAACACCTTCAATGTAACTGTGCTTAGTATATTAAATATTTCCCTCAAGAGGTCAAGAACCATCGAAAAACACCCAAAGGATAGTAAAGCGAACAGTCCAATTCAAAATGAACCTTTTTATCAGACTAAAAGACAAATGATTTCTTTTTATTTTTCTTAGGCCTACTTAGTTGACTAGAAACTTGCACTCGCCCTTAAGATGCACGGGGCAGTATTCCTACCTTACTGGGTGTCCTCTCAAAATGGTTAGAGTCCTTGAATATCTTTACCTCAGCACTTATGGCCTTCATAATATCTAATTAAACACCTTAATCCACTCAATACTCTTACCTTTGACTTTTCGAGCTAAGTTACTCCCAACAACCAAGTCACCACCAAAATTACCTAACTTGTAATCAGATATATTCTAAAATGTTTTGGCTAAAGACATGGTTCTAACACCTAGACAAGAAAACATGTAACCTATCGGTAACTTACTATGTTGAGCACTTAAACATTAAAGAAAACATGCTCAAAAATTACAAAAAAAAATGTAACAAACAATCGAAGCAGCATATTAAAGGTATTAAAAATAAAGAGCAACAATGAATAATGCTTACTTATAAGAAGATCATTAAAGATAAATGATTATATATCACAGAAGATGCAAAGCTTCTCTCTTTTTGAATTATCACAACTTCTTTCTTTTAAATTTATCAAATGGAGTATAAATGAAGAAATAAAAACATTGGGCCCATATATAGAAAGTCCGCAGAATAATCACAGCCGTTGATTCATTATTTGAAGGTTGAAATGCTCTCACGAGCCAAACATCTCTTCATTTGATATGCCACTTTAGAAAACATCCCCTCAATTATCTAATCGGTATTAATAGTTTAAGATGCGACCACGTTATAAAAATTTAAAAAGGCACAATTGTTCATTCAACTGCCTATTGGAGCACATTTCTCGAAGAGACACCTTGTATTAAATAAATTTTTAGGTGCCAATTTCAAACATCAGTACTCATCATAATCGTGGTAAGATGACCATGTCACAAGGGCCTAGAACCCTCCAATGAAGAGAAATACAACTAATGAACATAATACCTACCAAGGACCTAACACTTGACATCGAGAACTCTATTAGGCCACCAGATTGAGAACTACAATAAGGTTCTAGTATGAATAAGTTAATAATGAAAACTAAAAGACTCTTATTTCTCTTGGGATTTCAATTGGCCTAACCCCAACCTTCCGAAGGCTCAAAGTGGCCCATAAGCCCCAAACTCAAACTTTCTGAGAACACCTCACTTTAGGCCTACAGTGTAATACTCGAGATCCAAGATGCTTGAGATCATAAATAGTAGTGCCAAGATGGATGAGGTGAGAGTGAGATGTCAGAATCTTACATCGCCTAATTAGAGAAAGTTTCAGAGCTATATATATAGAGCTTCTTCTTAAATAGTCTGAGGTCTTTTAAAAAGGAACTAAAACTTGACCTAACCCTAAAAAGATTTTATAACCAAGCATGTAAGGGTTATAAAATAAAAGTTAAACATTAAAATAAATGTGGATTCTTCGACTTCCTCTCAATAATTTAATTGGGAACATATGGGGCTTCCTCTTTTTCCTCTCATTCACTTTCCAATAGAGATGAATATTCATTCGAACAAATAAGCAAGCAGATCATGGCTTCACAAGTTTCACTACTAAAATTTTAAGAATGTCGTATTTATAATTTTATTAATTTTGTAAAGGCTCTACTTTATTATAATCGTGCTGTAAAATATTTTTCGATAATATCATATAAATAAGTTTATCAAATTTAATGAAGTGAACGCAAACTTACGTTCAGTTGAACCAATTTAATCTTGTTTCTTTGTTATGGATTGATTGTTGTTGATTAAAACCCAATGAATCATCCGGCCCAACAATAGAGAAGCCTAAGTACTATTCCCTAAATAAATTTAAATCGTTGGTTTGGAATAGTCCTAAATCTGATATCAACACTATTTATTTATGGTAAAAAAAATACAAACTTTCCTTGTTTTAACATTATTGAGCAATCCCTGCTCTTTTAAGATGTTCCATTTTCATGCCGAGGGTCCCTTGCCATCATGCTAAATTGGTCCTACAATGGATCTCGATGGATCCATATTTCTTATCAGGGGATGGTGACAACCATTAGTTTATCAGACAACAGCTGCAATTTAATTATTTAAAATGGTGAAGGTACTTACGATTTAGCTTTGCTACTAGCTATATATATATTCCTATATAAGTGGACCCTTTAATTATAATATTCGAGCAAATTTTGCGCCACCATTTTTCCATGTAGACCATAAAGTTGACAATGCATATTCAAACCGAGATATTATTGTTAATTTATATGTAAATCAACCACATGACTATTTCTTGAACTGATGCTTCATTATTTAACTGATATTTATTGTTCTGTAACAAAGGCATACCCGCAACAATGGCTGCAACTAACTACTTCTTGTTCTATTTGATTTAGTGCAGAATCCAATGTAGGTAATATTCATAGAAATTCCAATTTACTAAACTACTTAAATCGAATATTTATGTGTTTAATTTACTTTCTTTAATACTTATGTCTGTGATCACCTAAATTTAAGTAAAAAAATAAAATGTAACAATTAATATTTAATGAGCGATATTTCTCCTTCTCATTCAAATTTTTTAAAAAAAATAAAAATTCATTTATTAGCATACATAAATTCTCAACAAGCTTTTACATTTTTATAACAAAAGTATTAATAGTCCACGGTTGATTGATTGGATTAGATAATGTAATACATTTTAAAATGGATTATATTTGGGAAAATATTATAGATTAAAGTGTTAAAAACTTGATACACATAATTATCCTAAATTTTTTTGACACACATGATAAACAAATAATAATAATATATTATAAAGGAACAATGCAATACAACTAAACATAGGATAGAATAACTCATTGAAAATATGCTTGTCGAGTTTAGAGAGAGCATGTTATATTTATTATTTTCAGTTTGAGTAATGTTATACATAAATAGTTAGAATACAAAATTTATATTATAAGTAATATAACGTTTAATGTATTAATTATTAATTAGTATTATATAATTATTATATTAATAAAAAATTACCAAAATGATAATTATCTTAAAAATAATAATTATTAATTAGTAATATATTATTTAAAATATAAATTTTATATCTTCATTTCGTAATTATGTAAATATGACACTACTATCTCAATGTTTATACAAAATTAAAGTGGTTGTAAGACAAGGAAATTACGCAAAGCAGGACCAATTCAGTGAGATGAAAGCCCATAATTAATAATAAGCCTAATCATGATGTTGGCTCTTTCTCTTTCGTAAGGTTGATGACTTGATGCGATGCTGATTTCAATTTTCAATCTTCATTTTCATTTTAGTCACCAATTTTATCTTCTTTTTTTTCTTCTTTACTTATTATCATCAGTCATCAGATCACTCTAATAAGTGCTCACCTTATTCTATTTCCAATACTCTTAATTTTATAAAGGACTAGGACATTTTTAATGTAGAGAGTTTATCATTTTTCTATTATTACAAAAAAAAAAGGATATAACTCTTTAAAGACAGAAAATTACTCTTCACACATATATATTTTGATACTATATATTTGTTACTCAAATACCCTTAAGTAAAATCACTTAAAAATGTAAATTAACTTAAAGCTAAGTAAAACAAAATTGCTCTTTACACCATCCTATTACAAACCATATATCCTCTTAAGAAATTCTCATGGTGTTACACCACTAATCATGTTCTTAAAGTTTAAGTATGGTGTTTTTGAGTGGTTTTTAAATTTATAAACAAATGGATAATAAATTTGCATATTATTTTTTTTAAAATAATACTACATTTTAAAGTAATATCTCAATATTTTCTATTTTAAGTAATTTATTAGATAATTAAATAATACAAAAATTAATTTTAAAAGCTACAAAAATTAGTCATTTAATAAATATTTGACACATTATTTAGTATGAAAAAAAATTAAAATACTACTTAGTCTTAGTTGTTCGGAAATTGAGTGTAGAGAGCATTTTAGGAAATCCATTATATAAATAAATAAAAATCTTCATTTTTATTTGAGAAAGTTAGGATTTATATTTTCAATTGGGATGCTTTTGTAAATTGTCTTTTGATATTATTGGTAGTTTTTTATTTTATTAGTTTGATAAAATGTAATTAACGTCCGGCATATAATGTAATCAAGTTGGTTAGCTAGGGAAAGTGGAGGACCATTGATGACTGACCAAGCATATACTTATTGCTAAACAAATTAATCATTATATTTACCAACCATATCAAAATTTGAAGAGATGGGTGTGACAACGAGAAAGATAATCTTTCTTTTTTTCACTAAGAGAAAGCGTTATGTTACTTTAAATAAATTACAAAATCAATAACCTATTTAAACTTAGAAATTACCTATTTATATAAAAAGAAATTAAAAGAAAGATTATTTTTACTTAGTACTAGAAAGAGAAAATAAAAATGTCTCTCGTGTTGTTGCACCCGACGTGCATTCTTTGTTTGAGATAATAAAAAAATAAATAAAAAAAAAAGGAGGAAAGAAAGAAAGAAATTGGCCTTATTATTCTTTCTAGCTCTACCTTTTTGGAGATTACTTTATTGAAATTGGGTGATGGGACGCACAAAGAATCAATCAAAAGAAATTAAAATATATATATAGAGAGAGAAAGTCTTTTTAAAATTCTCATAAAAAGCTTTTTGTCTTTCTCATACAATAAGCACCAAACGTCCTATTTCTGAATTCTGATCCCCCCATCAATCATGTCCGTCCATCTACCCATCATCCATCCCATCATCGCAGAGAAATTAAAAGAAAAAAAAAGGAAAAAAGCCAAAAATAATGATGCCAGCTACATAAACTGGACCCCACATTACCCAAATTTGTCAAAGGCAAAAGCCCACTTCCTCCCCCATTGTCATAGGTTACCAAGCAAATCCTAAACCCTAATGGGTATGAGAACGAGATGATCATCCATCATCCACATCCATCATGCAAGAGCTCAAATCATTCGCATCATGATTGCCACGTAAGCCTGCATGTCCAGGGCTACTGTCGTGGCTGCCGCAGCACCTGATCAGCATGAATTATGGGCCATTCGTGCACCTCTTTTCTTTCTTTATTGTTATAAGTATTATTTGTTTTATGTTTAATTTTTTTGGGCAAGAGTGCAATATGCATGCATGGATGGAACGTTCTGATACTTCAAAAGCAAGCTATCAGATCTGAGCTCTGCTCTGAGCCCGCTCTGACCGAGTAAATTTCAGAGACTCAGAGAAGGTCTGAGATTCTTCTCTTCATTATGTGTAATTGTAACCCATTCGGATGATTTTTCGACTTCAATTTCTCTCTCCCTTTAATTTTCATTTTTATTTATTAAAATGACCATTTTTCTTTTGCTAGTTTGTGTCCCGTTCATGTATCATCACATACACATAACATATTTGTGATATTATGATTACGTATTACTGAATGGAGTTATATCTTCTGGTGGCGTCGACGCCATTTAAAATATTTTTGAAGAATAAACATGAACACACAAACTCATTAAATGATTTAGTAGTAATTAAAGAGAAAAAAATAATAAAGATATGATATAAACACAAATGACTTGAAAATATATAATCAATTCATACATAAATTACAATATTCCAATCGGTTACTCCTTATTTTTTTCAGATGGTTGTACATATTTTGGTTGCTTTTGGACATTTTTCCAGCAGGTTTGGCAATAAATCAATCTTGTTAAGGTCGAGGTGGGTGTTAATTTACCGCATCTCATGTCAACCCTAGCTAGCTGGGTTTTGCTGACGCCGAGAGTGAGACCACTGGTTGATCAAGAAATATATCTTCTCATGGAAATATCAAAGTCCTAAACCTAATAACGCTTCTGATTTATGAAGAGACTGGATAGATGGAAATAGCTAAGCTACGGAACAGAAGTTGGACCTGACATGCTTTGGTTTGAGTTTAGCATATATAATTTCGAAGAATCCACGTGCATATATAATAAATGGATGAAGACCATTACCATTTTTGGGCTCTGCAAGTTAAAACACGAGTACACATGGGGTTTGACATTAACTGTATGTGCTGTAAGCTTTAGTTTCAAATGTCGTATTAACGTTTTAAACTGCACAAATTCTTTACTCTTCTATTATAGAATTTAGGGTGGGTAAACAATGAAAAATCGAACGAATTAAATTAAACAAATAGATTCCATTCAATTTTATTTTGATTAGTTCAATTTTTTATTTTTTATTTTAAATAAATTAAAATTTTGATTCAATTTTTTTATTTATACTTTCGAATTGAGAATCAAATTAAAAATTGATTTTTTTTAAAAATAAAAAAACACTCATGACACCTTAAGAATTAAATGAAACTAATAATCGAACCAAATTAAATTGATTCGGTTTAATTCGATTCCTCTTCAACCAATTTAATTTTTAATTTTATTTTTTCAAAAATCGAACAAACTTAACCACCCCTATTATAGACTTATAGTCTATTCTAAAATTTCACTCTCAAAATATATTCCATAATCTTAGAATAAGGATTAAAAGAATATTTTGGTGGATTAATGTTGAAACATAATTAACTCAAACATGCCCCATCTAATTACTGTAGCTTTTCTCTTAGGAAAGGAAGAAAGAAAAACTGGTCATGGTTTACAATTTCTTTTTTAAAAAAAATTTTCATTTAGTACATCAAATGAATGTAAAAAAAAAAAATATCTCTATATTTTAGTGCGAGTAGGATTTGAACCTCAAATGCTTTATATATTACTGTTTGTTGAAATAATTAACACCCACAAATGATAAGTTTACAGTTTGACAACTACTATTTTTCTTACTTCATAGATTATAAGACTATTCTTGCAATGGAACTGTTTCGACAAGCGTTTGAAAATGTTTTTCTTTTTACTGTAGAAAAAAGTAATGGGCAATTTCAACACTACGAACAAATATAAAATTGCACCACATTTTGTGGGAAAAACACAATCGCTTTTAGTCGTATACAAACAAGGAAAGGAGTGTGAAAAATTTTAAGTTTGAAACAGTTCTGGGTTCTAGAGTTGTTTCCGGTAGACTTGAGCGCAAGATAAAATAGCCCAACTAAAAGGACAAGGGAAGCAGTGCCACTGCAGCATCTATGTAGTACTAAAAGGCAGTAGTTTTATGTGTTACAGTTCTACGTGTGTAACGTGTGCAACGTGCATCACCACCAGTTCATTCACATGGGTTTGATCGTTGATTGTTGATTGTGATTGTTGAATGTCGGTATGTGTTATTTCTCTTCGCGTATCAACTAATGGACGTAGATCAGGGCGGGGGGGTCCATCTTAAAAAATAAAAATGAGGCAGCATCACTACGCTATGATGCCCAGTACGATTCTTCAATTATTATTTTGGTGAAGTCGACGATTCTTCAATTCTTCATTAAAAAATTTTCTTTATTAAATTTTGATAGTCCTATACGCTATGTACCACTGGACCATATTCCAATAAGCATGTGCATATTCTATTATTAACTACAAATGTAAGTAGAAATGTGTATAATATTTTAAATACGAGTAGTACTTATAGTTGTATACTTGGCAGTAGGCATACATAGTTATATATTTGGTATATAAAATTTGTATCTTAATTAATGTATTATTAATTGATTATTATTATTATTTATCGAATAATGATTGTCTTTTACTTTTTATTAATGTGATTATTATACAATATTAATTAATAATAAATATATCAAATGTTGCATTAAAAGATACTAATTTAATGTCTAAACTATGTAAATATAGCATTACTATTAAAATATAGGTTAATTTGTAGAGAAATAGTCAATAACTCTCATAAATTTCTATGAATACATTATTTTAATATTTTAAATATTGTGTCAAGTATTTATTAGATAATTATTTTTTGTAATTTTTAAAATTATTCATTATACTATTTTACTATATAATGATTGCTCAATACAAAATTCGAGGTGAAAAATATTAAGATCAAAGTTAAAAATTGTAACATTACTCAAATTCTATAAAAGTTGTACTAGGTTAACAAAGTTCGGATACAAACATTATATAACCCATCTAATATATTACTAATTAATAATTACCACGTTTCAATTAATTATTAATTTTTTAATCTTGTTGATATAGTAATTAAATAACATCAATCAATAAATACACACATCAATTAAAATATAAACTTTATATTTTAATTAAAATTCTCAGCATAACATTGTTATTTTTATAATAATTACTTTTTTTATTGTTTTCATTAGTATCTACTTTATATTAGTTTTTTTTTAAAGTGACTCACTACTCACTAATATATATTATTTAGTGAAAATCAAAAGGTAGAAAAATTAGTGATATTTTCAATATTTTATAAAGATAATTGGCAATTTTTTTCTAGTAAGTAAACACGTGTTTATAAAATGATGAAAATCTGATTATTTTTATTTCAATAAAAGACATCCTAATGCAAATCAAAGCATTTTTTGCTCATAATATTCCCTCAAAATATAGGACATGTTAAAGGGATTCATACATATATTAATCTCTCAAATTAAACCTTAATCAAATAGCTTTAAATTTGTCTTAGAAAATAAGTTTTGTAGCACCAATCAAATAAACTTTTTTCCTTAAAAAACAAAATGCAAAGACAAAAATCCACAGACGCAATAATTATATTAACATAGATTTGCAGATTAATTGAATTTCGGGTTACATGCATCAAAATATTCAGTGACTTCAGCAGGACAATCTGATCTTATTTACCATGAATTTCAATTATTTAAAAGATAAGAAAGGGGGCTAATTATTTCAATATCCCACTGTTCATTTCTCTCTTTCCAAACAATTAAAATATAACAAAAATATTATGCTTCATTCTCTTTGTTATATGTAAGATCGAAGCACCTTTTAGTAAATTATTATAACATGTTTAATTATAAAATTATGAATTAATAATTGTCATTTCCTTCCAAACTTAGTTTGTAATTAGAAAGTGAAAATAAATCACATAACTTCAATCAATCATGAAGTTCTTACAGTGGTTGTTTGGGCGGTCCTAATAATGCTAACATTACTTGTGCATCATAAAAATATTTTTCTTAAAAAAATAATTATATATGACCCCTCTTATTTTATCCACTTGCCTTCTAATGTTTCATATTATTTAAAAAAAAATTATATTGTTTCTTGTTTTTTTTTATTAATTTACCCTTATATTATTAATTTTTCATAAATTATTAATATAATTTTTTTTCTAAAAATAAATATAAAATAATAAAAATTATAACATATTTATGTTATGATAAAATGATAAATATTTTGGTTATTTTATTTTTACTTTTTCTTTTGTTTTATATTTTGAACTATTAATTTTTTAAATATATTAATATTTAATACTTTTGAGAAATAATAAATATAGCACGATTTTATTATTTTCATTATTTTTTAGTAGTTTAAAAAGTGACCAAAAACAACTTGTAGCATAATTATTCCATTTGATGATTATTAAATATTAATTTATTTAAAAAATTAATTAATGAATAAATATATAAAATATAAAATAATCAAAATATTTATCATAACATAAATATGTTATGATTTTAATTATTTTAGTTTTATTTTTTAAAAAATTACTTTAATAATTTATAAAAAATAATAATATAATGGTTAATTAATAAAAATACATTAAAAATTAGTATTTAACAGAATTTTTATAATTATAATTTTTTTTAAGTAATACCAAATATCAGAAAAATAAGTAAGTAATATTCAAAACAAGAGGTGAGTAAATAATGGCGGTCCTAAAAAAATTTGAATGATACGAAAAGAGAAGTCGATTAGGTTATTATGATAATTATACAAATTGTATTTGATTATATATATATATATATATATATATATATATATATATATGAAAACAAAGTTGTTGGTTTATGTCAACGAAGAGACATTATTATGCCGGAAATGTGAAGAAGGTTGAGATAAACCTAAACAATCAAAAATCACGTGATCAAATGTGGAATGCATGATATGAAATCATGCGTAGCTATTGACTGACTGTCAACTGAGGTAGATGCATTTAATCGAAATAAGCTCTATTACAAGGATAGAAACGCGATCTCGAATTCATCGAAAAAAATATTGAAAGTCATATTAATACAAACTAAGATTCCAATTATTTATTTTGTGCCATGGTTTTAAAATAATAGGCAATTTATGAAAATATCTATTAGTCAACTAATGATTGTTTAGTTAAGTATATGTTGAAAAACAAACACTTATTTTCTTGAAAAAAAAATCAAAACACTATGCCAAGTATGAAGTAGGAGGGAAGAAATTTCATAATTAGAATTTTCTGTCGGACGCTTTATAATTTATTAGCCATTAATGTAGTGTACATTCTGCAGCAGAGTTCGAATAATCGGTGATGATAATTAGTCATAATAACACAAATAAAAAATATTTAATTATTTATTTTTGAATCGTAATTTTTTAAAGGGTAAAAGATATTTTTATCTTATAAATTTAGTTTAATATTCAATTTTATCTCATTTAAATAAAATTTTTTAATTTTGCTTCAATTCAATTCGTTAGATTTTTGTTCATTATTTTGACAGAAAAACTTATTTTATTATACAATAATATTTCTATTTTTATAAAATATGTGACATAAACATAAAATTAATTTTTTTTTAAAAAGCTCATTTTATTATTGCAAGAAAAATTTTACTCTTATTAAAATTAAAATTGTATAATTTTAATAAAACACGTAACATAAAAATAAAATTAAAAACTTAAAAAATGAAATGACATGAAATCTCAAAGCTTTAGAACTTTTTTTTTTATAACAATTTTAATTTATTGATAAATTAAGATATTACAAGTCTATTATTATAAAATAAAGAATTATCAAAATAAATAAATATAAATTTATTAATGATCGCTTGAACTTAACTCTTTTCTTATAAAAAAATAAAAAAAAAACTTTTTTATTAGAGACAATCTATAAATAAAATTTTTACCTCTATTAAAAATAAAAATATCTTACTTTTTACATGAAAAATTTTACCTCGGGAGGAAAAGCTTTAGAACTTAAATAGTCTTTCCTGTGAAGCTCCAAATTAAGGAGAAATGGCGTGGAAGGAAAGGAAGCGAGTGTGGGGGTTTGAGAGAGTGCATAGTGGAATGGTGCATACAATTACAAAATCCAAGTGCATGTGTGTCCGCTGGAAGGAGCAAAAGTCACAGTCAGATTAGGAGATATGACAGTCAAAAAGGCAGCGTCCTGGGCACTGTACACGCGTCAGCAAGTGACCACTCCTCTGTGCAACCTTTCGTCGTGTTTCATCTATCTACGTTTCGTCCTTTCCTTGGCTCTTTCTCTCTAAACCCCCTACTATTCAGTACTCTGTATTCTATTCCCACTTCTACTATTACTTCTGCCTTTTGCTTAACCTCCTCTCTCCCCCCTCCTTCCTCTCTCTCTCTCTCTCTTTCATTCAAACACAGACCAAACATAACACCAACACGAAATCAACCTTTTTTTTTATTCCTTTGTTTATAATTACTAACATTACGTATTTGTTGAGAAGAAAGACTACCATTCACTAAAGATAATTACATTTATTCTCCCTTTTCTCTTTCATTATATTAACACAAATATTATATAATTAAAAAATTAAAAGACTTATATTTTAATTAGTCTAATTATAACATAATTTAAATATTTATATTTAAGTAGGATAAATTTACTAATAAATTTGAGAAAAATAATTTACTTGCTTAAATAAAAAGATCCCATTTTAATGGTTTAGGGAAAGCAAGTTAACTTAGGGATTGACAACTTTAAATTTAAGTTGGATTAAATTTTTTTTGAATCATTCTCGTATTTAATTGGGATGAAAAAAATTGTCGCGATCATAATATTTTTGAGTCAAAATAAATTGAATTAAAAATTTGTGAATTCCTTTTATATCAAAATGACATAATTTATTTTGGAATAGGTTGGATCAAATTAAAAAATATTCTTAATTTTTAATAATGTTGATTTGGGTCTTTTATTAAAATAAAATAAAAAATTTTCAAGTTTAAGAATTTTCTAAACTCGATTTTATCCCAAATGAGTTTCAATATTATTCTCATTCTTATCCTAATCTAAAATTTTGATACAAATGAATCGGGTTGAAAACGAAAAAATTGTTCACCCCTAGTTAACTTATAAGAGAAATACAAAAATTGATTTTTGAATAGTAATATATGTATAGTGTAGAGTAGAGAGTAGAGAGAGATACGTAGACATGCTCTTCATATACATAGACATAGGCATAGGCATGGACATATAGACATAAACTTGATGGCAGAGCAGATATGGGACCATTTTTCACTCTGCATAAATTCGAGCTTTTTCGTGGACGACATGATCCGAGTCTGCCGCTCTCTCCTCTCTTTCTCTCTTAAAAGCTTTACTTCTCTTTCACTTTCGTTTGAACTTTTAAAACTCCCCCATCTTTTCCTTTCTTGTCCTCTCTTCTCTTCTCTTCTCAATTTGCTTTTGCTTGTCAATAAAATTCAAAAGAGATAGTGTCAGTGTTAATTTCACATGGAAATGGAAGGTCATAGTCATCATCATCATAATCATCAACAACATGAGTATGGCATGGCGGATCTTAGGCAGATTATGAACAATCGACCTACTCATTTCCCCGGAATCCCGCAAGCGGCTGAGTTGTTTCCCGGCCACCGGAATTTGACAACACAAGGGCATCATTATGAGATGTTGATGGTGGGTCGTCAAGTTAGTGACTTGATGCCTCGGGGGTTGCAAGATTTTAATACTAATGCTGCTGCAAATAATAGCAGCAGCAGTACTGTTGCTGTTACTGCCAGTGTTTCCACTCCGAGCTTTAGTGGCTTCGAGGGTGAAGCTGCTGGTTCTTTTGGAGATGGAGGTAATGGAAGATGGCCAAGACAAGAGACTTTAACACTTCTTGAGATCAGATCTCGTCTCGATTCAAAGTTTAAGGAGGCTAATCAAAAGGGTCCTCTCTGGGATGAAGTCTCAAGGTATACAATGCCCTAATTTTAGCGTTTGTTGTTTTCATTCTATCAAGTACTCTTTTGGTGTCTAGTTTTAAAAAATTCATGCACTAACTCAACTTCTCAGTGATTTATTTAATTATTACTTCTTTTTTAGTTTTTCATTTTACTACTGATGATGAGGGCTGTGTGTTTTTCTTTTTTAAAGCCTATTTTTATGACTTGAATTTTTTTTCTTTCTTCCTGTTTAAAATTTGAAAACTTCTTAATTTTATCGGCATTGCATAAATCTCTCTCTCTTTCCTTGCTACTGGGAAAATGTTCTTAATTTTATCAGGCATTGCACAAGTCTCTCTCTCTCTTTTCTTGTTACTGAGAAAATGTGCGACTCATCATAATGTTTGCCGACAGTGTTTTAGAGAACTTTTGCAACAATTGATGGCTTTGTTCGCTGGTTTTGGGGTTGGAAAATGACTACACTATTAACTTCCCTTGCAGACCCATGTATTATTTTCTTCTATGCTTCTCCTTTTTTTCTGGTTTTCTCAATAGCAAATCGTTTTTCCTGTATGGTTCAACGTTCTGACTCGTTTCTCGTTTGAAAATGTGTACCCTTCATTTTAGTGTCAGTTTTGCTGATTTTTGCCAAAAAGATGGCAAGCCTGTTGGGTGTTGAGCACCATCTACTAGTTTTATCTTCTGCGTAGGCTTTTATGTTTAGTCACCTAAAACACGTTTTGTAGCGATTTGGAGGGTAATACTCATATACTGATTTGGGTAAAATGTATAAACAAAACAAGGAAAGATCTTGTGGTTACATAGCACTTATTTAACATGCTCATCTCGCAAGAACTTTCATTATTGGTTCTTTTTTTTATTTTCTCTTTCAAGTTTTGCACTTCAATCTAGGGTTTCTTACCATGATCATTTCCTTTCTCTTTTATGTTACATTATCTTTTTTTTTTCATTTCTTCTCCATTTTTGTTTTGGTTTTTGTAGGATTATGTCTGAGGAACATGGCTATCAAAGGAGTGGCAAGAAATGCAGAGAAAAGTTTGAAAACTTGTACAAATATTACAAGAAGACAAAGGAAGGTAAAGCTGGAAGACAAGATGGCAAGCACTATAGATTCTTTAGGCAACTTGAGGCTCTCTATGGAGACTCCAGCAATTCGGTTTCAGTCCCAGAAACCCATCTTGTAGGAAGCAGCTTTCCTTTCCATACTGCAAGCAACACCTCTAATCAAGCAAATCAAGAGACTTTCCACTCTCAGAAGCTTTGTGATAGCCTTAGCCTCTCTAACTCCTCTGAATTTGATTCATCGTCATCAGATGACAATGATTTAAGCACAATGGAGAATGATTCAACAGAGAAACGAAGGAAGAAAAGAGGAGGAAGGAGCTGGAAGGCAAAGATAAAAGAGTTCATTGACTC
This sequence comes from Ailanthus altissimus, assembly GCA_946807835.1. Lineage (NCBI taxonomy): Eukaryota > Viridiplantae > Streptophyta > Magnoliopsida > Sapindales > Simaroubaceae > Ailanthus > Ailanthus altissimus. The sequence goes on along the minus strand of OX327702.1, from coordinate 21,330,054 downwards.
ACAGGTGAACAAGCTAATGGAAAGACAAGAGGCATGGTTGGAGAAGCTGACAAAGACTCTTGAACAAAAGGAACAAGAGAGGATATTGAGAGAGGAGGAATGGAGGAGACAAGAGCAATCACGGATTGATACAGAGCACAAGTTTTGGGCTAAGGAGAGAGCATGGATTGAATCTCGTGATGCTGCTCTAATGGAGGCCTTGCAAAACTTAACAGGAAAGCAATTGAAAGCTTCATCTCCCGAGGAGTTTATGACTACTGAGATCCAAAATAACAGTGACAACCAGAATGAGAATGGGAGTGAAGCAATGAACAATAGTGTAAAGATCACCGATAGCTGGGCAGATTCTGAGATCACAAGGCTAATACAATTGAGAACAAGTATGGAACAAAGGTTTCAACAAAGTGGGTGTTCTCAAGAAGTTCTGTGGGAGGAACTAGCAGCTAAAATGGCTTGTTTAGGCTATGAAAGAACTGCCTTGATATGCAAAGACAAATGGGAAGGCATCAACCATTATCTGAGGAAAACTAACAAGAAACGCAAGGAGAATTCAAGAAGCTCAGGCGATTATCAAGCCAATGAGTCGTCCCTATACAATCAAAGAGGGGCATATTGTGACATAAACGAACAAGGGCCTGAAACTGCTAGACTTCAGCTGAATGATAACTGTTCATCGCCGGCTTCTAATTCTAATGTTGGCAATGCAGTGAGTGATAGCTGCTTCCGCTTCTTAATCGATGGAGATCACTTGTGGGAGAACTATGGTTTGAAGCTCAGCAACGGAGAAAATCAGTAAGTTCAAAAGCATTGTGAAAACTAGTGGATCATCCATTGATCAGATTCTAATCAACAGAAGATGAAATATTGTAAAGGGTTGGAGGAGAAGGCTGACTTTTGAAGGATCTGACTAAGTATTTACATAAATGCTGATCTTAGAACATGAACAATTAATATCTTTCAGAACCTTAAGTGGGGGAGAAGATCAGTGCAATATTGCTCTACTTGCTAGGCTATGTCCCAACCTTTTTCTGAATTTTTCTCTTTAATGCATGCAATCGGGTATTAATTAGATTGTAGTTCCTTTATCTTCTCTAATACATATTTTTTTTCTGTTATTAAATAGTAGTTTTAGCTTCATCAGTTTACATTTCATAGATAACCTCTATACTTCATCTGATAAATGTTAAACAGGATGCAATGATGGTAAGCAAAGACCATTTGATATGACGTCTCACCTCAATCTTCAATATGTGTCAACTTATTTTGTACTCATAAATATTGCTAATTACTATATTTTCTTCTCAAGCTAACTGGGTTGATAAATAATATTTTAGAAAGCAAAATTTTTATTTCTACTGTTGAACAGTTAGCTCGGTAATTTCAGGAATGGAATCTCAGATTGCCCGGTTTCTATTTCACTAAGTTCTAGAAATACACAGCCGTCTAAGCAACAAGATTTACAGCAAGCTACATCCAAAATTTAACAAAAGAAAATGCTTTCGGAAGTAAATTTTTTTTTAACATTTATTTTTCCAAAGTACTGAAGGATTTTACATGGAACCTCTTTCTTAATAACCTTTCACAAAAAAAAAAATGTCTCTTAACCCTAAATGAAACCTCACACACTCAAAAGGACACACGGCCTAAATAATTGAAATAATCCTTTCTGTTTTAAGATCTAACAGAGTAAGTACATGAAGAAAAATAATGTTTCTCTTATTTGAACAATAAGTTTTCATTAGATGAAACAGCAGATGCAATGCTGTCATCCCCTCCCTCTACAAGATGCAAGCTTTGAAGGAACCAAAAAAAAAAAAAACTGTTATACTGTAATAATTAATTTATTACTTCATTTAATAATTTTTCTATACATGCTCAGATTGTTAAGAAGCAGCAAGAAAAAGCTAGATAGCTAGCCCTTCATGAACGTAAAAAAATTATCTTTGTAAAACAAGCCAATATGAAGGCATCACCTGACACAACTGTTGTTTTTGCTTCAAAACCTGATGTCAAATGTCTTGTAAGGTGGAATCCTTATAACCCTGGGGGGATAAGAGATCACTACGAAACATATTTCAATTTTGTAAAAGCACAGAGGTTAATGTCTATGATCAAGATCAGGTTATATGTTTGTGAATTGTGATTCATAATTTATTAGAAAAAAATAATATTAACAAATAAACATACATATTTTGAATACACGTAATTAATTAATTCTCATCAAAATATCGAAACCCTATTTAGATGAGTAGCAAAGGTAGCTAAATAGAAACTTAGAGCATACTGAAGCTACCTCTGTATGTTGATATGAAGAGAAATGAGATTTTTCTTTTTCTTCTTTCGACTTCCTTTTGGCCACTACTTTGTTGACCACTACTTTGTTGGCATTGAAGATGAATAAAATGACCATTGAAGAGCTCTTAGAGAACAAACAAACAAACAAATTGATAGAGAGAGAAAGTTTTAAGAGATATGCACGATGAAGTTTCTCACCTTCAAAAGAAAGAAACTAAACCCTATGTAGTGGGTACCATATACAAACAATAAGATAGGCCATTTTGAATTTTTTTTTGTGATCATCTATCATGATCATCGGTCATCACCAGACAGGAACTGTCCGTACTTAGGAAAGAGTAAAGAAGCTCCCCACAAGAAGATAACCAAAACAAAAACAAAAACACAGTGGGTCGGAGACAACATTGCAGTCATTGCTTAGCCTTAGCATATTTCATTTCATCACCTTTTCTTTATTACCTCATCAGTCATATCTCTCTTTCTTTTTTTCTTTTCTTTTATTTTCCCTCTTTACTGAAACTCAACCTAATCTCATCAGCTTCTTACTTGTCCCTAACCTTAGAGACAGTTTTAGGCATCTGCAGTCAAAGGAAACGAGATTACATTTCAATTATGGAAAATTGATTTTTTTTTTTGAGTAAAAAGAATTCGAACAGCTTTTTGTTGATGTGACTACTACTTACTGATCTTAACAGAAAGTGGTCTGCAATCTGCATGCACAACCATTGCTATTACTCTTCTCCCTAATCTTACATCAGTTTGGGAACTCTGCCTCATCACCCTACTTTCCGTATCTTTAGCCATAAATAGCAATTATTAATTCTTAAACTTCGATTCTTTCAAAACAAATTTGAAAGTATAATATTACATTTTTTTTTTTGAGATTTATTATAGTTCTCTAAGTGAGAGAAAGTAGCCTGCTTAATTATCATCATCGTCGTCATCATCATTATTATTATTATTTTGCATATATCTTTCAAATTTGTACGACCACATATGGTTTTTATTTGTGTTTGTGTTAGTTGGCATGCTTGGTGGACCAATTGGTAATGACCTTGAAAACATGGAATCTTCGGCCCTGAGAGGACTGGCCCATATGGCAAAAATAAATGCCTCCATTCTTATCGCATTAAAATAAATAATACTATGTATACAAATTAAAACCATTCAAACTCATTCATATTATTTAATGGTGGGGTTTTCTTAACTTAATTTTTTTGAACTTAAAATAATGATTTAAATTTTCATTCATTAATCATATACAATCTAATAGTATAGAGTTGGCAACATTACATGCTACTTTTAACTTTGAATCTGTATTATAAAATTGCATAAGATCAATAATTAAAATTTTAACTTACCATTTTAAGTAAAAAATTTAAGTTGTGAAAATATGGGTCATAATTTATTTATTTATTTAATTTGAATTTCATTTGAATTTAGCAAATAAGATAAAAAAAAATGATGCAAATAATAAAATGATCAAATTCGATTTTGTGAACAATTAAACTAATAGAATTCAGATTTGAATCTATTAATTCGCTAATTTATTTATAATTCACTACTGTTTACGTTGTTAAATTAAACAAATTTGAATAAGATGTGAATTCTGTAAGATTTGAATTTAAAGATATATAATTTATTAGCTTTAGAACAATTAAAATATAAATATAAAAAATAATTAACATTTGCAAATAAAATAAAATGTAAAGGCTAAAACTTAAACTTTAAGTTCTAAAAACAATTCTTGAAACCCGTATAAAATAAATTGTAATAATTACAACTAAAACTAAAATTAAAACTATAAGTTTATAACATTAACATTTAGTAAACTTAAAAGCCTAACACTCTTTGTTACACTATATTAAGAAGATAATTTGTAGATGAATATATATATATATATATATATATGATGTGCTTAAATGATTTTTATATTGATTGTATTTTTTTCTCCTTTTTATATAATATATAATGTGTAATATTATTGATTTATTTCTCCACTTAAGTTAATTTTTTCATCAAATAAAAATAAATTAAATTTGGGTCTATTGGGCCAATTTAAATCCACCCAACATAAGTGGCCCTAATTTTTACTTTATATACAAAACTCATAAAATCGAGCCCGCCCATTTATAAGGAAGAAGGATATAATTTTTCTTTTAACTCTTATTTATAACAAGAAGGTAATCATTCCCTTGACCCACGACACCTATAAGTGGACTACAGACGTCGTCGGCAGATGAAACAAAGTTAATTATATAGATTTATATATGATTTAAACTAGGAGATCTATATAAACAGATCAGAAAGTCTTTTGGGACTTTGTTGATTCCCTTTGAAATTTTTCTGTAAATAAAAATTGAAACGACTTGCCCCACAATATCTATAAACTTTAAGGCAGATTTTAACTGTCATTATGTGACCATTCATAAACTCTCACTACAATAGAATTCTATCGAAATTTCGATGGAGTTTCTCTCATTTTTTTAACATATCCAAACTTGCAACTCAAAAAATCAACACTTCATGTATGTACCTGCACTTTCAAACTTCTCAATCTCTTATCCACAACACAAAATTATCTTTAATTATATCTATGTAACCATTCACCTACAAATTCTAAGAATCTAAGGAAACATTAACAATATTTATAGTATCAAATATCTAAATAGTATAATATATATTTAAAATCAAACACTCTCACTCAGATATACCAACTCAAAAATAAATAACTTCTCACCCTACCACTTAGCTTATCTTCTAATATTAACTTTACCAAGCTGATTAATTTTTACAGTCTCTTGAGGAAAAAACACTATAATAAAAATAGGGTAAGCCTTTTGAATCAATGAGTGCATATAATTTTAAATTTTAAATTAATCTTTAAGCATATGATACACACATAAATATAAAAGTTTCATGAATAACATACCTCTTACTATAGCTTATATAAAGAATAAAGTACATAAACTGATATTTAATTAAGACATGTAATATTACTTACCATAAAAATGCATTTCTTAATCTCCGTGTACAAATAATAGCTAAATCACAAATCATATAAACTATCATAAAATCTTATACTCAAGTATAAGTATCTGAAATATACTGTTATATCTCTTTTTAGTTGATCATAGTAAAACACATATAGTATTTAAAATATCATATACTATATCTATACAAAAAATCACACTAAACTAGTACCACATGGAGAAACCTTTTCATACCCGAAATACTCCTTAGGCAGAGCATTGGACGTACTCATCTCATATCCTCATCTTACGCATGTGCAGATCAAACTGGCTCCCAAAGAGTAGTGCCTTTACATAGGGCATAAATCTTATGTGTGTGTATAGACATGCCCCAACGACCTGAATCTTATATCTTTATCTAAAAAGTAATGGTATAATCTAGTGGTTTCAAAACTATCTCTTACATAACATATATAACTTATTATATCATATATTATACTCTTTAAATCTCAAATCCACTTAAAAATCATTACTAGGGATAAGATATAAACCATATTTTTTCAAATATCTCATACTTTGTACTTTAATAGCATATATCATTTAAACATATTTCTATCACAATATACTATCAAGGATCATAATTATTCTAATTATAAAATCTCTATAATTAACCTAATTAAAAAAAAAGTTATAATACTTTCTAAACATAATTTTTGTACATATATTTGTACTGATTATAATATTCTTACACTTAACAAACTTATAAGCATACTAATATATATTCTAAAATCATAACAAATTAATCATAACATTTATGTATCTAAAAATAAATCATTGATAAACTAAACATAATAACGTAAAATTAAATCATAAAATTGATGAATTAAAACATATATATACACACTAGTGTTCACTCACATAACACATAATATTAAAAACTAAACCATTTACATAAAAATATTGATAAAGAAAATAGAATTTATAAAATAAAATTACTCACAAAGCTGTGCTAATCTTGAGTTAAATCTGAAATATTGAAAACAATACTCATCGATATTGGAAACATTTTCCATCACCCAAATATATTTCTCATAATATTTCCTTCTCTCCCTCTCTCAGCTCTGCTTTTCTTCTTTCTCTTTCTTTCTTCTTCTCTTCTCTCTCGATTTCTTTTTCTTTTCTCCTTTTCTCTTTTTCCCATCTTCTTCTTTTTTTTTTCTCTTCCTTTCTTCTCTCTTTTTTTCTTCTTGCTCTTCTCTCACTTTTTCTTTTTCTTCTCTCTCTCTCTTTTTCTTTTTCTTCTCTTTTTTCTTTCTTCTTCTTCTTCTCTCATGAATCAAATCAATTTATCAAATCAAAAAGAAAATAAAATGCCCTCCATTCATTTTTTCTATCAATGGGTCCCACTGGGTCCTATAAGTTTAAATATAATAATATATAATATATTTAATAATTTCATTGATCCTACCTACTTAATAATAATAATATAAATATATAATAATATTGTAAGTCCCACATGTCTAATAATTAGAAAAAATTAAAAATAAAAATTAATATAAAAAATACAGTTGTTATACAAATAACATAAAAAAATTTAAAATGAACTTATGCTCCATGAATCACTATTCAATTAAACTTAATAATCCATGTTAATAAACTTTGTGAAGGAATGAATTTCCTATCCTATAAAAATATTGATCCTCTAATAATAAGGAGATTCAATTAAGAGAAATTCATAGAGATACATTGGATTCATTCCAACAAAATTACATAAAGTCATAAAGATGTGTTGATTTATTCACTCATACTTACTCTTATATACACTTCACCATACACAACACTCTTTTTTTCTTCAAACACTAACTTGAGCATTGAAGTATTTTCTTTTATAGGAGGACGAATGGTGCGTTGGTTAATTTGAATGAGTAGAACAAGAACAAAAAGGTAATTGTACACGAAGGTTCTGATCCAGGAAACTTCAATGGCTTTGTCCCCGGGAATTTTTTTAACTAAAGACAGTTGTTTACAAATAACGAGTCAAGTAAAAAAGATTATAGGATATAGATAGCTAATTAGTTCAACAAAAACAAGCAGATGTCACCGAGAGAGAGGAAATAAGCAACATTGATGTGATAGTTCTAGGAAGTAAAATTTCTACTGCAATGATAAAAGTACTATTAAAAATCCTAAAACAATTGGAAGAAACGATGGAGAACTGCGAGTTTGGAGATAGATAAATGGTGATGGAAGGATTTAAAGAACTGAATAATAATCCAATGGATACTCGACATGACAGCCATAAGATAATGGATTGAGAAATACTTATCACAAACAATCATAGGATAACGGGACAGAAGATGACATACCTTGAAGGATGATAAGAGAAGAAACCCAAGGAAAAACAAAAAAAAAAAAAGATGGTGAAGAGGATATAAGGGCTTCCATTATAAAAGAAGTTGGCAAATTATATAAAAAAATTGGTAAGTCTAGAATCACCAAGGTTGCAATATTCTTGGCAAGAAAGGTGAACCAAAATCCATCTATAAAGTCTATTAGGTAAGCCAACAAGCCTTACAAGTTTATAGTGCCAAACCTTCATATGTATACTGAGTCGAGCTTCTTCGAAAAAGTCCATCTTCCACCAAAGTTAAAAGTCTTCCTTGGAAGATCATTGACTCTCAAGTCACATTTCCTTGAAAACAAGGATGTTGAGATACTAAGCTAAACTACTATGGAAAGAACTATCTTCTAAAGAAGTTAAAAGTCTTCCTTGAAAAATCGTTAACCCTCATGTCATACTTCCTCATAAATAGAGATGTTGACGTGCTAAGTTAAAATACCACAGAAAGAACTATCTTTCAAAAAATTTAAAAGTCTTCATTTGAAGATCGTTGTTCCTATGATCACACTTCTTCGGTAGTAAAGAAGTTAAGATGTTAAGCCGAATTTCTACGAAAGAACTCCCTTTATCAATAGCACAAAATGTTCCAAAGAATATATTAAACTTACTGTCACACTTTCTTAGAAGCTCAAGTGAATTGATCACGATAACTAGCTTCATAAGAAAATTCATGGGTTCATAGGAACTAATCCTTAAAAATAATGCAATAAGATTGCTCTTAATATTCTTCCATCATATCACTTTCATAGATACAACAAGATTGTTCACCATTCTTGGTCACTTCATATGGAGGTAAAGAAATCGAGTCCATTAAAGTAAGTATGTTCCAGGATCATGGAAGTATTCTTAACCTTTTTGAGTTGTTATATAACTTTCAAGGACCTAACACTTCGAAAAAATTTGCAAACTTAGAATGCCATTGGTTACTGTATTAATTATTATGTATTGATGATTATTACGCCACTTGAATGAGATTATTGATCATTGAATATTATTAAAAAATTTACTTAATTAATCATTAAATTGACTAATAATAGCATTCATAAAGATAATTTATCATCAACAATATTTGATTAACAAAAGACAAAGTTGATATAATATTATTATTATAAAATATCCATTACAAAATTTCAAAAAGACTTAGCTGATTATAAAGCAGAAGCAATTACTATTTATCAGAGAAGGAATCTACATAGAGGTCCACAACATTAAGATTTGCTTCAAAAGTGCCTTCTCTAACTAAATCATAGTTAATATTATGAATGATGTCTTTAAAGTGCTTAACAGACTACCCATGATACTACCCAAGTATAGCATTAAAGTCATTAGGTAGTTCTTGATATTTAATCAGATTCTACCTAGACCTGAAACCACGCCTGAGTGCTCAAGCTAAGGAAACATAGACCTAGCAATCATTTAAGGCACGTGTGGCATCAACTTTCCTTTGCCAATCCATTAATAGCTTCATGTTCCATAATGTAATGGTTAATGGCATGTTCTATCTACTTTAGTGATGAATCCAGTTCAGTTGATCTCATATGCACAGTCCTTCATTGATAGCATATTTAAACTTACTCTTTTAGCTTTCATAAACTTAGTATTTGTTTAATTAGATACAAATATTTGGCTTCTTACACATTTTATAGGATTAAATTTGAAGGAGTAAAGAAGAGTCAAAATCTGATGAAAAGGGAGAAAATTAGCTAAAATTAAGGGGAAAAAAGAGCCAGCGCCATGGCACCAACTTGACGGTGTCATAACGCTAGAACGATGAAATAGTCTCCCAAATTCAAAAGCTAAACATCAAGGTGCCTAAATTTAGCGCTACAGTGCCAATGTGACCCAAAATCAATCAAGGAAAGTCAAAGGCTATGTGTCAGAGAGTTATAAAGCTATCACTGCAATGGTGATGTAAAATTGAGCCAGCATAACAACACTGGGTAGTGAGGGCCAAGGCGTTGGGTATTAAATTGTGCAATCTTAACTTACCTTATATATGAAGTTTGCCCTAATTTAAAGACTCGACTATATAAATAGCAATATTTTCAGCCATTATAAGAAGTAACCAAGAGAGAGTACAAGAGAAACAAGTTATCAAGAGTTGAGAGCAATTTTTGGAGATTCAAGAGACAACTTTCAAGGTAAAGAAGGGATTGAAGACTAATGCTTTCAGGGCACTATCTCTTTTCTTCTTTCTTCTTTTTTGCTTTAGATTGTTGTTTTCTATGATGTTGATTATTGTATGCTCCAAAACTTTATTTGTTGTCATAAACTAAAATTTTATTTTAGGATTACAATTTGAGCTTGATATGTAATTTGAATTCATTATCTTTTCTTAGTTATGAAATCTATATTGAATTATTCAGTTTATCTTGTGTTTAATGCTTTTTTAATTACTTGGTTAATAATTAAATTATTTTAGGAACTATAATGAACTTAGAAGAGTGATTTATGTGTTGAGCCTTAGATAAATTGTTATATAATCATAGTGTAACAATTGTGATTTCTACATGAGATAGGAATATACTCTTATGACATATATGATATGTAAAAAACTATTCTTAATAAATCTTACTTAATCCGACTACCATAAGAATATAGGTAGTTATTTAGGTAAGATATATTCACTTGATCATCGGAATAGACTAGTGAAGATATTAGAGTTCTTAGTTAAGAATTTATATGGATGGATTAAAGTAAGAAAATATTATTAGATTAAAATGAAATATTGAGGGATAATCGTAATCCTAAGCTTATTCATCATTGGTTATTCAATACTTGTAATCAAGTTATCTCCACGTAATTTCCTTTTTAGTTCTTTTTAGATTAGTTTATATCAAAGGATAAGAACAATTTTACTCCAGAAAATTGGCTTAAAATATAAGTTTACTCTAATGAGATCTGAAATACTCAATTTTAGTCCAATATGCTAACTTTTATCGTCGTTTTAATGGTGGAAGGGTAAAAAAATAACCTACCCATAAAAATAAATTAAACTTTGGACACAACACAATCTTAACTATCCACTGTCTTTGAATATGGGGCGTAATTTTTGTCTTACTCAGTTGCCATTTTCTAGCGACGCTTCGACAATAAAAATGATCAAATTTTATATAATTAGACTTTAGTTTTCTTAATCTATACAATAGTGGGATTATTTTGGATCAAAAAAAGACAAGACGATGGTAAAAGATAGTGGGGAAGGGCGACAGCCATTGTCGCCAACCGTTAATGGGGGGCAGTGACTTGCACTACTCCCACTTATGGTCTCACTATTGCATAGATCAAGAAAATAGAATCTAATAATGTTAAATTTAGTTTTTTTAGCAGGTTTTTCAAAGACAATGGTAGATTCTATTTTTAGTTATTTATTGTTTAATTAATTTTTAAAAAATATTTTTAAGAATCTAAACTAATTATGTGATGACAGGTGTCATTTTATTAAATTTTTTTTTAATTATATTAAATTAAATGAATAGTTGAGATTGTGCCACGTGTTCAAAGACGGGGAATGGGTGAGTTTGTGCCACGTGTCTAAAGTTAAAGGACAAACAATAAGGGTAAACTGGTAATTATATATTAAAACTACTATTTCCATCTAAATTAACTGTAAAGATTAATGGATTGGGATAAAATTGAGTATTTCAAATCTAATTGGGCAAAAGTTATGAATTAGGCTATACTGTTAGATTAAAATTGTCCTTATCCCTTATTTTAATTATTAATTATCTAAATAAAAGCAGGAAGAACAATTTTAGTACTTAAAAAATAACAATCATAATTTCTCATGAGAATGATACTCTACTCTCATATATTACTTGTTTATAATGGCATGCACTTGCACTCTAATACAACACAATAAATTTTTAGTACGTTGTTAGAGAATTATTTATTATTTATTTGTTAATATTAGTAGTAATTTATCCTATTTTTAATTCAGACTTTTCCTTTTTTGTTTTTAATGACTCTTCAACTGTTTATGCGACGTTCACAAAGTCTCAAATTATGCAGAATCAAGCTTGATGTCAACCAGACACCTTGGCTGATCAAATTTAGAATCCGGCTGAAGAATAAAGATCTCTGAGAGATTAAGTAGTCCTACTTGTTGATAGCGTTCACTCAAGAATTAGAAGACCTAAGTTAATGCCAACAACTTTGAGATCAAGCCGAGCACGATCCAAATGCTGAAGGATTCTATGCAATTTAGTGGATTGTCTAATGATGACCCAAATGAGCATATAATAAATTGTTTTAAAATTTGTGAACTTTCAAATACAATAGAGTGTCAAACTATAGAATAAGGCTATGACTATTTCTTGTTTCACTTAGGGACAAAGAAAAGATTTGGTTGATGTCTATACCTTCAAGGTTTATTGTAACATGAAATGATTTGGCCCAAAAATTTCTAGTCAAATTCTTCCCAACAGCGAAAATAACAAAAATGAGAAACGACATCACATCTTTTGTTTAGTACATTTCAAAATCCTTATATAAAGTGTGGAAATATTTAATGATTTGCTGAGAAAATATCTATACCATAAGGTTCCTAAATGGTTACTTGTGCAGACTTGCTATAATGGTTTACTTTAACATTTGAAAACAATTGATGCTTCAGCATGTGGTGCTTTGATGAATAAACCCACTGATAAGCTTATGACCTACTAAAAGAAATAGCTTCTAACAGTTATCAATGGCGAGAACAAAGAGTAGCTCCAAGGAAAATTGTAGACATTCATTATGTTTAAGCACTTACTTTACCTGCACAAGTTAACTTGCTATCAAAGAAGTTCGATGCTATTGAAGTAAATTTTGTAAATAGTCAACCAGTCACATGTAATTTTTATAGAGATAACCATTGCAAATGGTCAGTGCCTTGAAACAACAAAGTATGTTGAGAGCTTTAATAGGTAGCAAGACAATTCCAACTTTAATTTCTATAATTTAGGTTGGAGGAGCCATCCAAACTTCTCATTGAGCAATAAACAGGACAACCTTCAAAACTAATGAATCCTCTTGGATTTCCTTCCCAACCACAGCATCAACATGAGAAGAAACCAACTTTAAAGGAAATTTCTATGCATTACATGAAGTAAATTGATGAACTTTTATAAAGTCAAACAAATCCCCTCCATAGTCAGGTAGCTTTATTGCTAACATTAGAGATTCATATAGGTCAACTGGCTATATCCATGAATAATCATCAACAAGGATCTTTGCCAAGCAACATAGAGATTAATCTAAAAGGAGATTAAAAAAAATATTGCATGGCAATCACTCTAAGAAGTGGGAAAGAATTGCTAGAAGCCACAAAAAACACTAATTAAAAGAAAGCCATGTTAAAGATAATAAGCATATGGCAGAAGAAGAAAAGGTTATAGAAAAAGAATAAAAAGTAGTGCAAAAAAGCAACTTAAGCTCGTACAATCCACCACTACAATTTCCCCAACACCTTCAAAAGAAACTTGATAAGTACTTTTTCAAGTTTTTGGAAGTTTTTTAAAAAATTGCATATCAACATACTATCATACCCTTTACTGATGTCATGGAGCAGAAATTAAGCTATGTGATGTTTATGAAAGATATTCTATTAAAGAAAAAAAAAGGGAGATTTTAAGTTAGTAGCTTTGACAGAAGACTGCATTATTATTTTGCAGAAGAAATTGCCTTCAATGCTCATGGATACAAGGATCTTCACCATTCTGTGCACTATTAAAAAAAAGTTCTTAGGTAAAACTCTATGTGACCCAGTGTTATGTGATTTCTATACTAGTGCAAGTGCATACCATCGTGAATAAGTAATAAAGTGTGAGTAGAGGATCGTCCCACAAGGATTAATATTTAAATTAATACTAAGTATTATAGCTTTACCAACCTAACTTTATCTAGACTAACTAAAATACTAGAGTGGCTAATAAATAATTACTAAAATTAACTACAAGTCACACACTTTCAAAGGGATGGAAATTCTTATGGCACAGGTCTTAGGGTCTTGAATTTACTCTACATTTTTTATGTTCTTTAGTAATAATGATTAACGACTATTTTTGTAAATCTACTAACTAAGGTTTTAGAAATAGGCTTACTTCCTCTCTCAAGTGTCAAGTGAGACTCTATGCACATATAAATAAGTTAATATCCCTATCTAACTTGGTCATCCATACATGCATTAAGCTATACTTAAGATGTCACATTAACTCTATTAGTCTCCCAACTCAATACAATTAAAGGCTATGCTAATCAAATCCAACTCATGAGTTAAACTTTTCTAAGCACATAACTCACAAGTCTAAATCATCTAATCAATTTCCCAATTAGATTAGAAGCATTAATTTTAGAAAAGCATAAATGAATAATACAAAATATAGTCATTCATCATTTACATACATCAAAATATACTACTTAGTAGAGTTTCATCAAGCTCCTAAAATATAAAGTTTAGTTATCCATGCTCAAATACTCAAATACATTAAGCCAAAGGTTTATATAAGTATTCATGTTGAAGATAAAAATAACTACAAATATAAACTCCAAATAAAAGTAAACAAGACAAGTAAAAAGGAAAACTAGTTGTGAACATTATTGAAACCTTTAGTCTTATGATGTTTCAAGGTTCAAGCTCCAAAGATGTTTTCTTAGAGAAGTCTCTAACTACTTGATCGTGTTTTTCTTCTCTTACGTTGGTTTCAAATGTTGGTTGCCCTTTGTTTTCACAAAAAAGAAATGATTTTTTTTTAACTTAAAAGTGTCTACTTTGGTAAAACACCAAAGTTGAAATGTTCAGCCTCCCAAAAAATTCTAAAATAGTGGCTTTATATAGTTCAAGAAAAAAAGCAGCAACGCCGCGATGTTATCTTTCGGAACGCAAGGGCGCTCTCAGCTATATTGTATGAACGTTGTTACATTATTATTCTTCAATGTTGGGACATTTTGACACAGTTACACCATTAAATTAGTGTTAGAGCATTGGCTATCTTGTGGATTCTTGAAAAATTACACGGCCTAGAGCACCTCCTTATACCATAACATCCACTTTATGTTGGGACATCAGCAAATTAATGATAAGGGTTTCATCCAAATGGATGAATCTTGCTGTATTTAACTAGTGAATACTGAGGCATTCATCACTTTCCATTGAGGCCTAGTCTGAATTTCACTCCTTAGCTCCATTGTTTTTATGCTTTTCCTTCCAATTTATTATTTCATCATTTTTGTTTCAAAATCAACATTTGAGTACATAAATATCATGCAATAACTTGAAACTAACAAGAATCAAAGTTAAAACGGAGCCAAAATACATGTTAAAATCATACTCTTCAAACTCCCTCAAACTTAAATAATTGCATGTCCTCAAGTAATTGGAGAGAAAGAGAAACACAGTCAAAACAACAACTAACTAATAAACATTGAGAATTACAAAATAAGAAAACTTAAGAAAACGTTAAGAACACTAAGACAAAGTTGGATTGGTTTGATGATCACTTGTTTGTCTCAGGGATTGTCTAACTCATCTTCAACTCATGCAGAATTGGTAAATAATTTTCAATAATCCACAAGCACTATAATTAAGCACTTTCCTTCTTTCCGATAAGTGATCAACCATGTGTATGTGAAATAAGCAAATGTAAATTGAATCGACCTAGATAGGCTCAATAACTCGAGTTTCCACATAAAATGTTGTCTCGACAACTTTTATAACATAGCACTACCATAGGCTAATTTTTCATGCAACTCTCTACTAATGTAGGAAAATGCATAAATAGGATTGACTAGGACTTTAATAAACTTGTAATAAAGGGTTAGGTTTGAGGTGGGATATTTAGATAAAAATTGGGTATAAATCACATCATGAACATTAAGCCCTAATAATTGAACTTGCTAACCTTACTTTTGAATTTTTCCCTAAACTTAAATCACAAACTGCTTTTATTTATTTACACAATAGTGATGTACGTGAAAATTATTATATATATATATATATTAATATAAGCTAACATCACTCCCCCAAACTTAGAGTTTAAACTTTTTGAATATTTGGCACTTACTTTGCCAATTTTTAAAAACATTTCACTTTTTCACCACTTAACTCAACACAATCCTAAAAATTGCCAATGAGCTTTATGTTTATGATGTTAAAAGTGTTTAGGGTATTTAGGCTTAGGCTTTTAATGTGGTTATTCAATAAAAAGGGTAAACCAGGCTCAAATTCGGTGACTAAGGTTCAATGTATTCTTGGGTAAGCTAGAAAAGTTCATCTGGTCCAAAAATGGCCTAATTTCCTTTCCCTACTTATTTATTTCCCAGGATTTCATCTTGAGTTGTAATCAAACTAGTTCTAGTATGCTCGATCATTGAGAATGAAGTGTACTACTTAAGTATAACGTTTTTAAGCACAACTCAACTAACACAAGCTTGCATATATGCTCAAAATTGGTTATCACATCTAAGGTCGAATTCTATCTAGTTGTTAATATATAGATCATTTTAAATATAACCATTTCTTAGGAAATTGAAAGTTTGAGTGATCTAATCAATTTTCATCATGGACAAGTAATCTTTATAACAACTCAACACAAGAAAGAGAAGCAAGGCATTAAACACAAGATTTCATCACAACTCATGCTTTTCGTTTTCAAAACAAAAGACAAACTATAATATAACATAAAATAAATGGCACAAACTAAGAAAAGAAATAAAGCATAAGAAATCTTGGAGAAGTGTTTCCCTGCCCTCAATGTAAATATAGGCATGGTCCCCATAGCAGTAACAAAATGAGAATCTAAACACTCCCCTGAACACCTATAAATTTCTAGCAAGGTCCTCCAACTTTGAGGCATTGATGTCTAAGTCATCCTGTTTACGCTCAAAATATAACGCGACTATCGTAGTATAGATTGAGGTGTCGATCCCACGAGAAAGCTCTTGACAAAATAGGTTGGTGAAGTAAAATATTAAAGAGGTAGTAAAGGATAAAATTAATTGATGAGATAGAATTGTCTATGAATTGAAAAAAATATCTTATGATGATTTAAGCAAGGCTTTGAGAATCACAATTATGCTTTATAAATCTACTCTATACTTTAATTCAATGTTTATAACTCAATTAAAAGTTTCACATCCCAAACAATCAATCGAAAGATATGTAAAATATAGCACATTTGATAACACATGTATTTGGTGTGACTAAACTCTTTTGTAAATATTAACACAAATCATGTTCATATATACAAGTTATCTAAGATCGACACTATATCATTTTGACAATATTACAGTAAAAGATCAACTTGAATATCAAACATTTATTGTCTTTACATGCTATCCAAGATCGACAATATATCAATTTGACAATATTGCAGTAAAAGATTAACATATAAAACAATGTAACAATTAACAATTATAATTCAATAAGAATCACAGAAGAAAAGCATGAATGAACATATATGAGACATGAGAATTATAACCTCTAGATTATAGAAAATAAAATAGATAAGAGTTTAATCAAAACCAAACTTACAAATATTTGTAGATCTTGAGAACGAATCAAAGCATAGAAGTAGATTTATTACACATAAAAGTTCATCTCTTAGCCTTGCCAAGAACTCTAACCTAAATTATAATACATGTTAGTGAGAAGAAAAGAAAAGAGAATTATTTAATGTTAAAAACGTCCTAAGAGTCTCCTTATATAGGCAATGAATGAAAATATGTCATGGGTGACATCAATCTTCAATAATTTCAGGCCAATAATTCGTTCATCCAATTGCAACACGTTTTTGATAATGTAAATGACAGATGTTGTCACGCCCCAGACCCAAAAGATCTGACACACGACATCACTTACATTCATTCAATAATACTTAAACATTCATTTTAATTTCTTTCAGAATTATAGCAATTGAATTATAACTGGGACAATTAGTAAACCGGAGACACGCAGAGTTTTCTCAGAGATTAACACTCTACTACGTCACCAGTAGCAACTTTGTTACCGGAAGCCCAGAATATATTCATTGCAAATTCTTACTTAAAATCAATCCATTACTACACTTGGTGAAACTTAAACTAAATCCAACCACACACAATAAAATAATACATAAGTATTTATTCAATAGGGACAAATCAAATATCTTATCCCATGTGTCCCCAAATGAAACACTTAGCAACCTAACAACTTAGGGAACCCAAGGAACAGCAGAAGCCTTGCCAAATCCGCTAAGCACACATGTACCTTATTTACCTGAAATCACCATAAACTATAATGAGTATAAAACTCAGTAAGCATACTAGTTTTTCTTATCAAATACAAATACATATATGTACACAATGCATATGTATGATATGCTGTGATCAATCAAAATCATAATCTTATCAAATCACATATCATGTAAGCGCTTACACATTCTTTCAAAACACATAATAGGAATACCATTACTCGACTACTACTTAGTAGGACTTACATATCACATATCACATAATGAGCCAAATGTCACTCGTAGGTGACATACCGCATGAGAGGAATAGTACAAGTGAGGTCTTTAAATCACACATATATAACGCTTATGCCCGAAGGTAAAAGCCAAACCCTCACCCTGATCATCGGTGAGTCCTCTCACATGTACCAATACGCCACCACACGAATGTGATGACTCACACTTGCTTTAGGTACCAATAGGATCCTCCCTACATACGGAACACATAACATATACCAATCCCGAAGGAAAGGCCACACATAAAGGCTCCACAAATTACATAAAATGCCTACTAAGTTAACAGTGAGTTCAAGTACCCTCAAATCATAAAATATTTCTCATGGACATATTACACTTCAAAAGCTTTCTTTATTAAACACATCTTATTTTGAAAGCTCACTTTCAAAAATACATGTATGTCCGTGCTCAATGTCGATGCTCACATTCATAAACATATATTCACATTTCATATCAAAATATACTTTGACATAACATAAACATATTCTTAACCCCATTTGCAAAATCATACAAAACAATTATTATGTTTATTGTGATTTCAGTAAAAAAAGTCTAGTATACTTACCTCTTAGCATTTTCAGGTACAAGGCTTAAATCTCCTTAACCTATCAATGAAGATTAATCATTTCATAAGCCTCACAATTCACACAAAATACTTTAAATAGCTTACAAAATTATACACAATACATTTATCACATCAAATTGGTCTAAACACTTGGTTTCTCAAAAACCTGTCATTCTGACCACTTACACTTAACAAAATTTTCTAATACATCAAATGATGTCCAATTACTCCAAAATCAGAATATACAATTCTTGACTCATATATCCTTCTTATATATGAATATTATATTAAAATTCCTACACAATCCATTCCATACACATCATCGAATCCAAACTACTAACCTAACAGGATCAAGATACTTACTGAATAGTATTCAATCTCACAATTTTATAAAATCATATACTAACTAAAAAATTATAAAATTACCACAAAATTACTCTTAACACATATCTCAGTCCAGGATAAATATTTTACTTCCAAATCACTGCCAAAAGTATTTTAAAACTATTTTATTCTATAGCTTTAAAAATCTATTAATCAAATACTGCAATGAGCTGATACACTTTAGAAAATCATAACACCTCAACCACATTGATCTAAATTCTCAATTCCGAGTATATCATATTATACATATCAAATTATCATATTCCACAAATTCGTAATTTTTGAAGATCATTCAATAGGACAAAAATTATTTTTCACTGTATTATACTGTTCATATAGGAAATTTCCAGAATTTCAGGGTCATTTTGGTAAATTCACAACAAATTCAATTTCTAGAATTTTGAATCGATTCAAAGTCTCAGATGATACTAAACATGTATAATTTCATATAAGCAAAATTCAAAATCAGAATCGAATCACAACAATTTATAAAATTCTTGGATCAAGAGACTATCAAGCAGAAATTCTACAATCCATCATAATTTATCAAACTATCTTATAGATCATCATCAATTCTCAAAATATCATATGAATTACACATCAAATACTCAATTATACATATTTCCAGAAATTAAAACTTAAAGAAATTAACATAATTAACACCAATAAATTGAGAAATAGTTGTGATATACCTCTTAAAATTCAAATTTCTAATTTCTTCTTCTTTTTCTTCTCCTTCTTCTCTTTCTCTCCCCTCTTTTTCTCTCTTCTCTCTCTCTAAAAGAGGTAGCTCGACCAAAATGAGAGAATTAGGATTTTAAAAGTGTATTTTTATACTAAGTGGCTAATTTTTGGTATTTACAAATTTACCCCCAAAACTTTCAAAGTATTACAATTTGGTCCCTAAAATAAATCTAAAGTCTTGCAATTAAACCCAATGCTAATAGTATCACCTTAACCTATATAAACACTACTAATAATAATATATAAATCAAGTATCATCAACATACAAATAAAATACGTATATTTATACATATATAAATACTTATTCTTACCAGTCGTGGATACTGGTTACTACAGATGTAACCTCTGTGGTTGACATGAAAGTTGTATTATTTTTTCTCTTATTTCTATAGGCACCGAGATCATGCAAATTGGATGAGTAACCAATGAGATATAAGCAAAATTCCAAAGATACATTAGATTTTGGCCAACAACCATTTTACCCACTTGCAATGTAATTTGGTCCATGATAACGGTTGATTCAGACTTTACCATAAACATAAGAGTTATTGATAATTAAGTCAGTATTTCATAGATCCAAAAATTATACCAATTGAGTATGTATTTTGTGAGATACAGTTTACATACGTGAGTTGGGTCAAGCTAGGCAGAAGTTGTAGCCCGATTATATTGTATCTCAATTTTGGGCTCATAACATGTTGGATTTGGCTTTTTCACTAATCTTCAAGTTTGTGTAAGATTGAATCATGTTACACCAGTTTAAGAATTTCTTCATTTCGATTTCTACATTGAGAGTTATGTCCATTTTACCTAAACCTGTGCCAATAACATTCATTAACCACAATTTAAGGAGAACACTTTATTTCAAGCTAAAATACAAGAAAATGCTAAATTTTATGACATTAAATGGTGACTTAATCTCTTAATAAATATGTATTTTCATGTGCTCATCACATCCCGTAACGGTGTCTCCTCAACATCAGGTGTTAGTTGAGGGGCTGATGTAGAAAGATATCCTAGTGGGCTATACAAATTTGTATCTACTGAAGTGGCAGTCTCTAAAAGATGAGAAATCCTGGTGAAGTGCTACCAAGCTCCTCCTATGGTGCTTAGATTGGGCCTCTACACAAATTAGCCTAGCTGCCATTGACATGCCCTTGAATGAGCCTGCTACTGTAGATAAGAAGGGTCTTATTGGATCGGCTGCTACTGATGATGGTGGCTGAGCTCCTTAGTATAGTGGATGCTTCTAACTCTCTATAATCTGCAACTTTTGAATGGTGCTAAATTTGATGGGCTTCTGTGGTTGAATTAAGTCCTCATGTGCCTCTCAATGTACTTCGGTTTTAGTGTTCAACATGGTGATCAAAGATAGTAGACATAAACTATTTGGCAAACTTCGAGTAAGCCAAAATCTCCACCTGCAAGATCCATCCAATAATGATTAGCCTATTGGTCATGATGGCATATAGTAGCATCGACATTGTCTTGATGACATCATTGGTGTACATCATCAATATAATTCGTGAAAAGGGGAACAATGCCTTAGCGTCCTTAGTTAACGCACTCGATCTAAAATAAAGTGTTAGATTGTGGGAGATCTTTTCCTTGATGCTTGGATCATACAAAATCTAGATGATCAGCCCATAATTTAATTCTCTCCTAATATCAGGATACTGGTATGACATCAACCAATAGCTCAAACAACTCATTGATGGTGCTATAGTAAAAAAGCATCATCTTTCATTAAGCCCATACATGATAGTGCACATGCTCCTATGCATTCGCATAAAATTCTTGGACTATCTGTACCACCCCATGTTTAGGGTCTCACAGAATATTTCCCAATGTCTCTCAATGATCATCTGGATAATTTTGGGGAAGTCCCCCTCATCTAAGCTAAATCCTCTCTCTGGAATGATGGACTTGTAGATAATCATGTTGTGAAAGTGATTTACTGCTTCGTGGGACATAAATCAAGTGGTGTCATAAGATAGACTCCTCGAAGTACTAGCTCTGCTACTCTTAGATGCCATTATGAAAATTAGATTAAGTGTTGGTGGGTTTTGTAAATGGGTGGATGTGGTTTAAATTTGGAGTATTGTGGTAATGATTTGTTGTTTTAGTCCAATAAAAGTGATGTTAGGATAATGGTAAAAGTGTTTTTAAAGTTGGTTTCAGTGTATCTGGAGCTTGGATGGGGATTGGTTAAAGAGGAGATGGGAGTGTTTGAGAGAAAATGGGCAAAAATGAATGTCCTAATCTAATTTTCAAGCTAACATTGTTACATTATCTTCAAAATTCTAGAGTGTTCATTATATCTGCAAGAACGCTAGAAAGTTAGACATTTAGAACGTAAAGGTGTTGAATGAATTGACTATTTGAATTCTAAAGCCAAAGAATACTATTGCAATGCACTGTTGAATGCTAGAGCATCTTGAATTTAGATGGTGAACCATTTTTTTGAAATTAACAAATGTTAGGGAGTTGATTGATTTTAATTAATAAGGTGTTGATGTGGTAGTAGTTGGTCTTCTAAGTAAATAACTGACACAGGGGTATCACTTGTCAACGCTGCGATGTTAATAGCTTTTCTAGACCCTTGAAACGTTTAGGAAATAATCTGGGGGCATTAAGTTTGATCACCCTAGCATTGATGTCTTTTCTGGACCCCTAAAAATTTCAGGAAATGACATTGAGGCAAGGAGTTTGACTGCCCCAATGTTGATGTTGTAATGCTGGGTCACTGAAAGTGAGAATGCTAGAGCATTTGGTCATGATGCGACCGCTGGAGCGATGAAAACAAATCCTACAGCGTTTAACCAACCTTGACATAAACTAGGGCCTTTAACTTGGACACCCCATCATTGCTTTGCTATGAATGGTTTTTGGAGTTCTCAAAAAATGACGATGGGCATTCCAAATGTAAATATTGAGTTATTGGTACAAAAAATTCTACCATACTCAAGTTCTTAAATAAAAACACCATAAACAACACAACTACAAGTTAACCAAAACAACAGAAAATTAAACAAAATAAAATATGCCTTGAGTTGCTTCTTAAGTAGCACTTGATTTAAGGTCTCTAGCTCGACTTGGCCTTTTCTTGCTCACTTTAGTTCTTTAAGTGAGGTCTTCAACATCATTTGTTCTTCACCTCCAAAGTAATATTTAAGTCTTTAACCATTGATGAGAAATACCCTTCCATCATCACCTTAAACTTCAATAGCACGATAAGAAAAGACTTGTTTAACCATGAATGGTCTTAACCATCTTGATTTTAGTTTACCCGGAAATAGCTTCAAATGATAGTTGAAGAAGAATACTTGTTGACCCAGAACGAGGTAATGCCTCAATATTCATTTATCATGCCACCTCTTGGTCTGGTTCATGTAAATCTGGGCATTCTCATATACTTTATTCCATAACACATTCAACTCATTCAATTGTAACAACCGTTGCTCCCCAAATGATTTCAAATCAAAATTCAACTTTTGTGACAACCCAAAATGCTCGATGCTTCAACTCAACCAATAAGTGACATGTTTCCCAAACATTAATCGTTAAGGAAACTTTTCAAATGGTGTTTTGAAAGCTGTTTCTATAAGCCCATAATGCATCATTAAGCCTTAAAACCCAATTTTTTCAATTTGTATGCACCTATTCTCCAAGATTAGCTTAACTTCTCTGTTAGAAATTTCAACTAATCATTTGATTGGGGATGGTATACAAGTGACACCTTGTGCTTTACTCCATACATAGCCAAAAGAGCATTAAACATTTTGTTACAAAAATGAGTCCCCGCATCGCTAATAATGGCTCAATAAGTCCTACATCTAGTAAAAATATTAGTGTGTAGGAACTTCAAAACTACTTTGGCATCATTTGTTGAAGTGGCATTAGCTTCCACCCATTTAGAAACATAGTTGACCACCAACAAAATATACTCTTTGTTAAATAAAGAAGGAAAAGGTCCAATAAAATCAATGCGTCATACATTGAAGATCTCTACTTCTATGATACTGGTTAAAGGTAGCTCATGACGCCTAGATATGTTGACATTGATCACACGTTGACACTGATCATAAGTCTTGACATAATTGTAGCTATCTCAAAAATGGATTGGCCAATAAAAGCCTGATTGTAAGACTTTTACTTCTGTCTGAGATGGCCCAAAATGTCATTCATATGGTGATGCATGACAAGGGTAGAGAACACCTTGAGTTTCATCATCGGGAACACAACTTCAAATTATTTGATCAACACATCTTTTGAACAATATTATATCATCCTATAAGTAGCTCTTTACATCATTCCAAATTTTTTTCTTTTGATGGATGGACAAATCTAGAGGCAACATATTGCAAGGAAGGGACAATGTCAGCAAACTAAGGAAGCTTTACCTCAAATCGAAAAGTTGTTCATTCAAAAAGACTTCTCTTATGCATGAATTATCATTATTTTCTTTAACCTCTAATCTTAAAAGGTGATCCGCAACTATATTTTCACTCCCTTTCTTATCATAGATCTCCACATTAAACTCTTAAAGCAATAGTATCCATTGGATCAACCATGGCTTGGTATCCCTCTTAACAAACAAATAACGGATGGCTAAATGGTTTATATACATAATCACTTTAGACCCAATGATATAAGAATGAAATTTATCACATGCAAAGGCTACCACCAACATCTCATTTTCGGTGGTGGTGCAATTCTCTTGGGCATCGTTGAGTGCTCTACTTGCATAATAGATTGCAGTAAACACTTTATCCCTTCTTTGACCAAGGACCGCCCATACCTCATAGTCACTTGCATCATACATGACTTCAAATAGTTCATCCTAATTAGGTGCAACAACAATAAGAGCTGAAATCAATCTCTCCTTAATAACGTTGAAAGCCACCAAGTAAGTTTTATAAAAAACAAATTGAGTGTCTTTCTCAAGTAGACTACACAAAGGCTTGACAATCTTTGAAAAATCCTTTATAAATCTCTAGTAGAAACCGATATGGCCTAGAAAATTGTGGATCCTTTTGACATTTATTGGTGGATGAAGCTTTTAAATAACTAAAATTTTTTCCCTATCCACTTTAATACCCTGGGATGAGACTTTTCGACCAAGAACAATCCCCAATCTAACTATGAAATGGCATTTTTACCTATTAAGTAAAAGGTTCTTCTTTTCACATCATTGTAACATAAGAGATAAATTATAAAGACAATGATTAAGAGATGACCCAAAAAAAAAAATCCATAAAAACCTCCATTATCTCCTCAATCATATCAGAGAAAATAGCTATCATGTATCTTTGAAAAGTAGTGGGGGCATTACACAAACTAAAAAGTGTTTTTTTTAAAATCAAATGTATTGTAAGGGCATGTGAAGGTTGTCTTATCTTGGTCCTTGGGAGCAATAACAATTTGGTTGTACCCAGAATAGAAATATAAGAATCAATATTAGTCATACCCTGCCAATTGATCTAATATTTAATCAATGAATAGAAGCGAAAAATGATCCTTCTGAGTAACCTTGTTCAAATTTCTATAATCAATGCATACTCTCTATCTTGTAATTGTTCTAGAAGGAATAAGTTCACCCTTTTTATTCTTCACAATCGTTATACCACCATTCTTAGGCACAACTTATACCGAACTCACCCATCAGCTATCGAAGATAGCATAAATGATCTCAGCATTAAGTAGTTTTAAAACTTCAACTCTCACCACCTTTTTCATGGCTAGATTTAATCTTCTTTGATGCTTAATGAATGGCGTGAAAGTCTCCTCCATTAAGATCTTATGTATATAAATAGTGGGGCTAATTCATTTAATGTCGAAGATGAACCAACCCAATGCACTCTTGTACTTTCTTAAAACCCCAAGCAACCTAAATTCCTCTTCTTAAGTCAATGATGCTAAAATAATTACAAGAAAAGTAAAAAGGCATAATTAATGTGATTGGGCTATTGCTTTAAAACAATCTCTTCTTGTAAGGAATTAGATGTCTTTTTGGAATCTTTATAATTTTCATGTGTAGTAACCAGTATCCATAACCGGTAAGAATATGTATATTTATATATATAAATATACGTATTTTATTTGTATGTGGGTGATCCTTGATTTATATATTGTTATTAGTAGTGTTTTTATAGGTTAAGGATATACTATTAGTATTGGGTTTATTTGCAAGACTTTGGAATTATTTTAGGGACCAAATTGTTATACTTTGAAAGTTTTGGGGGTGAATTCGTAAATACCAAAAATTAACCACTTAGTATAAAAATACACTTTTAAAAACCCTAATTCTCTCATTTTTGTCGAGCTACCCATTTTTAGAGAGAGAAGAGAGAAATAAAGGGGAGAGAAAGAGAAGAAGAAGAAGAAAAAGAAGAAGAAATTGGAATTTTGGATCTTTAGAGGTATATCACAACTAATTATCAATTTATTGGTGTTAATTAAGTTAATTTCTTTAAGTTTTGATTTCTGGAAATATGTATAATTAAGGATTTGATGTGTATTTCGTTTGATGTTGTGAGAATTGATGATGATCTATAAGATAGTTTGATAAATCATGATGAATTATGAAATTTCTGCTGGATAACCTCTTGATCTAGGAATTTTATAAATTGTTGTGATTCGATTCTGGTTTTTAATTTTGAGTATATGAAATTAGACATGTTTAGGATCATCTGCGACTTTGAATCGACTGAAAATCTCGGAAATTGAATTTGTAGTGAATTTACCAAAATGACCCTGGAATTCTGGAAATTTCCTGTGTAAACAGTATGATACAGTGGAAAATAATTTTTGAGCTGCTGAATGATCTTTAAAAATTATGAATTTGTGGAATATGATAATTTTATATGTCTAATATGATATACTCAGAATTGAGAATTTGGATCAATGTGGTTGAAGTGTTATGAATTTCTAAAGTGTATCAGCTCATTGTAATATTTGATTTACAGATTTTTAAAGTTATAGAATAAAATAGTTTTAAAAATACTTTTGGCAGTGATTTGGAAGTGAAATATTTATCATGGACTGAGATATATGTTAAGAGTAATTATGTGGTATTTTTATAATTTTTGAGTTAGTATATGATTTTATAAAATTGGGAGATTGAATACTGTTCAGTAAGTATCTTGATCCTGTCAGGTTTGTAGTTTGGATTCGATGGTGTGTATGGAATGGATTGTGTAGGAAATTTGATATAATGTTTATATATAAGAAGTATATATGAGTCAAGAATGGTATATTCTGATTTTGGAGTAATTGGACATCATTTGATGTATTAGAAATTTTTGTTAAGTGTAAGTGGTCAGAATGACAGGTTTTGAGAAACCAAATATTTAGACCAATTTGATGTGATAAATGCATTGTGTATAATTTTGTAAGCTATTTAAAGTATTTTGTGTGAATTGTGAGGCTTATGAAAGGATTAATCTCCATTGATAGGTTAAGGAGATTTAAGCCTTGTAGCTGAAAGTGTTAAGAGGTAAGTATACTAGACTTACTACTGGAATCACAATAAACATAATAATTGTTTTGTATGATTTTGTAAATGGGGTTAAGAATATGTTTATGATATGTCAAAGTATATTTTGATATGAAATGTGAATATATGTTTATGAATGTGAGCATTGATATTGAGCATGGACATACATGTGTTTTTGAAAGTGAGCTTTCCAAAATAAGATGCGTTTAACAAAGAAAGCTTTTGAAGTGTAATATGTCCATGAGAAATATTTTGTGATTTGAGGGTACTTGAACTCACTGTTAACTTAGTAGGCATTTTATGTAATTTGTGGAGCCTTTATGTGTGGCCTTTCCTTCGGGATTGGTATATGTTATGTGTTCCGTATGTAGGGAGGATCCTATTGGTACCTAAAGGAAGTGTGAGTCATCACATTCGTGTGGTGGCGTATTGGTACATGTGAGAGGACTCACCGATGATCAGGGTGAGGGTTTGGCTTTTACCTTCGGGCATAAGCGTTATATATGTGTGATTTAAAGACCTCACTTGTACTATTCCTCTCATGCGGTATGTCACCTACGAGTGACATTTGGCTCATTATGTGATATGTGATATGTAAGTCCTACTAAGTAGTAGTCGAGTAATGGTATTCCTATTATGTGTTTTGAAAGAATGTGTAAGCGCTTACATGATATGTGATTTGATAAGATTATGATTTTGATTGATCACAGCATATCATACATATGCATTGTGTACATATATGTATTTGTATTTGATATATGAAAAATTAGTATGCTTACTGAGTTTTATACTCATTATAGTTTATGGTGATTTCAGGTAAATAAGGTACATGTGTGCTTAGCGGATTTGGCAAGGCTTCTGCTGTTCCTTGGGTTCCCTAAGTTGCTAGGTTGTTGTGTGTTTCATTTGGGGACACGTGGGATAGGATATTTGGTTTGTCCCTATTGAATAAATACTTATGTATTATTTCATTGTGTGTGGATTGGATTTGGTTTAAGTTTTATAAAGTGTGGTTATTGGATGATTTTAAGTAAGAATTTGCAATGGATATATTCTGGGCTCCCGGTAACAAAGTTGCTACTGGTGACGTAGTAGAGTGTTAATCTCTGAGAAAACTCTGCGTATCTCCGGTTTAATAATTGTCCCAGTCATAATTCAATTGCTATAATTCTGAAAGAAATTGAAATGAAAGTTGAAAATTTTGTGTAATATTATTTATGAGTGCACATGCAGTGAATGAATGTAAGTGATGTCGTGTGTCGGATCTTTTGGGTCTGGGGCGTGACATCATGAGTATATACTGGCTCAAGAATGTCCACATAACCATTAGAATTTGTCTCAACATACAAAGCTTCAAGATTTAACACCTCGTCAACATAATCATCACTCAACTCTTAACAAGCATTACTAAATTCCATAGTTATAAGTATCTTCTACCAAAAATTAGAATTAACTATGCAATATTCAAAAGGATCTCTACATAAGACTTAAGATGCAAACTTTTTAACATATTTATTAACAATATCAACACAATTACAATAATGTACCTCATCCAAAAATTGCAAGTGTCAAATTCTTATTATAAACATCAATAAAAGCTCTTTCAGTAGTAAGAAATCTCTAGTTAAGAATGATAAGAACTTCGTGATTTTCTTCTATATCTAACACAATAAAGTCGACCAGAAGAATAAACTTATCCACCTTAACTAGAACATCTTTAATAAAACTCCTTGAATAAATAAAAGTCCTATCTGCCATTTGTAAAGAAATTATAGTGGGCTTTACCTCACCAAGACCCAATTTTTGAAAGATGGATAGAGGCATTAGATTGATACTTGCTCTAAGGTTATATAATACCTTTTCAAAAGTGGATTCTTTAATAGTGAAAGAGATAGTAAAATTACCCGAATCCTTCAACTTTTAAAGAAACTTTCGTTGAAGGATTACACTACACTCCTCCGTTAGTTTCACCATCTCATAATCATCTAAACTCCTCTTCTTGGACATCACATCTTTTATAAACTTCACATAATTTTGCATTTGCACCAAGGCTTCTACAAAAGAGATATTTATATAAATCTTCTTGTAGACATCAAAGAATTTAAAAAATTGGGCATCTAACTTCTTTTTCTTAAATCTTTGGGGATGTAGCAAAAAGAGGGGCAATAATGGATAGATTATCCATAAAGGAAATAGAGTTAGGTTTAGAAGTCACCTTAGATGGTTCCACAACAAGTTTTTCCCCTTTTTCTTCAGTTAATTTTTTCTTCGAAACTTTCACTTCTTTTCCACTCTTAAGAGTAATAGCCTTGCATGAATCCTTAAGATTTGTCACCGCATCACTAGAAAATTTTTTGGATGCTTAGCCCTTGATTGAATTGACCAATTGCCCAATTTTCACCTCCAAAAACTTCATAGTGACATTCATATTAATGCAATGGGTTTTAATGCTATCATTACGAACATCATCCTTGTTGAATCTATTTCGTGTCTCCCTAATGAATGTACCCAAAATATCTTCTATGGATGGATTTTTTTCGGCTACTTATTGATTAAATCCCAATGGATGTTGTAATGCATTCTTTGGATTTTCATATGAGAAATTTTCATGATTCTGGAGTCCCAAATGGTAATGAGTGGGCAAGTCGTTACTCCGATAGTTAAAGTTTTGATTGTTGATATATTGAGTTTGTTCTAAGTCACTCCCTTCACCGATAAGTGAGATATTAGCTACCATAGTTGGATTATTTCTTCTTGAAATTTGTGCTTACGTGCAATTTTATTATGTATAAATATTTAATGATAGTATTTATACAATTATCATTTCTAATAAAATCGTTAATATTATTTATAATAAATAGTAAGATGCTTGTAACGTTTCAGACATTGTATGATTTGAAGGAGTTCAAATATAGTCTAAATGAGTTTAGATCAGTGCTAAGAGTTACCAATGCTAATAGTTAAAAGTACTAAGAGTTGGTGGTGCTAAAAATTTACAGATTAATAGAATTAGCGAAATCTAAACAATTAGAGCCTTGTCTGAAATGGGACAATGACCTTAGAATATATGAATAATAACATAGCTGCAAAGAGTTGCAGATGGTGCTAAGAAATGTCATTATGCAAGTATATTCTCAAACATGATGTTCCTGATCTAATTTCATCGATGTGGGTCTATCGGTGGAATCCATTAATATGATTAGTGTATGTCTATATCTAAATAGTTCAGATAGTTTGTCTTAGCAAACTATGAGTTTAGTGAAAGCTCGTATAGACATACAGGTATTCAGTGAAGATTGAATATTGAACAGACTCATAAATACCTCCAATAGACATCTTATAAAGCTGCCAATAGAAGGTCTTTTAAGTTGAATAGTATTTGTGGTCCTTTGACTTTAGTGCCACGGTGAGCTTATGAGTGATCCACCATACTTTGGTTTCATAAATATCAGAGACCTTTCATGGTCTGACCGTTATGCATCACTGGGTATGGTCCGATACTCATAGAGTTCGATGTGTGTAGATATGGGATCCATCAGCTCATATGAGTGGGTTGTATCACACCCCAGACCCAAACAATCTAACACACAACATAACTTACACTCATTCAATAATGTGCACTTATAATTAATATTGTATAAAATTTCAAACTTGAATTCTACATATGAAGCCTTAGTAAGTTGTTAGTAGGTTCATTATACAATTAATCTATAAATATACATGGTGGAATATAAACCAAATACAACCACACTTAATAAAATAATACATAAATATTTATTCACTAAGGATAAAACAAATATCTCAAACTATGTGTCCATAAATTCAACACTTAGCAACCTAGAAACTCAATGAACCCAAGAGACAGTAGAAACCTTGCCAAATCCGCTAACACACATGTACCTTATTTACCTGAAATCACCATAAACTATAATAAGTATAAAACTCAGTAAGCATATTAGTTTTTTTTTTCATATATCAAAATACAAATACATATATATACACAATGCATATGTATGATATGCCATGATAAATCAAATCATAATCTTATTATATCACATGTTAAGTAAGCGCTTACACATTCTTTCAAAACATATAATAGGAATACCATCATCCAACTACTACTTAGTAGGACTTCCATATCATATATCACATAATGAACCAAATGTTACCCATTGGTGACATACCGTATGAGAGAATAACATAAGTGAGATTTAAATTACATATATATAATGCTCATGCTCAAATGTAAGAGTCAAACTCTCACCCTGATCATCGGGAATCCTCTCACATACACCAATACACCACTACACGAATGTGATGAATCACTTTTCCTTTAGGTACCAATAAGATCCTCCCTACATACGAAATATATAAAATATATCGATCCTGAAGGAAAGGCCATACATAAAGGCTCCACAAATCACATAAGGTGCCTACTAAGTAAATAGTGAGTTCAAGCATTCTCAAAACACAAAACGTTTCTTATAGACATATTCTACTTCAAAAGCTTTCTTTGTTAAACACATTTCATTTTGAAACGCTTACTTTCATAAACACATGTATGTTATGTATGTCCATGCTCAATCTTAATGCTCATATTTATAAACATATGTCTTTCACATTTCATATCAAAATATACTTTGGCACAACATAAAAATATTTCTAAGCACATTTACAAAATCATACATAAACAATTACTATGTTTATTGTAATTTCAATAAAAGTATAGTATACTTACCTCTTAACACTTTTGAGTACAATGCTTAATTCTCCTTAACCTATAAATGTAGATTAATTATTTCATAAGCCTCACCATTCACACAAAACACTTTAAATAGCTTACAAAATTACACATATTGCACTTATCACATCGAATTGGTTTAATTACTTGGTTTCTCAAAACCTGTCATTATGACCACTTATACTTAACAAATTTTTCTTATACATCAAATGATGTCCAATTACTCTAAAATTAAAGTATATCATTCTTAACTCATATATCCTTCTTATATATAAATATTATATCATAATTCCTATACAATCTATTTCATAAACACCATCAAATCCAAACTATTATCGTAATAGGATCAAGATATTTACTGAACAGTATTCAGTCTCCAAATTTTATAAAATTATATACTAACTCAAAAATTATAAACCTATTACAGAATTACTCTTGACACATATCTCAATCCATGATAAATGTTTTACTTCAAAATCCATGTCAAAAGTATTTTAGAACTATTTTATTCTATAACTTTAAACATCTGTTGATCAAACAGTACAGTCAGTTGATACACTTTAGAAAATCATAACAATTTTATCATATTGATCTAAATGTTTAATTTTAAATATATCATATTAGACATACAAATTTATCATATTCTAGAAATTCGTAATTTTTGAAGATCATTTAGTAGACCATAAATTATTCGTCACTTTAGCATATTGTTAACACAGAAATTTTCTAAACTTTTAGGGTTATTTTTGTAAATTCACTAAAAATTCAATTTGTGAAATTTTCAATCGATTAAAAATCTTAAATGATTATAAACATGTCTAGATTCATATTCTCAAAAACTAAAACCAGAATTGAAGTATAAAAATTTAAAAAATTCTTGGATCAAGATACTATCAAGTAGAAATTCTGCAAATCATCATGATTTATCAAGTTGTTTATATAATCATCATCAATTTTCAATATATCTTACAAAATTCACAAAAAATCCCCAATTTTACATATTTTTAAAAATTAAAACTTAAATAAATCAACTTAATTAACACCAAGAAATTAAGAAAGAGTTATGATATATATCTTAAAGTTTAAAATTCGAATTTCTTCTTCTTCTTCTCTTTCTCTCTCCTCTATTTCTCTATTTTCTCTCTCTAAAAGGGGTGGCTCACCAAAAAAGAGTGAATTAGGGTTTAAAATGTGTATTTTTATACCAAGAGGTTAATTTTTAGTATTTATAAATTAACCCTCAAAATTTTCAAAGTATTACAATTTGGTCTCTAAAATAAATCTCTAGTCTTGCAAATAAACTCAATACTAATAGTAGGTCCTTAATCTATACAAACAATATTAATAATAATATATAAATCAAGTATCACCCACATACAAATAAAATATATATTATATATATAAATATTTATTCTTATCGGTTATGGATAAGTGGTTACTCTAGGTTGTATATCCTGTTGCTTCGAGCTTGTATTTCAGAAAAACTTGTGGCCACAAGCATAAACCTCAGAAAATATATTCCAAAGGGATTAAAAGTGTTTGTGAATATTGTTTAAGGAAATATAAATCTAGAGATAAGTTGATGGTTGAGCAAATAGAGATTTGATGGTGATGATCTATGTCTCTGGTCCTCTAGGATATATATAATGGAGTGATTATACAAATATGCAATAACCTCAACTTGCATGGTCTAACGCGCTGATTTGTAATATCCATAATGTGTGCGTGGGGCATCATTCACGAACGTATGGAGGATCTTCATATGACAAATCAGATGTGGACCTAGAGAGTCTCACAATATGAAGTGTACTCGTTGCGCACTAAGGTAGCGGATTGAATTGAATAATTCGATCTAATAAATTTTAGCAAAATAGAATAATTATTTCAGGATCCCTCGGGATGTGCATTTGTTAAGACTTAATTGTTAAGTACATCATTGAATTAATTAACAAGAGTTGTTAATTAATAAAATGTTGACAAGTGGCACAATTTGGTTCATGATTTGATTTTATCTTAGTTTTACAATTTAATATTGGTAGAAAAAACTAGTAAGGTAAAAAGTAATTATTCAAAATTATTTTGAATAATTAAACTCGATATTATTATTATATTATTAGATAATATAATAATTTATTAATCATGACCATTGTATTTTATATACAATGAGGGCCTAGATGTTGGCCATTCATTTAACTAATATAATTAAAATAATTATATTTGTTAGGTAAAGAATAATATAGGTGACTATTATTCTAGTGCTTGATAAATTAATTTGAGTAGGAGATCAACTACAATGATGGTGAGGGGAGCACTTGATTTTGCTTGGCCATCATTTGAAAAAACAAGAATTGAATGAATGGAATTCATTCATTCATTTTTTAGAGAGAGATTCGACAATAGCAAAGTAAGAGAGAAAAGAGAGAGTTTTATTTTTATTATTTCAAATGTTGAAAAAATAAATAAACTTCTCTTCATCTCCGTCTCTAATTGATGGCCTATAATGAATAAAAGAAAATGGAGAAAGAAATATTGATTTTGTGACAAGAGTTATTCACTACAATTAATCTATGAAAATTATTTCTAATAAAAATACAAGAGTTGTATACATGTATTTATTATCTCCATTTAAGAATCAAATAATTGTATTCAAAGAGTTTGAATACAAGTTGCTGAAAATTCTAAAAACTAAGCTACCATTCTAGCTCTATAATCCCACAAAACGGTTATTGATGAACACTTAAAATTGCATATTTAATAAGAATTTTATATCATTATTTTGTATTACTAGTGTCTTTAACACCCTTAACTTAAGTATATTTATAATATTGTACCTAATTAAACTTTTAACTATTTTGTGGTAGGTTCGGTAAAATAGGCATAACTTTCTACATAAGAATTCAATTGGATAGATTCTTAATCCTGTGAAGAGCTGACTCAATGGGCTAACATATTATATTTCATAAGCTATTTGAAATTAGAGCGTTTAAAGGGTGCAAAAAGGCCTAAAACAGAACTAATCTGCAATATAGGCCCAATCCAAACAGTCATCAGTATTTAGCCCATGACTATAGAAATACTTATTTAATACGTATGAGACAACTCAATTTGGAAATATAAGAGACTTATCTACAACTTTGATGTTTTGAGTGATAGTTAATTCGGACCACATCAATTCTAAATTTGATAAGAAAGTGGGTGTATTAATGATGATCAATGTAAATTATTTGCCACTATTATTGAGTTTTATCATCCAAGTGGTTCCCTCTTCATTTGTCTCGATTTATCCACATTTTTTTTATAAATAGGTAGCATGTTTATGCCCAAAATATGTAATTATAGAGTTAGATTTTAGTTCAAAATACTTGTCTTTTGTATTATTTCTTTGTAATATTATTTCTCTTGTTTACTATTGTAAAGTCATGTTGTCTCTTCTTCCATTTCTTTTCTTTTTCTTTAGTTTTATTATATCCAAGTAATTTTCTTTATACTAAGGTGAAAGGGTAAAACTCTTGACAAGGTAATAAGATATACTTTACTCTTATTCATGAATTTAATACTTCATTCTTAAGTTATGCAAATTTATATATGATGCATTTATTTTGTTTGTAATATTAATACACTTTCTTCTAAAATTGTGCCTCTTGATTTATTATAGACAATATTTATAGTTGTCACAATGAATTCTTGAAACTATTTATAAGATTTGACGTATATACCCTTTTTTATAAAGTGAGAGTCTTGATTTAGTGTAGACAAATATAAAAATTGGTATAATAAATACTTGAACCCATTTATAACATTTAGTGTATAATAATTGAAAGAAATAAATACTAGTTAATATATAAATGGTGATGAACTTTAATTGTTATATCTTCCGGTTGGAACCTCTTTTGTATGAGGATTCCAATTGAGTTATAAATATATTCTTACTTCTTATGCCAAGAGTGGATTCCCCTAACCTTAGCTTTTATTTAAATTGGTTAATTGAATTAATATTTGCAAACATCTTATATTGTATTAATTGTCTTTAAAGTATTTATAGTTTGTAATTTTAATTCTACTTTCCTGTCGATCGACCCCGTTCTCACTGAGTTATTTATTACTTCGACAATCTTACACTTGAGAATAAACTCTTATATTCTGGAAGTGTCAAATTTTTGGCACCGTTGCCGGGGAAGTGAAATTAACATTTTTTTATTTGTTTGTTTGTTTTATTTTTATAGAAGGCTAAGCATTCTAATTTACTTTACTTTATTTATTATTCATTTTTTTACTTTCATGGAAGGCTAAGTCTTCTACTCTTTATTTGTTAACGTTTTATTATATAATCTAACATTGACTAATCTAACATTACTAATCTAACTTCTAATTATTTATCTTTATTTTATTTTAATTTTAGTTTTGCCTACTTTATTTACCTGTGTATAATATTTTATTTTATTTTCTCTTATTTGTATTATTTATTGTTATTGTATTTGTTTTATTTCTTTATATAAGCGGTTGATTTTAAAATCCTAATTCTTATTGTCTGGTGAAAGGTAATTTCGGAACTTCCTTTGATAATGTATTGGATTCTCATTCATTTTCTCATTATTCACCAATTAACACTATGATCGAAAATCAAATTGAGGGACTCAATGACCCAGGGGACAATCAGTCCCAACATAATGACCATAACTGACCTAGGACACTTAGAGATTACATGAACTCTACACAAACCGATGCACCATCTTGCTTAATTTTTTCTCCGGAAGTAAACTATTTTAATTTTAACCTAGACATTATCTAACTTTTACCCACTTTTTATGGCTTAGATGCAGAGAACCATTATCTACATCTAAGAGAATTTAAAGAACTGTGTAACACGTATAATGACCAAAATTATAGCATGAACACAATTTGACTTAAGCTTTTCCCTTTTTTTTTTAAAAGATAAAGGTAAAACATGGTTACAAAACTTTAGGCCAGGATCCGTGTCTTTATGGGACAAGATGCAACAACAATTCTTCAAAAAAAAATTTCCTTCTCATAGAACAAATACTTTCAAAAGACAAATTACCATTTTTGCCCAAAACTCAGGAGAGACCCTTTACCAATATTAGGAAAGGTTTAAAGAATTACTTATACCTGTCCTCATCATGGCTTTGAAACATGGAGACTAGTCTCAAATTTCTATGAGGGCTTAACACCCCAAGTTAGGCAAATGGTAGAAATGATGTGTAATGGAATATTTAAGAACAAAGACTCAGAAGAGGCAATGAACTATCTAGACTTACTAGCAGAAAATGCTCAAAATTAGGACACTGCTGGTACCTGTGAGACACCTAACAAAAATCAAACCACTACATCTAGTAGGGGTATTTATCATCTTAGGGAAGACCATGACCTTCAAGTCAAATTAGCATCCCTAGCTAGAAAAGTCGAAACCTTAGAAATGAAAAATAATGGTCAAATAAAATCTATTCAAGAAATTGTGTGTTATATTTGTGAAACCTATGATCACTCTACCAATGATTGCCTAACTTTGCCTGTATTTAGGGAATATCTCAATAAACAAGTCAATGTTCTAAACACGTTCAAGCTGTTAAATAATAACACATATTCACAAAACTATAATCTTAGATGGCGAAATCACCCGAATTTTAGTTGGAGGAATGACACTTAAACACATGCTTCACAACCACCTTTCCAACCACACCAAAATTTTCAAAACCATCAAGGTTATGCACCATATGTCCCATCTCATAAGAAAATTCTTGAAGAAACTTTGCAAGCATTCATTGAAAAGTAATAGTCTATTAATTCTCAAAATGTTCAAACATTTGTTGATTTGAAAAATACTCTTGCTAAATTTACATCCGCACTGAACATTCATAAGAAAGGAAAATTTCATTCTCAACCACAACCAAACCCCAAAGGATAACATAACTCAAATGCATATAGTTCACGAAACCAACACATGGATTAAGTTAACGCGGTTATCACTCTTCGGAATGGTAAAATTGTTGAAAAACACATTATTGAACCTCATGAAAATGATG
Organism: Ailanthus altissimus; assembly: GCA_946807835.1. Lineage (NCBI taxonomy): Eukaryota > Viridiplantae > Streptophyta > Magnoliopsida > Sapindales > Simaroubaceae > Ailanthus > Ailanthus altissimus. The sequence goes on along the minus strand of OX327702.1, from coordinate 21,291,929 downwards.
AATCAATCTCTAAAGGTAAGGAAAGCATTGAACCTACACCTAATGAAGAAAACACCAAACCCTCACCTCAACCTCATTTCCTCATGCATTACGTAATACTAAGAAGATGAATCACAATTTTGAAAATTTTAAAATCTTCAAATAGGTAAAAGTTAATATTCCTTTATTTGATGCTATTAAACAAGTTCTCTCTTATGCAAAATTTTTGAAGGATTTATGCACAGTAAAAAGAAAACTGAATGTGAAAAAGAAAACATTTTTAACTGAACAAGTAAGTGCCATTCTTTAGAATAATAATCTTTGAAATATAAAGACCCTGATTGTCCTACAATTTTATGTATTATTAAAAGTCATAAAATTGAACAAGCCTTGATCTTGGTGCTAGTGTGAATTTACTGCCATATTCAGTTTATCAACAACTCAATCTCGATGAGTTAAAACTAACTTTTATAACTCTTTTGCTTGCCGATAGATCAATAAAAGTGCCAAGAGGGATAGTGAAAAATATTTTAGTTCAAGTTGATAAATTCATATATCTTGTGGATTTTATTGTTTTAGACACAAAATATGTTAAATGATGTAATTCGATACTTGTTATTTTGGGTCATCCATTTTTAGCAACTTCTAACGCTTTAATTAATTGCAGGAATGGAGTAATACAGCTTTTATTTAGAAACATGACACTTAAGTTCAATGTTTTCAATATGTGTAAGCAACCACATGAGGGGGAGGATGAAAGTAAAGAAACCGACATGATTGAAACGATTGTAGAGGATCATATTCAAAAAAGAAGTTCTACCAATCCCTTAGAAATGTGTTTAATAAATTCATTTGAGTCAAATATACAATTAGATGTTGAAATCTCTGACATATGTTCTTTACTTGACTGTGCACAAGTGATTGAAAATAAAGGATAGAAATCAAAATTTGAAGAATTAAGGAAAAATGAGGATAAATAGAATGAAATTTCAAAGTTTGAGTTAAAATCTCTGCTCGAAGGACTGAAATATGCATTTCTTGGAGAGAAACAAACTTACCCGGTGGTAATCTCTTCTACACTCACAAGCAAACAAGAAGGTAAGTTAATCGAATTATTAAAAATGCATAAAAATGTAATTGGATGGACTTTAAAAGACATAAATGGTATTAATCCTTTGATTTGCACACATAGAATACACCTAGAGAATAATGCCAAAACTTCCCAACAACCTCAAAGGAGATTAAATTGACATATGAAAGAGGTCGTAAGAGTCAAAGTTCTCAAATTACTTGAAGTATGAATTATCTATCCTATCTCAGATAGTAAATGGGTAAGTTCTACTCAGGTAGTACCAAAAAAATCTAGAATCACTGTCATTAAAAATGAAAAAGGTGAGTTAATACCAACTTGAGTCTCTTCTAGTTGAAGGATGTGCATATATTATAGGAAGTTAAACTGGGCCACTAGAAAAGAGTAGCAGGACACCCCTATTATTATTTTCTAAATGGTTGTTCTGGCTATTATCAAATTTCTATAGCACTAGAGTACCAAGAAAAGAGTACATTCATATGCTCTTTTGGGACCTTTGCTTTTAAAAGAATGTCCTTTGAACTTTGTAATGCCCCATCAACATTTTAGATATGTATGTTAAGCATTTTTAGTGACATGATTAAGCATTATTTAGAAGTTTTCATGGATGATTTAATTGTATTTGAAAATTCTTTTGATAATTTTCTTGAAAACTTAGAAAATGTCTTAAAAAGATGTGAAGAAAAGAGTCTCGTGTTGAATTAGGAAAAATGTCATTACATGGTTACTTCTGGAATTATTTTAGGACATATAGTATCTTCTAAAGGAATTGAAGTGGATAAGAAAAAATTCGAACTCATTACACATTTGCCTCCACCAAAAACAGTTAGAGAAGTCCGATCCTTTTTAGGATATGCTGGATTCTATAAGAGGTTCATAAAAAAATTTAGTGCTATATCTAAACCTCTTTGTAACCTTTTAGCAAAAGATGTATCATTTAAGTGGACTAAAGAGTGTCAAAATTTGTTTGAAAAATTAATTGGCCTCTTAACATCTGCTCCTATCATACAATCTCCTGACTGGTCTTTACCTTTTGAGCTCATATATGATGCCTAGTGACTACGCTGTTAGTGCTGTATTGGGACAAAGGAAAAAAGGTAAATCCTATGTAATTTATTACGCAAGTAGAACTTTAAACAGTCATAAATGAATTACACAATAGTTAAAAAAGAATTACTTGTTGTAATATTTGTATTAGACAAATTTCATTCTAACTTAATTAGTTCTTCAACTGTTGTGTTTACTGACCATGCTACTGTAAGATACTTAATGTCAAAACAAGTAGAACTTTAAACAGTCATAAATGAATTACACAATAGTTGAAAAGGAATTACTTGTTGTAATATGTGCATTAGACAAATTTCATTCTAACTTAATTGGTTCTTCAACTGTTGTGTTTACTGACCATGCTGCTGTAAGGTACTTAATGTCAAAACATGATGTAAAACCAAAACTGATTCGATGATTCTATTACTTCAAGAATTTAATATCACTATTAAGGATAAAAAGGGAGTTGAGAAGGTTGTTGCAGATCACTTATTAAGACTCACACCAGATTCATCAACAGAAATAATACTTATTAATGATTCTTTTCTCGATGAATTTTTATTTTCTATTGTTACAATGCTTTGGTATGCTAATATTATTAATTTTCTTGTAACTGGAAAAATGCCACCTCAATAGAATGCTCAAGATAAAAAGAAATTTATAACTGAGGTAAAAAAGTTTTATTGGGATGATCTTTATCTCTTCAACTATTGTCATGATCAAATATTTCGAAGATGCATACCCGACAATGAGGTAAGTAAAGTTATTGAGTTTTATCATTCTGAAGTATGTGTGGGATAATTTTTATCAAAGAAAACAGTTGCAAAAATCTTGTAGTGTGAATTTTATTGTCCCACTTTAATTAAAGATAAACATGCATTTTGTATAACGTGTGAAAAATTTTAAGAGTTGGGATCAATTTCAAAATGAAACATGATGCCTTTGAACCCCATTCTTGTTATTGAAATCTTTGATTGTTGGGGGATAGATTTTATGGGACCATTTCCGCTATCATTTGAATTTACGTATATCTTAATCACAGTAGATTACGACTCATAATAGATTGAGGCTATTCCATATCGAAATAATGACTATAAAATAGTCATGAAATTTTTGAAAGAAAATATCTTAAGTCGATTTGAAATCCCTTAAACCATTATAAGTTATGGGGGTAAGTATTTTTGTAATAGGCCATTTAAAACATTAATGAAAAATTATGGTATTACTCAAAAGTTGCCACCCCTTATCATCCTCAGACAAGTGGAGAAGTTGAATTAGCAAATAGGGATATAAAATAAATTTTGGAAAAAAATGTAAACCCAAATTACAAAGATTGATCTTTAAGACTTAATGATGCACTGTGGGCTTATAGAATTACTTTTAAAACTTCATTGGGTATGTCTTATCATAGGATAATTTATGAAAAACCTTGTCACTTACTTGTGGAACTTGAGCATAAAGCCTACTGGGCCATTAAAACTTTCAATGCAAATCTTGATTCTGTTGGACAGATACATAAATTACAAATAAATGAACTTGAAGAATTGAGAAATGATGCATATGAGAATTTGAAAATTCATAAAGCTAAAATCAAAGCATTTCATGATAAAAAAATTTAAAGAAAAACATTTGATATTGGTCAGAATGTTTTGCTTTATAATTCTCGACTTCACAATTCCCTGGAACATTAAGATCAAGATGAAGTGGTCATTTTATTGTGAAACACGTGTACCATTATGGAACAATTGACATTGAAAATCCTAGAAATGAAAATGTGTTTAAGGTAAATGGGTAAAGACTCAAACAGTTTCTAGAAAATCAAGTTTTTCATGAAGAATTTGTGTCCCTGTCTGACCCATGTTACGAGATCAATTAATCTTTATTTTATATATTTACATATTTATATATTTATATATATATATATATTCTTCTTCTAACTTTTTTTTTTACTTGCAGATTAATTTAGTATTTTTTGTTAAAGTTTTGTTTTGCACCCCGGTTAAATGGCGGATAACGGTACTCCGTGACATTTTAAGTCGGTTTTGTCAGTTTTTCACAATTACTAATGCCTTCTCTTCTTCCCCATTTTTTTTTTAAAAAATGGATGACATTTCAAAGAATTTGAAAAAGCATTTTCCCTTATTACCTCAAAATTCCTTTAAAAAAAAATTACTAAGCAAGATGTGAAAGATTAAGGTTATTAATGATTATGAATATACCTGTTGATTTACGTTGGTTAATTAAAGTCAAATTTTGATTAACAGATGAATTTTCAAACTTATTAATTTCCTACATGCTTAGCTTAGGTAAAAGCTCTTTTGCAAAAAAAAAATAAAAAGAAAATGAAGAATAAATTGATTAAGCGTTTGTTATAAGCGTGCATGCATGACTTGTAACACATGTTGCGCACTTTAGAAATGGTGTCTATAAATGGCGAAGATAAAATTATGTTCATTGAGGATGGCCTTAGTAAGGAGTCTTTAGATGATATCTTAACGACTCTTAAGATGCATCCTAGTGGATATATGTATATTGCAATTCGTGAATTATGGAACATATTCCTAAAAGAACATGAGCAGTACAATCTCAAAAATCTAACTTTAAAAGACCCTATTTGCTAATTTATAAGAAAATTGGATGGGAAGCCTCTCCTCGATCCATAGAGAGCGTTTAAGTCATTAGTGGACGTAAAACCAGAGGAAGATGTGAGCCACAATCACAACTACTTGTACATATTTACTGTAGTTGTTATTTTTATATGTTTTATTTCAAACTCAAACGTCTTTTCCAACAACCAACCACCCATGTGACTTTTCCAGCTAACAATTTGAAAATTAGTAAAAGGTGTTGAAAATTCTGCATTAACTTTACAACACCTTTTGGCTCTATAAATACATTGCATTATTTTTGTATCTTTATACAAACTCAAATCATTTAAGAGAGAAGGTGAGTGTCATAATGAAAGGAACATCAACTCATAAATTCAGAAAAATTTGTGTCTTTTGTGGATCCAATCCTAAAAAACTAGAGAGTTTATAGAAGCAGTAAAAACTCTTAGTAAGATGTTAGCTGAGCGAAAAATTCATTTAGTATATGGAGGAGGTAGTCTTGGATTAATGGGATGTATGGCACCAACTATACAAAATAAAGGCAGTTGAGTTTCTAGTATCATATTGAAAGCTCTAGCTGTTGAAAATATTATAGAAAAAATAATTGGGGATGAGTTACAGGTATCATTAATGCATGAACGACTGTCTTTTATGCTTTGGAATGCTGATGCCTTCATAGCTATACTTGAAGGTTTCGAAACTTTTAAGGAATATTTTTAAATTGTCTCATGAGCACAATTGTAAATCCACCAAAAACTCATTGGTTTGTTAAATGTTGATAGTTTTTATAATGGGTTGTTATCATTTCTTGACTATGCAATGGAAAAATAATTTGTCTCATCTGTAGCATGACAGATCCTCATTTTTGCTTCAACTGTTCATCAGTTACTTAATGAAATATAAGCTTTTACACCTCTATCTGATCTAACAATGAGTCAGATAGATTAGTATACTGATGACAGTGAAAAAAAACGTAAGATAGATTTGACCCTTCGTCTGTAGCCTATCTACTTTTATGTATTTTTAAGCATTTTGTGTGGCTTGTTTTATTTTATTGCAGGTTTAATTTCCAATAAAAGATATTTCAGGTGATATCTTTTATACTTTACTCTTTCTATATTTTGACATTGAGGACAATATCTCAATCTGGTTGAAGGAATGATAGTTGATATATAATGTTAGTATTAATTTTTTTTTTGTTATCACTTTATTCTCTAAAAACAAATTCATGAATGTGTGAATAAAATGTTTATTTATGCATTCTTGAGATGCATTCTAGTTCTAGAATGGCAGAGTAAAGAGTACATTACTCAACATTTGAAACACATTCTAATTAGTTTATTTTTAATGCATTATATGTATAATTGTTTGTTGCTTAAATTTTTGGTAACTCTTATGTACATAAATTTGCTTTATTAGTAATGTATGATTTCGAAATTGTCTAGTTTAAATCATTTTTTCTATCTAAGTTGTTAAAGAATAACTTCCAACATTATTTTTTGAGTATAATACTAAGTCTTGTGGTAAGATGAATGATTTAATATATATAGCCAAAGGAATTTCTATATTTAAGTATACATATTCTTTTCTAAACTCACATATCTTTTGTGAGTAAATAGAGAGGTTTGAGATAACAGCTTACGAACATTCATTGATCTTTTAAAATGGTTAATTTTTGTTTAGAATGACATTATTTGGGATGAGGAATGATTTGGTTGCTTAGTTGAAGGATGATAAAAAAAAAATTATGGTGAGAAATTATTCTTATTTTGTAATGATTTTTTATGTCTTTAAAACAAAAACAAACACACACAATAAAAAAGAAAAATATATATATTAAAAAAAAAGAGAAAAGAAGTCAATTTAGTTCAATAAAGTCTTCGTTCAATTTTAAAAGATAAAAGTCATTAGGAAGCAATCTTATCACTAGACTCTCTATTCGTAATATTCGTATAAAATAATTAAAGTCCTGAAGCTAGCATACGGCAAGAATGGTTTGACTCTAAACAATTAATTTTTTTATTTTGGATCAATGTTAATTTGTTTGTCTGTCCTTAAAAGTAACATTTTCTTGAGTGATTATCTATTTTCCAATTTCATGAGTGAAATCCTAACTCGTTAAACAGTTATTCACTTATTAGGATATGGAGTTGAGGCTTTACTTGGAGAAATTGTTTAAGACTATATATGTTGTGGTTTGAGGTAAGAAGGCTTTGGCTTAATTCACACACACAAACACACAAAATTTTGAAAGTTATGATTGAAATAACGTTAATAGCAATTGTAATCTTGAAATGACATTTTGATTGAAATACTTCGGCAGTGTTCAAATTTTATTTATACCTGAATTGTTAAGGACTAGCAATAAACTGGTTAGGGGATTTGATGAAAACTTTAAATTACATATTTAATAAGGGTTTAATATTAGTTTTTTTGCATTACTAGTGTCTTTAACCCCCTTAACTTAAGTATATTTATAATATTGTACATAATTAAGCTTTTAACTATTTTGTGGTAGGTTCTATAAACTGGGCATAACTTTCTACCTAAGAATTCAATTGGAGTGATTCTTAATCTTGTGAAGAGCTGACTCAATGGGCTAACATATTATATTTCATAAGCCATTCGAAATTTGAGCGTTTAGAGGGTGCCAAAAGGCCTAAAATAGAACTAATCTGCAATATAGGCCCAATCCGAACAGTCATCAGTATTTAACCTATAACTATAGAAATACTTATCTAATACGTATGAAAAAACTCAATTTGAAAATATAAGAGATTTATCTACAATTGTATATTTTGAGTGACAACTAATTCGGATCACATCAACTCCAAATTGGATAAGAAAATGGGTGCATTAATGATAATCAATATAAATTATTTGCCACTATTATTGACTTTTATCATCCAAGTGGTTCCCTCTTCATTTGTCTTAATTTATTCATATTTTTTTATAAATAAATAGCATATTTATGCCCAAAACATGGAATTAAAGAGCTAGATTTTAGTTCAAAACACTTGTCTTTTGTATTATCTCTTTATAATATTATTTCTCTTGTTTACTATTGTAAAGTTATATTATCTCTTCTTCCATTTATTTTCTTTGTCTTTAGTTTTATTATGTCCAAGTAAGTTTCTTTACGCTAAGGTAAAAGGGTGAAACTCTTGATAAGGTAATAAGATATACTTAACTCTTATTCATGAATTTAATTCTTCATTCTTAAGTTATGTAAATTTATATATGATATATTTATTTTGTTTGTAATATTAATACACTTTCTTCTAAAGTGGTGCCTCTTGATTTATTATAGAGAATATTTATAGTTGACACAATGAATTCTTGAAACCATTTACAAGATTTGGCGTATATACCCTTTCATGTAAAGTGAGAGTCTTGATTTATTGTAGACAAATATAAAGATTGGCATAATAAATACTTGAACCTATTTATAAGATTTGGTGTATAATAATTGAAAGAAATAAATACTGGTTAATATATAAATGGTGATGAACTTTAATTGTTATATCTTTCGGTTGGAACCTCCTTTGTGTGAGGATTTCAATTGAGTTATAAAAAAAGTTAAATATATTCTTACTTCTTATGCCAACAGTGGATCCCCCTAACATTAACTTTTATTTGAATTGGTTAATTGACTTAATATTTTCAAACATCTTATATTGCATTAATTGTCTTTAAAGTATTTATAGTTTGTAATTTTAATTCTACTTCCCTATGGATCGACCCCGTTCTCACTAGGTTATTTATTACTTCGACAATCTGTACTTGGGAATAAACTCCTATATTTTGGACGTGTCAGTTATGGACTAGAATTATTCAACAATTCACTTCAAGGTGAGCTCTTCAATTAGATTGTTGGAGGACTTGAAGATTTTGTAAAGCTACCTTCATTAGGTAAATATTCTTTACATTTTAATTTATGTACATAATTGTTCATTATGTATAAGTTATTGTATAATACTTATAGTTGAGCATATATGTGATATATGTGGTTAAATTCATTAAATTGGGTGTATATGTTAACATGCTTCCACTGCGTATAGTAATTTTTGAAATTACGTATACACTTGTATGCCACACACTCAATTTCCAACACGTCCAAGTATTGAGTACGAAGATTTGATTAGCCAAAGCTAACATTTGACCATTGGTAATTATTGCGTACCATTTTCTTACAATGGACCTCTCATTGGACCTTTGGTAATTATTGCGTACCACTTTCTCTAATAAAACTTGATCTTTATCTATAGACTTAGACAATAAAGTACCATCTGCCGCCATATCCATAATAGTTCTTGTTTGACCATTCAACCCATTGTAAAAGAGTCGAATTTGAAACCAATATTGGCATCCATGTAAAGGGCACCTCCTAATAAATACTTAAACCATTCCCAAGCTTTATGTATTGGTTGAAGTCCGATTGTCAAAATTGAACTATCTCCTCTCGAAGTTGGAAAGTCTTAAATGGTGGAAAAAACTTTGTGAGGAATTTTTATGCAATGTCTTCCCAGGTTATTATGCTTCCCGTTTGTAGAGATTGGAGTCATCCCTTTGTCTTGTCTCTAAGAGAAAATGAAAACAACCGTAGGCAGATGGCATTATCCAAAACCCCATTTATCTTAATTGTATGACAAATCTCTAAGAACATAGTTTGATGAACATTTAGATCCTCACTTGGCAAGCCACCATACTGATTTTGTTGCACCACATTAAAAAGGGGTGACTTTCAATTCAACATTGTTGGCTTGAACCCCTTGACACCGAATCTCTAAATAGTTTTCATTAACCACAAGCTTAAAATAGTCCCACAATGCACGTGTCTGTCGGTTATTATTGTTGTCTTTATTCTCCTAGCTTGAACTATACTTCTCATTTCTCTCCTAAGCCTTCGCAAAGTACGTTCAACTTTCGGATCAAAAAGTAGTAACTCCAAACTACGAGTGCTTTACTTACACCTTAAATAACCATAATACAACCAAATTTAATAATATATAAAATTAATTAAAATGACTAAATTAAAATCAAGTTGGTTATCCACAATATTAATAATAATTTAAAACTTTCAATCCCCAGCAACACGCCAAAAACTTATTGTGCAATCTCTATGCTAGTACAAGTGCATGTTATCATGACCAAGTAATAAAGTGTAAGTAGAGTATCGTCCTATGAGGATTGGTATCTAAATTAATACTAAGTATTATGACTCATAATCTAACTTTATCTAGACTAATTAAAACACTAGAATGGATAATAACTAAAAATTACTAAAATTAACTACAAGTCACACACTTTCAAGGGGATGAAAAATCTTATGGCATGGGTTTTAAGGTCTTGAATTCACTCTACCTTTCCTATGTTCTTTAGTAATAATGATTAATGACCACTTTTATAAATTCACTGACCAAGGGTTTAGAAATAGGCTCACCACCTCTCCTAAGTGTTAAATGAGACTCTATGCATATACAAATAAGTTGATATCCTTATCTAATTTGGTTATCCATATATGCATTAAGCTACCCTTAAGAGGTCACCTTGACTTTATAGTCTTCCAACTCAATACAATCAAAGGCTATACTAATCAAATCCAACTTATGAGCTAAACTTTTTTAAGCACATAACTCATAAGTTTAAATCATCTATCGATTTCCCAATTAGATTAGAAGCATTAAATTCATTAAATCATAAACGAATAATACAAAATATAGTTATTTATCATTTACATACATCAAAATATAGTACTTAGTGGAGTTTCATCAAGCCCTAGAATATAAAGTTTAGTTATCAATGCTCAAACACCCAAATATATTAATTCAAAGGTTCATATAAGTATTTATGCTCAAGCCAAAAAGAACTACAAACATAAACTCCAAATAAAAGTAAATGAGACAAGTGATAAAGAGTTGTAAATACTCTTGAAGCCTTTAGTCTTGTGATATGTCAAAGTTCAAGCTCCAAAGATGTCTCATTTGATCGCGTTTTTCTTTTCCCAAGTTAGTTTCAAATATTGGTTGACCTTTGTTTTCACCAAAAAGGAAGGATTTTTTACTTAGAAGCTTTTACTTTGGTAAAGCACCAAAGTTGAAACGTTTAACCTCCCAAAAAATTTCAAATAGTGGCTTTTTATAATACAAGAAAAAAACAGCAATGTTGCTGTGTTATCTCTTGAAATGTAAGGGCATTCCTAGTTAAACTGTATAAACACTGCTACGTTATTATTCTTCAATGATGGGGCATTCATTCAAATGGATAAATGCTATCATATTTAACTAGTGAATGTTGGGGCGTTCATAACTTTCTATTGAGGCCTGGTTTGAATTTCTACTCTTTACCTCTATTTTTTATGCTTTTCCTTCAAATTTATCATTTCATCTTTTATTTTTCAAAACAAACATTTGAGTACATAAATATCATGCAATTACTTGAAAACAGCAAGAATCAAAGTTAAAACAGAGCCAAAATACATGTTAAAATCATACTTATCACTTGGGTGCCAGTACAAATTTGATGTCATTGTCAATTTATAAGAAGCTAGATTTAGAGGAAGCAAAGCCAACAAATGTTATTTTTCATCTAATAGATCGATCATTCACCTATCTAAAGGGACTAATTGAGGATGTATTGATAAAAGTTGATAAGTTCATATCTTCTATAGATTTCATGGTGCTAGATATAAAAGAGGATTGTAACATTCAAATCATCTTGGGGAAACCATTCTTAGCCACATAAAGGACATTAACTGATATACAGAAAGAGGAGCTCATAATGAAGGTTCAAGATCAAGAATTAATATTCAATATGCTCAAAGCTATGAAGTTTTCAAGTGAAGTAGAAGAATATTTTAGTATTAATGTAATGATAATGAAATCCAAAGTGTCATTGCAAAAACTCCATTAATGATTCACTAGAGGATAATGTCAACAATGGAGCTGATGTAGAGAACCAAGAAGCATAGGAATATCTAAAGGTCTTTAATTCCTCACCTCGATATAACTGAGCTAAAGCAAGGTTTGAACCATTAGAGTGACAAGCAAACATATAAGCTCATACTAAGCCTTCAATCGAAGTACCACCATATTTGGAGCTCAAACCTTTGCCAAGCCATTTGAGGTATGCAATTTTAGGAAAACCTTCTACTCTCACTTTATTAGTATTTTTTGCCCTTAATAATACACAGGAAGAGAAATTTCTTAAGAGTACTGAGAAAGCTTCAGAGAGCATTAGGAACGACCATAACTAATACAAGAGCTATAAGCCCTCATTCTGTATATATATAATTTTATTGGAGGATGACCATAAAACCTCAATAGAACAACATCTCAGATTAAATCTTATCATGAACGAAGTAGTAAAGAAGGAGATTATCAAATGGCTAGATGCAGGAATCATTTAGCCAATTTCAGATAGTTCATGGGTAAGTTTAGTTCAATGCGTGCCGAAGAAATGAGGCAAAATAGTGGTAACCAATAAAAACAATGAGCTAATTTCTACATGCACAGTAACAAGATGGTGAGTATGTATAGACTAAAGAAAGCTGAACAAAGCCACTTCATATTGCATTTATTAATAAGATGCTAGTTAGATTTACTGGTCATAAGTATTACTGTTGTTTGGATGGGTATTCTGGCTATAATCATATTGTCATTGCTCTAAAAGATCAAAAGAAAACAATGTTCACTTATCTATATGGAACATTTTCTTTTTAGAGAATGCCATTCAGGATATGCAATGCACTTGCCACATTTAAAAAATGTATGATCCTTGATCACCAGTACTCACCGCTGAGGTAAAACTAATTTTTTGACATAATTGCAAAATAAAAAATTCAAAAGATAAAATGAGAGGGCCCTAACCACCACCCGCTACCACTTATAATCACTCGTCATTGGTCATCATCCATCAGTCACTGTCCATTGCCACCGGTCACCACTTGCCTCCGCTGGACGGTGACTGACGACAGACAGTGAGCAGTGGCTAGAGTCTTGCCTTTTTACCTTTTCTATTTTTTTATTTGATATTATGTCACAAAATTTATTATAGATTAGTAGTAAGTAGTTTTACTTGTCATATGGGTGATCAAGATTCATACCTTGTCAATGATATTTTTAAAATCATTAACATATAGTTTCAAGGATAATATGTTAAAATAAATTACAGATCCATATGTAAACATAAAATTGAAATAACTTACTTGATTAAAATATATGGTTCTTAACTATGTGGTAAAAGGCTCAAGCCCAATTTCTAATATTCAATTGAATTTTGACTTATTTTTAGTCAAAATAGGGATAAAAATGTGCTTTCACAATTTGTTTTTTAATTTTTTCTGTTAAAGTTAATAAATCCATTACCTGATACAAGTGTAAATAAAAATTTTAAAATTATTGGAGTCTATATGCCATTTTTTAAAATCTTAAGAGTTTAGATGTCTTTTTTTTTAATAAAAAAATTTTAAAAATAAATTCAATAAATTAAATTTAAAAAATTGAAAAAAAAAATCAAACAGCCACTAATCACTAGTGACCGTCGCTGCCACTAGCTAACCATGGGTGACCGGTGAAAGATGAAAGTTTACATTATTGGACTTTAAATTTTAATATCTATGCTATGGTGTAGTTATTTTTGTCAATAAAATATCGAACAAGGGCCAAAATCAGAAATAATGGCGAGTGAAGGTATACCACTATCACCATCATAGTTGCTAGCCGGTGATCTAATGGATGAAGGTGGTGGTGCACCTCCACTCACTGCCATTTAGAGGCAAGGATATTATGGTCACCGCGTTGTTTAGGCTGTTGTATTAAATATAAACAATATATATATATAAACCTAGTGTCAACAAAGTTCTTTTAGCCTAATAGTAAAGGTTTTTTTACTTTTAATCAAATGTTTTGGCTTCGAGACCTATTGTGTGCATTTGTCTTTATCAATGAAAATTCATATTTATTAAGAGATTTAGTTACCATTTAATGTCACTAATTTTAGCATTTTTGTACTTTTAGCTTGAAATAAAGTGTTCTCCTTAAATTATAATTAATGAATGTTATTTGCACAGGTTTAGGTAAAATGGACATAACTCTCAATGTAAAAATCAAAATAAAGCAATTCTTGAACCTAGAGTAACATGACTTAATCTTAAATAAACTTGAAGAACAGTAAAAAAGACAAATCCAATATGTTATGGGCCAAAAATTGAGATACAATAGAATCAGGCAACAACTTCTGCCCAGCTTGACCCAACTCATGTATTTGGACCGTATATCATAAAATACGTACTCAATTGGTATAATTATTGAAGTTTTGAAATACTGACTTAATTATAAACAACTCTTATATTGATGGTAAAGTTCAAATCAGCCATTATCATGGACCAAATTGCATTGTAAGTGGGTAAAATGGTTGTTGGCCGAAATCTATGTATCTTTGGAATGTTGCTCATATCTCATTGGATACTCATCCGATTTGCATGATCTCGGTGCCTATAGAAATAAGAGACAAAATAATACAACTTTCATGTCAACCACAGAGGTTACATCCGTTATTTACGTTATCAAAAATGTGCTGCAATTGGGTGAACGAGTTATTGGCCTAAAATTATTCAAGATTGATGTCACACATGACATATATTCATTGATTGCCTATATAAAAAGACTCTTGGGAAGTTTATAACATAAATAATCCTCTCTTATTTTCTTATCATTAACATATATTGTAATCTAGGCTAGAGTTCTTGGCAAGGCTAAGAGATGAACTTTTATGTATAATAAATCTACTTCTATGCTTTGATTCGTTGTCAAGAGTTACAAATGTATATAAGTTTGGTTTTGATTAAACTCTTACCTATTTCATTTTCTATAATCCAGAGGTTATAATTCTCATGTCTCATATATATTTAGTCATACTTTTCTTATATGATTCTTGTTGAATTATAATTGTTATTGGTTACATTATTTTATATATTAATCTTTTACTGCAATATTGTCAAATTGATATATTATCGATCTTGAATAACATGTAAGGACAATAAATGTTTGATATTCAAGTTGATCTTTTACTGTAATATTGTCAAAATGATATATTGTCGATCTTAGATAACTTGTATAAATAAACATGATTTGTGTTAATATTTGCAAAAGAGTTTAGTCATATCAAATGCATGTGTTATCAAATTGTTATATTTTACATATCTTTCGATTGATTGTTTAGATGTAAAACTGTCAATTGAGTTATAAACATTGAATCAAAGTATAACGTAGATTTATAAAGCATAATTGTAATTCTCGAAGCCTTGTTTAAATCATCATAAGACATTTTTCTCAATTCATAGACAATTCTATCTCATCCACTTAAACCAATTAATTAATTTTATCATTTGCTACTGCTTTAATATTTTACTTCACCAACCTATTTTACCAAAAGCTTCCTCATGGGATCGATACCTCAATCTATATTGTGATAGCCGCATTATATTTTAAGCATAAATAAAATTTGGCGCCGTTGCCGGGGAGGGACACTAAGCAAAAGTCGATTGCGTTTATCAATACTAAAACGGTAACTTTATACATTTTCTTTTCTTTGTAAAATCTGGGTTTTATTTCCTTTGTTTTAATTCATTTTATTGTTCATGATTGGTTCTACCACCTAATTTATTTTATTTTCTTAGTTAATTTGTTATATTTTATATTATTTTCATGGCTGGTTTTACCACCTAACTTCGTTCATTTGTTTTTATTTATTTATTGTACTTCGCACTTTATTTTCTTTTATTTATTTATTGTACTTTATTTCTTTAGTTAATTTGTTATTTTTTTTAATGGCTGGTTCTACTGCCTAACTTAGTTTAATTTGTTTATTATTTATTGCACTTTATTTATTTATTACACTTTAGTTTATTTATTGTGTTTTATTTATTTATTGCACTTTATTTTTATTTATTTATTTATTACACTTTTAGTATTGTACTTTATTTTTATTTTCTTTTATTTATTTATTATATTTTATTTTTTTTAGTTAATATATTGTATTTTTATTTTATTTTAATGGCCGGTTCTACCGCCTAACTTTTTATTTATTTACTTATTGTACCTTTTTTTTTTATTCATTGTACTTTATTTTATTTTTTTTTCCTTTTATTTATTTATTGTACTTTACATTTTATTTTCCTTTATTTATTGCACTTTCTTTTTTTATTTACTTATTATATTTTTTTATCGTACTTTACAGAATATTATCTTTTGTTCATTTATTGTATTTATATTTCATGGTTGGTCTCACCACCTAGCTCATTTCTATTTCTTATTGTGTTTTATTTCACCTCTTAATTTTATTTGAGCATTTCTTTAATAAAAAAAGAGTAAAAAAAAAATTGTTAAGATGTATGCATCGACTTAAAGATAAACGAGGAAGATTCATGAGAGAAGTAGAACTAGAACCATCACCATAATTTGTAAGGGAAGAGAATTCACCATCTAGTTCATCTTGTAAATCCATCATAATGAGCGAACATGAAGATAACCCTATTAGGACTCTAAAATATTACTTGCATACTACTCACACAGCCACACCATCGTGCATTATATTTCCACCTAACACACCACATTCGAATTTTAAACCTGGGATGATACAAATTTTACCCACTTTTCATAGTCTAGATAGTGAAAATTCCTATGTACATGTTAAGAAATTTGAAGAGGTAATTGCCACCTTCCATCGCCAACCTAAAGCCATAGACATTGTTGAGCTTAAATTTTTTTCTTTTTCTTTGAAAGACAAAGCAAAGAGTTGGTTATACTCTTTGAGGCCGAGGTCTATAAGAACTTGGGCAGAAATGACCCAAGCATTTTTCAATAAATACTTTTCACAACACATAACTAATGGCCTGAAAAGACAAATTTCTTCATTCTCCCAAAAAGACAGTGAAACCTTGTATCAAGCATGGGAAAGGTTTAAAGAGTTGCTAAATCTGTGCCCTCACCATGGGTATAAAAATTGGTGATTAGTTAGCTATTTTTATGAAGGACTCACAATTAGAGAGCGCCAATTTGTTGAGATAATGTGTAATAGGGAGTTCGTTCACAAAGATTCTGAGAAAGTCATAGAATTCCTTAATGACTTAGCCGAAAAAGTTCATACATGAACTGAACCTAGCATTATTGAAAGCACAAATAGGTCACAACCCAGTGGAGTTTTCCATCTTATGGGAGAGGATAACCTCAAAGCCCAATTAAAGGTCTTAACTAGAGAGTTAGAGGCCTTGAAAACTAAAGATAAAAGGGTCACCCACGCGGTTACTAAGGTTAAGTCACACGATATCTGTTTTGTCTGTAGAGGAGTGAAACACTTAGCTCAGGATTGCCTCACTTATAGTGAGATGAAAGGGATAAATGAGGAATAATGTAATGCCTTAGGGATATACAAGAACCCTTATTCTCCCTACTCTAAAACCTATAATTCTAGCTGGAGAAACCACCAAAACTTTAGCTGGAAATCTGAGCAACAAGCCAACAGCCATTGAAAACGAGAACAACAAGCACCCAAGTCTTATGTTACACCTCAAAATAATGCACAATCAAATAAGAGTCCTTTAGAGGATACATTACAAGCATTTATGGAGGCACAAAATAAGACTAATAAAAAATTTAAAATAGTTCTTGCGCAGGTGTAGACGAAAATAAAGAAATCAAAAGTCAAATCATAAAGTTGACCAGTGCCTTAACTGTACAAGAGCGAGGTAATTTTCTATCTCAACTTTAATCTAATCCAAAAGGACAATTCATGGCACAAATTTCTACTTTCGATGCACAAAATCTCAAAGAAGTCAATGCCATTACTACTCGAAGTGGTAAGATTGTGAGTGAGCCTACTTCTCCAACTAATACATCGATAAGTAGTAAAGACGCCTCCATTGAAAAAGAGGCCACAGTGGAAAAAGAGCCCGAAAATAAATTTTCAATTCCAGTGCATTTTCCTCAAGCTCTTCGACCGGTTGGGGAAAAATTTAGAAATTCATGTTGAGATTTTGGAACATTTGAAACAAGTTAAGATTAATCTTCCCTTGTTACATTTGCTTAAGCAGGTTTCAACTTATGCCAAAGTCATCAAGGATCTATGCATTATCAAAAGAAAACATCATGTAAAGAAACCTGCATTTTTGGCAGAATAGGTAAGTGCAGTGATTGAACAAAAGACACCACCAAAGTATAAAGACCCAGGATGTCCCACAATCTCTTGTCAAATTAGGACACATGAGTTTGATCAAGCTTTGTTAGACTTAGGAGCAAGTGTAAATTTAATGCCTTATTCTATTTACTTGCAATTGGGACTTGGTGAGATTAAACCTACATCTGTAGTCGTACAATTAACTGACCGATCAATTAAGAAACCACAGGGAATAGTAAAAGATGTTTTGTTACAAATTGATAAATTTTATTACATTGTTGATTTTCTTGTTTTAGAAACTCATTCTGTTGTTAACATGGAGTCAAAAATCCCTTTTCTTTTAGGGAGACCTTTTCTTACCACTGCAAACTCTCTTATTAATTGCAGAAATGGTCTAATGAAATTATCTTTTAGGAATATGACTCTTGAGGTGAACATTTTCCATATTGGCAAGCAACCACCAGAAGAAGACGAATGCTATCATTCATGTATGATAGACATACTTGTAACGGAGGAAGCTTATAAAAATCATTGCTCTGATTCTTTAGAAAATCTCTTTGATTTTAAGGAATTGTATTATCCTGATGAAATAACTGATGTGTTTAATGTTTTTAACTCATAGGATAAAAGGAATTCGATTTTGGAAACCAGGCATTGAAGAATTACCACGAGAAAAGAAGAAACTAAAACCATCAAACCTCAAGACACCACGTGTCATTATTAGTGACCATGGAACACATTTCTATTCTAGAAAACCTCTTAAAGCTTATTTGGCTGTCAAAGCCCTTAACTTTGATTTGAATACTACAGGCCTTCGGAGAGAGTTACAACTGTCAGAAATAAAATAGTTACGAAATGAAGCATATGACAACTTCAGAATTTACAAAGTTAAAATGAAAGCAGCTCATGACAAACAGATCTCAAGGAAACACTTCGACCCAAATCAATGGGCCTATCTTTACGATTCTCGATTGCATTTACACCCTAAAAAGCTGAGATCTCGATGGACTAGTCCATTTATGGTAAGACACATTTTTCTTAATGGTGTTGTCGAAATCGAGGACCCTACTGATGGGAAAACTTTCAAAGTGAATGGACAACGGCTGAAAAGCTATGTGAAAAAGGTAGACCACTCTATGTACCTAGATGAGATCCTTCTTATGGATCATGTCTATCATGCTTGATTAGGTTCAATCTATCTGTACCATATTTTATCTTTTGACTTTTTATTTTTGCTTTTATTTTCTTTCACATTATATTTTACTTTATTTTCTTCTTTTTCTTTTTTTTTCTTTAGTGTAATTTTATTTTCCGGTCAAGTGGTGGATACGGTACTCCGTGACTATTAAAGTCGGTTTCTCAGTTTCCTAAAACCTGTCCCTCAAATTGTGCATTCATCTCTTTTCTTTCTTTCAAAATGGATCGCAGTTTTGCCAACCTTAAAAAATATTTTCCTTCATCGCCTCAAAATGCTCTACTTAAGATTTACAAAACACGGTGTGAAAGATTAAGGCTATTGATGTTGAGTAATATCCCAGTGGATCTTTGTTGGTTAATTAAAGTCAATGTTCGATTATCTGGTGAAACTGCAAATGATTTTGTTTCCATATGTCTGGTTTTGGAAGAAGTTCTTATGTCAAATGTAATATCCAATCTCTATTAGTAGTATTGGTACCTACATTTCGGTATAGAGCAAATAGGACACCGTAGGGTTACTCAATTTTAACCCTATTAGAAATATTTCCTTTATAGTGCGCGTGAGAGATATTAGACCTAATTTGGTAATTTCACACTCGATCGAAGCGCCGAACGACCCTAGAATAATTTTAGAATTTTTCTCCATTGGCTTGGAAAAGGAAATTCTAATTTACTACATGAATTTTCATTTAAGGGTGATGTATGGAACAAGCCTTTGTTGAGAAACATAATCCATATATTAGAGAATGGACTAATTAGAAGAAATCTCATGGATTGCCAAGTTGGAAATTCTAGTTAGTTCTTTGAACTATTCTAACTAGATAATTACAAATGAACTAATTACATAATTAGTTTTAAACTAATAGAAAATTAGAAGTTTTGCGTAAGTTTAAGGGTAAAATGATCAATTGAAGGAGCACTATATATATGTTGGAAGTGTGTAGAATTTTCAAGTGAACAAAAAGCAACCATTTAGAGCAAAAGAGAGCAATATTCGTGCAAGGTGAAGGGGGTGCTGCTACAGTGAAATTGTAATTTTTTTTTCATGATTTTTCATGCTTAATCAAGCCAAAATAAAGTTACATACTAATTCCTAAGCTAAATTGAAGCCTCCATTAGTGAAAATTCAAGAAAAATAGGTAAGAAAAGCATTGTTTTATGAGTTTGATAAGTAAGCTTTCAAAAATGCTTCAATTGATATTCTTGTGTGTATTCTTGGCTTAGATTGAGTTGAATTCTAGTGTGGAGCTTGAATGAGTCATCAATTTGAAGAAATTGGCAAAGTAAGAATTAGGGTTTTTGGTGATTTTGATGTAGAGATTTCAATTAGTTGTAATTAGGGCTTTAGAATGCAATTGGCTTGATTTTGTTGTAATTGGAACAAGAAATTGAGAAAGGAATGACAGGACCCGACCCAAGACCCTCTACTATAGATCCCAGCGGCCCTGCCGGGCACCTCAACGGAAGTTCCTCCGAACCTAACTGGGTATGTTGAGAAATTCCGCGAGGCGAACCCCTTTTTAATTCTTGTTACTACTAAGAAGGTCTAGTAATATACATGAAAACGACATCTTAATTTTAAAAACAAACGGACAGAGTTTCCCTTGTTTTTCGAAAAATCCATATAAACCTGTAAGGAAATTTCACTTCTGATTCCAACACATCTCAATACTACCAATTCAGACCTCCGGTCCTTTCGAAATCAAATCCAACACAACTCAAAAATTTCATTTAAATCACAAAATGCGCATACTCATGAAAAGTAAAGATGATCACCAAAATCTCGAAATATTTTCTTGTTGGTTCGAAACATACATACAACTATACATGCCTACTACTACTATGCATAAAGTAAAGAGTGCTATTTAGTACATTTACATGTACAAAAATAATCTTCGAATTCGGCCCACTACTCGGCAACAGGAGAATCAGCAGCTTGCGTACCGAGACCTGCATCTCGGAAAGGGGTTTAAAAATATAAAACATAAAACGGGTCAGCTAAAGGAGCGCAGTGAGTGTAAATGAGATTTCAATTACAAGAACATTATACAAAGATAGCAATTTCTAAAGTTCATGCAGAAATTATGCTTCTAAAACGGATGTAAAACTGTAAAACGGTTTCTAATATCATATGCTAATGAAATCTTGTCGAGCGGATTTTATCTACATCTTTGGAAAACTATATTCAGAATCTGTATAACATAATAACTGCTGTGTGCATATAAATGCATAAATGCTATCGGTAAATCGAAAACTAGTAAAATCCTCGCTCGACCATTTTCTTTCTAAACTGTACCAATGGTAACCCTAAAGCTCTATACCCACGCAGCGACTCAACTAGCACCGCATACGTGAGTAGGTCACGGGGTACCTCAACTAGCAGCACCCACAGTGACATCTCAAGACATCTCACTGGCTACGCAGCGAAATCCTACATCGCATGCATATAGCGAGATAATATCCCGTACACATAGAGCGACTCACATGACTCGACATCCCGACTTCTCGGAGTTAGTGACACACCCCCAAGACCTGCCCATATGCACGGGATATATCAGCCGGGTCTAATACAATCATCACCACTATAATCTGAGGGTACCAATGGCCTTAAAAACGAATGTAAAAATTTTAAAACTGTTTCGCAAATCGATCATGTAAAAGCATGTCTATGAATATATCAAGATCATTAATCATGTTTATGCATCGAAAGCTCATAAAACATACATAGTCATTGTGTGAAAACATAATAACCGAAAAGTACAAGAAATGGCAAATTTCCACTCACAACCGCTCCGCGCTCAATTTCGCACCCGATTTCTGCTCCCATTAACGCTCTCGGTTATCTTCACCTACACGCCATAAATGACATTTAGAACCAAATCGAACACTAGAATCTCATTTAACTACTAAATGCCCTAATCGGCATACAAAGCCCGGATGTAAACTACTTCCCGATTTTTGTTACGGAGCCATAATCGAAACTAACTCACCATCCGGCGCCCTGAAAATTATTGAACACCTTATAACTTGGTTGGACATAATTGCCCTTCACCTTTCTAACATGGACAATTATGTCCCATTTTCTTCATTTTTTTGGTTTTTCCATCAACCATATACATTCAATTCACAATATGCACCATTTACACGCAACAATTCAATCAAAACACCACTCAATTCCTAACTTCCCTAAAGTGGCAGAATTTCATCTTAGGTTCCAACACATTCCTTTTCTCAATTTCTTGTTCCAATTATAACAAAATCATGCCAATTTTATTCTAAAGCCCTAATTACAATCAATTGAAATCTCTACAACAAAATCACCAAAAACCCTAATTCTCACCTTGCCAATTTCTTTAAATTGATGACTCCTTCAAGCTCCAAACTAGAATTCAACTCAATCTAAGCCAAGAATACACATAAGAATGTCAATTGGAGCATTCTTGAAAGTTCACTTATCAAACTCATAAAACAATGCTTTTCTTACCTCTTTTTCTTGAATTTCCACTAATTGAGGCTTCAATTGAGCTTATGGATTCATATGTAACCTTATTTTGGCTTGATTACACATGAAAAAGCATGAAAAAAAAACTTGAATAGCCACTGTAGCAGCACCCCCCTTTGAAGCTCGAATTTCTCTCTTTTTTTGGCTAAGTGTTGGTTTTGATCTCTCTTCAAATTTCTACACACTTCTAACATATATATAGTACTCCCTCAATTGACCATTTTGCCCTTCAACTTACTTAAAACTTCTAATTTGCCATTAGTTAAAAACTAATTATGTAATTAGTTCATTTGTAACTATTTAGTTAGAATAGTTCAAAGAACTAACTAGAACTTCCAACTTGGCAATCCATGAGATTTCTTCTAATTGGTCCATTCTCTAATATATGGATTATGTTTCTCAACAAAGGCTTGTTCCATTCATAACCCCTTAAATGGAAATTCATGTAGTAAATTAGAATTTTTTTTTCTAAGCCAATAGAGAAAAATTCTAAAAATATTCTAGGGTCGTTTGGCGCACCGATCGAGTGTGAAATTACCAAATTAGGTCTAATATCTCTCACGTGAACTATAAAGGGAATATTTCTAATAGGGTTAAAATCGAGTAACCCTACGGTGTCTTATTTGTTCTATACCAAAATCTAGGCTCCAATACTACTAATAGGGATTGAATATTACAAGGAATGTGTTGGAACCTAGGGTGAAATTCTGTCACTTTAGGGAAGTTAGGGATTGAGTGGTGTTTTGATTGAGTTATTGTGTGTAAATGGTGCATATTGTAAATTGAATGTATGTGGTTGATAAAAAAACCAAAAATAAAGATAATGGGACATAATATTCTATTTTGGAAAGGTGAATGGCAATTATGTCCAACCAAGTTATAAGGCGTTCAATAATTTTTAGGGCGCCAGATGGTGAGTTAGATTAGATTAAATGGCTCCGTAAATAAACAATCGGAAAGTAGTATCTATCCGGGTTTTGTGTGCCGATTAGGGCGTTTAGTAGTTAAATGAGATTCTAGCATTCGATTTGGTTCTAAATGTCCTTTATGGCGCGTAGGTGAAGATAACCGAGAGCAATAATGGAAGCAGAAATCGGGAGCGAAATTAAGCGCGGAGCGGTTGTGAGTGGAAATCTGCCATTTCTTTTACTTCTCGTTTATTATGTTTTCGCATAATGAATATGTATGTTTTATAAGCTTTCAATGCATAAACATGATTTATGATCTTGATATGTATCCATCGATATGCATTTACACGTTCGGTTTAAGAAACAGTTTTACAATTTTTGCATCCGTTTTAAAGGCCATTGATACCCTCAGATTATAGTGATGGAGATTGTATTAGACCCGGCCGGTATATCCCGTACATATGGGCAGGTCATGGGGGGCATGTCACTAACTCTGGGAAGTCGGGATGTCGAGTCATGTGAGTCGCTCTATGTGTACGGGGTATTGTCTCGTTATATGTATGCGATGTAGGATTCTGCTGCATAGCCAGTGAGATGTCTTGAGATGTCACTGTGGGTGCTACTATTTGAGGTGCCCGGTGACCTACTCACGTGTGCGATACTAATTGAGTCGCCACGTGAGTATAGAGCTTTAGGGTTGCCATTGGTACAATTTATAAAGAAAATGGTCGAGCGAGGACTTTACTAGTTTTCGATCTACTGATAGCATTTTATGCATTTATATGCACATGATAGTTATTGTATTACATAGATTTTGGATATTATTTTTCAAAGATGTAGATAAAACCCGCTCAGCAAGATTTCATCAGCATATGATATTAGAAACCGTTTTACAACTTTACATCAGTTTTAGAAGCACGATTTATGCATGTACTTTAGAATTTTGCTATCTATGCTTAATGTTATTTTATTTGAAATCTTATTTGCACTCACTGAGCTCCTTTAGCTCACTCGTTTTGTGTTTTATATTTTCTAAACCCCTTTCCCAGGTGCAGGTCTTGGTATACAAGCTGCTGATCCTCCTATTACCAAGTAGTGGGCCAAATCAAAAGATTATTTTTTGTACATGTAAATGTGCTAAATAGCACCCTTTAATTTATGCATATTAGTTGTAGACATGTATATTTGTATGTATGTTTTGAACCAACAAGAAGAGATTTCGATATTATGATGATCGTTTTTGCTTTTTATGATTATGCTTATTTTGCGATTCAAATAAAACAATTGAGTTGTGTTGGATTTGATTTGAAAAGGACCGGAGGTCCGAATTGGTAGTATTGAAAAGCGTTTGAAATAGAAGTGAAATTTCTTTGCAGGTTTTATATGAAATTTTTAAAAAATAGGGGAAACTCTGCCCGTTTTTAAAAAAAAAGTAAGATGTAGTTTTCATGTATAGTACAAGATTTTCTCAGTAATAGCAAGAACTAAAAAGGGGTTCGTCTCCCGGAATTTCTCAACTTAGCCAGTTAGGTTCTGAGGAACTTCTATTGGGGTGCCCGGCAGGGTCACTGAGATCTATAGTAGAGGGTCTCGGGTCTGGTCCTGTCACCAAAAGGCGACAAGCAAAGAGGTTACAAGTCTGTCATAAATGTGATCGATGAAATTGTAACCGGAGTTGTCATTCTTTCGGATTTGCATCTGAAAATTGAGAAGACAAAATTTAGTTCATTAAGGATGGACTGAGTAAAAAGTCTTTGGATGATATCCTATTGACTCTTGAGACACATCCATGTGGGCTCGTGCAACGTGAACTTCTCAATTTGTGGAATAAATTCAAAAATGAACAATAACGGTATAATCTCGGGAATCTGACTCTAAAAGACCCTGTTTACCAATTTATAAAAAAATTGGATGGGAAGCCTATCCTTGACCTATAAAATGCGTTTAAGCCGTTATTGGACGTAAAACCAGAGGAAGATGTGAGCCACAATCACAACTACTTTTAAATACATGTGTCTTTTTTTTATTTTTTTTATTTATCAGTATCATCATTTTAGTTTATCTTTGCTTAAGTGTCTCTCAGGTTTGTTTCTTTCGAATAACTGGCATTTCAGGTAATGTCTCTTATACTTTATCTCTTTCTATTTTAACATTGAGGACAATGTTTCATTTGGTTTGGGGGGAGGATAGTAGACATAAGTTGTATTTTGCATTCTAAAAAAAAGTTCAAAAAAAAAGAAAAAAAATAAGGAGTAAACTAAAATAGTGATGCTAATATATACTCTTGATTAAAATGGCAGAGTAAAGAGTTCATTCTTGAACTCTTGAGACGCATTCTAGGTCAAATTAGAATAGCAGAGTAAGGAGTTTTAGTTCTAACTTTTGAAATACATTTTAACTAACTTTTTGTTGTTTTGTTTTATGTTTCATGTATTATTGTTTATTGTTTGTAGTCTTGGTAATTCTTGTATAAAGGAATTTACTTTTCTACCTAGGTATGATTTCAAAATTGTTTAGGCTGAGTCACTATTTCTATTTAGGTTACTAAAGAATAACTTCCAAAATATTTTTAGCACAATGTTAAGCCTTGTGGTAAGATGGGTGATTCAATTTATATAGTCAAGAGAATTCTCATGTTTAAGTATATATTTTTCTAATCTCACATATATTTTGTGAGTAAGTGAAAAGGTTGAGAAAACAGCTTATGAACCTTTATTGATCCTTTGAATTGGTTAATTTTTGTTTAGATTGATATTATTTAAATTATGAAATAAGTTGGTTGCATTTGTGTATAACATAATTTGGTGAGAAATCTTTGTAATGCTTCCTTGTATTCTTCAAAAATACAAAAACAAACAAAAACAAAATATCAAAAAAAAATGAATGAAACTTTTTTTTAAAAAAAAAAGAGAAGAATCAATTCTGTTTAATAAAGTCTTTATTCAATTTTAAAAGACAAATATTTTGTAAAGCAGTTTTCTCACCAAGTTATATTTGTATTATTCTCACATGCCAATTGAAGTTCTAAAGCTGGCGTATGTTAGGAATAATTGATTTCTAAACAATTAATTTTTCTATCTTTGGATCAATGTTAGTTTATTTGTCTGTCCTTAAAATTGACTTTTTCTTGAGTGCTTCACTGTTTTCCAACTCCATGAGAGAAATCCTAACCCTTTAAACGATCATACACTTGTGAGGATATGGAGTTGAGGCTTTTACTAGAAAGGATTCTCAATGCTATATCTGTTGTGATTTGTGGTAAGATGGTTACGGTTTAGTTCATACACACACAATTTTTAGAAGTTATAATTGAAAAAATCATAATAGCAATAGTGATCTTGAATTGACTTTTTGTTTGAAATGCTTAGGTAGTTTTGCATATTCTATTAACGCTTGAATTGCTAGAGACTAGCAATAAGCTGGTTGGGGGCTGTGATGAATACATCAAAATGCATATTTATTAAGAGATTCAGTCACCATTTAATGTCACTAACTTTATCATTTTTGTACTTTTAGCTTGAAATAAAGTGTTCTCTTTAAAGTGTGATTAATGAATGTTATTTGCATAGGTTTAGGTAAAATGGACATAACTCTTAATGTAGAAATCAAAATGAAGAAATTCTTGAATCTAGAGTAACATGGCTCAAGCTTACACAAACTTGAAGAACAGTGGAAAAGCCAAATCCAACATGTTATGAGCCAAAAATTAAGATACAATAGAATCGGGCTACAACTTCCGCCTAGCTTGACCTAACTCATATATTTAGACCGTATCTCATACAATACGTACTCAATTGGTATAATTATTGAAGTTTTAAAATACTGACTTAATTATAAACAACTCTTATGTTGATGGTAAAGTCCAAATCAGCCGTTATCATAGACCAAATTGCATTGTAAGTGGGTAAAATGGTTGTTGGCCAAAATCTGATGTATCTTTGGAATTTTGCTCATATCTCATTGGATACTCATCCAATTTGTATGATCTAAGTGCCTATAGAAATAAGAGATAAAATAATACAACTTTCATGTCAACCACAGAGGCTACATCCGTCATTTATATTATCAAAAATGTGCTGCAATTGGGTGAATGAGTTATTGGCCTAAAATTATTCAAGATTGATGTCACACATGACATATTTTCATTGATTGCCCATATAAGGAGACTCTTAGGAAGTTTTTAACATTAGATAATTCTCTCTTATTGTCTTCTCATTAACATGTATTGTAATCTAGGCTAGAGTTCTTGGCAAGGCTAAGAGATGAACTTTTATATATAATAAATCTACTTCTATGCTTTGATTCGTTGTCAAGAGTTATAAATGTATGTAAGTTTGGTTTTGATTAAACTCTTACCTATTTTATTTTCTATAATCTAGAGGTTATAATTCTCATGTCTCATATATGTTTAGTCATGTTTTTCTAATGTAATTCTTGTTGAATTATAATTGTTATTAGTTACATTGTTTTATATGTTAATCTTTTACTGCAATATTGTTAAATTGATATATTGTCGATCTTGGATAACATATAAGGGCAATAAATGTTTGATATTCAAGTTGATCTTTTACTGTAATATTGTCAAAATGATATATTGTCGATCTTAGATAACTTGTATAAATAAACATAATTTGTGTTAATATTTGCAAAAGAGTTTAGTCATATCAAATGCATATGTTATCAAATGTGTTATATTTTACATATCTTCCGATTGATTGTTTAGATGTAAAACTGTCAATTGAGTTATAAACATTGAATCAAAGTATAGAGTAGATTTAAAAAGCATAATTGTGATTCTCGAACCCTTGTTCAAATCATCATAAGACATTTTTCTTAATTTATAGACAATTCTATCTCATCTACTTAAACTAATTAATTAATTTTATCCTTTACTACTGCCTTAATATTTTACTTCACCAACCTATTTTGTCAAAAGCTTTCTCGTGGGATCGACACCTCAATCTATACTGCAATAGCCGCGTTATATTTTGAACATAAGCACCTCTATGTTTTGACTCATTAATGATAAAGTGGGCATAATAATCCTATTATAAAGGCATAACAGTACTTTATATGATTTAGCTCTTTTGACTATCAAAAAAGACGAAATATATCACCTAATCGAGGTATTTTTGACCTTTTTAAAATTTTGAGGGTCTATGAGTCTCTTTTGAAAAGTCTCGAGAATCTATGTGTCCTTTGCCCTTATTTTTATATCCTCTTTTGTAGTTATAGGCATAACAATTCTAATACAAAGGCATAATAGTACTTTATATGATTTAACTCTTTTAACTATCAAAAGTGATGGAATCTGTCACTTAACATAGATCTTTTTAACCCTTTTAAAATGTTAGGGGTCTATCAGTTCTTTCTAAAAAACTTCGAGGGTCCAAGTATTCTTTACCTTCATTTTTATGTGCTCTTTTATAGTTTTAGTTAAACTCAATAGTTTAATTAAAAATGAAAAATTAACAATAAAATACTATTAAAAATAGAGATTGACAAAAGCGTGAAATAGTCTTTGTGCAAAAAAAAAACGAGTTCTTTAATTAGATTGGAGATAGAAGAGTCCTTAATTTGAGCAAAATATTAAAAAAAAAGTCACTCAATTAGAGCAAAAAACAAACAAGTACCTCAATTTGAGAATAATTTGAATCCCTCTATTAAAGAGTAGTTTAAGTTTTTCTACCATACAAAAAGATAAAAAAAAATTCTTATAGGGTTATTTAATTAAATACCCCAAAATAGTTGATAATTTACATAGATATTCCACTCAACTATAATTACATAGATATTCCAAAAAAGGTTAACTAATGACCAAAATTTCCTTTTTTAATAACCAAAATAAATGGCTTTGAAATGAATGTAATAGTCTTTTGTTTATTATTGTTTTATCTTATTCGTTTATTCTTTATTTTGTCTTTTTCTAAATTAACAAAGTATTATCTTTCTTTTTCTTAGCACAAATAAAGGGAGCTTTTTCCGTGTAAAATCCCTAATGATTAAAATTGTAATAAGATTGAAGAAAAGTTACAAGAGAGACTAAACATTTCTAACAAAGTTGAAAAGACTGAAAATGTTTCTTTTTTGGTACTTTAAAATGTTAATGGAAGAAACCTATTTTTTTAATTTTAAAATTAAAGTCATATTTAACAAATATTAATATTCTCATTGTGATAAATTTATGTTATTTTTATGTAAAGCAATAACGCTTCACTTAGTACATGATTAGTTTAGTTTGTAAGTATGGTATTATTCTTGTACTTTGATTATTGTTCTAAAATTTGGTTACAATACTTGGTTGTGCTATTGTACAAAACTTTACGTACATGATCTTGTAAGAATCTTGTACTATCAATTATGCCAATGAGTTGCTTTCTATTTTTTTGTAAGACTTAACATTATATGGTGTTGTGCGAGTCTTGTACAAGTCTTGTATTGTCACTTAAGTCAATCTAATACATATCATTTTATACTAAACTTTACATACATGGTCTTGTATAATCTTGTAAAGGTTTTGTATTGTCACTTAAGGCATTGCAATGCATAATCTTTCTACAATACTTAACATTACATGGTCTTGTATAGTTTTGTTAATAATTTATTCTAATTAGATTGCATTTAATTGTGTTTTCTTAAATCAATGCACAACATGCATGTGCCAAGTGTTTATGATGGTGGAAGAAGTACTATAAGAATTAAGGTTCCATGATCAACAAGCCATGACTAACTTGTTCAAGAGGTTGTTGTTGTCATTGGCCTTGATCTTTCACAATATGATATCACTTTGAAGTTTAAGGTAAACACAATAAGCCTCATCCCAACTACAAAAATTTGGCAGACGGTCAAATAGACCTTTTCTTAGATGAGATTGAAAGTGAAATTAAAAACTCTTTTATGTGTCACTTATGATTATAAAGTTATTCACAATATATATAATGGTGATTCGGGTAAGAATAAGAGCCCATCAATTATATATCCTTATTTATAAGGAAAGTTAGTGTTGTCAAAACCTTATGCCATTAACATTTATTAGTGAAAATATAGTGGCAGATGAACGTGAATATTCGCAAGCTGGTGGAAGAGAAAATTTACAATTAAGTTCTAACAAGTTGCTCGAAGAAAATGAATTAGACCATGCTTCGGTGCTTGACATGCAAGGTAATTTTGAGCTTGATCCTACAGACATCAATATTGTTTCTTATAACATATAATCATTAATCAATGTATCACCAGAATTGAATAATCTTCCTTGCAGTGGTATTTCACTACATTCTAGAAAGAGTTATGTGCCTAAAATAAAGTTGCTTACAAGTTCTTTTGTAAATCACACATACGATTCAAATACCATCACTAATAATCACATACATGATGAAGTTGTTGGTGATAATAAAGATCTTATGATGAAACAAATTTTTGATTCAAAAAAGCATCTACAAGTAATGCTAAGCTCAATGGCCATTAGACAATACTTCTAGTATAAAACACTAAAGTCTGGTATGGACATTAGTTGTTACTTGCATCAATGATAATTCTAGGTGGCATCTCTGAGAAACAAAGTTAAAGATTCTAACATGTTTAAATTAGAAATTCCATAATATCCACACTTGTTTGCTCGATGTACATAATAGGGACCATCATCAAGCTTCATCTAAGCTGATTGCACATCAAATTAAGTATAAGTATGAAGGATTATCATCTTTATATAAAGCCCATAATATTAAGGAATGTTTTCTATGGTTATGAGATTAGTTACATAAAAGCTTATAGAGTGACAGAATGTGCAATGGATTTAGTAAAAGGATCAATTGAAAACTCATTCAAGTTACTGGCGCAATATATGGATGTACATGAGAAAACAAAATCCAAGTACTCACACTTTCTTAGAATTAAATGATGGCCATTGCTCTAAATATTTCTTCATATTTTTAAGGATATGTATTCAGGGATTTACATCTTCAATTAAATTAGTTATTGTAGTTGACTCCGCTTTCTTAAAGGAAACTTTTAAAGGATTCTTGTTTATTGGCTCGTTGAAATATGGTAACAATTGAATATACTTACTTGTGTTTAGTGTTGGTAATAATAAGAATGACCTTTCGTGGCATTGGTATATGAAAAAGATGAGAGAATCAATTAGAGACTTTTAAAATTTGGTTATCATTTTTTACTTCCATACAAGTATTAAATAAGCAATCAAATCTTTGTTCCCATATGTTAGTTATAGGATTTGTACATATCATTTGAAGCAAAACATAAAGGCTAAGTTCAAGGATGTTAATGCTAGTGCTTTGGTTGAAATAGCCTCAAAGGCATATCGGCTTCTTCGATTCAACCATTACATGAATGAGATACATGGCACTAGTGCAGCAGTGAAAGATTATCTTCTTGAGGCTAGCTATGAAAAGTGGGCATATGCTCACTTTAACATCAGGCGTTATAGTATAGTTGATGAGCACATTTCATATATAATATTTTGATTCTCTTGGCTTAATAAGTATGAATATATGACTTTTTATGCGTATTATGTTTTTTATAAGTTTTAATAAAATAGAGCAACAAAAGAGCAAAAATAAAGAAAAATAGGCAAAATAGTCATTTTAACAAATTCAAGATAAGGCCCAAGGTCTCAAAGTCACATCTCTTGCGTAAAAATTAAAGGATAAGTCAACCTATAGGCTGCAGTGCCCAAAATTCAAGTCGCGATGCTAGATGAACCTGAAGCTGCAAGCCACAACACAAACAGACAAAAAAAGAAACCTTAGTTTTCCTTGTATTGTAAATTTGCCCTAATAAAGCCGGTAAATAGAGACCTTAGAGCTATTATTCTAGGTATCAAAGGAGAACACAAAAAAAGATAGAGAAGACACATATTTCAAGGAAGATTGAAAGGCATGCATTTCTAAAGAGAGAAACTTGGAAATTGAAAATTCTTAAAGATATTCTTAAGGATTCTTGAAGGATTGAAGTTTTGAAGATCATCTTTATAATAGTTTCTTCTTTTTTCCTCCTCTATCTATCTTGATTGAAATTTATATTTGTGGATATTGTTTTGAACATATTTACATTTATGAACTATTTTAGTTATGAGTATGTTTATATGTGGCTAGATGTGTATTTTAGGGTTTGATATAGCTCTATTTACATTATGTTAAAATATTTAATTAACTATTAACAAATTTTCATTTCAATTCATTTGTATCTCTCTATGCTTAATGCTTCTCATTTATTGAGAAATGAATTAGTTGACTTAAATCTATGAATTTTAATGCTCATGAGAGATTAATATATTTATCAGATTTGAGAAATACAATCTTAGTTGTTGTTGAGCTCAGGAGGCCAATAGCACTTTGATGATCAATGTAAGGTTGCTTAATAAATGTGTAGATATGAAAGTTAGATAGAGACATCAACTTGAGTATTATGCATAGGATATCATTTAACATTTGAGAAAGGTGATGAGATTAATTTTAGACCTTAATTAATGAGTTGAAATGGAATTAGTTAACAATTACTAAATAGAAAGAACATGGGAAGAATAGAGTGCAGCCAAGACCTTAGATTCCTTTTCATATACATTTCCCATATAATGAAATTATCTATTTTAATTAGTGTTTGGTCATTTGCCTTAATTAATTTTTCCAATTCAATTTTCTTTAGTTCTCGTAATTAATTCAAAATTTGAAGTTCCCTAGAGAAAATTACGCTTTGAAAATTTATAGTACTTAATAAAATTTTGAAAGAACAATCTTTATAAGATGATATTCTACTTATCACTTTATTACTTGAGCACAACCTGTACGCTTGTGGTTTATGTATATGTATGAATGTTGTTTTAAAGTTTGAGTGAGAGCTACCTATTCATAAGCTTTTGGATTAGATCAATGGTAAACTTAGGAGTGGTTTTGTGCACGTCGACAAGAGGCAATTAATACACATACTCAACTTAGAAAGTATGTTGAGAATAAACTTTTTAAAAAAACTAGATAAGTGTCTCTTATTTCAAGTATCACCCCTAAATCTCAATAAGTTTCATTGTCTAAGATAGTGATCTAGATGGCCATGTGAATATACTAGATAAGAATAGCTTCTGTCTAGAATTTCAAGTTGAACAAGTCTCATGTGTGCACGTAATTGTAGTTTGTAAACATCTATTTTAGTGATGTATGGGTCTCCATATATTCAAAGACTATGTTTCTCATTAGTCTGCAAGATGAATGAGGATGTACTGATGCTATGAGGTTTACTCATCTGTTAGAAAAGTATACCAGAGGCTATAAAAAAAATAGAATATTGTCTTAAGGCAAAAAGATGCAACATTGAAAATATAATTATTTTAGAGGGTGTGGCCATAACCGAAAACCCTACAAGACTATAGTTTTGGTACATGCTACCTAACATTGTGTATTCAATCATGAATGCAAGAATGTAATTTCAAATATGTTAGTTGTTTTTATGTTAATAGATTATTTTTACTTATATGTATATATGCATATAATAGTAAATTGTTTTATGACTAATTTATAATTTCATATCACTGTTGGTTTTGTAGATTCTCATAGATAAGGCTAAGTAGTTTATTGTTTTCAAATGGTGGTGTTCGAAAGTCTACAACTTGTTTACAAAGAATATCAAACAAAACGTAATGTTGTTTCTGCTTGAGTTTTCTATCCACTTCATTAGACCCATTCAAATTTAACCCAAAAACTTCAATCCATGGTGTATGATGATTGTCTTGCTAATGGATATTGACTCATGTAGTCCGTGCATTTTTTTCTTGTCGTTTAAACATTTGTTTGCCTATGTTTTGTTGTACAGATGACATTATCACTTTTTAATATGTATGAAACTTTTAGTTATTTTTATATCAACATATTGGACATTGTTACTATAGTTATGTTGCTCTTGTTATTTTATGATTTAAATTAATACTCAATGTTAAATGTGTTGTAAAATCATAGCGTTATAAGAGCTGTGTCATAGCCAAGACTTCACTTAGTGTTATCTTGTAAAAGTATTGTATAGTTTTAACAATACAAAATCACACAAGACTAGTACAAGACTATCTAAAATAGAGTCTTGCAAAAATAGATTACTCAAAAATGTTCACAGTACAAGAACTTTACAAGACTATACAAAACTATTTGAAATGGAGTCTTGCAAATAAGATGATTGTACAAGACCATACAAAACTATACATGACTATAAGAAATGAAGTCTTGTTAAAAATATAGCATTACAAAACCATACCAAACTATACAAAACTATACGAAATGAAATCTTATAAAAAAACAAAATCAATGCACTAGTAAATTGAAGGTATAAGACGATACAAGACTATATTAAATGAAATCTTATACAAATTAAAATAAAATCATAAATAAGATGGTGTGCAACTTAATCGGTTAATAATATTAATATGTATGTTGCATACAAATAGTCTAATACCGAAAACCTATTAGATTATAATAAAAATTAAAATTGTATTTATATGTAACAAATTTACAATTACAATCTAAAAAATCATCCCATCCTTTTTCTTTCTTTGACCCTCAATGACAAATCATAGAATAATTTAACAACAAGATGCCTTCGGTAATATGTGACATCCGCTTATGTGCATTGGGTATAAACGTCATGGCCATTAACCAACATCTTCAAGTAACGCAACACAAATACACCACAATCTCCATTATATAAATTAATATAATAAGTGTATCAAATCAATGATATAAGTAAAACAATTAAAAAATATAAGCACAATTAAAAAGTAGGTTATATACCAAATAATTCTCCTGAGGTATCGCCTAATATAAAAATAACTCACTAGTTTGAGAAATAAGTAATAATACCCAACCGTTAGAGAATATTCTGTTAGAATTAACATAATTACATGAAATGACTAAATTACCCTTATAAATAAATTCTATCCTATAGAGCACCATTTTCAAAAAAATAATTTTTAATAATAATTTTTTAATTTTTTGAATTAATAATATAATTAGTAGTATTAATAAGTTTTAAAAAAATAATAAACTAGTTGGCAAATGCAAGGGTGGCAAAAAAAAGGGGAATCAAAAAATCGATTCAAACCGAACTAATTGGTTCAATTCAATTTTTTTAAGATAAAAAACCGTTCAATTTTTAAAATATAAAAAATATAGAAAATCGAAAAACAGATTATCTAGAAGAACAAAAAAAAATGTCAACCAAACACCTTAGCTATGTGGGTAAACAAATAAAACGATAAGGGATTTAAGTATACACTAACCAGGGTTCGATTCTTGGCAAGTTAAATTTCTTTTTAAGTTACAAATACCTTAAAAGTTAATATAATTAAAATAAAATATATTTTAAATTAATATTGGGCTTTAACACAGTTGGTTTAATGTAGCTCATTTCTCCCTTGCATCCAAATTTACTTTTTTTCAATTATTAATACTTAAAGATTTAATATAAATATATTAAATGTATTTTAATCACTACAATAGCCTTTGCTCAGTTGCTAAATTGGCTGTATGGCTTTCTAAAGATAATGGATACGATCCACTTATCAGCATTTTTGTATTGTTTTTTTTTTAATTATTAATATGTTTGACTATAACGGAAAGAAGAAAATGCGTTTTAAGCTAATAGTTGCCGTAGCACTGTTAGTAAAATGGGAGTATTTACCCTCTTAAATGCGGGTTTAAGTCTTGGGTTTGTCATTCTTTAAATATTTTTTTAAAATTAAGCTAATAAATTAAATCGAATTGGATTGGACCAGTTCATTTTTTTTGTACATTCGATTTTTTTTAAAAAAAATTAATAAAATTAGAGTTCGATTCGATTCTAATTAGAACTAGATTGAATCGAACTGAATCATGTCCAACTCTAATTAATAGTAGCTTGGCAGCTAGACCCACGGCTATTATGACTGTTGGTTATCAACGTCAATTATAACCGTCGGACTAGTGGCTATTATTGTATTTTTTTTTGTTATTTTTTATTTTATTTATTTTTTAAAAAATTAAGTGTTTAAATACTATGATAACCTTGTTTGGATAAAGAGATAAATATATTTGAATATAAAGATAAAAATATTTGGATACGAAATAAGAGCTGTTTGAATAAAATAACGCTAAAATAACGATATTACCCTTTTGACAATTAATTTTAACATAAAATTCTCTAATAATTAAATATTACTTCTTATTTTTCAAACTTATTCATAATAATATCCCTTATTCAAAGCATAAAACATAAGGTCTAATGCTTTTATAGCAATATATGCATTCAAATTAAAAAAAAAAATAGTGCATATGAATTTCACTTTTACAAGACTTTCCTCTTCAGTTTTCTCATCAACCCAATAGCAGATACATAAATCAAAATGTATAAATCTCAAAAAACTCACAATAAATTAAATCAACCTATAAAACTCTTAAAATAATCAAACAAAATTATCCTATATAACCCTTAAAATAATAAAACAAAATTATCCTTCACCTTGATTCCCTTATGCAAAGAATTCTGATTCTTTCATTTGGTATATGTACCAATTTTTTTATAATTACAAAGATATAATTTCATTGTTTGATTTTCAAATTTCAATTTGTGTTTAAAATCAAACATCACATGTACACTACTAATTTGTTAAAAAAAAATTTGAAGCTTTTGATTGATATAAATCAATCATGCAAATTTAGTTTTGTTGTGATGCATAATTTTTTTCATTCACTTGTGCAATTGGGAGAACAATGCGTCATGTATATCTTTTTAACAATGTAAATTTTTACTTATATAAGAAAATAAAATGTGAAAATAAAATATACTATAAATTGGATAAATAACAAGGACCGACGAGGCAAACAAGCATGCGAGCTTTACCAGACGGCGTTACCGCGACAAGCAGCACAGTGTCACTCTTCCCATTGAATTATTTTAAATTTAAACAAACAACCAAAAAAAAAAAATCAATAAATTAACAAATTAAAAATGAATGTTATCTGATAGCCAGCGAGACCGAGGAGCAGGAAGTGATGGGGTTGCGGGACGGAAGAAGGCTGAACAGTAAGAGGCGAGTTGAGACTCAAATAGCTGGTCTCATTATAAAAAAAGAGGGAGTCCTGAAATTTGCTCGTTCTTAAAATACAATATTATAAAAAAAAAAATTAAAAAGGGGATTTTACAGATGCAGTATTGCAACAGAAGATAGTCATTTAATCCCATTCAAGAAAAATAGAAAAGGGGAAAAAAACATAAACATAAACAGTCAACTTTAGTTTCACGGAAAAAAAAAACCATTCAAGCCAAAGCTCCTCAAAGCTTTTTATTACTCTACCTATTATGAAAACGCCCTAAAACTATTGCCCGAGAATGGGACAGCCTATTGTCACACCGGCACCGCCAGTTACTCAAAAACATAGAACACAACACCAGAAGCCTTTTAACTTCTTCATTTAGTATTTGTAGTCCTTCACATGGAGAGACTCTGCAGCGCCCTCGCCGAGCTTGGCATCGCCCTTGTAAGTACCCAGTGTCGCCTCAGAGTTAGCCTTGCACCTTACGAGGAATGCTTCCTGTGCCTTCTTCACGTTCTCCTCCTTTCCAGCCCAAGCCTTGAGAGTGCTCTGCTGAAGTGCTCGTCCAAAGGAAAAGGAAAGTGACCATGGCTTCTTGGTCTGGAGTTTGTTCATAGCATTGAGGTTCAAGGTAGCCTCCTCCTCACTCTGCCCACCAGACAAGAACACAACAGCGGGAACTGCTGCAGGCATGGTGCGCTGCAAGGCACGGACCGTGTACTCGGCAATCACCGCTGGAGCAACCTTGGGGGATTCAGATCCGGGGGTGACCATGTTGGGCTTCAATAGGGTACCCTCAAGAAGGACATGGTGGTCATTCAGAGCCTTGTACACTGCTGCAAGAACACGCTCAGTCACATCAGCACACTTCTTGATATCATGGGGACCATCGACAAGGATCTCAGGTTCAACAATGGGAACAAGGCCGTTCTCCTGACAGATGATGGCATATCTGGCCAAACCATTGGCATTTTCATTGATGGAAAGCTGTGAAGGCTCATTAGGTCCAATCTTAAGCACAGCACGCCATTTGGCAAAGCGAGCACCAGCTTCATAGTACTTCTGGCAGCGCTGGGCAAGGCCATCAAGACCCTGGGTTGTGGTCTCACCATTGGTACCAGCAAGTTCAACGGTACCCTTGTCAACCTTAATACCTGGGAGGACTCCACCTTCCTTCATGACATCAACAAAGGGCTTGCCTGCACAAACGCGCTCATATAAACAAGTTTTCAATTTTAAAATCAAATTCAGAAGAAAATGGCACAAAAAAAAAGAGGACATTATACCAGCAGCAGTCTTCTGGTAGAGGGTCTCCTCGAAGAGAATGACACCACTAAGATACTGAAGGGCACCAGGGGTGGTGAAAAGGAGCTCACGGAGAGCACGCCTATTAGTTTCAACATTCTCAACATTGATGCTGGCTAGACGCTTGCCAATTGTGCCAGTTGACTCATCAGCGGCAAGGATACCCTTTCCAGGGGTGCCAATGTAAGCGGCATTTTTAATGAGCTCATCTGCAACATGTACAATATAATCCATTAGTTGTTTCTTCAAAACAAAATTATGCATAAAGCAACGGCTCTAGGCCACAAATAACTTCAGTCTATTGGAATTTACAATAAAGCGTAAGCATAAAAAAAAACCTCAAAAATTGTGAAGTCATCCAAATCCAATTGACATTGAATAGGAAGTAACAACATAACACACGTTGCAATAATTTGCTTCTATATGAATAACAGTTGATTGCACAAAATCAGGACTTGAGACAATCTTTGAAGAATTGGACGTTAATTCAACTCGTTATTCTAACTTAAATCAAAAGCTATTCACGCAGGTCAGAAGCTATTAACAATTTCTTTTTTTTAAGGACAAAAAACAGAAAAACACTTCATTGATATCTACATACAAAGCAAAACCTAACAACAATGTACAAGAAGATTTTTCAAACAATGAAATGATCAAGGAACTAGGCTTTTGATTGAAGGTGCCAAAACAACTTGTTTAAATCAACGGCTTCGTAAATCTGGCTTAGAAATCATAAACGACTTATGGAAAAAAAAATCTCAGGATCAATCACTGCAGCCAAGGACGAATCTCAATATCGCAATAAACGGTACACAAATTGTGAATTCAAATATATTGATCAGATAACAGGAGCATATTTAGTCGTACAAAAATAAAACACACTGACAGAACAAAATAAATAAATAAAACGATCTATATTCAAATCAAAGAAGAAAGCGTGAGAAATATTTTTTTAAAATAAAACTGGCAAATAAAAGGCCAGCAAGCAACAGATCAGAAAATTGAGACTCAAAACTGAGAAAATTAGACCGATTATAATAGATCTGAAAAACGATCTTGATTAGAACAACAAGCAGATCAAACATAACATAGATCTGAACCAAACAAACGATATTAACTAACATAAAATACAATCGATGAATCTAGAAAAATGATTAAAAAGAAAAAGACGACAGATTATTGAGTACAAAACGACAAGGAAAGGAGAAGAGAGAATTTACCGGCGTATTTTCCCTTGAAGCAAGACATAGTGACTGATGATTGATTTGAAAAAGGAGAAGGACGAAGATCTGCTGGTAGAGATAGAAACTGTGTAGAGACAGGAGTGGGTTGGGGGGGGGTTTATATTAGAAATGGCAAGGGTTGATTCAGGACGTGTAAAGAAAGCGAGCGTCGATATTGTCGCTTACCACTTGTCTTTTTCAGCACGTAACGGCGTATTACCGTTGCATATCACGCCGTTGCTCGGCCGTTTGTCTCATTTGTTTTACTCTTTTGCCCCTGCTCTCCCTTTGGGCCGGCCTTCTTCGTTAACTGCACGCCATCCTCTCTCTTTATGGTTAATTTTTTACGCATTTTTTAAGTTAAAACTTTCATCCATTTATTTAAAAAAAAATTGTATAAATATAAATTAAAACCCAAATCCTTTATTAATGTGATTATATTAAAATTCTATACATCTCTTAACCAACCTCAAAATGTCTTGCCAATTATATTAATCTTTATAAACTCAATTACTTTAACTCCTCTTCCCACAAAATATTAGGGCTTACTTCTTTTTTTATTGGGGAAGAAATAGTAGGGATTACTTGTATTTTTTTATTTTCAATTAATTTTAATTTTTATTATTATCATTATTGCAGTTATTTAGGGTAAAATCAGATAGTCAACAGTCAACACAAAATGCGTGTGCTGAACCTGTATACATTTTTGGGCCAGGGAAAGCTTAGCTCTGGGCTCTAGCAGAGGAATTAACGGAAGGGTGGAATAGTCAAAATAAAGTGACAAAGGAAAGTGGGGCATTTTCTGAAAAGTTCTGGAATCTCAAAACAAGAGCCGTGAAAATTGTGGGCAAGGAAGAAAACCGTCGTAACTATTTAACACCTGGAAAGAGAGAAAATTGAAAACCAGCAAAATAACCGAATCCAGTGGGGGCAGAGTGAGTATGTATGGGCAATGGGGACTTGGTTTTGGTTGAAATTTGAATTGAAATCGGGGAGCTGAGACTGAGACACCGGTGCCAGTGCCCCCGGGTTAGGTTTCGTTTCAGCTTTTCATCGTTATAAATTAATTTACGGTGTGTTCACGTGCCACCTGCCTTTCTTCTGCGCCTCATTTTCTTTCGTTTTTTTTTTTTTTTCTAACTATGACTTGGACACTTGATTTTATTTAATCTAATATTATTTAAAAATATTGAGTTGTGACCATTTCGAAACACAAAACTGTTAAAGCAATATTCTTTTTTGTATTTTTTTTTCTACGAACTTAGAAAAGGAATTTAAAAAATGCTACTGACTTTTTATTTTATGAAATATTACATAAATAAAATTTTAATATAAGTATTATTAGATCTTTCAAAAAAAATATATAAATATTATTAGAAGAATAAATCTTTTTTTCAAATTAGATTAAAGTGAAAAATCATAACTAAGTTCAACATTGAAATGTAATTTCTTTACGCAACAAAATAACTTAAATATCAAATAAAAATAGTAAGAATATAAAGTAAATAACAAAGAGTACAATACAATTACTGTCATGATTCGGTTAATTACTTACATTTACAGTAATTCCAAGGATCATATTCTTTTTCATTAATTCTTTAAAGAATTACAAGAAAATATAATGAAAAATACTCAAAACGATCTAATGTTTAATGTACCCTTATTCTTTTACGAATAATGAATAGTCAAATAATGGTTGCACTCTAATACCCACAAGTACTTAGTGTCTACTTAATTTTTTAATTTTTTACAATCTCTCTTAATACTTGATTTCAACTAAAAAAAAATACAAAATTTTTTTTATATATGGTTTACTTCGTGTCTACTAACTCTAATTTTAATTAAAATAAGAGTTCATGTATTTTAAAATTTTAAAACTCCCAAAACTTAGAAATTCATATTGAAAACAAACTTTCCTCTTTCTAATGTAGAGGACCTAGCTCGCTGCGTAGACATGTTGTTTTGGGAGTTGCGACGTCCAGCTCTAAGCGTCGCGACGTTCAGCCTTGTATCGAGCTTTATATTTTTCTTTTCTCCTTTTCGTGTATTCGAGTCCTGTTTCGCTTCTCTTTTCGTGTCCCACATATTCTAAACTTTCTTATGCGTATTCTACATATCTTAAACTTCTTGTAACTCTCCTTTTTAATATTTTTTATAATTTTTATCCAAATAAAATTATTAAATCACCAAATCTCCAATAAATATATTAAAATTTAAAAGCTTTTTCACGAAACAAAAAAAATCTAAAACCTTTTATGCAACCATATTAAATTGTTTTATTCAAGTAAACTTGCTAATAAGTGGTAAATATTTAATAACTAAGATATATATTTTTATTCTATTTATTATTATTTTATTAAGAGTCGTGTCACTTATACTAAATCTTCTATACTTTTTTTGCAACATAATTTTATATTTAATAAATATTAAAAATGTCTATAAATAATATTAAGATATTTATTTTGTTAAAAATCAAACTATCATTCGAACTAGTGTTTGCTTGACTAAATACCCTTATAAATTTTTTTTTTTTAAATACGAATACCAAATCTCCATTGATTCGATGTTCCAAAAATCAAGAAAATTGAAACTTAAGTTCTCTTTGAAAAACAAAATTACTTAATAAAATTTGGTACTTCAAAATTGAGTTTGAGTATAATTTTGAGTTGGAGATCAACAAAAAAAGATATAAAAAGTCAAAAACGCAATAGAACAACAAAAAATGGAGCAAAATGGAGAGCCGGAGCAAGAAAGGCTTGGAACACATGAAGGGCTCTTAACCAAGTCCTAACATCGTGGCACCAAGTTTTGAAATTTTTTGTTTTAAGTACGATTTATTTGTTTAAGTCGATTTTAAATTTTCTTATATATAAATTCATATTTCAACAAAATATAGGGTTTCTAATAATGCCTTAGAGCCTATATAAATCATTGTTATACCATTAGGGTGGTATGCTTAAAGAAAAATATCAATATAAGTATCAAGGATGCTTGGAAGGCATTAAGAAAAATGTTGAATAGAGAGTTTGTTGAGCCTTTGAGTGCTAAGTGCGCGAGTTATTGTGCTAAAGGAGTGTGGAAGAGTGTATTGTGTAGACTTTTGGAGAGCTCGTTTATCATTGTATTTTTTTATAATTTCTTATAAGAGATTTTTGTTGATAAATCGGTTTTGAATTTAATTTCTTATATTTTGTTTAAGTCAATTTTGAATTTTTTTACATATGGATTCATATTTTAATAAAATATGAGATTTTTAATAATACCTTAGAGACTATATAAACCATTCTTATACCATTAAGGTGGTATGCTTAGAGAAAAATATCAATATAAGTATCAAAGATGCTTGGAAGGCATAAAAGAAAATGATAAATAAAGAGTTTGTTGAGCATTTGAGTGCTAAATGTGCAAATTATAGAGTGTTAAAAGAGTGTGAAATAGTGTATTGTTTAGATTTTTGGAGAGCTTGTTTATCGTTGTATTTTTTTTAATAATTTTTTATAAAAAAGATATTTATAATTTGAATAATAAAAAAAGTTATAATTTCGAATATAAATAAGTTATTAAATTATGTATATTTTTATATTTTATATGTGATTGATTGTTTATTTTTATTTTGTGTGTGAACTTTTTTATTAT
Organism: Ailanthus altissimus; assembly: GCA_946807835.1. NCBI lineage: Eukaryota > Viridiplantae > Streptophyta > Magnoliopsida > Sapindales > Simaroubaceae > Ailanthus > Ailanthus altissimus. The sequence continues at coordinate 21,248,197 of OX327702.1, read as the reverse complement.
TGTTTATTTGTAAATAATAATTTTTATATGTATTAAAATTTTAAAATGCTAAATTTCAAGTAATTGATATTAGCGCACCTGAAAATACCAAGACTACTTTTACCCATATCGAGTAAATTTTTTTGAAAAAAAAATGCAAAATTGTCTTGCACTCTTCTTATTTTCGAACCAGCAATAGCAAATTACTTTTGTATTTATTATTTTTATACAGAAAAGTGTATAAAATATATATTAAAAATAATTTTATATTATAATATTTGGAAAGAAGTAATTGGTCAAGACTCAAGATCAATCTTTTCACGTATTTCACGTGATTTCATTACCTTTGTATGATGACAAAAATCACTTCGCTCTGTTAAATATTCGACGGTTTCAGCTTTAGGCATGGTTTCTCAGTTCTCACGTTGATGTTTCAGGTTTAATACTTAATAATTGTAAAATGTGTCCGAGCATTGTAATTATAATACTAATTTAGCCGCAGGTGTGGACCGATGATGGTTAGGTTTTTTGTTATTTGTGCTATGTTATTATTTAGATTTAGAAATAAAGGGGTAAAAAATTTATTATACTTCCATAGACCCTTTTATCTTAAAAAAAATATTAATTTAATTATATTTAATTGTTTTTTTTTTCAAGTTTGAGGGAAAATAATGAATATACTGTTTTTTCTGCATCGATTTTCAGCTTGAAACTTCTTATTTTATTTTGCGAGTGAATTTATGGAATCATAATTTTAGTTTCGTCTCCACAAGTTTATGATTTGAGATTAAAAATGTCAACATAGTAATAGTATTATAAATAGTAAATATACATTAGAAATAAGTTGAACGTCAGCCTGACAATATCATAAAAATACTGCATTAATTTTAATAAGAATGGGCACGCTTCATGTTGTAATGTTCTGCTTCTCGTCACCTACCAATTCGCCCCGCTCACTACTTAAATAATAAGCTTCATAATTTGCCGCCTTACAATTTCGACATTTCAAATAGATATAATAGCAGTTGAAGATTCACACCCAGGAATTTGTGTTTCTTAATTTTATTTGCTAGCTATTATGTCAAGTGTCACGCCATAAACCTTGCATATAAATTAATATACACATAATAAAAAATATTATGAATGACAAATGCTGTGATGTGAACTCGAACCTTTCTTTTCCTTCTATACCCCTTCCAACTATAAATTAGGTCTCATCCAGCATTTTAAAATACTCTGTAAATTAAATTAAATAGTGATATGCATAATGTCTCGTATATGAATTAATTGTTTTTTTTTGAAGATTTCTGAATTGGAGCTTTTAGAAAAATGACTTTGAATTGAAGCTCTTATCAATTGCTTTGACTTAAACATCTTCGTGAACACTCTAATGTTTAAATAAGGAGGATTGATAAAAGACAAATAAACAAAAAAAAGTAAAAAAGAAGAATAGTGTTTGGTTTTTGAAAAAAAAAAAAGTGGGTGTGTTAATAGTTTATGTAATAAAGCATTGAATAAACAATATTTGAAAATTTTAAAATAGTATATATAAACTTTGTGAATTTTTGATTGATCAAGAACTCACTTTTATATAAGGAGATTTGGATGGATTTTCATTCTTTTTATCGTTGGATCATCCACTTATGGTAGTTAGATAGAAATTTGTTAAGAATTTCTAAAAGGAAAGATTTGGTATGGTTATGCTAATGCGAACTCTTTTAATACGATGGTAATTATGCAAGTTTGGATGAACGAGTCTCTTAGATTTCAGCCCAACATATTTAAATACTTATAATGTTTTTAAAACAAAAGTTAATAATTCTACACACTACATGATAAGAAATTTATTAGAACGGGTTTAATTTTATTTTATTTATCACCAAAATCGACATCACTTTTATGAGGGTTTGACTATACATAAAAGAGATTTGAACTCTTATCAGTTAAGTGGAAGGGTGATGTATTGTATTATTTCATCTCGAAGTCTTGTATTATTTTTTATAATTTATTAAAAACATTAAAGTGTTATTTTTAAATTGTAATTAAGCGTTGATTATTAACTAAATACTCCCATAACTATACACCACAATTAATGCCCCTTCCAAAGAAATTGATCCCAAAAGCCACGATAGATCAACAGTATAGCACATGAAAGTCAAAGGGTACGCATGTGGACAGACATGTTAGCATGAACTTCCATGTTTTTTTTTTTCTTATAACAAAAACAGCGAAACACGTGTCTTGTAGTTGGTTGATATTCCCATATTGACCTCAGAAATATAGTTAATAGCTGGTATATTTAGACAAGTTCCCAACTTCAAAGTAGGTTTGAGTCAGAATCAAATATTACAGTCACCCACCAACACGAGAGCGTGCATCTAGATGCCGTTTGCATAAGATCCCTTTAAGATGGTGCCCTTTTTAAAAAAGGAAAAAAGATTCTTCTTCTTCTTCTTCTTCTTCTTCGTTATTTACCGATAAAAATTTCTGTCTGCTCTTTAAAATCTTAACTAGAACCTCTATTTGATAAGTAGTCTTAATTATAGATCTGCAAACGGCCTGTTACTGCTAGGTGCAAACGGCCCAAGATGTACGCATTGTCAAATAGAAAATTGTGATCTTTTTTTTTAATGATGGGGTTTTCTTTTTTCTTCTCTAGAAGTAATATCGCATTGTTTATTGAGAGAAATAGAATTGGTCAATGTGTCGCGGCGTCGTAACTTTCTCTTACTTGTTTCTCTCTGACTGTTAAAACAAAGTGACATTATAATTAATATAGTTAATAGTTTTTTGTCACCTATTTGTTACACAATTGTCCCGGTAATTTTTTTTTAAAAATATTTAAATCTTTAAAGTTATTAAAAAATGATATACAAATTCTTAAATATTTTAAAATTTTTATTTATGCTCTTGTTAAGTAATGGACTCTATTAACTTTAATAATAAAAATAATAAAAATAATAATTCATCCAATATCAAATCAACGCCAATAAAAAATGGTCAATGTCAATAAACATCGATTAATATTGATCAACAATTTAATAGTCGATTAATTATTAGTTAATGCTGGTTAAATTTTTTTCTTTTCAATTATAATAGGGGTATAATCATAATTTCACTAGATTTAATAATTTTTATGTTAACTTTAATGAAATTTGTTACTGTAAAAATATAAATAGAATTCTTAATATTTTAAGAGTTTGTATTTTTTTTTTTTAAATTTTAAGAGTTTAAATGTTCTTTTTCTTTCTTTTTTTTTCAATTCTCTCTCTCAAAAATAAAAGAGTTTTCATAATTTAAATAGGTACCCATCGTTTTTATTCTTCCATAGACATATAAAACAAGTTGGATAATGTGAAATTGATTTATATGATCGAGCATTTAATATCATCAATTCAATCAAACATTTCAATCTTAATAAGGTTTATTAAGTAAATTCGACCTACATGGTGCCAAAAGTTAGAGTATTAAAATAATAATTGGATTGCCTTTCATCAAATTAATTAAAAAAAAATTTATTGTATGATAATTCTTTTTTTATTCTTGTAAAAGGTAGGAGGGAAGTGATATTTTTACTCTATATTTTACAATAACACTTTTATCTTTTTGTTGACCTCATATTAGTCACTGAAATCACCGAATTAAATTTATTTATCTTTAAAAATTTGGTTGGGTTTTTAGAAGAATTGAAAATTAAGTTGACTAATTCGCTCAGAAGGTATTGGGGCTAATGATATTCTTATAACCAATGAAGAAAATGAAGCCATGTCAAAAGTTTTTTTTTTTCAACATAAATATTTTGATACTTAAATCAGCAATGATTCAAAAATAAATAAATAAATAAAATAGAGCAATAAAATTAAAATAATAAATAAAAAATAAACTTGAAAAACCTTTGAAAATATGATCACTTTACTAATAGATATTGGTAACCAAAATAATCTCACGAAAGGGAAGATCTTTTTGAGGTTTTGAGATAATGAGTATAAGCGTTTGAATTAAAATAATAAGAATGTTTTCTCTTTCTCGTTATGCCTCTCTATTTATGTATATCTATATATATCTGTGTCTATTCTTGTGTATATGTATCCATATGCTTGTATGGTAAAACCAAGCCCTTTTTACAAGATTGTAATGTAGGCTTCATTCGTAGCATTAGAAACATAATGGAATTAGAAGTCCTTAAAACTTTACATTTCTAAATTATTTTATTAGAATTATGTTCAAATATGATTAATTCTTTTTTACTTTTATAGAACTTATATTAAAATTGCAGGAGCTTTCACCTGATAAAATATATCTTATCTTAATTTTTGATTTATAATTATTGGTAGCAAAATTTTTTTAAAATTATTTGAGTGAATAAGGTGATCAAGTCATGACTAATGATTATCTAACCCAAAGAATAAACCCATAAATTAAGGACAATGTGGCCGAAGAAGAATTGCAAGCCAACTTAATAACATACCGCATACATATGCTTCCATTGAACTCATGCTTATAAGTTAATGGTGTGGGCTTTAGGATTAAGACTGAAGGTATAAAGTAACGGGGCCATATGGGCCGAAATCCAAAAAGAACAAATCATAATCTCATCTTTATTTTAAATATTATCTCAAAGTATGAAATAGGTGCACAAAACTTATTACAAAATAATTTGTAATTTTACTTTTCCTTTTAAATTTCTATCGAGCAATAACTAAAACAAACAAAATTAAATAAAAAATACTGATAATTACAAAAAATTCATAATCAACAATAGAATAAATAAGTGAAAGATTACTTTATAGAGGATATGATGTACATTACTATAACTAGAAGGAATCAGTTAAAAGTGTTTTAAAAAATATAAAAGGAAAAAATAAAAAGAAAAGTAAAGAAAAAATTATAGACATTAAATAGATTAGGATACTTTTGAAGTCATATATGATTTATTTGTAAACAGTATTATACTTACAAAGTTTAGATATAAAATTTATATTCTAAGTAATGTACCACTCATTAATGACTATCATATATCAAGTAATTATTAATTTTTTTAATCTCATTGATGTGATAATTATTCAATACTAAGTCAATAATAAATATATTAGATAGCCGACATAAAAGTTGTATTCAATTTTTTATAAATTTAATATCATTATTTATTTATAAAATGTTATAATTTTCAAAATTTTAACAAAATGTTCGAATAAATGGTGTGATAGTATATAAAAAAAGGGAAGAATAACCACATGTTGAAGTGGTCATGCCCAACTCATTTTTGTATTTTATTTAGGCCTTACTCAATTTCTTACCAATAATACTATATTTCTTAACTTGTAATTTAATATTTTTTTTCATCTTAAATGATATGTTAAATATTTATTAGACAGTTAATTTTTATATTTTTTTTAAAATCATCTATTACGGTGTTACCTATTTTATAATTCAATGATTACCTTACATATCACTTAAAAAAAATAAAATAGAACATTATTTGATAAATATAACATCACTCGTTTATTATTTACAAGAGGTCTACAATCTAATGCAACAATATCATATATGAGCTTATTTTGATATCACTCTTTCAAGTGGGAGTGGACAAAAGCATGATGATATGTTTTTTTATATTTGTCTAAGTATAAAAATTCATATTTTATATTAATTTAGAGAATATTTACACTACCTTTTGTTGTAATATGTACTTTGTACATCTTTTCTTAAGCTCTCTCTCTCTGTGTGTGTGAAGAAAAACTTAAGTAAAAGTAGCTTGAGTCTTAATGAGTAAAGTATTCACTCCATTGTGAGTGCAGTAGATAAAGCAGTGGTAAGAGTTGGTGATGGTTGGTAAAGATCATTAAGATCAGTTATTGATATGGAGAACTTAATAAAGCTAGGCAGTTCAATGAGAATTTCTAAAAAAGAGAGTGAAACTTTGGAAGTCACAGGCAAAATGAAAGAGTTGGAGCTAAGCTAAGGGCCAGCTACTTGATTAGGAAAGTTTTATCCAAGAGAGCGGTCAATAGAGAAGCCTTTAAGATGACGATGCAACAAATATGGTGCCCAGTAGAAAAGCTACAAATCGAGAGTTTGGGCAGCAACAAATTCATTTGTTATTTTAATACAGAAAAGGATAGAAGGAATATGGTAGCATCAAAATCGTGGCACTTTGACAAGTCTCTTACAGTTCTCACAGAGGTTGCAAGACTATGAGAGGTAAGCAAACTAAATTTTCACTTTATATCATTCTGGGTGCAAGTTCATAACATTCTCGTCAAATGTATGCATATGAGAATGGCCCGAGCTTTAGGTAATAAAATTGGGAAGGTTGAAGAAATAAAATTAGATGGAGGGATTAGTTGTTTGGAAAAATATATTAAAATAAGAGTGATGATTGATATCACCAAACCTTTACGCAAGTTTATTAAAGTAGCAGAATAAGAATCACAGAAAGCAGCACAGGGGAAAAATATTAGAGTTAGTGTTCGAGCGTTATTTTAATTTTGTATAAATTTTATTTATATTTATATAATATATTTTTTTATAAATTATTATTTTAATATATGATATGTATCTTGTTCTTTTTATATAGTGTACATTAATATTAAGAGTTAGTATTTTTAAGAGTTAGAACTTAATATGAATTAGAATAAAGATTCGAGAATATTTATTGTAATGATATAGTTGTAAATAGTGTTAAAAATATTATTATGTAGTCTCCAAATTAGTTCTTAGTCATAAGTTTAACAATATGAGTTGATTGTTAAAATTAGAAAGACTAGTGTATATTTATATCTAGAATGATCAGGCTATTAATCTTAACAAATCATGAGCTTAGTGAAAACTCATATATGTATGCAGGTGTTAAGTAGGACTTGACACTGAATGGACTCATGAAGACATCTAATAGATATTTATAAAGCTGTTAATAGATGGTCTTCTTGAGTTAAATAGTTTTTGTGGTCCTTTGACTTGTGTGCTACGGTAAGTTTGTGAATGATCTACCATACTTAGATTCCACACATGTCAGAAATTTTTTATGATCTAATCTCTGAGTGTCGTTGGGTATGGTCCGATGCTAATGGAGTCCGGTGTGTGTAGATATAAAATTTGTCAGCTTATATGGTTGGGTCGTATATCCTGATGCTTCAAGATTGTATTTTAGAAGGTTTTTTTAGCCAAAAGTATTTAATTGAAAAATGTTTCCATAAGGTAAAACATTATCGCAAAAGAGTTTGAGGATATTATTTATTGAAATACAAATCTGAAGATAAGTTTAAGATTGAGCGGATAGAGACTTAACGGTATATTTATGTCTTTACTCATTTAGGATCTAATTGACAAAAAGATTATACGAATATGGTTAACTTCAACTTGTATAGTTTTACATGCTAGTTTATTGTATACGTAACATGTGTGTGGGGCAATATTTATGAACATATGAAAATTTTTCATAAGATAAATAGAACGGGTGTGAACTTAGGGTGTCTTACAATATGAAGTGTACTCGTTGAGTATTAGGATAGTACATATGGTCAAAAAGTTCAATCCAAAAAAATAAATTTTGAATAAGTACGATTCAGTGTTAACACCTCTTGAAATGTACAGGTGTCAAATTCTAAGTATTAGAATTTGACACATGCCAAAGTATAATAGAAAATTAAATTGGTATCTCATAATTCTTCTTTATTATTTTATATTATTAAATTATTAAAAAAATAAATATTTAATTGATTATTTGATAATCATTTAGACACGTATCGTGTTTCGTGTAATTTTATCTCTCATTTTCATTGTTAAAATACAAAATGCATAAAAGTCAAACAATAAATGAAATAATGCATGTGATATGCATTGTGTAAAAGAAAAAGAAAATATCGTGTCGGCCATTTGGTTTGGGTGAGAGACAAAAGAAAATGATTTTTCATTAATTTTTCACCTAAGCTTTATTATAATAATATATATGGCACATTTTCTAAAGTTGTATAATGAGATATTCATAGAAAAATGGCTTTTCATTAGTTTCCCACCTAAATAGTGGCCTCGATATCTTATTCGACCTATAAAGAGAGTGCGTTCAAGTTATATCATTCATTTTAACTTAAGATTCCACCGTTGGTTCATATACTTTTTGATTGACTTCAAAAAGTACAATCATTCTATAATTTCCATGATCCAAGAGAAAGTCTTTCTCGAGAGAGGTGGTATTATGAGCAATGAACAAGTTTCTTTACTCTGGATTATAAAACTGGTATCCTATGAACAAATACTTGTACCATTTAGGCGCAAATATATTCTACTGTATAACTCTTATGTAAATAGAACAACCCCAAGCCTTAACCACTTAAGACTTGGTTCCCTTTAATTTATATCTAATACAAAGTAAGAGGAACGGGTTCTATTAAAACTACATATAATAAGTGAGTAGCAGATTATTAGAGTATGATCCCATAAATGTTAAAAGATCAGTGAAGCTCAACATCAATCAAACCATATCAAATAAAGTCAGATTCTTACATTCTTTAAACACTTTTGTATTGAGGAATATTTGGAAGACCATACTGAGCAAAAATTATATTCTCCCTTAAATATTCAATGAATATATTGTTTATGTATAAACAACCTTGATCTATTCAAAAGGCATACATAAATGTTTGTTTCTTTACTTTTTAGTCAGAAGCCTTTGAACATTTCAAAAGTTTCCAACTTATATTTTTCAGAAACATATGTCTATATAGTGACAAATTACTATCCAGACTATAAAGTATTGAAATTCACCTAACAGTATGATTCATTGGACTCAATACATCATATGTGCCAGTTCCAGTAAATCAGTGGCCCGGTGTCCAACATATACACTAAGATTTAATCATCTTTCATTAAATTTAGAATTTATAAATTGGCTAAGATTTTATAGTTAAATCAAGTATCTGACCATGCTTAACTAGACAAGATAGTCGTCTTATGACTACATGACCTAATCTTACATGCTACTATTCATTATTATTTAAAGTTCCTGAACTATTACGCGTTCTATTTACCTAGATATTTCTTGTTGTATCTAAGATATATTGGCCATTCATTACTTGACACTGAGTAAGCAAAACATTATCTTATTATATAAATATAATGAATTATTCCTAATATTTTTATAATAACCCTTTCTGTTAACTACAAGAAGTGATATGATTTGCTTAATAATATTTGTCATGTAATGTTAATTATACAATATAATACTACTTCTAGAATAGGAAAGTGACTTAAAATGTCTTAACAGCTATCACGTGTAGGAAATCTTCATTTCCATGTAAAATCATACTTCTCATTTCTCAGCTCTGTAGCATTTCTCAAATCATGCAAAAACTTGTGGATATGAGAAGGGTAGGCGGTATCTCATACCCTTGCACTGATAGCATTATATATTATTAAAATGTCTATTTTTTATAAATAGTTATCTAAATGATATATCTATTCTCAGTTAAGGTATCTTGAATAGTAACA